>OY730197.1:88501550-89701550 GCA_963422505.1 Pseudognaphalium luteoalbum
CCAAACGTTTTGACGATCAGAAGGCTATCATTGAAGCTCAAGCCTCTCAGATCAGGGATTTGGAAGCTAGAGCTGCTACGGTTGACTCTCTACAGTCTCAAGTGACGTCTCTGTCTGCTAGGTTGTTAGAGTTGGAATCCGTAACAATTGTTTCGGGGGAGGTAGGTCCTAGTGAATTAGAAACAAATGTAACTCCTACCCCGGAACCAGAAAATGTACTTCCATCTTCAACTATCAATGAAAATATAAGTTTAGATTACTTTGTGGAGGTTCAAGGTCAGGCAAGACCTATTGCGGTTGATTATTCTTATGTAGATCTCACATATCTGCAAAATTTGATGAATGATAACAACTCACGGCCTGAGGAAGAGGTTATGGATGATCCTGTAGCAGAGGATTATTTATTTGAGGAAAATGATGAAGTTGAAGTTGAGGGGGAGCAGTTGCACAGCGATGAATGTTATGATGATGCTCCCATAATAGAATCGGATTCGTCTGAAGATGAATCAGAAAAGGAGACGAACGAGCCATCAACTTCTACAACTAAACCGGATATAGTGCTCAAACCGATTATCGAGGTACCGGTTACGTGTAAAAGCTACAAAGTTAGATCTGATTACACGGGATTGATTAAGAGTTGGAAGTTTGATGAGAATCACTCAGTTTTCATGATAAAGAGAAGCGACGGCATTCAGTACTTCAATATGAAGTTTTATAAAATAAGTACTTTGCCGAAGTGTGAGCTTCAAAGATTAGCGCAGATACCCTTGATAAACCGATCACGAGATTCACGAGTAGATTTCTTCCAGGTGATCATACGTCGAGAAATGAATAGTAAAAAGTATAATCTGATAAAGCCGACGTTGGGTATGCGATACAAGTTTAAAAAGAAATTAGATCCGATCACTCGTCAACCTATTGTGAAGATGATCTATCCACCAGCAAAGTGTCTACAGAAGATACCTTTGGAGATCATTCCGATAGATTTTTTGAATAGGTTGGAGTACTGGGAATATGATGATATTACTGGTGAAGCTATAATTGTTTTTATTCCAAAATCGGAACCAGATACGGATTCGAAGATTGTGAATGTAGAATCGGAGGTTGAAGAGAAAACAGCATGGGATGTTGTTCAACCTAAGAAAAGGTCTACTTGGGGTCTTAAACGAAAGATATTTTGTGTTTTCGATCCGTTGAGCTTGATCAATCTCTCTGAACATGATATGAAAAGATTACATCAGAATAGAATTCAGTTTAAAGAAAGAGATAAAGCTGAAGCGTTTAAATTTCAAAAGATCATTGATATTTGCGTAGCCAACGGAGTACATGCTGGTGGTGTATTTCCTGCTGGTTGGAAATGAAGAATAAACGACTTGAAAGAGTTTGAAGATTTTGAAGACCAAGCTGAAGACACGGGGGAGTTTGTTGATGCATCTTGGAGTGTCTGTCAGTTGGTCTATCGAGTTGTAATTAGTGTCGTTTGTTAATTAATAGAAATATAGTTTTTGTTAATGCGACACTCGTGTTTTGGTTTAGGCGACACTTGTCTGAGTGACGCATAGCGACACTTGATTAAGTGACGCATAGCGACACTTAGGTAAGTGACGCATTAAGGCAGCCACATGCGACACTTACCCAAGTGACGCATGTCGGCTGTGTTTTTAGTATAAATAGAAACCTACGGGTTTTAGGCTAGGGTTGACGAAACCCTAGCACCATTTGTCGAAATAGCATCTCTGTAATCGTTTCCAAATCAATATACAAGCCGATTTCTTTGTTTACTTAGTGAATAACTTTCGTTTCGGTTTGTGTTTATTGTTGATATATGCAATTGATTGATTCCGCCTTTCAATTGTAAGTCAATTGTCATCTAGATCCTAGCAATACGCACTTTCACTGGTCTTTCACATAAAACACTTGTCGTGCTTGTGAGGCTAATATGAACGGATAAATCTTGTGGCCTAAATTATTCAGGTCAACCAATGTATAACCAACCGTAGTATCGCGTTTGACCGCACCATCCTGATGGTTAACCCAATCACATTTGAAAAGAGGGAGTTGCCTGAAACGGTAATCTAGTACCCATATCTCTTGCAAAACCCCATAATACAATTTGCGTCTTGTGGTTACTACTCCTTTGGATATATGCATATCTTCTGTCATAACACTAACCCCACTGTTTTGGTAAACGCTGCCATCACTACATTTAGTACGAAATGTATACCCATTGATGTTATATGCACTGTATTTCACTATGGTGGCGCGTGGTCCAAATGAAATCCACCTTACGGTTTTTGATACACTTTCTTTGGATATCGCTAATTCTCTCTCAACCTGAATATCATTACAAGTATATGTATGAGCTGCAAATTGAAGGAACAACAAATAACCAGTTACAAAAGATAATTAATTACCTTTTCGCGTAACCAGGTAACAAAAGATATACTGTGCTCATTCTCCAGCAATGCTTTTCGCTTGCCCGGGTTTTCTGTTTCCAAAAACTGCTCGTGTCTCCTGAAACAAGGTGTTTCGTTATGTTTGTTGCAACAGTTTAAGTAATGAAATAGAGACATGTGTTAGTAATACTTACTCGATATACGGTACAATTTCATCTGTATTCTGTATTACATACAAATGTGCTTTCCGAAGGAGTTCTGCAGAAACTTCACTTGATTTGCCGGCCGACAGTGGCTTTCTGATGTGTGCTAAGTATAGACAATTATAATCACAAGTTTTAAATAAGGAAATACTAAATAATACTATCACACAATTCAGGCAAGTGTTATCCTGATCATAGAATATAGCTTATAAGTAAGTCCAGATTCAAACACAGGGAACGTGATTTAATTTATAACTAACTATTTATTTATTCTAATTACAATTATTACAATCAATATACAATTTAACAATAATATACAAGATAGGGGGACGTTTTAGTTCCGATCGAACATATTTATAATTGATACCGATTCTTAATAGATAAGTTTTAAGGAACAACTTAAGAATACTCAATTGGATAGAAGATTATGACTATTTAAACTATTATTTATTAAACTTATTATATTAACTTATGTCTATTTGCGTGTTGGCTATTATTATTGTGATTTACTAATGTAGAAAACCACAAAGAATAAGATAATTTCCATATAGCAATACAGTCAAAGGATATGTAAAGTATCACTATTTATTAAGATCTATCAACATATTATTAATACAATTCCTAAGGATAGGTTGAATTATAAGATTACTTAACATTAATAAATGATATCAAGATGTGAACATAATTACCTAATCTATAGAAACTTTTATGGTCATTCTAGTTTATATAAATCAGTTAACTAAATCAAGAACCATCATTAATATAATATAACACGAACAATTCTTGTATAATAATATTCAATAATATAGTTCCAACATAAACATATAATTCATATAATAAACTAAATAAACATACATTTAAATATTCATAATGAAAATCTAACAAGCAATTAATTCAAATAAACAATATCCAAAATAACCCAAAAGAATAATAAAGTTACAAGGATAAAGAAACCGAACCAATTGACGAACTAGCTTTTCCTAGGGTTAAAAACCTTCAAACCCTAGCTCCTTAGCCTCCAAATTCGTACCTATAGTCGACCTAAAACCCTAACTTTCAACTTTTTATTCTTTGAATCGTATATCTCAAACCTAAATTAAGCCTCTATTTATAGTTTTCAAAACCGCCAGTCCAACCGCCGGTTGGAACCTCCAACCGCCGGTTGGATCAATTTTGAATCCCACTCAAACTCCGCGTCTGAAACCGCCTTACCCTTTTATACCCCAACCGCCGGTTGGGTAATCCATTCGCCGGTTGGACCTCAATTCCAGAATCTTCCAACTTCGGGTTGGGCTTAACTTTTGGGCTTCTTTTTCTCTTTAACGGATCTTAATCTTTAATTTGGCCCATTTCTTCAATATTATCATTTTAGGTCTTCAATTCTTTAAGGTTTAAGTTCCTTTTTCTTCAATTCTTCATTTTCTTCAGTTTTCTTCAGTTTTGGATTCATTTTCGTTCCTTTTTCTCCAATCTTTAATTAAAATAGATTTATGCAAATATTAACAAAATAAGTATCTAAAATCATATAAATGCATTAAAATGTATACAAATATAGGGATAAATAGTATAAATATAGTATCTATTTGATGCTTATCAAATATCCCCACACTTAAGTTCTGCTTGTCCTCAAGTAGAATACTGAATAAAATTTAAAATAAGCATCAAACTTAAAAATCAGAATACCAAAACTAAAAACCTGTTTTATAAATTAAAAATTTTAACAATTTAATTAACATGGATAACTATAATGTAAAAATTATTATTATTCGTGCAATATATAACTCATGAATGATTACTAATATATATGTCCACTTTAAACAATCTATATTTATACTTCTGAATACATCTTTATTATTAGTATGTATATTACTTATGATTTCCATATATGATATACTCTTAAACTTAATCATGCAATTTACTTTTATATTCCAAATAAATATATAAAATCCATTTTTAAGAATCAAGACATTGGTGACAGGTCTGCATTTACATGCAACAGAGCGACATAACTTGATTCAGGTAAAGTAATTTTTAAATCAAACCAGCGGTGACAGGTCTGTACGGTCGTACAACAAAGTGACATAGTTTGATTTTTATTTTTATTCATTTTTTCTTTGAAAGATTTTCTTCTTTCTTCTACTTTATTTAAGAATACTAATTAGAAACCAGGTCTGTACTTACGTACAACAGAGGAAACAATTAGTAGACCCCCAAATGTTTTTATATAAATATAAAGATATATAAAATTATTGCATGATAAATCTAAGAATTAAGACTTTTATGTCATACATCATATTATGTACCTTAAAATAATAAACAAGTTATTTTATTAATTTCTTAAAATTCAGAAATTTCCTATAGATTGCCTATTAGTACATCATATCATGTAACTATATATCATTCCTTATTAAGTTGCTTTCGTTATATATACAAAACAGTTGATCCACATTAAAGTCTAAACTTTTAAATACAAAACAAAACTTTTAACAAAAGTATTCTAACTAATAAATAATTTGTTATATACTTAAAAATTTTAAATTTTGGTAAAAATTAAGAACAATAGAAACTTAAATAATTAAAGAAATTCTTTTTTCTTACGAACCCTATCCCTACACTTAAATTATACAATGCCCTCATTGTATAAAAATGATAAACAAAAGTGAGTAAGAGAAAGAAAAATGGAACAGAAAAACTCCCCTGACTGAAATTTAAAAATTCATCATCAGCTAAGAAAAATTCTGCTTGGTTGATTCCTTGATCTCTTGAAAAATAATATACAACATCCACACTTTCGTAGTTAATCACGATAGCATTTAGCCTATGCAATAAGCCTTTAAACCCCTCAGTATCCCGAATGGACGAGTTATAGTCTCGTGAGGGTTTCTAGGGAACATACCCACAAAGTTCATTCCTGAAAATAAAAATTATAACATATATAAAAATAAACACGGGTTGTCTCCCGAGAAGCACTTTTGTTTAAATGTCGTTAAGTTCGACCTATTCCTGTCACTTATTCTTCCAGAGGTATATCTGAAATATGCTCCACATTATCTTCATAATATTTCTTTAAACGATGTCCATTAACTGTAAAAATATTTCCATTCAAATGTACTAAATCCACACTTCCATTAGCATGAACTTGGTAAATCACATATGGTCCGCTCCATCTTGATCTTAATTTACCTGGAAATAAACGAAGATGGAAATTATATAAAAGCACACGTTCTCCAACAACAAATTCTTTATTTCCCCGAAGTCTCGCATCATGCCATTTCTTTGTCCTTTCTTTATAAAGCCTTGAATTTTCATAAGCATTCCAACGAAGCTCATCTAACTCATGTAACTGTAAAAAGCGATGCCTACCAACCTCATCGGTCTCCATGTTGCATTCCCGAAGTGCCCAATATGCTTTGTGTTCTATTTCCACTGGTAAATGACAAGTTTTTCCATAAATTAACCTATAAGGAGTACAACCTGTAGGTGTTTTAAAGGCGGTCCTATATGCCCAAAGTGCGTCGTCTAATTTTTCTGACCACTCTTTTCTGTTAGTTCCAACAGAACGTTCCAAAATACGTTTTAATGCTCGATTTGTATTTTCAACTTGTCCACTTGTTTGTGGATGATAAGGTGTAGCAAGTCTATGACGAACTCCATATCTTTTTAATACTTTCTCCAATTGAGTATTGCAAAAATGAGTACCCCGATCACTAATCAATGCCTTGGGAGTTCCAAATCTCGCGAATAAATGTTTCAGAAATTTTACCACGACTGTTGCATCATTCGTAGGTAATGCCTTCGCCTCTGCCCACATGGAAACACAATCCACAACTTCTAATATATACTTATTACCGTGACTCATAGGAAATGGTCCCATGAAATCAATACTCCAAACATCAAATATTTCACAAACCTGTATACCAGTTTGTGGCATCTCATCTCTTTTAGAAATATTTCCAGCTCTCTGACATTATTCACAATTCCTAACGTAAGCATATGTATCTTTAAAAATCGTCGGCCAATAGAATCCTGCATCAAATATTTTCTTCGCAGTGTAACTTGGTCCATTATGGCCTCCTACTGGTCCTTCATGACAATGATTTATAATCTGCTGAGCCTCTTCACCATGTACACAACGTCTGATTATGCCATCTGCACAATATCTGAAAAGAAATGGGTGTTCCTGATCGCGCCACCGACGGTCGATCGGGTTTTCACCCTGTCGTCGGACCGTAATTTAGCGGCGGCGTCAGTGGAGTTTTAAAAGTTTGTTTTATGCTGGGCCTAAGTATACTAAAGCTATGGATAAATATAGCGATATGTATGACCTAGGGTCTTTCTTCAAACTACAACGGGCATGGGATCTAGGACCTTAGTTATCTACGAAAATTTAGCTGGGGTTTTAAAAGAGATTTTGGTTTGTTTTGGTTTTAACTAACTACTAATTATCTAAAATTAAACTAAATTAAAGTAAAATGGAGTGGAGGTGGCAAAGAGAACTTATAGGTGAAGCGAGTGTTTACTATGATAATTACTCATGCTATTTAGGGGTAGTTAATGAGATAAAGCCTTAGTTTAGATGACATTAATATTTCCTAATGAGCCATAACTACTAGCCTATTATCTATCTAACGTAGAGTTGTCCGCAATCAGATAAATAATATGTCACATGGATAACAGTTATGGAATGTAAACTACACCGGAAGTTGTCCCAAATGTAGCAACCAATTTAAACAACAACCATCCTCGAGTCTTGTCCCCCAATCTCGGACATTTGAGATATCCGAATCATGGCATGAATTGTTGAATAAACAAAAACATGAACAGGGGTTTCCTACCGGGACAAGTTGGGATGGCCTGGTCTAACGGCTGATTAAATTGTTCATCATTATTCCATATAAATCATTTTAACTATTCTATGCATATTAAACTGGCATATGCAATTGATAAATATTCGAAAACCTAATCATGTAACTAATCAGCATAGCAGATACTAGCATGCAAACCCTAAGCAACAATCAAACAAGAACATGCAGAAAGGCAGCATAGCAGGGATCAATTTATGCAGAGTGACGGGGTACATGGTTAAGTCACAATGTCCCGAAAGTTCTCTCTAAGACACTTGTTAAATGGCCTGAATCTAATCTATCTCTAATCCTACGCTCCGTGTCTCCCTCCGGTAATATTTCAACCAGGAGAACACCGGCCATGTCGAGTTCAACGATCATCAGACACAGAATAATTAGTGGCATACAACTAGCAATTGGCCAAGCCTAGAAGGATGTTACTAACCACAACATAAGTTAGATAGATAAGCATTTGAGATTCAATTCATAGATTCAAATATAATTCAACAGCATACAAACAGAGTAACAGCATGATTTAAGTATAACTACCCTAGCATGGCAACTATCATAGCAAACACAGATTTGTCTAGCTAAGCATGGCAATAATCCTAGCAAGTAATTCTAAACAATTATAGCAATAGCACAACATTATTTAAAATAACAAGATAGAGATTATAATAAAACCTGACAAAGCATTATTACAAAGCATTATTACAAATCGTGCAACACCGCTGTCTCGGAGCACCTCCGTTACAATTAAGTTACTAATCTACTAGCTTAACTAATCTAATTAACTAACTAACTAATTTAGAGAGAGAGTAGTGAGAGAAAGTGTGTGTAGAAATGTGAAAAAATGAGAAGGTGTGTTGAAATGATGAAATGAGGCTTGTATTTATAGAGATCGCACAACCGTATCCGTAGACCGTATCCAAACCTCCAAATGCACAACCGTATCGCAAAGGCGAATAAAAATTCACATTTTTATCACCCAAACGCACGATACGGCTGAGCTGGACCGTATACGGCTGAACTGGACCGTATACGGCTGTGCATAGGGTGAATACGGCTGAACTGGACCGTATACGACTGTGCATGGGCCGTATACGGCCTGCACAGACCGTATACGGTCTAGGTCCAGCCGTATACGGCCTGGACCATCCGTATACGGCCTGGTTCAGCCGTATGCTGGTTCCTCGGTTCTTCGTTTCTTCGTTCGGGCGTAACTTCTTCGTCGTTTATCCGTTT
The DNA here is from genome assembly GCA_963422505.1 of Pseudognaphalium luteoalbum. Classification (NCBI taxonomy): domain Eukaryota; kingdom Viridiplantae; phylum Streptophyta; class Magnoliopsida; order Asterales; family Asteraceae; genus Pseudognaphalium; species Pseudognaphalium luteoalbum. Next base: position 88,510,239 of record OY730197.1, read on the forward strand.
TGAGCGTTCTTTATATCCACGCTTTCGTATTTTCCTAACGAAGAAAATGACATAAGTTAGAGGTCATAATTCTTTGTGTAGCTCAAAAAGTGCTAGAACGAGTGAACGAGAATGCTCATGATCGTATTCGTTAGATTTATCGTGTTTTTCAACCATTTTAGATGACTTTTGAAACATTGTCTATATTTTGGCCCATGTGACGAGTTTTAATGATAACGTATCTATTTTGATTAGTTTCGTCACATATTGGGCTAAAAAGGTGAGATTAATGCACACAAAAATATGACTTTTTGCGTGTTATCAAATATCCCACACTTAGACATTTGCTTGTCCTCAAGCAAACTTACCCTCTTAGAATTTGCCATAAAAACAGTTTTTGATTTCTTCCCACAATGAAGAATTCATATAGATTGGAAACAAGTATTTGCCTGTTAGATAAATAATAGGCGTTCACATGACGTATCTAAGATTGTTCAAGATGATTCACTTAGGCAAACTTTCAATTCTCAAATTTGTGGAATATACACAACTGGGCGATCTCACTGGTGGTTACTCAATTCACTCAAAGTGTATCGGGGTTCCCATTATCCTAAGCCAAATGAAAAATCGCTCAAATACCAGTCGTGCAGCACTCATCGTCATAGGCTTGCCCGAGGATCAAATCTTCATCACTTAGACAGGGACGGTACTGATTATCCCAGGACATTCAAATGGGCTGTAATGTTTGGTGTGGGTTTAAAAGGATATGGATAGATTTGGGGTATCTAGGTTTCTAAGGGTGTTTGCTTATCTTGGTACTTTCGAAAAAAAGTTTTATCTAGATATCCTTTTTAATGAAAACAGAAACGGATAACACTTTTGGGGGATAAGATAGCTATTTTGACTTCTATCTTTTGAAAACACATGGAATGATATTTCTTTTGAAGAGTCGAGTTTTCGAGAGAGTCGAAGCACTTAGCTTTATTTCAGCTATTTTCTTTTCTTTTTCTTTTCTTTTCTATTTTTATTTCTATTTTTGGGCTTAGATTTTTCTTGCCAAGAAATTTCTAAGGGATTTTCTTTTATTTCCCTTCTTGAGATCCCTTCTTATTTTCATTTCTCAATCCTTTGATGATTTTTGAGTTTACTTTGGTGCTAATTTTTCGCACCACATGACTCTCGATTTTTCCTATATAGATCAATAAAACGCACACGAGAAGTTTTAGTAAACATTATTTATGATTTTTGGAGTGAAAGCAAAAAGGAGTATCCAAATGTCTCTTTTTTTCAAAAAATACTAAGATAAGCTTCTGGTGGGTAGGGGAATAAGGGGTTTAAAAATTTTGGGTGAATGAAAGTAAAATAGGCTAAGGCTCAACAGGGTTTTCTAAGCGGATCATCAACACTAAGATTGAGTGTTGGAAGGGTTTTTGGCTTGAAAAGATATGTGAAAAGGGGTTTAAATCCTAAGGAATGTCAAGGTCCTCTAATCGTACCTATGTCACGTATGACACCTGTCAATGTGATCTCGAAATGTATACCTGGGGCAAGTTCTAATTCAGAAATGCGTGCACCGGTCACACACAACAAACGAACAGTGAAGCATTTAAAATGAATGCTTTTAAGGCTCAAATTCCTCACCGCAAAAATGGGTTATATGTGTCCAGTCGTGCGATGCCCCTCTTAGATCCTCATCTTAAATTATTTAGAATCCGACATGATTTCGACCTTATATTTACCAACTTTTGAAATACTTGTAAAAAAATTCTGTATTCATTCTTGAAAAACTCATTGGTCAACTGAATGAGTGACAATTTCACTGTCGAAGTAAAACTGTTTAGGTTTTACTGAATGAGTGACAATTTCACTGTCGAAGTTTTAACCAATTTGCTTTTATTGTGACTAGAAAGAGTTTAAAATTTTTGAAAATTTTGGCAGAATAAGAGTTTGAAAATTTATTTTGAGGACTAGCATGTTTCTAGATCAACTTAAAAGATATTTTGACAGACGAGAGATATACTGCTATCCCACACTTAGAAATAAACATTGTCCCCAATGTTTCTACACTAAGTAGGGAGAAAATCTCACACTTAGGGTTTTGGTTTAGGAAAAATGTGAATTTAAAAGTTATAAGCGAGGGGGATCCCACACTTAGAGATTTAAGTGGTCAATAGGCATATCGAAGTTGTATTAAAGTAGGAAGAACGGGTTTAGGAGAGAAACTTCCCTACAGACAGTGGGCACTGGAATAGGACCATATTCGTGTAGGGTTGGTGTAAATAATTTGCTGGATTTTGAGGACCAGACTCTTTTCAAAGCTCATCCAATTCCTATGAAGATAAGGTCTGCAATGTCATAAAATACCATCATAATCATCAGTTCAACAACATAATAGGTCTAATGAAAAATAAAGATAACTAAAGATAAAATAAGCTAGAAATCGTCTAGTAAATCATCCATGTCTGGATCAAATGCTGCAAGTGCGTCAGGATCTGGATCTGAAGTGCGTGATAAGGCAGCAGTGTGATCAGACACCATGGGTGCATCAGTGGGATTCTGAGGTGGCTTAGAATGAGCATCAACAGTGGGAGGAACAGTCTGTGGTGGGGCAGCTGGGAAGAAGGACAACGGTGTGAGAGCTGGCCTGGGACCCTGACCAAGCTGATACGGCTGGTTGGAGAGTTTTGGCAGTCCCATCGCTTCTCTGATCTCGGACTGAGAGCTACGCTGAATCGAAAGCTCACTGAGCATCGCCCAAGTCACTATCGGATCTGAAGTGGTAACTCCGAAATCAAAAAGTGGGGCAGATACAGGAGCAGCCTGAGCATGCTCATCAGTCGTGGTGGTCGTCTTCTTTCTTTTTCCTCTGCGGGTCCTCTTCTTTTGCTGTTTCTGAATAGCTTGTCCTGAGGTCTCAGCTGAAGCGTCCATCCTGAAACATAAAGATAAACAGGTAATGCTATAGTTTTAAAATGGGTATACAAATGCAAAATAATCAGATGACTTCGAGAAATGTTTGTTTAGATGTTAAAGCTTTGCGAGGTCATCTGTTCATTCGCGTTTGTATACTATGAATAAAACTTACCTGATGTATATGTAGGAGTGTAGCATTGTCAGATACTTGGGTTATCCTGCATCGTTAGTTCAGGGATGATAATACTAAAGCAAAAATAACTAAGAAATAAAATAAGATAAGCAATGGGGTGCCTCCCAAGAGCGCTTGTTTAGAGAGTCTCTAGCTTGACTCCTTGTACCTACTAGTCGGCTCAAGGTGGTTCAAAGATATAGACTTCCTCACCAGGGGGGAAATCTTCGATGTAGTGCTTTAAGCGATGGCCATTGACTTTAAAATTACCGTCCGGGGCTTCTAGTTCGACTGCTCCGAAGGTAAAGACTTTTGATATAACAAATGGTCCGCTCCACCTTGATCTGAATTTTCCGGAGAATTTCTTGAAGCGCGAATTGAAGAGAAGAACTTTGTCTCCGGGCTTGAACTTAGAATATTTGAGTTTTGCATCATGAGTATTCTTTGTTCGTTCTTTGAAGTGCAGAGAGCTATCATATGCCTTTTCTCTTAATTCCGCTAGTTTATTCAGTTGCATTTTCCGATGTGATCCTATTGCAGAAGGGTCTAAATTACAACCTCTTAGCGCCCAGTGAGCTTTATACTCCAACTCTATCGGTAGATGACACGCTTTTTCCGTAGACTAGTCTGTAGGGCGTGGTTCCTAGTGGTGATTTATATGCGGTTCTGAACGCCCACAGAGCATCGTCTAATTTCAGCCCATCTTTCCCTATGATTAACCACGGTTCGTTCTAAAATTCTCTTGAGCGCTCGATTTGTCACTTCGGCTTGCCCATTCGTCTGCGGGTGGTAAGCCGTAGAGGTCTTATGGGTGACACCATAATATTGTAATGTCCTCATAAACTGAGCATTACAGAAGTGCGTGCCTCGATCACTAATGATCGCTTTTGGAGTACCGAAACGTGAGAAGAGCTGCTTTAAGAATTTTACTACTACAAGGGAATCATTTGTAGTAAATGCTTGGGCTTCAGCCCATCTGGAGACGTAGTCGACAGCAACCAGAATATACTCTTTCCCATATGATTTTGGGAATGGTCCCATAAAATCCAACCCCCATATATCAAAGATCTCGCAAGCTTGGATGTTAGTAAGTGGCATTTCACTTCTCGATGAAATACTTCCAAACCTTTGGCAAGCATCGCAGCGTTTCACCAAGTCGTGAGCGTCTCTGAATATAGTAGGCCAGTAGAAGCCAGAGTCATATACCTTTCTTGCAGTCATATTAGCTCCGTGATGTCCTCCAGTTGGTCCGTGATGACATGGTGAAGAATGTTCCTTGCCTCCTTCTCGTCTGCGCATCTTCTGATAATTTGGTCCGGGCATACTTTGAATAAGTATGGATCGTCCCAATAGTAGTTCTTTACGTCTCTAAAGAATTTGCGCTTTCTAGAAGTGGGCAATCCTTTTGGCACAATTCCTCCAACCAGATAATTTGCGTAGTCTGCATACCAAGGGTTGTAAGTGAATTGAGATCCCTTTTGGTATCCTCCGATGGTTTTGAATTTCTCTCTCATCAAGCTTTTCCATCGATGGATTTTCCAGTCGACTAAGATGATCTGCTGCGACATTCTCGGCTCCTTTTTTATCCTTGATTTCTATGTCAAATTCTTGGAGGAGGAGAATCCATCTAAGCAGTCGGCTTAGGGTCTTGCTTTTTGAAGAGATACTTCAAGGCTGAGTGATCTGTATAGACAATAGTTTTGGACAATATTAAATAAGAACGAAATTTATCAAAAGCGAATACTACCGCAAGAAGCTCTTTCTCTGTCATGGTGTAATTCTCTTGTGCATCAGTGAGTGTCTTGCTGGCGTAGTAGATTGGCTGAAACTGCTTCTCCTTCCTTTTCCCTAAGACAGCTCCAACAGCGAAGTCACTAGCATCGCACATGATTTCAAACGGAAGACTCCAATCGGGGGCGACCATGATCGGTGCATGTGTGAGCTGATCCTTTAAAATGTTGAAAGCTTTAAGACAGTCATCTGAAAAGAGAAACGGAGTGTCCTTCTCGAGAAGGTGCGTCATAGGTCGAGAGATCTTAGAGAAATTCTTGATAAAGCGACGGTAGAATCCGGCGTGACCTAGAAAACTGCGAATGGCTTTAACAGAAGTAGGTGGCGGAAGTTTGGCAATAGTCTCAACTTTGGCTTTGTCAACTTCGATTCTAGATTTTGATATTCGATGTCCTAAAACTATTCCTTCTTTCACCATAAAGTGGCACTTTTCCCAGTTTAAGACAAGATTTGATTCTTCGCATCGGGTTAGCATCCTTTCAAGGTTGGAAAGACAAGATGTGAAGGAATCACCGAAGACTGAGAAGTCGTCCATGAATACCTCCATACACTGTTCAATCATGTCATGGAATATTGCCACCATACACCTTTGAAATGTTGCAGGCGCATTGCATAAACCGAATGGCATGCGGCGGTAGGCAAATGTACCATATGGGCATGTGAATGTCGTCTTTTCCTGGTCCTTTGGATCGAGAGGAATTTGAAAATAGCCGGAGAAACCATCGAGGAAGCAGTAATATTCATTCCCCGATAATCTTTCCAACATCTGATCGATGAACGGCAGAGGGAAGTGATCTTTCCGGGTGGCTTCATTTAATTTCCGGTAGTCGATACACACCCTCCAGCCGGTGACGGTTCGTGTAGGAATCAATTCATTATTTTCGTTAGTGATAACCGTCATTCCTCCTTTCTTTGGGACAACTTGAACTGGGCTGACCCATGGGGAATCTGAGATAGGATAGATCAAACCAGCATCCAAGAGTTTGATAACCTCTTTCCTGACCACGTCTTGAATCTTCGGATTTACTCTCCTCTGTCTCTGTATAGAAGGTTTGAAGTCGTTTTCCATGAGTATCTTGTGCGTGCAGTAATTTGGACTGATCCCTTGTATATCAGAAATCTTCCATGCAATCGCCTTTTTATGTGACTTCAAGACCTGGATAAGTCTTGCTTTCTCTTTTGGTGAAAGACCTTTGGCAATTATGACGGGTAGGTGTGAGGTTCCTTCGAGAAAAGCATATTCCAAGTGAGAGGGTAATTCCTTCAGCTCCAATTCTGGTGGTTCTTCGATAGAGGGTTTCATTCGAGCGATCTCGTCTCTTTGTAACTCGTCATACTCCTTTTGGAACTCTAATTCTTCTGGAGATGAGTCGGCTGTAGTGGCTGATGCTATTTCTACTAGTTCTGTCTCATTGGAAAGTACTGTGAGTCCCTAATCACTATTATGTTAGTGATTGTGAATCGTGAACAGTGAGTTAATTGTAGAAGGGGGGGGGGTTGAATACAATTAAAAACTTTTCTTTTCTGTTATAATGTGTTATCTTTGTTTAACAAGTTTTTAATCGTATTAAAGTAACAACAAAATGAACACAAGTATATATATATGTGACAAGCAGTTCAGTTGCTGATACAAATGTAGCTGAAAGATAAATTACTTTATTAATAAAATTTATCTCTTGTTGATTGCGGAATAGATTAGCCAAAGCTAATCTAAATCAAACAATACAGCTATTACAAAGGAGAAGAGCAGTAGTGGACAAACACGCTAACTGCTCACTCGCTGAGATAAGCTAGTAGTGGACAGACACGCTACTAGTTTACTCACTGGTGTTACTTGTATCTTAGACAAACTATTCACTGACAAACAAGTGACAATACAAGTAATCGACACAAAATGAAGTACAACATACTACGCTATTTATAGACGCTGAAATCCTCAATTTTCGGATTTGAACGACACGTGTCGCTGCTTGATTGGAGAGGTAGTTGAGATGTGATACATCATGGCACGACATTCTGTCTTGGGAAATATCACCTTGTACCATAGACCAATCAAAAGCTTCCACGTTACTCTTTTCAAGTTTCGAGGAACACGTGCTGTGCCGTAATAACGCCGAATGTTGACTTCTTATTTAATGCGGCATTTAATGTTGCAGTCACTGATAGATATATCAATTCTCCTCATTCTCGATGCGAGCTAACATGCTCTAAAGAATGACTTGAACAGTTAATCTTCAGTGACTTTTTTTATTCAGCAGAAGAGAGAATTCAAGAAGACTTGGAGACTCTCGCTGATAGATGAGTATCAGCGACACACATAGTTGAGTCTTTGATCTTTATAAATTCTTCTTCTACTGGTCTAAGATACAATCAGCGACAAGAAAACCTTTAGCAACACTATCTTCAACTTGAATCATACTTCATGTACAGAGAGTAATGCTCTCGCTGATACAGATCAGCGACACACAGAGTTGAGCATAATTCTCCTTCAGTAACTTAGAGAGAGAGAGAGAAGATCAGCGAACATAAACATCAGCAACAGGAGCTTGACTTGAATCATTTCTTCTTAGAGAGATCTTCATTAAGTGAGTCAGAGACATGAGAATATAAAACACCATCAGTGACTTCGCTTATCAGCGACCAGTGACTCAACAATCTCCCCCTAAATGGTTTAAGTCAAAGCTCCCTTAGACAAACTGGTTGCAAGAAAAGTTTAGGCTCAATAATCTCCCTTACTCTGTTGATAAGTTGATTGCACAGAGACTTGTTCTTGTAAATTTTTGTAGTTGAAAAGATTTGAGTCTCTGATAGTAGGTAGGTTGCCCAGTGACTTGTACTTGTAGATTTTCTTGTGCAAAGCCTCATTTATATCATAGAATAAATATTTACAGAAGCTAACTATTACAAAATATCTAAGTTATTTATCTCTCCACATCTCCTCCTCTTTCACTATGCTAAGTTCAGCTTCAAGTTCATATTTGTCTTTAGAAGGCAGGTATCTGAATTTTCTGGCTAAGGCTTCATCGAGAATAGCTTTTCTGATCTTTGAATCTGTTGGGAGCATGCTAGCTGACCTGATTAGGTGTATGAGTTATTCTTGATCAACCTTCTCAAGTTCAGCTTCTCTCTGAAACCTAAGGGCACCATTTAGGTCCCTGTATACCAGACCCTTCTCCCCCTTAGTGACTTCATGACCTTCAAGCTTTGGCACACCAGCAGGGATAGATAGATTTAGCCTTGAAGTGTTGGGGATTCGATAGATGCTGCTGGTACCTGACCTATACCTTGGGCTAGGTAGCTGAACAATTTCCTCACCATATATGACAGTATCTTCTGGTCTGAGGAGTTGCAGCGACACCATTTTCTGATAGAGCCTATCAATCTCCTTCATGACATCAACCTTAGCTGCACTTGTAGAGTGGCTGATAGCAAGCCTTATCTCATTCCATTCTTCTCTGTGCAGCTTGCATACTTGATCAAGTAGTATTGATTAAGTCTCTGAACCTCTTTGTATAAGTAGCTGAGGTTGAGATTGGTTCCTTGACTTTTTCAGTTTAACTTTGGTAATAGGTGCAGGGTTTGATCTCCCTGTCATTCGGGCAGCAAACCTTTTTCTATCTATTTCATCCCATTTCCTATCCACTGCTGTTCTGACAGCTCCCCCTTTCTTTTTAGAGCTCTTGCTAGCTGAAGTTTTCAGTTTTTGTTGCTCTAGCTCACTCTCTTCTATCTCAGCAAGTACCCTGGCAATTGCAGCATCAGACTCTTCTTGATATTTCTTTTGTTTAAGAAGTCTGGCCCTTTCATTGGCATCTTTAGAGCTCAATTCCAGTAGGTATGCTCTGTCAGCATCTGATTGCTCTTTCAGCAACCTTTTCCTTTCTTGTTCCTCTCTTAACTCAGCCTGAAAGGTTATTTGCATTATCATTTCATGCTCCCTGTCCTGTCTTGCCTTTATCTTTCTGGCAACTCTCTGTTCTTTAGTTTCATCAGGACAAGGGGTATCTGAGACTGAGTCAGAGGAAAGGTATGCTGTAGGGGAGGTATCTGAGGTGGTAGTGTTGGAAGGAGTTGCTGTGGAGATTGGTGTTATTGTTGCTGGGGTAGGTGTGGTTATTTGGGTTGTTTGGGTTGTTGTAGTTGTAGTTGCTGTAGGTGAGGGCAAGTTTAGGGTTGCTGGTGGAGATGAAGGTACAGCTACCTCAGATATGACAATGTGTAATTGAGGGTTACTGACCTGTTGTTTCTTTGATGGAGGAGTAGATGCAGGAGAGGTGTCACTGGTCCTTTTTCTTTTGATAACAGAAGATATGGGTTGCTGATCCTCCATATTTATATCATCTTCATCATCTGAACCCTGACCATTTCCATGACCACCTCCCTGGCCATCATCATTGTTATCATCATCATTATCATCAGCATCATGCATGATGGTATCATCCTCCTCATCATCAGATGCATCAGCTACCACTTCCCTATTCATTCATTCCCAGCGAGCCAATTCGTAGCTCACTGAGGTACCCTCAATCCTAGCAGTATCATCCACTGCCCATTGTTGCACCAGCCCGTTGTAGTTCCTGAGCTCTTCAGCACTGAACTCAGGAAAGCTTTCAGTGATATCCACCATATCAGTGGCTATCTCCATATCTACCCAATGCAGTTCAGCAACTGCAAGGGCCTCCAGTTCAGGTTGCTCAGCGATCGGACGAAGTGCATAAGTAGTGAGCACAATGTCCCTGTGAGCTTTGTTTGAAAGCGGATCAGTCATCTTACGGGGCATCTCAGGATCAGAGATAAAGTCCTCTTCTTCACTCTCCCCCTGACTGGTTCGCTCAAACTGATCAACTGCCCTAAGTATCTGATCAGTGAAATCTGCGTTTTCCTCTCGCAGGGCAGCGACCTCAGCTCTTGTCTTTGTGAGCTGTGAGACAACCTGTGGAAGTACCTTAATAACTTTGTTAGTGTTATACAGGTAGTTAGATACAGAAATGGCTAAATCATTTTGGTTGGTGGTGAGCTTGGCAATGGCAGCAGCATGATTAGTGAAGTTGTTGGTGGAGGTGGAGGCTAGCTCAGTGACTGCATGGTTTATTGCAGCACTAGCATCAGCTACTGTTTGTACTCTCTCACTAACAGATGTGCTCCATGGTTCAATGGAGTTGTATACATCAGTGAGAGCAGCAACAGCTTTCTGAAGGACAGAGACATTGCCAATAAGTGCCTCACGGTCTTCAGTGAGCATCTTAATTTGGGTTTGGGATTGGGCAATGTACTCCATCAGTAGCTGATCTGATGTGGAGTGAGTGGAGGTGTTTGGGAGAGTAGTTTGGGTATTAATAATGGGGGTAGGTGTAGATTGGGCTACCTGATCAGGGGGTGTGGTCTGATCAGCAGTGACTTGGATGTTATCACTGGAGAAAGAGGTGGGGGTGAGCTCTCTGATGGGAGAGTTGGATGTGGGTGGAGGAATGGGTTGGGTGTCCTCAGAGGTGTCCATAGGCATGATTTCCTCATCATCAGCTTGTGATTTAGCTGGTGGTTCATTGGAAATAGAAGTAGCGACCTGTATCTCACCATGGGTCAGTGGTGAGACATTGACAGTCGGTGCAGTGATAGATGAGAGATGGCCCGGGTCTATAGCCAGTGGTGTGACATCAGCTATGAGTGTGTTATCACCCACTGATGTCACTTGCCCTTTTAGTGAAATGTCACCCTTTTGTGAGGATGACAAGTGGCTAGGTTGACTCAATCTGAGGGTGTGGGGTGCACCCGAATCACTGCTAACAGTGGTTTGATCCACTGCAGCTGTCTGTAGTTGTCCCTTTGTAGAGTCACTGGACTTTCGGGAGTCCAGTGAAGCAGGTAAAGTTGAGGGTTCAGCAGTGGTGCCCTCAGCAACTGAACGTACAGTCACTGATTCACCACTGGCATCCGTAGATGTCTTCTTCTTACTATGTCCCTGATCCTTTAATGTCAGGGACCCTAATTTGGATTTTTTCTTGGGAGCAGTTGGTGGTTTCTTAACTGGTGGTTGACCAACAGTAGTCACTGGGGGTGTAGTCAGTGACGTGGTCGATTGGGGGGCAGCAACTGACATATGTACAGAAGTTACAGGCTGGGGTGCAAGGATCCTCGGATGTTTCATGAAAGCAGGTAAAACAACAGTCGCTGGTTTTGCAAAAATCTGAGATCCTACCAGAGTGGGCTCAAATCCCTGAAATGATACCCTATCATAGGCAGCAAACTGATCCCTAAAGATCAGTGAGAGATACCTAGGGTAAGGCACATATTTTGCCCTGGCAGGCTCAGCGACTTTGATGATCAGTTCGTTAAAGATCACACTTGCATAGTCAACTCGTAGAGAGTTGACCAGTGACCAACTGATCTTGGCCTCCAGGGAGCTGACTTGATCATAGCTCCCTGATTTTGTACCTAAAGATTGGATAAAGTTTGTGAAAAGAGCATTCCAAACACCATCCATTTTTGTTTTATGGACCGTAGAGTACTTACGGTTACCACTGCCATCGACTGAGTATTTACACTCAATCTCAGTGAGTTCGATGAGGCCTTGTTTGGCAACGTCGCTCTCTGGCAGTGACTCGTACGACTCATAGGTCGGCAGTTGTAAAATGGAGCGGATGGTGTTGGCAGTTATGATGATGGGTTGGGTACAATTGTCTATAAAACCCTGGAGTTGGGAAACACCAGAGATGACATAGTGAGTGCAGGTATACCAGAACTCACTGAGCCATTCTGGGTTCATTTCCCCAGGAGACAAGGTAAGAGCAGGGAGGATAAAGTGATTTTTCAAAAAGTTTATCACCTCCACATACTCAGGTTTAGGACAGTTTACATTTCCCAAATAGTTAGATTTGGGAACTGTAATGACAAGGGTCTCACTGACCGCAGAGGCTCGAAGAGCTTTAATCTCTGGGGTCGGTGTGTAAGCATTATTGAAAATTTTTGTCCTTGCCATTTTTAGAGAAAGAAAAAGTAGAAGATATAAAATATGAGATATTTGCAGAGAAAAATGAAGAAGATGAAGTTTGAAAAATTAGAAAGCGTAAAGAGTGAAAAGGTAAGGGTTTCGCTGCTTATATACGGTTACTGATGTTGAAAATGTGTGGTCAAAACGAGTATGTACGTGGTCAAAAAGTAAAAAAAAATGTGGTAGGTGATAGTGGAGTAGGGTGATGATGGTGATAAGTGGTAACATTAAATGGTGATGGGAGTGGTGCGCCGGAAAGGTATACGAGGTGTCAGAAAAAGTGTACCTTTTCGAGTTCCCATAAGATATTTTAATAAAGTATTTATTAATAATATAAATCATTAAAAGTTAATTACAAAATGTATTAATTGTAAGGAATATATGTCGAAATAAATGCAGTATTAAATAATAACAGAACTTTCGCTGATGCATTATGTCTCAGCAAGATGAAAATAAATTATATCTTAAAATAAAATAGACATTATGTTACACATTTGATGTCGCTGATCAAATTACAACTTAGAATACTAATCCAATCAGCTAGTCAAGTATGTGAAGCATAAGATATAGTTTATTTATATGATATAAGGAATCTTCATGTGCAGTTACAAAGTATATAATTTATTGATTATAACAATACTAACTTATTGTCCTTGCTGATTAAATCAGTGAGAATAATAGGTCAGCGTGTTAAAAATATAAACTATTTATTCTGTAACTACCTATTATTAAACAAACAGGTTTTAATCATTTAGGTTCAGCATGCCCAACTCGCTGATGAGAAAGGTGAATCTTTTCTCATCTAAAGGTTTTGTAAAAATGTCAGCGAGTTGGTAATCAGTTGGAATGAAATGCAGTTCAATGTCACCTTTCATGACGTGGTCCCTGATGAAGTGATATCTGACATCAATATGCTTTGTCCTTGAGTGCATCACAGGATTATTTGCTATGGCAATAGCACTTTGACTGTCACAATAAATTGGAACATTGCCAAAGTCAAAACCATAGTCAGCGAGCTGATTCCTCATCCATAGAATTTGAGCAGTGCAGGCTCCAGCAGCGACATATTCAGCCTCAGCAGTAGAAGTTGAGACAGAATTTTGTTTCTTGCTTGACCAGCTTACAAGCTTTTCTCCAAGAAACTGACAGCTACCAGAGGTACTCTTTCTGTCCATTTTGCATCCAGCATGATCAGAATCTGAATATCCCTTCAGTGAGAAATCTGAACCAGATGGGTACCAGAGACCAAGATTTGGTGTACCCTTCAGATATCTGAATATTCTTTTGACAGCGAGCAAATGGGATTCCTTTGGATCAGTTTGATATCTAGCACATAGACAAGTAGAAAACATAATGTCTGGTCTACTAGCAGTTAGATACAGCAGTGACCCGATCATTCCTCTGTAAGCAGTGATGTTTACAGATTTACCATCAGGATCAGCATGTAATTTTACTGCAGATGACATTGGTGTAGCAAGGGATGAGCATTTGGTGAATTCAAATTTCTTTAATAAATCTTTAACATATTTTCCTTGATTTATAAAACTACCAGTTTTGGTTTGCTTAATTTGCAGACCAAGGAAAAATGTTAGTTCACCCATCATGCTCATTTCATAACTTTTAGCCATGAGGTTACTGAATTCCTTGCACATGTCATTGTTAGTAGACCCAAAAATAATATCATCAACATAAATTTGGACCAATATAACATCTCTCTTATCCTTTTTAATAAAAAGTGTGCTGTCAATTTTACCTCTGACATACCCACAGTTAGTTAAGAAGGTGGAGAGAGTGTCATACCAAGCTCTGGGAGCTTGTTTTAGTCCATATAAAGCTTTTTCCAGCTTATAAACATAACCTGGATGCTTGGGATCAGTGAATCCAGGTGGTTGCTTTACATACACTTCTTCCTGCAGCTTTCCATTCAAGAAGGCACTTTTCACATCCATTTGATATACCTTGAATTTCTTGTGAGCTGCATATGCTAAGAACAACCTGATTGCTTCAAGCCTAGCAACTGGTGCAAAGGTTTCATCATAATCAATTCCTTCTTGCTGACAGTAACCTTGTGCAACCAGTCTAGCTTTATTTCTTATTACAACACCATCTGCATCCATCTTGTTTCTGAACACCCATCTTGTTCCAATCACAGATTTCCCAGCAACTTGAGGTACTAACTTTCACACTTTATTCCTTTCAAACTGAGATAGCTCATCTTGCATGGCAGCTATCCAGTGATGATCAGTGAGTGCCTCATCAACTTTCTTGGGCTCAATTAGTGACACAAAGCTTACAAACAAACAAAAGTTAGCAGATGCTGATCTGGTCTGGACCTTGGATTGAGGATCACCAATAATCAATTGATTATCAATATGTCTAGTCCATTTAGTCACTCGCTGAGGTTCAGCAGTGACTTGATTATTCAGAGATGATCCACCAGACACATCAGCATTAGAAGCATGATTAATGTTTAAGCTTTGATTTGGAAAGTGAGTGTTATTATTTTGATGCAAATGATGAGATGATGATGGGGTATCAACAGGCAAAGATGAAGTTCCTGAATTATTCTTAGCTAAAGTAGAGCCAGAAGTATCTTCAGGGACATCATCTTCCCTTTCAGAATCTGATGGATGAACCTCATGCTTGTCATCACTGATTGTGTTAAAAATAAGGTTTTCATAATCTTTTGGATCAGTGAGTGATTCATCATAAGATTCATCAAAGGTAACATCCATTGATTCTTCAATACATTCCCTTCTTTTATTATAAACTCTGAAAGCTTTTGAAATGATTGAGTAACCAACAAATATACCTTCATCAGCTTTGGGATCAAACTTTCCTAAGTGATCTCTTTTGTTTAAGACATAGCAGGTACTGCCAAAAACATGAAGAAAACTTATGTCAGGTTTTCTCCCTCTTAACACCTCATAGGCTGTCTTATCATGTCTCTTGACAATCAGAGACCTATTATGAGTGTAGCAGGCAGTGTTAACTGCTTCAGCCCAGAAGTGGGTCTTAAGACCAGTATCTATGAGCATTGACCTTGCTGATTCAATCAAGGTTCTATTCCTCCTCTCTGCAACACCATTTTGTTGAGGTGTTCTTGGTGCAGAGAAGTTTTGAGAAATACCTTTTGAATCACAGAAACTTTCAAGGTCAATATTTCTGAATTCAGTGCCATTATCACTTCTTAAATGTTTAACTGAACAATCATTTAAGTTTTCCATCTTTTTGATAAAGGATATAATTTCCTGTGTTGCATCACTTTTGGCTTTAAGAAAGAATACCCAAGTATATCTGGAATATTCATCCACAATTACCAAGCAATACCTTTTACCACCAAGACTGGGAGAACTCACTGGACCAAATAGATCCATATGCATCAGTTGAAAATATTCTGTCACTGAAGATGTTTGTTTGCTTTTGAAAGAGGAGCTGTGATGCTTTCCCTTCTCACATGCTGAACAAAGCTTGTCTTTGTCAAAAGTAAGCTTTGGAAGACCATTTACCAAGTCATTCTTGCTGAGCTTGCTGATGGCCTTGAAGTTCAGGTGAGAAAGTCGCTTATGCCATAACCATTTTTCTTCTGAAACGGTTCTGGAATAAAAGCATGTTCCTGATTGTGCTGAGTCCATATTGACTACATATGTATTTCCTTTTCTTTGAGCACCCAGGACAGCACTTCCATTTCTGTTGTAAACAACTCCAGCTTCATGATCAAATAGCACTTTATTCTTGGCATCGCAGAACTGACTGATGCTTAATAAATTATGCTTCAGTCCTTGAACATATTCCACCTTTTTAAACATCACTTTTCCATTGGTCAAGACCCCATACCCTCTGGTCTTACCAATGTTGTTATCACCAAAAACTACATCAGGACCTCTTTCATCCTGGTAGTCACTGAGCAGGGACTTACATCCGGTCATATGTCTGGAACACCTACTGTCCAGATACCAGATTGTTTCTCTAAGAATGCCCTACATCAGGAGTGAAATGTTAGTTCAATTTATGAACCCATCCTGAGATGGGTTCATGGTGGACAAGCCTTGAACTTGGCTTCCACTGACCATCAAGACATTTGATTCACTGCTGGTGGTTGGTTGGACACAAGCTTGTACTGATGAACAATCTGTTGACACATGTTGCCTACTTCCACACTTATAGCATTTTTTATTTGTGGCTTTAGACTTCTTTTGCTCAAAATGCTTATTTGATTGAGATTTAAAAGAATTCAAACTTACTGTCTCAGTTTGTTTCTTTGACTCCAAGTCACTGATGACAAGATCATCAGTCACTGAAGTGTCAGAAGTGAGGTTGCTGAATGACTTTTGATTAATAGCAGTAATACTGATGGGAACTGGATTAGTTGTTGACTCATTTATGCTCAAGTCTTTCAGTTCATCAATACTTGCAGCTATATCACAGTTGTCAGTGACCAGCGAGCTTTTAACAAAGTGATTTGGTTTAGGCTTGCTGAAGACTGACATTGGTTCAAAAACGAAGTTTGAAAAGGATTGATCAGGCTTGAATATTTGATCAATGCTTGTGGCATCAGCCAGAGAAGCAGCTGTGTCATAATCACCTCCCAAAATAGCTTTTACTTGTTTTGGAATTTGATTATTAACACACTGATTTACATTCAATGCAAATTTGCACCATGACTTTATAACTTCATTGAGTTGAGAAAATTTGGTTTCAAAACTTATTTTCTCTTGAATGCACATTTGATTTGCATGTATTTGTGCATCAAGTTCAAATTTTAGATCTTTCATTTTCAACAAATTTTCTTCTTGAAGTTTAAGTTTAGATGTTAAGTCATTGATCATGCATTCTTGCCTCTTCTGAATATCATGAGCATTTGATAGATCAACTATCAAAGTCTCAAAGATATTCTCCTTTTCAGTCACTGAAGCTGATTTAAAACAATGTACCTTGTAGAGAGTCTCTGGATCCCAGCCGGATGCTGAACATTTCTTAGCTACTTCTTTGATGTTTTCATGGAAGTCAGCATCATCAGCCATCAGGCAGTAATCTCTATCTAAACAAATCATAGCTTCTTCTTCATCAGATGATGAGGTTGAGTCAGAGTCGCTGAAGGATCCTTCTTCAGCGACGAATCCTTTTCCCTTCTTCTTGCCAACTTTGGACATAGCTTTCAGCTTCTTGTATTTTAACTTGTACTTGTTATACTTGTCATTTCGGAAGCTGGGCCTTTGTTCAGGGAGAGGATTGACAGCTTTGGATCTACAGTCAGCTGCAAAGTGACCAGGTTTGTCACACTTGTAGCAGTCACCTTTTGACTTTGAGATGTCACTTGATGGTGCGCCAGCAAATTTGTTAAACCTTGTGCTCTTTCTGAAATTTGCAACCATCATGGCCATATCTCTTTCCAGCTTCTCTAGTCCTTCTTCATAGCTGACTTCAGACTGACTGTCAGCAGCACAACCTTCCTCATCTGCAATCAGTGACTTTGAACTCAACTGGGTGATCTTAACTTTCTGCTTTTGATCAATCTCTTCTAGCTCAGCTACAAGGGCATTAGAAATCTTTTGACTGCCTAGTGCAGCACGAATGTGCTCACTTTGATCAGCCTATTTTTCAGATTGTTCCCAGTTTAACAATATACCATAAATTTGAGTTAGATTGAGAGAAGTATAATCATTACGTTGTCGAGTACATGTTGCAATGGTTCCCCAAACTTTTCTAGGCAACAGTTCTAGAAATTTTTCGACAACAAATCTTTGGTCTTTTCCTATATTAGCCTTTTCCATTTTATTTATTAAAGCTTGATATCTAGTATAGGTGGAGGCCAGTGACTCATTGGGTTCCATGGCAAACAGTTCATATTGACGAGTCAGATTTACTTCTCTACAGCGAATAATGTCGGGGGTTCCAATATAGATATTTCTTAGAGTGTCCCACATGTGTTTCGCTGTACTGCACAATCTAATGGACTCAAACACTTCATCAGGAAGTGACATGCTTATGTATATTTTAGCTTGTTTATCCAGCCTGACCATGCACCTATCCTCATCTGTCCATTGTTCCTCCCTTTTTGGCATAACCATTTCTGGTAAGGCAGGAGTGGTTGCAGTAGCTGCAACAGCAGGAATAATGACAGTGGGGGTGTGAGGACCGTCAGTTATTATAGAACAAAGACGATCATCAACAAGGTCTAAGAACATCATCATCCTGGACATCCAGGTTTCAATTCTTGATGGGTCAAAGGCTGGAGGTTTTGTAGTGGAGCCATTTCCCTTCTGGTACTCAGAATCAACACAACTGTACTTAACGGATTCCATTGCAGATCTGGTTAAATTATATTTTAAACCAACTCTGCTCTGATACCAATTGTGAGTCCCTAATCACTATTATGTTAGTGATTGTAAATCGTTAACAGTGAGTTAATTGTAGAAGGGGGGGGGGGGGGTTGAATACAATTAAAAACTTTTCTTTTCTGTTATAATGTGTTATCTTTGTTTAACAAGTTTTTAATCGTATTAAAGTAACAACAAAATGAACACAAGTATATATATATATGTGACAAGCAGTTCAGTTGCTGATACAAATGTAGCTGAAAGATAAATTCCTTTATTAATAAAATTTATCTCTTGTTGATTGCGGAATAGATTAGCCAAAGCTAATCTAAATCAAACAATACAACTATTACAAAGGAGAAGAGCAATAGTGGACAAACACGCTAACTGCTCACTCGCTGAGATAAGCTAGTAGTGGACAGACACGCTACTAGTTTACTCACTGGTGTTACTTGTATCTTAGACAAACTAGTCACTGAAAAATAAGTGACAATACAAGTAATCGACACAAAATGAAGTACAACATACTACGCTATTTATAGACGCTGAAATCCTCAATTTCCGGATCTGAACGACACGTGTCGCTGCTTGATTGGAGAGGTAGTTGAGATGTGATACAATATGGCATGACATTCTGTCTTGGGAAATATCACCTTGTACCATAGACCAATCAAAAGCTTCCACGTTACTCTTTTCAAGTTTCGAGGAACACGTGCTGTGCCGTAATAACGCCGATTGTTAACTTCTTATTTAATGCGGCATTTAATGCTGCAGTCACTGATAGATATATCAATTCTCCTCATTCTCGATGCGAGCTAACATGCTCTAAAGAATGACTTGAACAGTTAATCTTCAGTGACTTCTTTTATTCAGCAGAAGAGAGAATTCAAGAAGACTTGGAGACTCTCGCTGATAGATGAGTATCAGCGACACACATAGTTGAGTCTTTGATCTTTATAAATTCTTCCTCTACTGGTCTAAGATACAATCAGCGACAAGAAAACCTTTAGCAACACTATCTTCAACTTGAATCATACTTCATGTACAGAGAGTAATGCTCTCGCTGATACAGATCAGCGACACACAGAGTTGAGCATAATTCTCCTTCAGTAACTTAGAGAGAGAGAGAGAAGATCAGTGAACATAAACATCAGCAACAGGAGCTTGACTTGAATCATTTCTTCTTAGAGAGATCTTCATTAAGTGAGTCAGAGACATGAGAATATAAAACACCATCAGTGACTTCGCTTATCAGCGACCAGTGACTCAACAAGTACGTTCTTGGTGATTTCTGGATTTATTTTTGCACAACCTTCAGATAGTTGTGGCAAGGTACCGGAATCCATCTCCTCGAAAGATTTGAGGATTTCAGCTACAGACGGAGACGATTCGGGTATCGGAAAAAACTGATTTCTTCTTAAAAGTGGGATAGGGATGCCTTCGCCTAAAGGAGCAGCAACAACAGAGTTGTTCGTGGAAGAGTAGTTAGGCGGTGCTAAAGGATTCTTCATTTCAGGTAAAGGAAATAGCAGCTCTCCGGAAGGTGTTGATTTGTCGGAGTAGCCGAGCAGAGTCCGATGTCGTCCGGGCAAAGTCTTCTTTTGGTGATGACAGTGCTGGAGAAAGGTTCGTAACTGCTGATTTCTAGAATCTCCTCCAAATGCTCATCATATATTTCCTGCATGGCATCCACAAGACCAAGATCTTCTCCCATAGGGTGCTTCATCTACTTATTGATATTAAAGGTGACTTCCTCCGCTCCGACCCTCAGTTTTAAAGATTTTTCGTTTACATCTATCACAGCCTTGGCAGTGTTTAGGAAAGGTCTACCAAGGATGAGGGGAACGTGGGCATCTTCCTCAATATCCATAATGACAAAGTCAACCGGGAAGATAAATTTACCGACTCGGACCATTATATCTTCAGCAATTCCTCGAGGGAGTTTAACTGATCTATCAGCTAATTGGATGGTCATTTGAGTTGGTAGTAGTTCACCTAATCCTAGTTTCTTATAGAGAGAGTAAGGCATAAGATTGACACTAGCTCCTAGGTCAGCTAAGGCGTTACTAACTTGGATATTTTGAAGAAAACAGGGAATAGTGAAACGGCCAGTATCTCCTAGTTTGGGTGGAAGGCCATGTAATATGATTGCTGAGCATTCAGCATCTAAGGGTAAACTAACTATTTGTCTTAATTTTTCCTTATTTGAAATGAGTTCTTTGAAAAACTTAGCACAACTAGGCATCTCTACTAAAGCGTCTAATAGTCTAACGTTTAAGTGCAGGCTTTTAAACATTTCCAGATATTTCCCAAATTGTGCTTCCTGTTTCTCTTTCTTAAGCCTACCAGGGAAGGGTATCCTAGTTCGTGGAATGATTTCTGGGGCTTTAGGTGATACTGGATCTGGTGCAGTGACAGGGGTGTCACTAGGCACTGGATCAGTGTCGGTTCAGAGATAGGAAGTTGATTTGAAGAATTATCTGAAGACTTCTCATTTCTGGTTTCTTTACCTCCTCTAGTGATGACCATGATTCCTCCTTGATTCTCAACTTTTAAAAATAGTTGTTTAAGACCGACTTCCAGGTTTTTGATCAAATCTTCTGATATTTTAAGTAAAGCATCAATTTTATCTTGAAAATCTATTACTTGTTTGTTTATGTTCATTTGATCAACCATAAAATTAGTCAAAGTTTCATTATAATGTTGTTGAGAATTTACGGTGGAATCTGACATATTAGAGGATAAAGGTTGCAGAAAGTGAGTATGTGGGTTATTGGTTGGCCGCTGAATGAAAGGTTTAGAATGAAAGTTCGATTCAGGGTTTTTAACAGTAGTGACAAGAATTTCTTCCGTACCTTTACAAGGTTGAGGTGTAGAAGATTGAAGATCCTTGAAGACTCTGGAGAGATTGTCCACTTGACCTTGCAGAGCTTCAAAGGATAGGCTTGAAGTACTAGTTACTTCCTTAGCCGGTTCACCAAACTCCCAGTCATGTTGATGCATTGCTATCATCTCAACTAGCTCCCAGGCTTCTTCAGAAGTATGTGACATGAAATTTCCTTGAGAAGCAATATCGAGGGTTGACTTGTGCTGAGGAGTCAGACCATTGTAGAATATGCAGATTAAGTTCGTCTTACCCATTCGATGATTCGGACATCTGTTAAGCATCTTCTTAAATCGTTCCCATGCTAGATAGAATGACTCATTGGTTTCCTGTCGGAAACTAACAATATCATCCTTGAGCTTGGTTTGCTTGGAAAGAGGGAAAAACTTAGCCATAAACTTAGTAGCCAACTCTTCCCAAGTATGAATCGAATTAGGTTCGAGTTCATCAAACCAGGTTCGAGCACGCGAAGATAAAGAATAGGGAAAAAGATATAGTCGGGAGACTTCTCTCGAAATCCCTGATTGCTCACAGGAATCAGAAAGATTGATGAATCTATCCAAATGTGAATTTGGATCATCGAGCGGAAAACCGTGAAATTGGCAGAAGTTTTTGAGTAACTTGAAAACGCTAGGCTTAATTTCGAAGTTTTTGTCGGGTAGCACGATAGGTTCTCCTCTTCCCTCCAGTAGTGGTGCACAGGTTGAGGCGAGAGTAATATGATTCGTCATAGCTAATGAAGTTCGGGTTTGGTAGAAGAGAGAGTTTTGGAAAGGAAAGAACAGAAAAGGAACTTTCGGATGATATTGATCTTCCGAAAGGATCGCTAAATAACTAAGACAACTAAATTCCTAAATCGGTCGTTGTATTCCCCGGCAGCGGCGCCAAAAACTTGATCGCGCCACCGACGGTTGATCGGGTTTTCACCCTGTCGTTGGACCGTCCGTCAGCGGCGGCGTCAGTGGAGTTTTAAAAGTTTGTTTTATGCTGGGCCTAAGTATACTAAAGCTATGGATAAATATAGTGATAGGTATGACCTAGGGTCGTTCTTCAAACTACAACGGGCATGGGGTCTAGGACCTTAGTTATCTACGAAAATTTAGCTGGGGTTTTAAAAGAGATTTTGGTTTGTTTTGGTTTTAAC
This sequence comes from Pseudognaphalium luteoalbum, assembly GCA_963422505.1. Classification (NCBI taxonomy): domain Eukaryota; kingdom Viridiplantae; phylum Streptophyta; class Magnoliopsida; order Asterales; family Asteraceae; genus Pseudognaphalium; species Pseudognaphalium luteoalbum. The sequence continues at coordinate 88,532,430 of OY730197.1, forward strand.
TAACTACTAATTATCTAAAATTAAACTAAATTAAAGTAAAATGGAGTGGAGGTGGCAACGAGAACTTATAGGTGAAGCGAGTGTTTACTATGATAATTACTCATGCTATTTAGGGCTAGTTAATGAGATAAAGCCTTAGTTAAGATGACATTAATATTTCCTAATGAGCCATAACTACTAGCCTATTATCTATCTAACGTAGAGTTGTCCGCAATCAGATAAATAATATGTCACATGGATAACAGTTATGGAATGTAAACTACACCGGAAGTTGTCCCAAATGTAGCAACCAATTTAAACAACAACCATCCTTGAGTCTTGTCCCCCAATCTCGGACATTTGAGATATCCGAATCATGGCATGAATTGTTGAATAAACAAAAACATGAACAGGGGTTTCCTACCGGGACAAGTTGGGATGGCCTGGTCTAACGGCTGATTAAATTGTTCATCATTATTCCATATAAATCATTTTAACTATTCTATGCATGTTAAACTGGCATATGCAATTGATAAATATTCGAAAACCTAATCATGTAACTAATCAGCATAGCAGATACTAGCATGCAAACCCTAAGCAACAATCAAACAAGAACATGCAGAAAGGTAGCATAGCAGGGATCAATTTATGCAGAGTGACGGGGTACATGGTTAAGTCACAATGTCCCGAAAGTTCTCTCTAAGACACTTGTTAAATGGCCTGAATCTAATCTATCTCTAATCCTACGCTCCGTGTCTCCCTCCGGTAATATTTCAACCAGGAGAACACCGGCCATGTCGAGTTCAACGATCATCAGACACAGAATAATTAGTGGCATACAACTAGCAATTGGCCAAGCCTAGAAGGATGTTACTAACCACAACATAAGTTGGATAGATAAGCATTTGAGATTCAATTAATAGATTCAAATATAATTCAACAGCATACAAACACAGTAACAGCATGATTTAAGTATAACTACCCTAGCATGGCAACTAGCATAGCAAACACAGATTTTTCTAGCTAAGCATGGCAATAGTCCTAGCAAGTAATTATAAACAAGTATAGCAATAGCACAACATTATTTAAAATAACAAGATAGAGATTATAATAAAACCTGACAAAGCGTTATTACAAATCGTGCGACACCGCAGTCTCGGAGCACCTCCGTTACAATTAAGCTACTAATCTACTAGCTTAACTAATCTAATTAACTAACTAATTTAGAGAGAGAGTAGTGAGAGAAAGTGTGTGTAGAAATGTGAAAAAATGAGAAGGTGTGTTGAAATGATGAAATGAGGCTTGTATTTATAGAGATCGCACAACCGTATCCGTAGACCGTATCCAAACCTCCAAATGCACAACCGTATCGCAAAGGCGAATAAAAATCACATTTTTATCACCCAAACGCACGATACGGCTGAACTGGACCGTATACGGCTGTGCATAGGGTGAAAACGGCTGAACTGGACTGTATACGGCTGTGCATGGGCCGTATACGGCCTGCACAGACCGTATATGGTCTAGGTCCAGCCGTATACGGCCTGGACCAGCCGTATACGGCCTGGTTCAGCCGTATGCTGGTTCCTCGATTCTTCATTTCTTCGTTCGGGTGTAACTTCTTCGTCGTTTATCCGTTTTGAGCGTTCTTTATATCCACGCGTTCGTATTTTCCTAAAGAAGAAAATGACATAAGTTAGAGGTCATAATTCTTTGTGTAGCTCAAAAAGTGCTAGAACGAGTGAACGAGAATGCTCATGATCGTATTCGTTAGATTTATCGTGTTTTTCGACCATTTTAGATGACTTTTGAAACATTGTTTATATTTTGGCCCATGTGACGAGTTTTAATGATAAAGTATCTATTTTGATTAGTTTCGTCACATATTGGGCTAAAAAGGTGAGATTAATGCACGCAAAAATATAACTTTTTGCGTGTTATCACTTCCCAAAAATAATACTTTAAATCTGAAAAGAATTTTCTTCTCTTTTGATAATTCATCTTTGGTAAAATCTTAGTAACCAAATAATTCACATAATTTGCAAACCAAGGTATATTCATTATTTCCTGTACAGTCATCAATTTCTCATCTGGAAATGTATCTTGAATTTTCTCTTCATCTAGTATTTCTAATTTCGGATTTTCCAACCTTGACAAATGATCAGCTGCGATATTTTCAGCTCCTTTCTTATCTTTAATTTCAATATCGAATTCCTGCAATAAAAGAATCCATCGCAATTAACGAGGGCGCGCATCCTGCTTATTAAACAAATACTTTAAATGCAGAATGGTCAGTATAAACCACAGTTTTAGTTAAGACAAGATAAGAACGAAACTTATCGAACGCAAAAACTACTGCCAAAAGTTCCTTTTTCGTAGTTGTATAATTTTCCCGAGCATCTGTTAATGTCTTACTGGCATAATAGATTGGCTTAAACTTGTTATCAATTTTCTGCCCTAAAACAACCCCTACTGCATAGTCACTAGCATCACACATTAATTCAAAAGGTAAATTCCAGTCTGGACTAATCATTACTGGAGCAGATATCAACTTTTCTTTCAAAGCACCAAACGATTGTTTGCATTCATCTGTAAACTCGAACTTTGCATCTTTTTCCAACAATCGATTTAATGGTCGTGCAATCTGTGAAAAATCTTTTATAAATCTCCTATAAAATCCAGCATGACCTAGAAAACTCCTTATTCCTTTTACATTAGTAGGATAAGGTAATTTCGAAATAACTTCAATCTTTGCTTGATCCACCTCAATTCCTATTTTTGATATTTTATGTCCTAAAACAATCCCTTCTCGAACCATAAAATGAAATTTTTTCCCAATTAAGAACTAGATTCGCACCTTCACATCTTTGCAACATCCCGTTTAAATTTTCTAAACAAGCATAAAACGAATCCCCAAATACCAAGAAATCATCCATAAATACTTCCATGAAATCTTCCACCATATCATGAAATATTGCGATCATGCAACGCTGAAATGTAGCTGGTGCATTACACAAACCAAACGGCATTCTTCTATAAGCAAAAGTACCAAACAGACAGGTGAATGTTGTCTTATCTTGATCTTCAGCTGCAATTGGTATTTGAAAATATCCTGAAAATCCATCCAGAAAACAATAGAACTCTTTTCCTGCTAGCCTTTCTATCATTTGATCAATAAATGGTAATGGAAAATGATCTTTTCTGGTAGCATCATTTAATTTCCTGTAATCAATACAAACTCTCCATCCCGTTACCGTCCTTGTTGGTATTAACTCGTTCTTTTCGTTTGGTACAACTGTCATTCCACCTTTCTTTGGTACGACATGTACTGGACTTACCCATGGACTATCTGAAATAGGATAGATTAATCCTGAATCTAGCAATTTAATGATTTCTTTCCTGACAACGTCTTTAACATTCGGATTCAATCTTCTTAATGGTTGTACAACTGGCTTAAAATCTGTTTCCATTAAGATTTTATGAGTGCAATATGTAGGACTTATTCCCTTGATATCCGTGATCTTCCATGCTATTGCATTTTTATGTTGTTTAAGAACTTGCACTAAGCGATCTTTTTCTGTTGTCGATAATTTAGAAGATATTATAACTGGCAAATCTGACGTACCTTGTAAATAGGCATATTCTAAATGCGCTGGTAGCTCTTTAAGTTCCAATTGTGGTGGTTCTTCAATAGATGTTTTGATCTCGAAGATTTCTTCCTTTAAATACGGGATATTGTTGACAGAATATGGTATTAATTCTTGGTTGAGAATTTTAGCAACTGACTGTAATGATTCCTCTGCAGGATGTTGTTGAAGAACAACAGTTGCTTCTTCATCTTCCTCTAATAGTTTATCAAATTCTGCCAAATCTTTCTTAGTGTCAAATTCTTCAGTCCATTCTGTAAGAATTCCAGTATCTGTTTGATCCTTTTCTATAAAATCTTGAAAAGAAGGGTTATCTATATACTCATAAGCATTTAAATAATAACAAGTATCATCAACATAATCAGGAAATTTCATAGATTTATTAACATCAAAAACAATTTTATCATTTCCTAATCTCATGGTAATCTTTCTATCAAAAACGTCTATTAGGGCATGTGTTGTTGCTAAAAATGGTCTTCCTAATATAATAGGAACTTTAGGGTCTTCTATCATATCTAAAATTACAAAATCACATGGAAAAACAAATTTATCAACTTTGATCAAAACATTTTCAATTATTCCCCTAGGATATTGCACAGATCGGTCAGCTAATTCGATACACATACGAATAGGTTTTGGTTCTCCTAATCCTAATCGCATATAAAGTGTATATGGCATTAATGAAATACTAGCTCCTAGATCTGCCAATGCATTTTCAATAGTTATTTCACCAATTTTGCAAGGAATAGTTATACTCCCTGGATCTTTGATTTTGGAGGTAATTTATTCTGCATTATTGCTGAGCATCTTGCATTCATCATCACCTTCGTCACATTATCCAATTTATTCTTGTTTGTCAGCAGCTCCTTAAGATATTTTGCATACTTTGGCATCTGAGCTATAGCTTCAACAAAAGGAATGTTAATATGAAGTTGTTTCAGGTTTTTCAGAAATTTGTGGTAATGTTCATCTTCGTTGTCTTTCCTAAGAGCAGCTGGATATGGAGGTGGGGGTGTATAGTCTTTGTTGACTTCTTTAACTTTATTTTCTCCAATCTCCTTTTTGTTTGCTTGTATGTCTTCATCACTTGTTTCCTTTTCAACGTGCTTAGATTCAACAATTTTATTAGCTATTACAGGAGAGTCAACATTCTTACCACTTCTGGTAATTACTGCTTTAGCTTGTTCCTTTGGATTTGTTTCAGTAAATCCTGGCAATGTTCCTGGGAACCTCTCCTGCAGTGTTTTAGCAATCTGATGAACTGAGCTTTCAATTTGTTTGATCGATGCTTCATTATTACGCATTCTTGTATTAGTTTCCTCATCTCTTTTATTACTTGCTTCAGCCATTTTTCCCAATGCATTTTCTATCACCGTCATTCTGTCATTATAGGAAGTATTTTGTCCTGTTTTGACATAATAACCTGGTGCTCCTTGTTGATACTGTTGGCCTGGTTGATTTATTCTTCTATAATTAGAAACTTAACGATAATTTGGATTTTCTTGAAAATCCCCATACATAACCTCCTCATTAATTACTTTGTTGTCATTGTTAAGGCATTCTTCTGTTAGATGACTTCCTCCACATATTTCACAACCAATCCTGATTGCATGAACTTGTTCATTTACTTTCTTAATATCTCTTCCCATACTTTCCAATTTTGCTGTTATAGCTGCTAGACCATCACTATCTTCAGATATCCTTTTTCTTCCAGATGAACCATCATCCCATAACTGAGAATGTTTAGCTAATTCTTCAATTCCGGCTCTTGCTACTGTTGGAATTTTCTTAGGTACTGGCCCTTGTGCATCCAACTGTTGACGTGTTGCTCGATCAACTCCTTTATAAAATACCGTTTCTCTTGTTGGACATTCAAATCATGTTGTGGACATTTATGTAACATTTCCTTATATCTTTCCCAAGTTTGATATAGAGATTCATCGGATTTCTGTTTAAAGTTTCTAATCTCATCAATCAACTTTGAAGTCTTGGAAGGTGTACAATACATTTTTAGAAATTTTGTTCGAAGATCTTCCCAAGTAGTAATAGATCCGGCTGGCTCATTATTGATCAATCTCTTAGCTCCATCCTTTAATGTTAAAGGAAATACTCGTAACATAACCTGATCTCTTGAAACATTGGGAATATTAAACATATCTGCAATCTCCAAAATTCTCTCAACATGCTCATTTGCATCTTCTTTATCTTCTCCTCTGAAAGGATTTTCACGTAATTCTTTCAAAAATTGCCCCTTCAATTCAAATTCTACTTCTCTAGCTATGGCATGCCTAACCACTCCCGGTCTAGGATCTCCACGAGTTTGAATTGTGTAATCTTCAAGCGTCATGTCAGCTATGTCCGCCATATCTGGTTGAATTTCGTGCTCTGGTTCAGAATCACTTGGGGCCGTCATATATCGGATAAACAGTCGAATAGGGGCCGTCATATCTATTTATGATTGTCGTACATTAACTATATAATGCCATCCTTACTTATAATTATCTACATCATCAACAATCACAATAATAAAATACTCGCAATCCATGGCAACAAATATATCACATACCAAGAAATAACACATAATTAAAATATGGAATAAAGCAAGTATGATAAAGATTTAGATATCACCCGGAAATAAATACGCAGCAACGTATTGTTATGGTTGACAAATCGTTTACACGTACAAATATGAATCTTTAAACCTCCTAACGTTTGTTCTAGCCTATATACTAATCCGTAGATTAATTATAATAATCCTAGACTATAAGATAAGAGAATTTCTAGAATGAGAAAGTGAAAATGGAAAAGGAGTGTGTATGGGTGTAAGAATGTGTGAGTGTATTAGAGTGTGTCTTCAAATGAGGTCTAAGGGCTACTATTTATAGGTGAAAAGTGGCTCACGTTATCATTTCTAGGCTCACATTAGAAAAAGAGTGAAAGTTGGTGCACCGGGTACGAAAAAGTAGCAAAAGGTGGTGCACCGGGTACGAAAAAGCATGGAAAGGTGGCGCACCGGGTACACGCAAGTACCAAAAAGTGGAAACAAGACGGGGGGAGGGGGGCAGCACCGCCCACCAGCAGGCCGGTGGCGGCTGGTGGCTGGCCGGCGGCGGCTGGCTGCCACCCGTCCCGGTCCGTCGTCTTTCGCTGCGTTGCTTAATTCACGCGTATCTTCTTTGTTATGCGTCCGTTTGCGTTGATTCTTTTTGCGTTGGATTCGTAATTCAAAAAAGAAGACTTTGATGAAAAGATATCCCACAAATATGTCTCATATCTCCATATTTCGTGTACGAATCATTTGAATCTTCCGGCAGGCGTAGAATCTTCATTCTTTATCCGTTTTTGTTGATTCCTCTTCTGTTGGATTCGTAATTTGAAAACGAATATCTTGGATGAGATGGATGTTGATGATGGGCAATTTTGTCTTGAAATCTTGTTTTGATGCGTTGAATCTTCAAACGTGCGTGGAATCTTCATTTTTAATCCGTTTTGCTTGATATTTATCGTGTAACCTTGTGTTGACCATCTTGGCATAATATCAATGATTTATACTGTTTCTAAGTTTAAAATGCCAAGAATCATTCCGGAATGAGACAGATATCGGTAGTAAAAACATGACTTTTTACGCGATATCAGTAGTTCACTTCAAACGTCGTCGTCCATGTCACATAAGCCAATTACAAACATAGGATATAATTAATTCGTCATTTTTATGAATCATACAACTTATCCTAAGTTTGAATATAGTAGTTCGCTTCAAACGCCGTCGTCCATGTCACATAAGCCAATTACAAACTTAGGATATAATTAAATCATCATTTTTCTGAATAATACAACTTATCCTAAGTTTGAATATAGTAGTTCGCTTCAAACGCCGTCGTCCATGTCACATAAGCCAATTACAAACTTAGGATATAATTAATTCGTTATTTTTCTGAATAATACAACTTATCCTAAGTTTGAATATAGTAGTTCGCTTCAAACGCCGTCGTCTATGTTCCATAAGCCAATTACAAACTTAGGATATAATTAATTCGTCATTTTTCTGAATAATACAACTTATCCTAAGTTTGAATATAGTAGCTCACTTCAAAAGCCGTCGTCCATGTCACATACGGCAATTACAAACTTAGGATATAATTAATTCGTCATTTTTCTGAATAATACAACTTATCCTAAGTTTGAATATAGTAGTTCACTTCAAACGCCGTCTATGTCACATAAGCCAATTACAAACTTAGGATATAATTAATTCGTCATTTTTCTGAATAATACAACTTATCCTAAGTTTGAATATAGTAGTTCACTTCAAACGCCATCGTCCATGTCACATAAGCCAATTACAAACTTAGGATATAATTAAATCGTCATTTTTCTGAATAATACAACTTATCCTAAGTTTGAATATAGTAGTTCCCTTCAAACGCCGTCGTCCATGTCACATAAGCAAATTACAAACTTAAGATATAATTAATTCATCATTTTTCTGAATAATACAACTTATCCTAAGTTTGAATATAGTAGTTCGCTTTAAACGCCGTCGTCCATGTAACATAAGCCAATTACAAACTTAGGATATAATTAATTCATTATTTTTCTGAATAATACAACTTATCCTAAGTTTAAATATAGTAGTTCGCTTCAAACGCCGTCGTCCATGTCACATAAGCCAATTACAAACTTAGGATATAATTAATTCGTTATTTTTTTGAATAATACAACTTATCCTAAGTTTGAATATAGTAGCTCGCTTCAAACGCCGTCGTCCATGTCACATAAGCCAATTACAAACTTAAGATATAATTAATTCGTCATTTTTCTGAGTAATACAACTTATCCTAAGTTTGAATATAGTAGTTCGCTTCAAACGCCGTCGTCCATGTCACATAAGCCAATTACAAACTTAGGATATAACTAATTCATCATTTTTTTGAATAATACAACTTATCCTAAGTTTAAATATAGTAGTTCGCTTCAAACGCCGTCGTCCATGTCACATAAGCCAATTACAAACTTGGGATATAATTAAATCGTCAATTTTTTGAATAATACAACTTATCTTAAGTTTGAATATAGTAGCTCGCTTCAAACGCCGTCGTCCATGTCACATAAGCCAATTACAAACTTAAGATATAATTAATTCGTCATTTTCTGAATAATACAATGTCGAGTCACTGGTCGCTGATATAAAGTCACTGATCCTCTCCCTGAAAGACTTCACAGAAATGATCTTAGTTAAAGCTGCTGTTACAAAAAGTTTTTAGTCTCTGATCATATCTCTCCAGCTAGAAGATGAAGAACCTATTAAGATAAAAGACTCAACTTTGTGTGTCGCTTATACTCATCTACCAGCGAGAGTCTCCAAGTCTTCTTAAGTTATTCCTTCTGCTGAATAAAATAAGTCACTCAAGTACTGTAGCTCAAGTTACTCTTCAAGAGCACGTTAGCTCGCAGTGAGTAAGGTGAGCCTCTATTACTTCAGTGACTGCAGCATTAAATGTTGCATTAATAAGGAGTTGACATATTCGACGTTATTACGGCACCACGCTTGTTCCTCGTAACTTGGTCCACCATGGAAACTAACGTGGCAGCAAGTGATTGGCTTCAAGGTAAAAAGTGATCTTTCCCATATCAGAATGTTGGAACTATGATATGTCACATCAATTGTTCCTGACCAATCAAGCAACAACACGTGTTTATATTAGAATGTTGGAACTATGATATGTCACATCAATTGTTCCTGACCAATCAAGCAGCAACACGTGTTTATATCAGAATGTTAGAATTGTGATATGTCACATCAATTGTTCTTGACCAATCAAGCAGCAACACGTGTTTTTCTAGATCCGGATTTCAAGGGACTCAGTATCTATAAATAGCGTAGTATGTTGTACTTCATTTGTGTCGATTGTTCGTATTGTCGCTTGTTTGTCAGTGACTAGTTTGTCTAAGATACGATCATCACCAGCGAGTGAACAGTAGCGTGTTTGTCCACTACTTGTTCATCTCAGCCTGTAATAGCTGTATTGTTTGATTTAGATTAGCCTTGGCTAATCTATTCCGCAATCAACAATTGATAGATTTTATGAATAATAGAATTTATCTTTCAGCCAAGATTTGCCTCAGTGATTGATCTGTTTGTTATGTTTTATACACTTGTTCAATTGCTTGTTATCTTAACACAATTAAAACTTGTCTAATCAGTTAACACGTTTAAAAAGGAAAAGCTTTAATTGTATTCAACCCCCCCCCCCCCCTTCTACAATTAAACGACTGTTAGCGATTCATAATCACTAACTAAATAGTGATTAGGGACTCACATTTGGTATCAGAGCAGAGTTGGTTTAAATATAATTAAACCAGATCTGCAATGGAATCGGTTAAATACAGTTGTGTTGACTCTGACTACCAGAAGGGAAATGGCTCCACTACTAAACCACCAGCTTTTGACCCATCTAGAATTGAAACCTGGATATCCAGGATGATGATGTTCTTAGATCTTGTCGATGACCGCCTTTGCTCAATAATTATTGATGGTCCATACACCCCAACTACTATTGTTCCTTCAGTTGCAGCTACTGCAACCACTCCTGCTATACCTGAAATGGTTATGCCTAAAAGGGAGGAACAATGGTCAGATGAGGATAAGCGTATGGTAAGGCTGGACAAACAAGCTAAAATTTACATAAGCATGGCACTTCCTGATGAAGTGTTTGAGTCTATTAGATTGTGCACAACAGCGAAACATATGTGGGATACTCTTAGAAACATCTACATTGGAACTCCTAACATAATTCGTTGTAGAGAAGTAAATCTAACTCGTCAATATGAGTTGTTTGCTATGGAACCCAATGAGTCACTGGCCTCGACCTATACTAGATATCAAGCTTTAATTAATAAAATGGAAAAGGCTAATATAGGAAAGGACCAGAGATTCATTGTTGAAAAGTTTTTAGAGCTACTGCCTAGGAAAGTTTCGGGAACCATTGCAACATGCATAAGACAAAGAAATGATTATAATTCTCTCAATCTAACTCAAGTTTATGGAATTTTACTGAGTTGGGAACAATCTGAGAAGCTAGCTGATCAAAGTGAGCACATTCGTGCTGCACTAGGAGGACAAAAGATTTCGAATGCCTTTGTAGCTGAGCTTGATGAAGTTAATCATAAGCCTAAAGCAAAGATCACCAAGTTGAGCTCAAAGTCGCTGATTGCAGATGAAGAAGGTTGTGTCGCTGAAGACCAGTCAGAAGTTAGCCATGATGAAGGACTAGAGAAGTTGGAAAGAGATATGGCCATGATGGTTGCAAACTTCAGGAAGAACAGCAGATTCAACAGATCTGCTGGTACATCATCAAATGATGATTCTAAACCAAAAGGCGATTGCTACAAATGTGGCAAGCCTGGTCATTTTGCAGCTGAATGCCGGTCCAAAGCTGTCAACCCTTTCGCTGATCAAAAACCCAGCTTCAGAAATGACAAGTACAACAAGTAAAAAACAAAGTACAAGAAGCTGAAGGAAATGTCCAAGTCAAAGAAAAGGGGTAAAGGATTTATTGCTGAAGAAGGATCTATCAGCGACTCTGACTCAACTTCATCATCTGATGAGGAAGAAGCTATGATCTGTTTAGATAAGGATTACTGCCTGATGGCTGACGATGCTGCTTTCCATGAAGACATCAAAGAAGTAGCTCAGAAGTGTTCAGCATCTGGTTGGGATCCAGAAACTCTCTACAAGGTACATTGCTTTAAGTCAGCATCAGCGACTGAAAAAGATATAATCCTTGAAACCTTGATAGTTGATTTATCAAATGCTCATGACATTCAGAGAACACAAGAATATATGATCAGTGACTTAACATCTAAACTTCAACTTCAAGAAGAAAATTTTTTAAAAATAAAAAATCTTACACTTGATCTTGATGCACAAATACATTCAAATCAAATATGCATTCAAGAGAAAGTAAAGTTTGAAACTAAATTTTCACAACTCAATGAAGTAATGAAGTCATGGTGTAGATCTGCATTAAAAGTGAATCAGTGCATTAGCAATCAAATCCTAAAACAAGTTAAAGCTATTTTGGGAGGTGATTATGAAACTGCTGCTGCAACCAAAATTGATCAAATATTCAATCCTGATAAAACTTTCTCAGAATTTGTCTTTGAGCCATTATCAGTTCTCAGTGAGCCTAAACCAAATTACTTTGTGAGAAGCTCACTGGATACTAATAGTTATGATATCGTATTGATGAACTAAAAAAATTAGAAATCAATGAATCACCAACTAGCTCAACTTTTATCAAAACTGTCGCTGATGATCAAGAATCTATCAGCAACCTCACTTCCGACACTTCAGTCACTGATGATCTCATTATCAGTGACTTCAAGTCAAAGAAGCAAAATGAGGTGGTAAGTCTGAGAACTTCTAAGTCTGCATCAGGTCTGCACATCAAGTCAAAGAAATCTAAAACCACAAATAAAAAATGTTACAAATGTGGAAGCAGACAACATGTGTCATCAGATTGTTCATCATCACAAGTTTCATTCAACCAACCACCATCAGTGTGTCAGCATTTGGCATCTGAATGTTCAGCTACATCATCTTCAAAACCACAAATAATCAGTGTGCATTCAGATACCATTGATGCAAACCAGTGGAAGCCTAAACCAAAGCTTGACCACTATGAACCCATCTCAGGATGGGTTCATCAATTGAGCTAATTGTTTATTTATGATGCAGGGCATTCTTAGAGAGACTATCTGGTATCTGGATAGTGGGTGTTCCAGACATATGACCGGATGTAAGTCCCTGCTCAGTGACTACCAGGATGGAAAAGGTCCTGATGTAGTACTTGGTGATAACAAGGTTGGAAAAACAAGAGGTTATGGTGTCCTGTCAAATGGGAATGTGATGTTTAAGCGAGTAGCTTATGTTGAAGGGTTAAAGCATAACTTGCTTAACATCAGTCAGTTTTGTGATGCCAAGAATAAAGTGCTATTTGATCGTGAAGCTGGAGTTGTTTACAACAAGAATGGAAGTGCTGTCCTGGCTGCTCAAAGAAAAGGTAATACTTATGTAGTCAACATGGATTCAGCAAAATCAGGGACATGCTTTTATTCCAGAACCGTTTCAGAAGAAAAATGGTTATGGCATAAGCGACTCTCTCATCTGAACTTCAAGGCTATTAGCAAGCTCAGCAAGTATGGATTAGTCAATGGTCTGCCAAAGTTGTCTCACGATAAAGACAAACTATGTTCAACATGTGAAAAGGGAAAGCATCACAGCTCTTCATTCAAAAGTAAACAAACATTTTCAGTAACTGAATGTTTTCATCTGCTTCATATGGATCTATTTGGTCCAGTGAGTTCACCCAGCCTTTTGTAATTGTGGATGAATACTCCAGATACACTAGGGTATTCTTCCTCAAAGCCAAAAATGAAGCAGCACAGGAAATCATATCTTTTATCAAAAAGATGGAGAACCTAAATGATTGTTCAGTAAAACACTTGAGAAGTGATAATGGCACTGAATTTCGAAATGTTGATCTAGAAAGCTTTTGTGATTCCAAAGGCATTTCTCAAAATTTCTCTGCCCCTAGAACACCTCAACAAAATGGTGTTGCTGAGGGAAGAAATAGAACTCTGATTGAATCAGCTCGGTCAATGCTCATAGATGCTGGTCTTAAGACCTACTTCTGGGCTGAAGCAGTGAGTACTGCCTGTTATACTCAGAATAGGTCCCTGATTGTCAAAAGACATGATAAGATAGCCTATGAAGCATTACACTAGTACAGATCTGCGATTTGGTCACACCAGAAAAGCGTGACTAAAACCATATGGTCACACTCGTTTTTTCACCTAGTGTGTGACTAAAGGTCGGGCCACCAAAGGGGTCCATACGGTCACACTAGCTGGTTAGTGGCCGTATCCATTTAAAAAGAGTATCCAAAACCATAAAATGTGTGACCATAAGCTCTTTAAAATCAAGTGAAAGTGTATTTTGTGTGACTATTTTCCATCCAATGGTCACTTGAGTTGTATGTTTGTGTGACTATTTGTAACATTTAGTCACACAACAAGTTCTTTATTTTGGGATTTGGTTACATAAATTTAAGCCAAATGTGACCAAAAGTGTTAATAAGTGTGAGCATATGACCTTTAAAGTAAGGTAAACTTGTATTTTGTGTGACCATATGCTCATTAATGTCAAGTAAAACATGTATTTTGTGTGACTGTTGTCCATCCAATGGCCACTTTACTTTCATATTTGTGTGACGTTTTGTATCATTTAGTCACACAAGGAGTGATTTATTCTGGGATTTGGTCACATAAAATTAAGCCAAAAGTGGCCGTAGGTGGTAATAAGTGTGACCATATGCTCTCTAATGTCAAGTAAACCTATACTTTGTGTGACTATTGTTCATCCAATGGCCACCCTATTTTCATGTTTGTGTGACGTTATGTATCATTTAATCACACAAGTAGTGATTTATTATGGGATTTGGTCACATAAAATTAAACCAAAAGTGGTCGTAGGTGATAATAAGTGAGAGTGCCCTTTGACGTGGATCCAGATGACAATTGATTACAATTGAAAGGCGGAATCAATCAATTGCGTGTATAACCAATAAACACAAACCGAAACAAATGTAATTAACAATGTAAACGAAGATATCAGCTTGTATTATGATTTGGGAATGATTACAATGTTGCTTAGTCGACAAATGGTGCTAGGGTTTCGTCAACCCTAGCCGAAAACCCGTAGGTTTGTATTTATAATAAAATTCAGCCTTCATGCGTCACTTGTGGAAGTGTCGCATGTGGCCGCCTTCATGCGTCACTTACCTAAGTGACGCTATGCGTCACTAAGGCAAGTGACGCCTAACCTAAAACTTAAGTGTCGCATATAACAAAAACTATATATTTCACTATACAACTAACGACACTTATTACAACTCGATAGACCAACTGACAGACAACCTAATATGCATCAACAAACTCCCCTGTGTCTTCAGCTTGGTCTTCAAAATCTTCAAAATCTTTGAGTCTTTATTTCCAGCCAGCAGGAAATATACCACCAGCGTGTACTCCATTGGCTACGCAGATATCGATAATCTTCTGAAATTTTATCGCTTCAGCTCTATCTCTTTCTTTGAACTGAATCCTGTTCTGATGTAGTCTTTTCATATCTTGTTCCGAAAGATTAATCAAACTTAAAGGGTCAAATTCACAAAATCTATTTCTCTTCAGACCCCAAGTAGACCTTTTTTTTAGGTTGAACAACATCCCATGCTGTTTTCTCTTCAATCTCCAAATCTGCATCTAAAGACCCCGAATCCGTAGCTGGTTCTGATTTTGGAATAAAAACAATCACAGCTTCACCAGTAATATCATATATTCCCAGTATAACAACCTATTCAAAAAGTCCAAAGGAATGATCTCTAGAGGTATCTTCTGTAAGCACTTTGCTGGTGGATAGATCATCCTTACAATTGGTTGTCGTGTAACCGGATCCAACTTCTTCTTAAACTTATATCTCATACCCAATGTCGGTTTAATCAGATTATACTTCTTGCTGTTAATCTCCCGACGAATAACCACTTGAAAGAAATCGGCACGTGAATCTCGAGCACGGTTAATGAAGGGTATCTGAGATAATCTCTGAAGCTAACACTTTGGCAAAGTACTTATTTTATAAAACTTTAAGTTGAAGTACTGAATGCCATCACTCCTTTTAATCATAAACACCGAATGATTCTCATCAAACTTCCAGCTTTTTATCAAACCCGTGTAATCAGTTCTGACTTTGTAAAACTTACACGTGACGGGTACCTCAACTATAGGTTTGAGCACTATGTCAGGCTTTATCATTGAAGATTGAGCTGTAGAAGTTGATTGCTCATTGGTCTCTATCTCAGAATCATGACCTAATTCCTCTTCTGAAGAATCCGATTCGATAATAGGAGCATCGTCGTAACATTCATCACTTTGAAGCTGCTCCCCCTCAACCTCAACTTCGTCATTTCCTTCAAAGAAATAATCCTCTGCCACAGGATCATTCATCACCTCTTCCTCAGGTATCGGTGTATTATCATTCATCAAATTTTGCAAATATGTAAGATCTACATACGAATAATCAACCGCTATAGGTCTTGCCTGACCTTGAACCTCAACAAAGTAATCCAAAGATATGTTTTCATTAATAGTAGAAGGAAGTACATTTTATGGTTCCGGGGAAGGAGTTACATTTGTTTCTAACTCACTAGGTCCTACCTCCCCCGAAACATTTGTAACGGATTCCAGCTCTAACAACCTAGATGACAGATTCGTCACTTGAAGCTGTAGAGTGTCAACCGTAGCAGCTTTAGCTTCCAATTCCTTGATCTGAGAGGCTTGAGCTTCAATAATAGCCTTCTGATCATCAAACCGCTTCGCCAAAAGCTCCATCTGAGCCAAAACCATCTGAAGAGACGGCAAGTCAGACGGTGGTGGTGGTTGTTGTCGCTGAGATGTTGGTTCCTCAATGACCACTGTCATCCGCTGGCGTCTACGAAGAGGTAGATCGGCATAAGAGGGTGAAGACCCAGCAGGACGTTTGCATGGATTCCTCGGGACATGGACCCTGCCAGCAGAGATCCGTCTCAGTATACGCTTAAAGCGTCGAGGATCGGAAAGCTGAATACCATCAAAAGCCGATTGTGGTGGCACATCACCCTCAGAATCAGGAGGAGTGGGCCCACCGTCATCAGAATCAGCCTCAACCTGAACAACACGATCGATATCCTCTAAGTCTTGAGCGATATCGGTATCCACTAAGTCGTCCTCGTTGACCGGAGGCACGACATCATCCAAAAAACCGTGATCACGCGGCGCAACATAGTTTTCGTTCACTATGTGCCCGAAGAGTTCGCGATCAGCCAAAACTGGCTCACCCTTTGGCGCGAGCTTGCAATCATTGAAGACTCGCAGAAGCATCGGTGTCGGCACCAGAAGAGATCGCTGATCTGGAGCGATATCAAGATTGAGGTCATTCAACAAAAGTTGTACAAACCGAGGATACTGCAGCCATTTATCCTTTCCAGCTCGTATGTTCTCCACCATGTTGCCGAAAATATAACCGCTAAAGTTATACGGTTTGTTGTAGATGAGGGCCAACATGAGAGATAGAGTAAGATGACTCGCAGCATCATATACCCCTTTCCTCGGAGATAAACACACAATCACGATATGGCACAGATACCTCCATACCCGGCAGAGTTACTGTTTCCTGAAATCTGAGAGCTGGTTTGCCGGATAACCCATCCTCTGAAGCCCTCCATAGATAAATGTAGTTGGGAAGATGGTAGGCATTGTAGAATTGTCGGTAAACTGGAGAACGCGACGAATAGAATTCTCTGTTATCTCAATTTCCTCACCAAACATTGTCGATACAATTCGGGGAACATCGCCCTGAACCCTGATCATTGCATGATCATAGAACTCCTCTATTTGGTTCATGTAAACCGGAGTCGTTGCAGTAATCGCATAATGGATTCTGGAACGGTGAAGAAAATCTATCATCGGCCTGAAAGGCGCCGAATTGGCGTGCGTTGATTCCAGAAACGCCGTGATGTTGTGACGGGTGTTGGTGCGGCGGTAATAGTTCTGAAGTTCAGCCATATGTAAGCTAAAAGATGAACAAAAATAACCGAAAGCGTTATAGAGTTAGCCCGAACACATAAGGGTTAAAAAAACGAATTTTGACTTTAGGCCTCACTTATGGTAAGTGACGCATGGCAACTACCGTCACTTAGGGAGTGTCGTATTGTACGGTACGTAAAATTAAAATCAATGTATAGCGTCACTTATTGGAAGTGACGCTATCAAGCGTCACTGATGTAAGTGACGTTTGTATTTGGTGATTTAAAATATACGACACTTACGAAGTGACGGGTGAAGAACATGCGACAGTTATCATAGTGACGGTATCCTAAGGGAGTCACTTAAGAAGTGACGGTATAAGTGACGTATAGAAATAAGCGTCACTTAGACAGTCACTTGGGTAAGTGACGCATTGAGAAGCGTCACTAGGAGGAGTGACAGTCTTAACAATTAAAGCAATTATATGCGTCACTACACGAGTCACTTAAGAAGTGACGCAATATCAAGCGTCACTTATTAAGTGACAGTATGGGGTTTCAAAATTACCAAATAGCGTCACTTGAGGTAAGTGACGCACGAAGTGACGCAACGATGAAGATCATCGTGTCACTGTTCATGCCCAGATTTCAAAATTGGGGGTTTTTGAAATCGAAGTTACCAGGGTGTGCGCATGGTAAAAATGAGTATTACACACCCTTTATTACACGAAAACATTTACAAATCAAAGGTTTAATCGAACGATTTCAAACTTAAACCCAAACCGTAACCCTAAATCAAATTACAGCATGAATAACAAGAATTAATGGTTAAAGTAAGTACCAAATAGTTCGTGTGAATGTGAGGAACAAGAGTATGGGACTGGAATGCAATAACAAGCCGCAGAATGCACAATCAAATCGAAGAAAAACGCACAGAACTAGTGACGCAGAGACAATCGAAGTGACGGTATGTCAGAGCAAGTGTCGGTATAAGTATTTGAAAAGTGGTGAGGTTGAGTGTCGTGGGAAGGGGTATTTATACACCGACCCTAGTATGCATCACTCAACCCGGCACTTATGGCGTAGCTTACCCCGGCACTTACTGCGTCACTAAAGTGAGCGACGCAATATCGTATGCGTCACTGGCAGCGTCACTGATGAAAGTGACGCGCAGTTCATTTTTAGTGAAAAATTGGCGATTTTATCGATTTTCACGATGTGATTTCGGTACTCAAATTTGAAAATGTAATTGTAACTTGGATAATAACTAAAATTATACTAACTTAGAGAAAATAAAAGACATACAAGAATGTAAATTTATAACTAGAAAAATGAGCACATTCTTTTTGGTGACGGAGTTGATATAGTCTGGTTAGGGATCATATCGGAATAACATGCATTTATTAGGAACAGTAAGTGTTATTTCGATCATCAGTATATTTGTCCTCTTTAAATTTACTTGACATACTAAAAGCACTTTTTATAAAAATTATTTCAAAATGATTATTAGTATATTTATCCACTTAAACATGTTTATGCGCACATCTAGGAGGTATTTTATTATTATTGGTATGTGCATTTCGCTGTAGTTCCCACCATAAATATACATCTTAACTTAAGACATAGACCATGTTTCCATTTACAGATAGAATATAAGAAAATCAATTTTAAGAATCAAGTCAGCGGTGACAGGTCTGTACTTACATACAACATAGCGACATAGCTTGATTCAGGTTTAAGCAAAACCAGACTTGGTCAAACCATTTTGGCGACCTTGTAAGGTATCTTATTTTGAAAGACCTTGCAAGTACTTTGACTTTTGTTTGCTTAAGTTTAAAGTATATATTAATAGAAGCCAGGTCTATACTTACGTATAACAGAGGAAACTATCAATATATACCCCCAAATGCTATCAAATAAACATCTTTCACGAAAGCATGTCTAGTATAAGTAAGAAATTAAGACTTTTGTCATACATCTAATGGTGTTATACCACTTGAAATAGACAATTAATGATTAAGCTTCTTAAGACTTCTCAAAGAGGTTTGCATACCATGCCTACTAATATATCATATGATGAAGACAATGTTTATAAAAACTGTTTTCAATACGTTAGATAAATCTACTGACACATCCAAGATAAACCTTAAATTTCCATTTTTATGCATGTCACCCAATGTACTATCATATCCCAAGTTGTTTACAGACACAACTTCAACGTCTATTTTTAAAATGTAGCAACCTTGCATTTCTTTAATACTAGAAAGTATAAAGAGTGGCAGTTGCTTTTTTTTTTTTTTTTTTTTAATAAAACATTACTTTAAAAAACAATCCAAGTTACGAATTACTTTTTAGTGACAAAGAATCTTAAACCAATCATGTTGATTAGTTCGTCAAATCGAGTACGCGTAAAGGCTTTAGTGAAAAGGTCGGCATTCTGCTTTAAGGTATCTATTTGGACTAGGTCTATCAGGTGTTTTTCATAGCAATCCCGTATAAAGTGGAACCTAAGTTCAATGTGTTTAGTCTTAGAGTGCTGTACGGGATTGCGTGTGATAGAAATGGCAGCAGTATTATCAATGTGAATAGGAGTCATAGAAAGAAGTAACCCGTAATCACGCAGTTGATGCTGTATCCATAGAACCTGTGAGCAGCAACTCGCAGCAGCAACGTACTCAGCTTCCGCAGTGGAGAGAGAAACTGTAGTCTGTTTCTTGCACTGCCACGAAACTAGTCGAGTTCCTAGGAATTGACATCCACCGGTGGTTGACTTCTTGTCTATGCTGCAGCCGCCATGATCTGAATCCGAATAGGCAGAAAGAGCGAAGGATTTCTCATTTGAATACCATAGACCAAGATTGGGTCTATGTTTGAGATAACCAAAGATTCGCTTTACTGCCCTCATATGAGACACCTTTGGTTTGGCTTGAAAGCGAGAACATACGGATACCGCAAATACAATATCCGGTAGAGAAGCAGTCAAGTACATCAAAGAACCTATCATTGATCGATAGTCCTTTTCTGTAACAACTCGCAAATTTAAACGTAATTACGAGCATTAAACATTTGCATTTTTAGGCTAATTCCCTACTTGAGTGAATTCACAACTAATTTTAGAGATAAGTCTAGCAAAGCCCAACTAGTTGATACGCGTAGTGTACTTAACTGTAATTACGTACGGTACGGTTTAGAATAAACGCGACAAAAATATACGATCATTGGTGGACAGAATTATTTGATAATAGGAAATTATTAAATAACCTTAATTAAATATTGAATATTATGTTGATAATATTTACAACGTATTTTACTACAAATAATGTTTATTTCGTACAATTGGAACAAACCGCACTTTAATAATTAAACTAAAAATAAAACGAAGTTAAAACTTTCATTATTGTTCAACTAAATAATTATTAAATAAAAATATTACAACTAAGTGTATAATCGAAAACATATTTAAAAATCTATTGTTTAAAAACATTTTAACATTTAACGATCGGGTAAACGAACACGGGTAAAATACCACAAAGTTGGGACAAAGTCCCCTTCCTTTCCTTGACTCAAAAGCTGCCCAAACCCCCCATCCCAATCCCATTTTCTCATTCTTCCTTTCTTCCTCAAACTCTCTCATTTCCTTTTCTCTCAAAAACATCCAACAACCAAAAACACTTACAACTAACACCAAAAGTCAAAAGCAAACATCATCACCACCACTTACATTTTCGGAATCATCACCATCAAGAGCAAGAACAAGCATCCATCATCATCATCTTCATCCTCTTCATCTTCAAAGTTCTTCATCACCATTTTCAAAACCCCAAATCTTCAAATTGTAAGGATTCCTTCGTTTTTCTTTAGATTTCTTGTTAAAAACACTTAATATATCATGTATTAACTTTATAACAACAAGATTTGGCTTAAAAATGGGTTAGATTGTGTTTTTGGGTGAAAACCCGTCGATCAGACGGAAGTGTCGCCCACAGACGCAGTACTGCGACACTCCATGCGACACTTCAGTGTCGCCTAAAACCCTCTTTTTGCGACACTTCCCTAGTGTCGCATAATGAACCTGCGACACTAACCTTAGTGTCGCAGCCCACACTATCGCACCACTATCATGCGACACTATCTAATGTTGCACTGAACCCCACCTGACACTTGCCTAAGTGTCGCACCTTATGCGACACTTCCTTAAGTGTCGCAGTAAACACTGAATTTACAAATCGTATGCGACACTTCCCTAGTGTCGCTAATAACCTTCAAGTGACGCATATAGCGACACTCGCCTAGTGTCGCTAAAAACAGAAACTTTCAAATCTTTTTCACTAAGTGTCGGAACCAGATTTTACCACTTGATTTACCCCGAATTTGAAATTCGAATGCGTTTTCACTACAGCAACATAGTAGAAATAAAAATTTTCCCAGCCAGGGGCTCTGCCCCTTGGACCCCGCTACCAGGGGCGCTGCCCCCGGACCCCCGTACAAAATTTCCCATTTTATGAAAATACAACGAAACTGCCAACACTACTTTGAAATGTTGATTCCAAACCAACACCAACGAGCCGTATACATTTTCACAACTATGAAATACAAACGCAAACGTTAAACAAAATACTGGAATGGATGGTTAAACTTAAACCTCCACATACTTACTAAATCTCATACGTTTAGGGCATTAGGAGATTTCGACTAGACTTCTTGGGCTTTAGGCTTTGCTAGCACTCAAACGCAACTTAACTCGACAGGTGAGTTCACAGCCCCTACTTTTACTGTTTTAACTGCTTTTGAACAGGGGTGGAAAACATAGTCAACTGTTTTACTTATTGCCATAACTGCTTTTACTCATATGATTGTTTATCAATCTTGTTTGCTCACACGATTAGAGTGCTTGAACTGTTAAACTCATACACAAAAATTGGAATTTATGATACAACATCTTCATACGAATGTCGTGTCAAACTTTGTTTGATATACCGGAGAACGACCGGTACTTTTATAAAAACGCTGGAGAACGACCAGCTACGTATTTTAGTGCCAGAGAACGACTGGCCAAGTGGACGGGAGAACGACCCGTGCGTATTCTGGACCGGAGAACGACCGGTGCGTATTTCGCTGGAGAACGACCAGCAGTGTTTGGACGGGAGAACGACCCGTGCGTATCTAGACCGGAGAACGACCGGTAGACTGTTTTATTGGACGAGAGAACGACCCGTGCGTCTTTTGACCGGAGAACGACCGGTACTGTTTGGGTAACTTTAACTGTATCTTGGGTAACATCCCACGTAAACGGTATTTTGGGTAACATCCCACGCGAACTGTATTTTGGATAACTTTCCACAAAACAATTACTTGACAATTATGGCAATAACTATTTGTGAACGTATTGATTTTAACAACTATGCTTACAAACTTAATTTAATTATTGCAAACATAAAACCTGTGAATTCACTCAACCTCGTTGGTTGACTTTTTACTATGTTTTTCAGGGACTTAGCAGCACACGTAAGGACCGCCTGCACATAAGGATTCTAGGCGACCCACGATGAAACTAGGATGCCAACTTTTGACAACTGGATTTCTTTTATATAACTAATATGTTTTAGTCATATTTATGAAATCTGCTTTTGTAAACTTAATAACTTTCACATTTGTACGATTTGAAAAATCGTAAACTTTGTAACTATTACATTTGGCATCTTAATATATTTGTTCTGTTGTAATCATATGCTTTGTTACGTATGCATGTACTGTATATTGTGGCACTCCCCATACTTAACTAAATGCTTCCGCTAATTAAAACCAACAAAATTTGGGGGTGTTACATTTTCTTTGCAATCTTCTTCATCCTCAGCAAGTCGGAGATTGTGATTAAGCTCGATGGGAGTCCCATAGGTTTTACAATTGAGCAGATCATATCGAGTCAACATGTCTTTGACATACTTTGACTGATGAATGTAAATACCTTTTGGAGACTGCTCAACTTGTACACCTAAAAAGAATTTTAGCTCCCCCATCGCACTCATCTCAAACTCAGATTTCATGATCTCCTCAAAGTGCTTGCACATCGCTTCATTTGTAGAACCAAAAATAATGTCGTCCACATACACCTGCACGAGTAGCATATCCTCTCGATCGCCAGTCCGTTCTTTGCGAATGAACAGAGTACTGTCGATATTCCCACGAACAAATCCATGCTTGACTAAATGAGTAGTTAGCCTCTCATACCATAATCGCGGGGCTTGATGAAGACCATATAACGCCTTGTTTAACTTGCAGATGTATTCTGGATGCTCAGGGTCTTCAAAGCCAGGAGGCTGTTTCACGTAGACATCAGTGTCCACTTTCCCATATAAAAATGCGCTCAAGTCTTGAAAGGAAAATCTTTGTAAGACGCAAATGAAAGGAAAATCCGAATGGACTCAAGTCTTGCCACAGGAGCGAAGACTTCATCATAATCCAACCCCTCGATCTGACTGAATCCTTGAACGACCAATCGGGCTTTATCGAATTACAACACCCCTATCATCCATCTTATTGCGAAACACCCATCGAGTGCCAGTTAAATGAGCACCTTTGGGTAATGCAACTATATCCCACACGTGCAGCTTGTTGAACTGCTGCAACTCTTCTTGCATAGCCTCGACCCAAGATGGATCTTTTAAGGCTTCATCAACTTTCTTCGGTTCAATTTGGGATAAATGACAGGAATTTATCCGGGCGACCAAATTCAACATTTCCTGATTCGGATTTTGCTGCACTTGGTGCCTTGTTTGAATAGCAGCATCAGGATCACCGATAATATTATCAATGGGGTGATTCCTGTGTACACGTGTGACTGGGATTCGATCGGGTGCAAGTACTAACTCCAAATTATTCATGTCCCTTTCAGTGACGGGAACAGTGTTAGTTGCAGGAGCAGTAGGACTTTCTGGTTGCACAGGAGGTTCGTATCATCTTCATTAGAGAAAAGATGAGAATGGACCATTTCTTCTTCCTCGTCTTCCTCCAATGGTGGCATGTTGGGATCATCAGGATATTCTGTTGTATTAGTTGTTCCTGAAGTCGAAGGAATATCCGAAGGTGGAACCGTAGGCGATGATGTGGATGTAATAGGTAGTGGTGTGGGTGTAGGAGTAGGTGTTGGAGGTGGTGTAGTGGGTGTTGGAGTAGGTGGAGATGCTGGTTTTAAAGTAGAAGTGTCTTGACACAAACTTATACCATGAAGTAGAGTAACTATCTCATCCTCATCATCATGTCCTTCGGGTATGTCGAACGAATTGAACACGTCCTTGTAATTAAATAACCATTCTGGACCTGTTCCTTGAGGAGGATCTGTGTATCGCAAGCATTTCACCTCAAAATGCTCTTCCACCTGGTGAGTTGATTTGATGTAGACTCGTTTATTCGGAGAGTTGACTGAATATCCGAGGAAGATCCCTTCAACTGCTTTAGCTCCAAACTTCGAGACCTTATCTTTGGAGATCATAATCAAACACGGACACCCGAAAGGTTCCAGAAACTGCAAAGTGGGCTTACGGTTGTTGAAGAGTTCATAGCATGTCTTATTCTTCTTCTTAACCGTGAGCACGCGATTCAAAACATAGCAAGTAGTACTAACTGCTTCTGCCCAAAAGATTATAGGAAGCTTAGAATCGGCCAGCATAGTCCAAGCTGTCTCGATAATAGTCCTATTTTTATGCTCAGCAACTCCGTTCTGTTGAGGAGTTCGAGGGGCACTGAACTGATGGTAAATGCTTTTCGTGGCACAGTATAACTCAAGAGTAGAGTTCTTGAATTCAGTCCCGTTCTCACTTCGCAGTCTTTTCACCTTTAAGTTGCATAAGTTTGCCAACTTATCTAACAGATACACCAGAATGTCTGGTGTTTCACTCTTTGCACCCAGAAAATACACCCATGAAAATCTCGAGTAGTCATCGGTGACTACTAAGGAATAAGACTTTCCACCTATGCTCTTGTTAGAAATAGGACCAAATAAGTCCATATGCATTAGCTCCAATGGTGCCGCAATGGAATTCACTAATTTTGACTTGTGGGGTTTCTTATGAAGTTTCCCTTTATGGCAGGCGATGCAGTCGTCTTTTAGCGCGAATGACTGTTTAGGGACTCCATTTACTAAATCATTGTTTATCAAGAAGTTCATCTTACGAAAATGGATGTGTCCCATTCGTCGATGCCACAATAATGATTCCTTTTCTGAAGCCTTCGAAAAGAGACATGTATACTCATCTTTAGTCTCCACAGTTCGCATATTCATAACGTAGGTGTCGTTTCTCCGTGGCGCCCTTAAAAGGACCCATTCCTCGGGGATAACGAAACCCGGCTTCAAAATCACACACTCCGTCTTTGTGAACGCCGTTGTGTAATCCTTATCACATACTTGTGATACGCTTTGCAAGTTGTGGGTCAGTTGAGCCACATAGTTCACATTTTCAAAGCTAACTTTCCCGTTAGTTAGCGTTCCTCTTCCCGAAATGGTTCCTCCCGTATCTCCCGCAAATGCAATGTGTCCTCCAGAATGTGGTTTAACATCCGTCAAAAGGGACACATCGCCCGTCATGTGTCGCGAACAGCCACTATCTACAAACCATTCACTGTCTTTAACGCGTTCTGACTGCTGCAACACATAAAGTAGGACATTAGTGAGAAACGGTGACCCAAGCCTTTACAGACTTAGGTCAACCACAGTCATCAACAATAATCACATCAGATAAGACTTTATTTTTAAGCAAATCAGATTTTGTATCTGATGTGTTATTATTGATGACACTAGAGTCCACAGTAGACTCTTTTCTTTTCCAAACCTTGGATGGTTCGGAATTTGGCTTTGGAGTAATGTCAGGCTCTCGTTTCGCAAAGGTTTTTGCCCAACATTACTCGGTTTACAGCAGGTATGGGAGAGACAGAGTAACGCCTAGGAGGAGATCTTGAAAAAGAATTTCTGAAAACAGATGTCCTAGGCATTTCTCTCCCGTAATTCTGATGAGACAATTTGGGATATTCACGAATTAGATGTCCTTGTCTCTTGCAGTAAAAACATGCTTTAGTCTCAACAGCTGGTTGAGGCTGAGGATTTATCACCGGGGATGAAGAAACGTTTCTAGAGCATGCACATTTCATGCATGTCTTAGAAATTTCCTGTTTAGGTTGAGAGGTTGAAGTAGAAGGTTTATTTTGCGAAATCTTTACAGGTGACTGTAAAATATGAGATTTTGATTTTAAAACCTTAATTTTTTCTTTGTTAGGTTGAACCTTAATTGTAGGTTCAACCTTTGACACCTTTTCAGCTTTTACTTCAACATTCCTTTTAAACTCAGGATATTCCTCATCGGTAATATCCTCAATCTCAACAATCTCCTCATTACTAACTGGAGATTCACATTCCGATTTAACAAACTGAGGTGAGGGATACTCTGTCCGTTTAGTTTTCTCCTTCACCTGTTTGTTAACTTTATTACCTTTAGATTTGACCCCGTATAACAATGCATAGTCAACCGGAATCTCTTCGGTGCCTTCTTTAACAGGCATAGGACAGTATTCAGTAGGAGGCGGGACTACATTATAACCTAGTCCCGTCTTTGTTTTGTGATATGTCCTTTGCTTGTTAAGAATTTCATTAAAGGCAACAGTAGATGAGGAGGAACCTAGAATCTTATTTTTATATTTATCATATTCATCTTTAAGATCAGAATGTTCCTTTCTCAAACGGTCTATTTCAACAAGATAACTATCAATAGCATCCTGTTGACTAAAAACTTTAGATTTATACCTAAGCGTGTCCTGTTGATAAGCCTCTATTTTCTTATCATACAATTGTTCATTTGCTTTTAGGTATCTGTTTGAGTCACTAAGTTTTTCGACCTTTTTCCTTAAGTCTACGTTGTCTACTTGAAAGCACCTTAAGGATTCAGTTAACTTAATGCATGACATACAGTTCAAAGGTTCTTCAGGTTCATTGCGTACCTCATTTGAAATGTGAGCCATGAGACACTGCTGATAATTCTCAGCATACATACTCCAATCTGTGCTTGTTGGCTCAAAAACAACAAGTGCATCAGCTGTTGCTTGCTTCACTTGATCCTTCTCCGGAGTTCTAGGAGCATCGGGCTTTGTGAAACCAGACGGAGGAACATTAGGCTTCTCACATTCTCTCGCAAAGTGTCCCAGATTTTGACAATTGTGACATTTCACTTTGCTTTTATCAAAACCGAAGCTGGTTTTGCCATCTCCCTCCAAACTCTTGCGACCAGTTCGTTGCAAGAATTTCTGAACACGCCTGGATATCATAGCGATGTTCCAGTTCAAATCCATCTGCTCAAGATCATCATCGTCAAGTTGAGCATAATCTTCTTTGGCCAGTTCCAAAGTAGCATTTGGTTGTGAAACCAAATCCTTATAAGAGCTTAGAAAGGCTGTATAGATAGCAGCCTGCTCTTGAATAGCAGGATAAACAGAAGCCTGCTGTTGTGACCCCTGTGAGGGTCCAGAAACATATACTGGATGAGAAGCACCAGAAGAATACAATGGAGCTTGAAGTGGAGAGCTCGTAGAAGAGACAAAAGCCATTCGACCATAAGTCTTGCCAGTGTTGACTTTACCTCCATATAAGGACGGGTCTTGAACAAAACCGCCCGACTTGCATTCTCTCTTCATCTCCATCGCACGAGCTTGAAGAATACCAATTAGCTCATCCAGTTTCATAGTAGCTAATTCTTGACTTTCCTTAAGAAGCTGTACCTTAACATCCCACGAACTAGGCAAGACATCCAAAAGCTTCTTATTTACTTCAAGTGGAGGAAAATTATACCCTCCCTCTGTCAACTCACTCACCAACTTTGAGTATCTAGTAAAAACTCCAGAAGCCGTTTCATTTGGTAGAGAATCAAACAGATCATACTGTTTCTTTATCAGTTCTAGCTTAGCTGCTTTATATCTTTGATTTCCACCACATCTAGTTTCGATAGCCTTCCAAAGTTCGTATGCGGTGTCATGTGATTTGAACAGTCTTAATACGTCTTTGGTTAGGCACATACAAATAGCCGCATGTGCCTTTTTCTCAGTATCATAGTCTTTCTTTTCTTCCGGAGTCATAGATTTGTAGAGCTTGTTCGGAGCAAGATGGGGAAAGATTCCTTCGGCTAAGGGAGCTACATATTTTTCTTTGAGTGGACCCCATAGCTCTGGACAGTGGAAGTTTATATACTGTTCAAATCGATCACGCCAATATGCATAATCCATGTCAGCCGAAAACAACGGAGGTTTATTATTAGAACCAATATCATGATTCTGTTTTAACATATCCCTAATTCCTCTGATATCTTCTTTATCAGCAACACCAGCCATTGAAGATATACCTGAAACTTCACTCAAAAACAAAAGCTTGAAAAAATATTAGTACTGAAGGCGTCACTTAGTAAGTGACGCACTGAAGTGTCGCAACGACTAGCGGCACTTGGCAAGTGACGCTATCGAGTGACGGATGAAGTGACTGATGACACTGTAAGTAAGTGTCGCTCAATCAGATGAGTGACGCACTTAAGTGACGTACTTGAGTGACGTGCTAAAACAAATAGGCGTCACTAGTAAAAGTGACGTAGTAAATCAAAAGGCGTCACTAAAAATAGTGACGCAACAAATCAAGCAGGCGTCACAAACGGAAGTGACGCTTGAGAGTCAAGTGACGTGCAACAGTGACGCACGTAAGTGACGGTGGATTAAAGGGCACGGCACTTAAGTTAAGTGTCGTATAAACCTCAAATGACGCTTCAAGTGACGCGTTCAAGTGACGGTATAACCCTAATTTGGGATTAGGTAGTGCCGCAGTAAGTGACGCGTCCAAGTGACGGATCGAGTGTCGCAAAACGGCTGCAAAATCCCAAAACCCTAAAAAATTCGAACTTTCGTAAACCTAACGAAAATTCCTTGAACCCTAATGGACGAAACCTGTAAATGATGAAGAATATCGTCTGTATTGCACCTTAGCACCTCAAAATCTGTATGTAATCTTGATTCTTGATTCAAACAAAACCGAAATCAACCCAAAACACCTTCTAAACGTCAATATTATCACCTAAAGTCTCTGATACCAGTTGAGAGTGCCCTTTGACGTGGATCCAGATGATAATTGATTACAATTGAAAGGCGGAATCAATCAATTGCGTGTATAACCAATAAGCACAAACCGAAACAAATGTAATTAACAATGTAAATGAAGATATCAGCTTGTATTATGAATTGGGAACGATTACAATGTTGCTTAGTCGACAAATGGTGCTAGGGTTTAGTCAACCCTAGCCGAAAACCCGTAGGTTTGTATTTATAATAAAATTCAGCCGACATGCGTCACTTGTGGAAGTGTCGCATGTGGCCGCCTTCATGCGTCACTTACCTAAGTGACGCTATGCGTCACTAAGGCAAGTGACGCCTAACCTAAAACTTAAGTGTCGCATATAACAAAAACTATATATTTCACTATACAACTAACGACACTTATTACAACTTGATAGACCAACTGACAGACAACCTAATATGCATCAACAATAAGTGTGGCCATATGCTCTGTAATGTCAAGTAAACTTGTATTTTGTGTGACTATTGTCCATCCAATGGCCACTTTATTTTCATGTTTGTGTGACGATTTGTATCATTTAGTCACACAAGTAGTGATTTATTATGGGATTTGGTCACATAAAATTAAACCAAAAGTGGCCGTAGGTGATAATAAGTGTGATCATATGCTCTATAATGTCAAGTAAACTTGTATTTTGTGTGACTATTGTCCATCCAATGGCCACTTTATTTTCATGTTTGTGTGACGATTTGTATCATTTAGTCACACAAGTACTGATTTATTATGGGATTTGGTCACATAAAAATAAACCAAAATGGCCGTAGGTGATAATAAGTGTGACCATATGCTCTGTAATGTCAAGTAAACTTGTATTTTGTGTGACTATTGTTCATCCAATGGCCACTTTATTTTCATGTTTGTGTGACGATTTGTATCATTTAGTCACACAAGGAGTGATTTATTATGGGATTTGGTCACATAAAATTAAACCAAAAGTGGCCGTAGGTGATAATAAGTGTGACCATATGCTCTGTAATGTCAAGTAAACTTGTATTTTGTGTGACTATTGTCCATTGTTGATGCATATTAGGTTGTCTGTCAATTGCTCTATCGAGTTGTAATAAGTGTCGTTAGTCGTATAGTGAAATATATAGTTTTTGGTATATGCGACACTTAAGTTTTAGGTTAGGCGTCACTTGTCTTAGTGACGCATAGCGTCACTTAGGTAAGTGACGCATGAAGACGGCCACATGCGACACTTCCACAAGTGACGCATGTCGGCTGACTTTTAGTATAAATACAAACGTACGGGTTTCCGGCTAGGGTTGACGAAACCCTAGCACCATTTGTCAACTAAGCTACTTTGTAATCGTTCCCAAATAGTTATACAAGCTAATATACACGTTTTCATTGTTGAAATACATTTGTTCGGTTTGTGTTTGTTAGCTATACTTGCAATTGATTGATTCTGCCTTTCGATTGTAGTCAATTGTCATCTAGATCCAACATCAAGGGGCACTCTCAACTGGTATCAGAGCATTTAGGTGATAACATTGACGTTTAGAAGGTATTTTGGGTTCATTTCGGTTTTGTTTGAATCAAGAATCAAGATTACATACGGATTTTGGGTTGCTAAGGTGAAATACAGTCGATATTCTTCACCATTTACAGGTTTCGTCCATTAGGGTTCAAGGAATTTTCGTTAGGTTTACGAAAGTTCGAGTTTTTTTAGGGTTTTGGGATTTTACAGCCGTTTGCGACACTCGATCCGTCACTTGGACGCGTCACTTACAGCGGAACTACCTAATCCCAAATTAGGGTTTTAACCATCACTTGAACGCGTCACTTGAAGCGTCATTTGAGGTTTATACGACACTTAACTTGAGTGTCGTTCACTCTAATTCACCGTCACTTACGTGCGTCACTCCTGCACGTCACTTGCGTATCAAGCGTCACTCCTGTTAGTGACGCCTGTTTGATCTATTGCGTCACTTTTTCTAGTGACGCCTACTTGTTTTTAGTACGTCACTCAAGTACGACACTTGAGTGCGTCACTTGCCTGATTGAACGACACTTAGTCACAGTGTCATCAGTCACTTCATCCGTCACTCGATAGCGTCACTTGCCAAGTGCCGCTAGTCGTTGCGACACTTGAGTGCGTCACTTACTAAGTGACGCCCTTAGTACTAATAAGTTTTCTAGTTTTTGTTTTTGAGTAAAATTTCAGGTATATCTTCAATGGCTGCTGTTGCGGATAAAGAAGATATTAAATGAACAAGGGATATGTTAAAACAGAATCACGATGTTGGTTCTAACAATAAACCTCCTCTATTTTCGGCAGATATGGATTACGCATATTGGCGTGATCGATTTGAATAGTACATAAACTTTCACTGTCCAGAGCTATGGGATCCACTCAAGGAAAGATATGTAGCTCCCGTAGCTGAAGGAATCTTCCCTGGCATTGCTCCGGCAAAGGTCTACAGGTCCATGACTCCAGAAGAAAAGAAAGATTACGATATTGAGAAAAAGGCACATGCGGCTATCTGTATGTGCCTAACCAAAGAAGTGTTAAGACTGTTCAAATCACACGATACTGCATACGAAATTTGGAAAGCTATCGAAACTAGATGTGGTGGAAATCAAAGATATAAAGAAGCTAAGCTAGAACTGATAAAGAAACAGTATGATCTGTTTGATTCTCTACCAAATGAAACGGCTTCTGGAGTTTTTACTAGATACTCACAGTTGGTGAGTGAGTTGACAGAGGGAGGTTATAATTTTCCTCCACTTGAAGTGAATAAGAAGCTTTTGGATGTCTTGCCTAGTTCGTGGGATGTTAAAGTACAGCTTCTCAAGGAAAGTCAAGAATTAGCTACCATGAATTTGGATGAGCTAATTGGTATTCTTCAAGCACATGCAATGGAAATGAAGAAGAGGGAATGCAAATCGGGCAGTTTTGTTCAAGACCCGTCTCTATATGGAGGAAAAGTCAGCACCGGCAAGACTTATGGTGGAATGGCTTTTGTTTCCTCTACGAGCTCTCCACTTCAAGCCCCATTGTATTATACTGGTGCTCCTCATCCAGTATATGCTTCTGGACCCTCACAAGGGTCACAACAGCAGGTTTCTGTCTCTCCTGCTATTCAAGAGCAGGCTGCTATCTATACAGCCTTTCTAAGCTCTTATAAGGATTTGGTTTCACAACCAAATGCTACTTTGGAACTGGAAAAAGAGGATTATGCTCAACTTGATGATGATGATCTTGAGCAAATGGACTTGAACTGGAACATTTCCATGATATCAAGGCGTGTTCAGAAATTCTTGCAACGAACTGGTCGCAAGAGTTTGGAGGGAGATGGCAAAACTAGTTTTGGTTTTGATAAAAGCAAAGTGCGCTGTTACAACTGTCAAAATCTGGGACACTTTGCAAGAGAGTGTGAGAAACCAAAGGTTCCTCCGTCAGGCTTCACAAAGCCTGATGCTCCCAGAACTACTGAGAAGGATCAAGTGAAGCAAGCAACAGCTGACGCACTTGTTGTTTTTGAGCCAACCAACACGGATTGGAGTATCTATGTTGAGAATTATCAGCAGTGTCTCATGGCTCACATTTCAAATGAGGTACGCAATGAACCTGAAGAACCTTTGAACTGTATCTCATGCATTAAGTTAACTGAATCCTTAAGGTGCTTTCAAGTAGACAACGTAGACTTAAGGAAAAAGGTCGAAAAACTTAGTGACTCAAACAGATACCTAAAAGCAAATGAACAATTGTATGATAAGAAAATAGAAGCTTATCAACAGGACACGCTTAGGTATAAGTCTAAAGTTTTTAGTCAACAGGATGCTATTGATAGTTATCTTGCTGAAATAGACCGTTTGAAAAAGGAACATTCTGATCTTAAAGATGAATATGATAAATATAAAAGTGAGATTCTAGGTTCCTCCTCGTCTACTGTTGCCTTTAATGAAATTCTCAACAAGCAAAGGACAGATCACAAAACAAAGACGAGACTAGGTTATAATGTAGTCCCGCCTCCTACTGAATACTGTCCTATGCCTGTTAAGGAAGGCACCGAAGAGATTCTGGTTGACTATGCATTGTTATACGGGGTCAAATCTAAGGGTAATAATGTTAACAAACAGGTGAAGGAGAAAACTAAACGGACAGAGTATCCTTCACCTCAGTTTGTTAAATCGGAATGTGAATCTCCAGTTAGTAATGAGGAGATTGTTGAGATTGAGGATATTACCGATGAGGAGTATCCTGAGTTTAAAAAGAATGTTGAAGTAAAAGCTGAAAAAGTGTTAAAGGTGGAACCTACAATTAAGGTTCAACCTAACAAAGAAAAGAATAAGGTTTTAAAATCAAAATCTCAAACTTTACAATCACCTGTAAAGATTTTGCAACATAAACCTTCTACTTCAACCTCTCAACCTAAACAGGAAACTCCTAAGACGTGCACAAAATGTGCATGTTCTAGAAACGTTTCTTCAACCCCGGTGATAAATCCTCAGCCTCAACCAGCTGTTGAGATTAGAGCATGTTTTTACTGCAAGAGACAAGGACATCTAATTCGTGAATGTCCCAAATTGTCTCATCAGAATTACGGGAGAGACATGCCTAGGACATCTGTTTTCAGAAATTCTTTTTCAAGATCTCCTCCTAGGCGTTACTCTGTCTCTCCCAAACCAGCTGTAAAAACGAGTAATGTTGGGCAAAAACCTTTGCCAAAACTAGAACCTAACACTACTCCAAAGCCAAATTCCGAACCATCCAAGGTTTGGAAAAGAAAAGAGTCTATTGCGGATTCTAGTGTCATCAATAATAACACATCAGATACAAAATCTGATTTGTTTAAAAATAAAGTTTTATCTGATGTGCTTATTGTTGATGACTATGGTCGACCTAA
The DNA here is from genome assembly GCA_963422505.1 of Pseudognaphalium luteoalbum. Taxonomy (NCBI): domain Eukaryota; kingdom Viridiplantae; phylum Streptophyta; class Magnoliopsida; order Asterales; family Asteraceae; genus Pseudognaphalium; species Pseudognaphalium luteoalbum. Next base: position 88,566,679 of record OY730197.1, read on the forward strand.
GTCTGTAAAGGCTTGGGTCACCGTTTCTCACTAATCTCCTATTTTATGTGTTGCAGCAGTCAGAACGCGTTAAAGATAGTGAAATGGTTTGTGGACAGTGGCTGTTCGCGACACATGACAGGTGATGTGTCCCTTTTGACGGATGTTAAACCACATTCTGGAGGACACGTTGCATTTGCTGGAGATACAGGGGGAACCATTTCGGGTAGAGGAACGCTAACTAACGGGAAAGTTAGCTTCGAGAATGTGAACTATGTGGCTCAACTGACCCACAACTTGCTGAGCGTTTCACAAGTATGTGATAAGGATTATACAACAGCGTTCACAAAGACGGAATGTGTGATTTTGAAGCCGGGTTTCGTTATCCCCGAGGAATGGGTGCTTTTAAGGGCGCCACGGAGAAACGACACCTACGTTATGAATACGCGAACCGTGGAGACTAAAGATGAGTATACATGTCTCCTTTCGAAGGCTTCAGAAAAGGAATCACTATTGTGGCATTGACGAATAGGTCACATCCATTTTCGTAAGATGAACTTTTTGATAAACAATGACTTGGTAAATGGAGTCCCTAAACAGTCATTCGCGCTAAAAGATGACTGCGTCGCCTGCCATAAAGGGAAACTTCATAAGAAACCTCACAAGCCAAAATTAGTGAATTCCATTGCGGCACCATTGGAGCTATTGCATATGGACCTATTTGGTCCTATTTCTACCAAGAGCATCGGTGGGAAATCTTATTGCTTAGTAGTCACCGATGACTACTCGAGATTTTCATGGGTGTATTTTCTGGGTGCGAAGAGTGAAACACCAGACATTCTGGTGTATCTGTTAGATAAGTTGGCAAACTTATGCAACTTAAAGGTGAAAAGACTGCGAAGTGACAACGGGACTGAATTCAAGAACTCTACTCTTGAGTTATACTGTGCCACGAAAGGCATTGACCATCAGTTCAGTGCCCCTCGAACTCCTCAACAGAACGGAGTTGCTGAGCGTAAAAATAGGACTATTATCGAGACAGCTCGGACTATGCTGGCCGATTCTAAGCTTCCTATAATCTTTTGGGCAGAAGCAGTTAGTACTGCTTGCTATGTTTTGAATCGCGTGCTCACGGTTAAGAAGAAGAATAAGACATGCTATGAACTCTTCAACAACCGTAAGCCCACTTTGCAGTTTCTGGAACCTTTCGGGTGTCCGTGTTTGATTATGGTCTCCAAAGACAAGGTCTCGAAGTTTGGAGCTAAAGCAGTTGAAGGGATCTTCCTTGGATATTCAGTCAACTCTCCGAATAAACGAGTCTACATCAAATCAACTCACCAGGTGGAAGAGCATTTTGAGGTGAAATGCTTGCGATACACAGATCCTCCTCAAGGAACAGGTCCTGAATGGTTATTTAATTACAAGGACGTGTTCAATTCGTTCAAAATACCCGAAGGACATGATGACGAGGATGAGATAGTTACTCTGCTTCATGGTATAAGTTTGTGTCAAGACACTTCTACTTTAAAACCAGCATCTTCACCTACACCAACACCCACTCCACCACCTCCAACACCTACTCCTACACCCACACCACTATCTACTACATCCACACCGTTGCCTACAGTTCCAACTTCGGATGTTCCTTCGACTTCAGGAACAATTAATGCAATAGAACATCCAGATGATCCCAACATGCCACCATTAGAAGAAGATGAGGAAGAAGAAATGGTCCATTCTCACCTGTTCTGTAATGAAGATGATACGGAACCTCCTGTGCAACCTGAAAGTACTACTGCTCCTGCAACTAACACTGTTCCCGTCACTGAAGGGGACATGAATAATTTGGAGTTAGTACTTGCACCTGATCGAATCCCAGTCACACGTGTTCACAGGTATCACCCCATCGATAATATTATCGGTGATCCTAATGCTGCTGTTCAAACAAGGCACCAAGTACAGCAAAATCCAAATCAAGAAATGTTGAATTTGGTTGCCCGAATAAATTCCTGTCATTTATCCCAAATTGAACCGAAGAAGGTTGATGATGCCTTAAAAGATCCATCTTGGGTCGAGGTTATGCAAGAAGAGTTGCAGCAGTTCAACAAGTTGCACGTGTGGGATATAGTTCCATTACCCAAAGGTGCTCACTTAACTGGCACTCGATGGGTGTTTCGCAATAAGATGGATGATAGGGGTATTGTAATTCAGAATGAAGCCCGATTGGTCATTCAAGGATTCAGTCAGATCGAGGGCTTGGATTATGATGAAGTCTTTGCTCCTGTGGCAAGACTTGAGTCCATTCGGATCTTCCTTGCTTTTGCATCTTTCAAAGAGTTTCGCGTTCACCAACTCGATGTTAAGAGCGCATTTTTATATGGACAAGTAGACACTGATGTCTATGTGAAACAGCCTCCTGGCTTTGAAGACCCTGAGCATCCAGAATACGTTTGCAAGTTAAACAAGGCGTTATATGGTCTTCATCAAGCCCCACGATTATGGTATGAGAGGCTTACTACCCATTTAGTTAAGCATGGATTTGTTCGTGGGAATATCGACAGTACTTTGTTCATTCGCAAAGAACGAACTGGCGATCGAGAGGATATGCTACTTGTGCAGGTGTATGTGGACGACATTATTTTTTGCTCTACAAATGAAGCGATGTGCAAGCACTTCGAGGAGATCATGAAATCTGAGTTTGAGATGAGTGCGATGGGGGAGCTCAAATTCTTTTTAGGTGTACAAGTTGAGCAGTCTCCAAAAGGTATTTATATTCATCAGTCAAAGTATGTCAAAGACATGTTGACTCGATATGATCTGCTCAATTGTAAAACCTATGGGACTCCCATCGAGCTTAATCATAATCTCAGACTGGCTGACGATGAAGAAGATTGCAAAGATTAGGACTATCGATCAATGATAGGTTCTTTGATGTACTTGACTACGTCTCGACCGGATATTGTGTTTGCGGTATCCGTATGCTCTCACTTTCAAGCCAAACCAAAGGTGTCTCATATGGGGCAGTAAAGCGAATCTTTGGTTATCTCAAACATAGACCCATTCTTGGTCTATGGTATTCAAATGAGAAATCCTTCGCTCTTTCTGCCTATTCGGATTCAGATCATGGCGGCTGCAGCATAGACAAGAAGTCAACCACTGGTGGATGTCAATTCCTAGGAACTCGACTAGTATCATGGCAGTGCAAGAAACAGACTATAGTTTCTCTTTCAACTGCAGAAGCTGAGTACGTTGCTGCTCTCAGGTTCTATGGATACAGCATCAACTGCGTGATTACGGGTTACTTCTTTCTATGACTCTTAATCATATAGATAATACTGCTGCTATATCTATCACACGCAATCCCGTACAGTACTCTAAGACTAAACACATTGAACTTAGGTTCCACTTTATACGGGATTGCTATGAAAAACACCTGATAGACCTATTCCAAATAGACACCTTAATGCAGAATGCCGACCTTTTCACTAAAGCCTTTACGCGTACTCGATTTGACGAACTAATCAACATGATTAGTTTAAGATTCTTTCTCGCTAAAAAGTAATTTGTAACTTGGAACGTTATTTATGTGTGTGTATTAAAAAAAAAAAAAAAAAAAAAGACGCAACTGCTACTCTTTCTACTTTCTAGTATTAAAGATATGCATGGTTGCTAAATTTTAAAATTAGACATTGAAGTTGTGTCTGTAAACAACTTGGGATATGATAGTACATCGGGTGACATGCATAAAAATGGAAATTTAAGGTTTATCTTGGATGTGTCAGTAGATTTATCTGACGTATTGAAAACAGTTTTTATAAACATTGTCTTCATCATACGATATATTAGTAGGCATGTTATGCAAAACTTTTTGAGAAGTCTTAAAAAAGCTTAATCTTTAATTGTCTATTTCAAGTGGTACACCATCATTAGATGTATGACAAAAGTCTTAATTTCTTACTTATACTAGGCATGCTTTCATGAAAGATGTCTATTTGATATTATTTGGGGGTATATATTGACAGTTTCCTCTGTTATACGTAAGTATAGACCTGGCCTCTGTTAATATATACTTTAAAATTAAGCAAACACAAGTCAAATAACTTGAAAAGTCTTTAAAATAAAGATACCTTACACGGTCGCCAAAATGGTTTGACCAAGTCTGGTTTTGCTTAAACCTGAATCAAGCTATGTCGCTCTGTTGTACGTAAGTACAGACCTGTTACCGCTGACTTGATTCTTAAAATTGATTTTCTTATATTCTATCTGTAAATGGAAACATGGTCTATGTCTTAAGTTAAGATATGTATCTATGGTGGGAACCACAGCGAAATGCACATACCAATAATAATAAACTACCTCCTAGATGTGAATGTAACATGTTTAAGTGGACAAATATACTAATAATCGTTTTTGAAATAATTTTTATAAAAAGTATTTTTAGTATGTCAAGTAAATTTAAGGAGGAAAAATATAATGATGATCGAAATAACACTTACTGTTCCTAATAAGTGCATGTTATTCCGATATGATCCCTAACCAGACTATATCAACTCCGTCACCAAAAAGAATGTGTTAATTTTTCTAGTTGTAAATTTACATTCTTGTATGTTTTTTTATTTTTATTTTATCTAAGTTAGTGTAATTTTAGTTATTATCCAAGTTACAGTTACTTTGTCAAATTTGAGTACCGAAATCACAACGCGAAAAATGATAAAATTGCAATTTTTTCACAAAAAGTGAATTGCGCGTCATTTTCATAAGTGACGCTTCCAGTGACGCATACGATATTGCGTCACTTACTCTAGTGACGCAGTAAGTGTCGGGGTAAGATACGCCTTAAGTGCCGGGTTGAGTGACGCATACTAGGGTCGGTGTATAAATACCCCTTCCCACGACACTCAACCTCACCACTTTTCAAACACTCATAGCGTCACTTGCACTGACATACCGACTCTCATACTGTCTCTGCGTCACTTCCATCTGTGCGATTTTTTACGTTGCGTTCGTGATTTCTACGGCTCGTACGTGCATTCCATTGTTATATCTTTGTTCCCCTCATTCCTACGATCTATTTGGTACTAATATTAACCTTTTTTCTTTGATATTCATGATGTTTATTTAAATTAGGGTTACGGTTTGGGTTTAAGTTTGAATTCATTCGATTTAATGCTTGTATTGTTAATGTTATCATGTAATAAAGGGTGTGTAATACTCGTTTTTACCATGCGCACACCCTGGTAACTTCGTTTTCAAAAAACCCCAAATTTGAAATCTGGGTATGAACAGTGACACGATGATCTTCATCGTTGCGTCACTTCGTGCGTCACTTACCTCAAGTGACGGTATTTGGTAAATTTGACAGCCCATACCGTCACTTAATAAGTGACGCTTATCCCTGCGTCACTTCTTAAGTGACTCGTGTAGTGACGCATATACTTGCTTTAACTGTTAAGACCGTCACTCATCCTAGTGACGCCTCTAAATGCGTCACTTCCCCAAGTGACTGTCTAAGTGACGCTTATGTCTTAACGTCACTTATACCGTCACTTCTTAAGTGTCGTATACTTTTAATCACTAAATACAAACGTCACTTACATCAGTGCCGCTTGATAGCGTCACTTACCATAAGTGACGCTGTACTTTAATTTTAATTTTGAACACTGTATACTACGACACTTCCTTAGTGACGGTAGTGGCCATGCGTCACTTACCATAAGTGAGGCCTAAAGTCAAAATTCATTTTTTAACCTATCTGTGTTCGGGCTAACTCTATAACGATTATGGTTATTTTTCTTTGTATTTTAGCTTACAGATGGCTGAGCTACAGAACTATTATCGCCGTACCAACACCCGACACAACATTACGGCATTTCTTGAGTCTACGCATGCAAATTCGGCGCCTTTTAGGCCAATGATCGAGTTTCTACGCAGATCAAGGATTCATCACGCGATTACTGCATCGACTCCGGTTTACATGAACCAAATCGAGGAGTTCTATGATCATGCAGTGATCAGGGTTCAGGGTGATGTTCCCAGGATTGTATCAACTATGTTCGGTGAGGAGATCGAGATCACCGAGAATTCGATTAGACGGGTTCTCCAGTTTGCTGACAACTCCACGATGCCCACTATGTTCCCTACCACGTTTATCTATGGGGGACTTCAGAGGATGGGTTATCCAGCGAACCAGCTTTCGGATTTTAGGAAACAATATCTCTGCCTGGTCTGGAGGTACCTGTGCCATATTGTCATTGTTTGTTTATCTCCGAGAAAAAGGGGATACGATGCTGCCAGTCACTTGACACTTTCTCTCATGTTGGCCCTGATTTACAACAAACCGTACAACTTCAGCGGTTACATTTTCGGCAACATGGTGGAGAATATCCGAGCTCGTAAGGATAAATGGCTGCAGTATCCGAGGTTTGTGCAGCTGTTACTGAATGATCTCAACCTCGAGATTGACCGGATCAGAGGTCTCTTCTGGTACCGACGCCTATGCTCTTGCGAGTCTTCAACGACTGCAAGCTCGCGCCAAAGGGCGAGCCGGTTTTGGCGGATCGCGAACTCTTCGGGCACATAGTGAACGAAAACTATCTTGCGCCGTGCGATCATGGTTTTGAGGATGATGTCGTTCCTCCGGTCAACGAGGATGACTTGGTTGATGATGATATAGCTCAAGACTTGGACGATATTGATCGTGTTGACCGAGTCGAGGCTGATTCTGATGATGGTGGGCCCACTCCACCCGATTCTGAGGGTGACGTGCCCCCACCAACCGCTCTTGATGGAATTCAACTTGCGGATCCTCGACGCTTCAAGCGTGTTTTGCGACGGATTTCTGCTGGCAGAGTCCATGTACCGAGGAATCCAGGTAAACGTCCGGCTGGGTCTTCGCCTTCTTATGCCGATTTACCTCTCCGTAGACGCCAGCGGACGACAGTGATCATTGAGGAACCAACATCTCAGCGACAACAACCACCGCCACCGTCTGACATGCCGTCACTTCAGATGGTTTTGGCTCAGATGGAGCTTTTGGCAAAAATATTTGATGATCAGAAAGCTATCATTGAAGCTCAAGCCTCTCAGATCAAGGATTTGGAACGCATGGCTGCTGAGGTTGACACTCTACAGCTTCAAGTGACAAATCTGTCATCTAGGTTGTTAGAATTGGAATCCGTTACAAATGTTTCGGGGGAGATAGGTCCGAGAGAGTTAGAAACAAATGTAACTCCTTCCCCGGAACCTAAAAATGTACAACCTTCTGCTATTAATGAAAATATTTCTTTGGATTATTTTGTTGAGGTTCGGGTCAGGCAAGACCAATAGCTGTTGATTATTCGTACGTAGATCTTACATTTCTGCAAAATATGATGAATGATAATACACCGATATCTGAGGAAGATGTGATAAATGATCCTGTGGCAAAGGATTATTTCTTTGAAGGAAATGATGAAGTTGAGGTTGAGGGGGAGCAGCTTCAAAGTGATGAATGTTACGACGATGCTCCTATTATCGAATCGGATTCTTCAGAAGATGAATTAGGTCATGATTCTGAGACAGAGACCAATGAGCAATCAGCTTCTACAGCTCAATCTTCAATGATAAAGCCTGACATAGTGCTTAAACCTATAGCTGAGGTACCAGTTACGTGTAAATTCTACAAAGTCAGAACTGATTACACGGGTTTGATAAAAAGCTGGAAGTTTGATGAGAATAATTCGGTATTTATGATTAAAAGGAGTGATGGCATTCAGTACTTCAACTTAAAGTTTTATAAAATAAGTACTTTGCCAAAATGTGAGCTTCAGAGACTATCTCAGATACCCTTGATCAACCGTGCTCGAGATTCACGAGCTGATTTCTTTCAAGTGGTTATTCGTCGGGAAATTAACAGCAAGAAGTATAATTTGATTAAACCGACATTAGGTATGAGATATAAGTTTAAGAAGAAGTTAGATCCGGTTACACGACAACCAATTGTAAGGATGATCTATCCACCAGCAAAATGCTTACAGAAGATACCTTTAGAGATCATTCCTTTGGACTTTTTGAATATGCTGTTATACTGGGAATATGACGATATTATCGGTGAAGCTGTGATTGTGTTTATTCCAAAATCAGAACCAACTACGGATTCGGGGTCTTTAGATGCAGATTTGGAGATTGAAGAGAAAACAGCATGGGATGCTGTTCAACCTAAAAAAAGGTCTACGTGGGGTCTGAAGAGAAATAGATTTTGTGTATTTGACCCTTTGAGTTTGATTAATCTTTCGGAACAAGATATGAAAAGACTACATCAGAACAAGATTCAGTTCAAAGAAAGAGATAGAGCTGAAGCTATCAAATTTCAGAAGATTATCGATATCTGCGTAGCCAATGGAGTACACGCTGGTGGTGTATTTCCTGCTGGCTGGAAATAATTAAAGACTCAAAGATTTTGAAGTTTTTGAAGACCAAGCTGAAGACACGGGGGAGTTTGTTGATGCATATTAGGTTGTCTGTCAGTTGGTCTATCGAGTTGTAATAAGTGTCGTTAGTCGTATAGTGAAATATATAGTTTTTGGTATATGCGACACTTAAGTTTTAGGTTAGGCGTCACTTGCCTTAGTGACGCATAGCGTCACTTAGGTAAGTGACGCATGAAGACGACCACATGCGACACTTCCACAAGTGACGCATGTCGGCTGACTTTTAGTATAAATACAAACCTACGGGTTTCCGGCTAGGGTTGACGAAACCCTAGCACCATTTGTCGACTAAGCTACTTTGTAATCGTTCCCAAATAGTTATACAAGCTGATATACACGTTTTCACTGTTGAAATACATTTGTTCGGTTTGTGTTTGTTAGCTATACTTGCAATTGATTGATTCCGCCTTTCGATTGTAGTCAATTGTCATCTAGATCCAACGTCAAGGGGCACTCTCATCCATCCAATGGCCACTTTATTTTCATGGTTGTGTGACGATTTGTATCATCTAGTCACACAAGTAGTGATTTATTATGGGATTTGGTCACATAAAATTAAACCAAAAGTGGCCGTAGGTGATAATAAGTGTGACCATATGCTCACCCAATGGCCACCTGATTTGTATTTTGTGTGGCGTTTTGCACTATTCAGTCACACACAACTTATGTAACAAACAGTGGTCAAAGTGTGTGACCATATTACGTGCGTGCATCTTTTAGTCACATATAAAAAATCAAATAGATGTGTAACAATTTGAATTAGTATATATAACACCACAAATAAAAATTGGAATGTACATAATTAATTAATATTGTAAAAGTTGGATCAGAATGTACATGATCAAAATCGACTAATTACTAACATCACAGTTGTAACGACTTTATACTCTTGATCAGTTTGGTCTTTGCTTGCTTTACCATGGAATCACTAGACACAAAACATTTGCGCCTTTTCTTTGATATATCTCGTACAGTTCTGTTCTCATCATGATCAGCTGACTTTTGTAGATAAGTAGGTGGTGGTGTTACCTGTACAAGAAACAAGGCGGCGCATATGTATCAAAATCTAAATAAAATTTGAAGAACTATATGTATCAGTAGTAAGATATATAAAAACGTGTACTATATATGTACCTCCTCATCAATAATCACTTGATCCTTTGGCCACGCACAATAACCACCTTCTACATCCTTAACTGTTTTGACACCATTGTTTGCATTGTCCGGAATAAAAGCAGCATCCACTAACGATTTATCAACAGACACTTTGTAGCAATCATTTGGAAGTGTTCTGTTATGAAGCTTCATTTTTTCATTTGACACCCAGACAGTACCCAACGCAATGACGTTTGCCTTCTTTAAGTGCCACAGTTTACACTTGTAAAACTAAAGAAAATGATATAACAACAATTATTACGTGTGTGTGTGTGTATATATATATATATATATATATATATATATATATATATGCGTGTGTGTGTGTATATGTGTGTGTGTGTGTATGCATTGTAATTTGATTAAACCGAATAATATATGAACATTTAGGATTACATTACCTCCACCTGCGGTGTTGTTGGAGGCGGATTCTTTTGCGATTCCGACTGTTTTGGTCGTTGGGACGTGTTGTCATCTTGTGAATTGTGACAACCCGCACTTAGGCGTATTAATTTACCGTAACCCTTGCTTGTAATTACTTGTATTTTGTATGTAATAGGACTAAGTACTTGTAATATAACGTATATTGAATGTACACCCGTACGTAATAAAATGATATTACGCGATTTACTCGGATGGAACCCGAAACACTCGGCCGTTGGTGAACCCTTTTGTACCCAACATAAATCTATTCTAATGGTAAAATAGTGGTTAATTACTTGGTATTATTATTTTATTATAATATACACGAAAAACTTCCACATTTGGTTTAAAACGTAAAAATGCGAGAATCGAGTCCGACACCCAAACGAAATTCAAAATATATTTTGGTAACTCAAATTAAGTGTTTTAAAAAAAATAAAATACTTGGTCATTACAAATATCGTTTACATATTAAATCATACACAAAGAACTAAACATAACACAATTTAACACATACGCGAGTTTAACATCTAACCGATAAATAAACGTAACCCGAATTCAAGGACCGAGACCCGAGCCCAACCCACAACGGGCTAGGCCCAGACCTCGGCCCTAGCCCAGCCCAAGAAGCCCAAAAACCGGCCCAAGAAGCCCAAAAACCGGCCCAAGATGCAGCCCTAATCCTTCCATACTTAAACCTCATTTTCCTTCATTTTTATCCATATCACAAACCCACCACCCTCTTATCCTTTTCTTTCTCCCAAATTCTCCTTAATACCAGCTGAGAAACACAACAAAAACCACGACCAAAATCTCACCCACGAATATCTAACCACTTTCCATCAAGATCTTGTGCCATTTCAGCCATTAAATCGCAAGGAGGAACACGAGGAACACAAACCGAGCAGCAGCAGCGTACCTTCTTCCCTTCCATCTCTAGACCACGTTTTTCTTTGGTATATATATCCCTCCTTTCTCTTTATACTTCCTTGGATAAACATAATAAACATTCTCATGCTTCATATCTGCTAATTATGTCCAAGACCCACTCGAAAAACCGAAAAAGAAAGCTAATAACCGTTGGGTAATAACATTATCCACTGGACAATAAAATAGATCGGATTAGATTGAACATAACCGAACCATTTCTTAACGAAATCAAGTGTTTCTTGAGCCTGAAATTAATTTTAGGAGGTCTACTTTCATAATCTGTAAGCCTCACGAAAATTGATGTTCATTTGCTATTTTTAGTTACTGAAATAAAAGTACATAGCAGATCTGATGAATCTGACCAGAATCTTGACCAAATCAAAATAGGTATATATTGGGTTATGTAACTAATTAGAACTTGAAACCAGTGGGAAAACATCAAAAATTTTGTTAGTTTTCCAAATCCTACTGGAACTTCTTGTGAAGTTTTGTAAAACTTAACTTATGACCAGATTATTGAGCATATGTCACAAAAACGATCTGCTGGACTTACTTCAATTTAAAAATTTTCATCTCGTGTTGTTCTTGGTTAAAATCGATGCAAAAGTATGTTTTGGAAAGCTAAGACATATTAGAACCTTGTGTAAAAATTTCATAACGATTCGTTAAGTTTTACTTGACCAAATTGATGTTTTAACACGAGTGAAATATAGGTCTGACAATAGTAAAAATCCGACAATGACCTCCGATAATGACCTCCTTCTTGAGACCATATCTTGAGTTCTAGACCTCAAAAACGTATGAGACCACTTGGGAAATCTTGGTAATTTTTTTATGTACAAAAAGTTCTTCTTTGGCTCATTTCAGAAATGCACTCATTTCTCTAGAAAATTTGATTTGTGAGAAGTGGTCTAATCTCAGATTAAACTGAACACTGACACTTTGTGAATTTTTATAAAATATCAAACGACCTTCAAAAATCATAAAAATATTACAGAAGGTACATAACATATGTAGGAACTTTGTGTAAAAATTTCATAACGATTTGATAACATTTACTATTTTAGATAAAAATCACAAAATAATCCGTGAATGTATTGTCGCATAAAAACTAAATTCCATGAATACATACTCATTGTCACATAAAAACTAACACTTGAAAGAATTCCGTCAATCCTTATTGACGCATGAACAAAATTCCGTGAATACCTTTGTCGCACAAATAAAATCCGTGAATATCATTAACGCATAAACAAAGTCCGTGAATTCCCATTGTCGCATGAACAGTACCCGAGAATCCTATTGACGCAGTACACTATTGTCGGAATAAATTGTGGCCTTTGATTTCTTTGACTCACGGACCAAATGTATTGTCGCATGAAATAGAAACTTGAAGATACTTTTTATACCAAGCCTTAAATACATACAATATCACGACATACTCGATTTAACGTCAATAACAGATAACCAACTTATATATACGCTTGGTAAGGTGTACAACACGATGAATTATAATAATGTTTAGATTATTATCACAGACCTAAACTTCACCAACGGGCCGCAAATGTTTTTAATTAAACAAACGGATACTTACTTGGACATAACTAGTTGAGTGGACAACTAGCATGAATGATTTTTTGAGACATTCACTTATATATAAAACCTTATATGCTTAGGGCATTAGAAGGTTGCGGGTTCGCGGAACCTACAGATTACTACTGCTTTCAGAATTTACGTTTATTAAGTTAAACGCTTGCTTACTTGACTCAGGTGAGTCTTACAGCCTCACTTTTACTGTTTTACTTATGGGGTGAGATACATTGCTTACGTTTTCTTGAACACAAGTGCTAAATTACTTACTTTTCATATACGGGCTTGCATGAGTTACTTACTAATTCACTGAAGTCCCTCCATCATAGTTTCATTAGTTATGGACTTAAACGCGAATATTAGTTAATGGATCCATTAGGGACTGACCCTCCCCTCCCGGGGTAGTAGCGCTACCACGAACCATTATGTATAAACGGGCGACTTTTATTTGTTTCGTACGAGTGTTTGGATTGGGCACTCGCGGGGGCACTATACGGTACTTGGCTGTACCACTGATTCGGGTTAAGCTTCGACTATGAGCTCATGGCAACGGTATATACATATTTACTTATTATTTGCTTGGTTGCAGATACTTGATTTACGCCTGCGGGCACAACTGATAAAAATCTTGTGTTCAAACTATTACTTACTTACAGACCTGTGAGATTCACCAACATTCGTGTTGACCTTTTTTAGCATGTATCCTCAGGTACACATACGGAGTATGATTACTCCAGGATTTCTAGCTAGAGTCGCATGATTTCCAAACTGCATTTAACGGAGATTCTTTAGCATTATCTTTTGTAACTATGGTTATGTAATAGAATCTTCCGCTACGTACGCGGACTCTAGGGGACCTTAATTTTGTAACGAAAACATTATGTTTTCAAACGCTATTTTATGATGGTATGTAACTATTTTACAAACGTCTCATTTAGAAGTCGTTTGCTATACTTTGGTGCTTGATTATTGATTAGTAACACCCAAAGCTTGCTTCCGCGCAACATTAAATTTAGGGGTGTTACATGAATCTTGCGGCCTGTTTGACTGCTCAACAGATTTATAACAAATTTCCTATATAATACTCGGTAAATATCAAGTATGTAATATGTAAAATTATTAAACCACAGTGAGAAATACTGAAATCAAATTAACTCTAATGTTTTAACACTTACACTTGATTCTGATTCTGTTGGCTTTTCCAAACTTGCAAGTCCATGAGAGTTGTCATCCTTCCCACAAACAACATCACTTAAGGCAGTATTTCCGCCCTCCTGATCAGGATGGGTAGCTATATCCACGGTAGGAGACAACACCTGCAATATAAATTAAGAAATACATTTGTCAACAACCATGTTATTAAAGAATAAAATGTATGCATAAGTAAAACAATGAAAACCTTTCCTGTAATGCTGGTACTGTAGGTGTCAATGCATCCAACCGAATCTTAAGTTCGATAACCATTGCCTGTGTATCTGTCACTTGGCTGGACAACGTCGACACTAATTTATCTTTGTCTTCATTTTTACGTTTCTCAGCTGCAAGTTCCGCTTCAAGTGCTTTGAATCTCGCATCATCGTATGCTTTTCTGTTTCGGGGTAGATTAAAATACGTCTTGACTGTCACTCCGCCTCCCACTCTTCTGGCATATCAAGATTTTTCGGGACCAAGCACCTCTGTCAATTCGTCGCCATTGTCAACCTTTAAGGTTCCAGCTTTGATCTGCTCCTCAGCGGCTTCCTGCAGTAAAGATTTCATCAGGCAATTAATGTGTTTAATGCAAAACAAACATGAATTTATAAATGGAAAACTTCATGTCAAAATGCTTACTACTGCATTTGCCTTTTCATTGGTTGTGTTGTCTCGAAATACCCCTTCTTTGTTTACCCTTCCTTTCACCCACAACAGAGCACGTGGGGGTTCTTCATGTTTTTCAATAACTTTATCTTCGATCTTATAATCATCAAATACACATGCATGTAAAGTTAAACCAATTAATATATTAACTTAGACAATAAAAAACAGAAACAAATTACATTTAAGACTTATTATATATACATGTAGTAATTAGAAACAAACATTCGCTTTGTAAATGTAAGTACCATTTTCTTTTTCACATATGTGTATCCACCACATCCCATTGTATGCGGATAACGAGACTTGGAGCGCGCCTCTTTTGCTGCACGTGACTTGCGCTTAGTTACAGAAGAACAAAATGATAATTATTTAGTTTAATTTAGGCATAAATTTGCAAACTCAAAGCATATGAAAGCTATATTATGTATGGAGTTAAATATAAATGACCATCACTAACCTGGTAATTTTCCGTGCTCGTATACTCTACGAATGCGTCCCATTCCGCGGATTTGACAATTGAACTGTATTTAAATGGGACTTCTTTTAGATTTGCAGGTGTGTGTAGGTTAGGCAGGATGTACTTGTCCCTCAATTTACTTCTGAAAGTCCGTAGATGCCCACCTAGACGATACATTATTTTCCCTTTGTATGTCTCCTCAAGGACAAAATATCGCTGCAATATTAGAATACTCAAGTGGATCAGAAACTGAAACTATAATTGTAACAAAACATCTTTATCTAATTAGGTTACCACGATCAATATACTAGATAGCAAACAGATTACATATACTAGATGTATATATATATATATATATATATATATATATGTGTGTGTGTGTGTGTATGTATATGTATATATATACACACACACACACAATGTATTCTCAACATTCACGAGTCTGTTTAACAGCAATCTAATGTGGTTTTTTAACATTAACAAATTAATTAAATATATGTACTTGCATATATAATATGTATCTATAGTGTATTCTCAGTATTAATTTTTTGATAAATTATAAAGGAAACTAAAGGGATCTGATCAGTGTTTAAAACTTGCCGTGATTTCATCCCAAAGTTTTGCTCTTGATTCTGGATCGACCTTCTTCCATGTAAGAATCTTTAAGCCTATATGCTCACGCACCATGTCTCCCAAGAAACTTGCAAACACTGCGCTGTTATCCCCTGTGAGCCTGCCCATTGAATCGAAGGCTACATTGAGTTTTGATGCACCGGGTTTGTTAAACTTGTTGCGAAACTTAGCTAGCCTTGTGATGCTCCTTGGAGGAACTATTTTGATTGTTTAATCGGTGTTTTCACGGGCATCATGTTCTTCATCAGAAGATGAATCATACTCCTCTGATTCATACCTCTCATCTTCGTCGTTGCCATGATAAACATTATCGGCTGCTTTATCCATGAATCTTTAGTTGTTTAGGAGAGAGTAGTAAAAGATAATGTTTTGGTTAGTGTTTAATTTAGATCGGAATAATTGTGTAAAAACAGATTAATGATTGTTTGGGTTGTGGTTTGTAGGCATTAACTGTAATTATCGAATTTTTAGGAAGGTAAATGGTCACGACTAATTTAAAAAAATTCGCTAATTTTAAATTTAAAATTTTTCAGCCACAAATTTGGCTCCAAAAAAAAAACAAAGAAAAGCAATGAACTTGTTCTATTGTTTTATATTTATTTTACGAAATATAACAAAAGCGATTCATATAGATGAGTGGTAAAGGTGGTGGATAAAGTTGTCTGCTGGTCGCGTGTTCAAGTCTTGAATGTTTTTTTTTTTTTTTTTTTTTTTTTTTTTTTTTTTTTTTTGTGTAAAGTGATCATGTTATATTTTAATGTGAAATATCTATACTTCCTTATTATACCCTTATCAATAGTTTAATGTATTAAAAAACTTGCATTTTGATCCCTCTGATGGGTGGCAGTTCGGGTTGGGTCGGGTTGACGGGTTCAGATTGTCGGGTTGTCGGGTTGAATGGTTCAGGTTGTCAGGTTGAATGGTTCAGTTAGAATGTTTCGGGTTGTCAGGTTGTCGGGTTCGGGTTATCGGGTTGACGGGTTTGAATTTTCAGGTTGGCGGGTTGGCGCCTCAGAAATATTCGAGTCGGGTTCGTGTCGGGTTTCGTGTCGAGTCAGAAATTGCCAGCCCTTATATCTATACATTTGGTAAGTATGGTATTTTTGAATTTTAGCTCTTCACACCATCATCATGTTAACTATACATTTGGTAACTACTATATTTTTGAATCTTAGCTCTACATTTAGTTGTTGCATCCATTAACTACTATATCCATACATTTGGTTAGTCTCTAATATCATCCTGTTTGTTGCACTTCATAGCCCAATACACACTCTGATACAATCAGTTTTGATTTCAAACCAACGAATTCAAATCAACATACACACGAATTTGATACAACCAGTTTTGAATTTAAATTGAGCAGTAAAATAAATAACAAATTGTACCAACAAACACACGAATTCAAATCAACATATATATATATATATATATATATATTTAGCAGCAAAAAATATGTACATAATTAATAAATTAAATTGTACCAAGTAACTGCCTAATTTTAATTCTAATCCCAAATGGCTACAAACTTGAGGTAACACGCGTCCCACAAACAAACGTTACAACAAAACAACCATTCACGCCTATTCAACCACGCATCGATTAATCTAACCCTGGATGCATGGTGGTGTGTACAACTAATGTAGACAGGAAATTCCCTGTGGGTTAATCGCGCGTGATCAGACAGCAGTCTACTAACCTTGGTCACGCTTTCTACCACACCCCTATGACTTGCTGCCTTTGTGTATTGGTCATTCAGGAGACGCCTTGCTTCTGCTATACTTTCTCCACCTTCTGCCATCAGCATCATACCAAGGACAAGTGTAGCATCACTTTGTCCTAACTTCGCTGCATGCTGCAGCATTCCCTTTCCAGCCGCCTCATCGCCAAGATAAAACACCTTCACCTGATTAGCACACAAAACAAACATAAATATGTATGTAACAGAGTACCATGCATCAAAAAATTAAATTGATTGGAAGATAAGACATACCACTCCATCTCTAAACAACATGTTCTGGTTTCCCTTTTCCCTCAATTGTGCTAGCAGCTCAAACTTAAGAAAGTGAAACGTAAGTGAAAAGATGGGATCAACTTCCATCCTCAAATACACCTCATCATTTTCCCCTGCTCGTGCAAAGGCTTTGCAACTATAATGTAGGTAATCAGGAAACCAAAGTAAATCCCTCATAATTAACTAAATTTTAAGATTGGATACAATTTAAATCTGATGAGCCCTATTAGATGCGATACGGTTATTTAAAATTCTACTTAATGAATCACTAAAATAGGCAAACGCAGTGTTATTTAAGTTGATTCTATAATGTGAACTACGGTTTGTAAACTTACAGCGTCTTGCACTTGAAAAGGTCGATTGCACTCGAAGCCCCCAAATGCGCTAATATCTTTGCGATCACTTCGTCCGGGAGATCAAATAGCGACAACCCGTGTTCCTTGCTTAGTCGGCGTTTCTTTGCAAGTTGGAATTCCATGATTTTGATCTTGCTTGTAGTTTTGGTTATTCTCTGTTTCAAGTTTTTTAGAAGTTGGTGCGCCGGGAACTGAAACGCCTGGTGATGATGCGTAATGACCACAGGCCGCCATTTTTGGTCTTATAGTCAATTACGGAAATACCCTAAAAAATAATAGGCTTCTTATTCTTTTAGTAAGGGTATTTATGTCAATAACACGTTTATTGTATATATTTAGACGTCTACATATATGGTAACAAGATAATTTATTTTTATACTTGATACAAAACTTAGGATAAGTGTTATTGTTCAATAAATGGTGAAATTAAACTTAGGATAAGTTGTATGATTCAATAAATGATGAAATAATTATATCCTACGTTTAATAGTGGCGTCTGTGATATTGGTAATATCATATATCATATATTTCATTATTAAACTTAGGATAAGTTGTATGATTCAATAAATGATGAAATAATTATATCCTAAGTTTAATAGTGGCGTCTGTGATATTGGTAATATCATATATCATATATTTCATTATTAAACTTAGGATAAGTTGTATGATTCAATAAATGATGAAATAATTATATCCTAAGTTTAATAGTGGCGTCTGTGATATTGGTAATATCATATATCATATATTTCATTATTAAACTTAGGATAAGTTGTATGATTCAATAAATGATGAAATAATTATATCCTAAGTTTAATAGTGGCGTATGTGATATTGGTAATATCATATATCATATATTTCATTATTAAACTTAGGATAAGTTGTATGATTCAATAAATGATGAAATAATTATATCCTAAGTTTAATAGTGGCGTATGTGATATTGGTAATATCATATATCATATATTTCATTATTAAACTTAGGATAAGTTGTATGATTCAATGAAACTAAAATAAAAAAAACCTGCATCAGCCTAGATTCGAACACAGGTTTACATGGTAGCCGTCATATACCTTCACTCAACACACTGAAACCACTCAAGCACAAGTTCTTTTTGTTAATATTTATGTAAAGTATTCATTTTAAAGTGTTTGAAGGTGATCAGTTTTCTATAATTCCCCTAACTTACTT
The DNA here is from genome assembly GCA_963422505.1 of Pseudognaphalium luteoalbum. NCBI lineage: Eukaryota > Viridiplantae > Streptophyta > Magnoliopsida > Asterales > Asteraceae > Pseudognaphalium > Pseudognaphalium luteoalbum. The sequence continues at coordinate 88,585,730 of OY730197.1, forward strand.
AATTAAAACCCTAATTATTTACAAAACAACACGCTGTACACAACTAATCTGTAACACCCCCAAATTTAATGTTTTGTGGAAGCATAATTTGGGTGTTACTAATCAATAATCAAAGCACATAGATATATAGCAAACGACTCTATATGCGTCGTTTTAACAAAATATATTAATATTAAAAGGTTTACAAGAGTTTGAACTCGTACATAGCTCGTGTTCGTAATATGAGAGATTTAAGCACATAATTAGTTATACAAAATCTAATAATGCAATGAAATCTCTGAAGTTTGCATGAAGACTCGAGCTAATAGGCATCCTGATGGGCAGTCCAGATCTACTGCTGAGTACCTGTGATACATGCTAAAATGGGTCAGCTAACGCTGGTGAGCTCACAGGTTTAGATATCAAATATTAGTGTGTGAACCGCAAGATTTAAATGTTGATTTGCATCCAGCAAATGATACTGATAGTGTATACAACCATGAGCGCATAGTCTGAGCTTAACTTGAGGGTCGGGTCCCGTATAGAGAATTCCGAGTGAGGTGCCTCCACGAGTGCCTAATCTACACTCGTTTTCCCAAATATTAGTACGTCTGTTGCAGAGGTTAGCGCGACTAACCCGGACGAGGTGGGTCAATCCTATATGGTACCATATACTAATATTCACTCTACTTTTATATTACCAGACTATACTGACGGAGGACTTTGATTTGATTAGTTGAAAACAACTCATGTAGTATATGGAAATATGTACTCGCGTTCATGCGTTAAAAACAAAGCAATGTATCACACCCCTAGTAAAACAGTAAAAAGAGGGGCCATGAGACTCACCTGAGCCTGAAGAGTTTATCTAAATAAACTGAGATTGATTAGCCAAGAATCGAAGTCCAAAGACTTGTAACCTGAGGGTGTCCACGACACGCAATGGTTATAGCATGATTGGGTATCTCAAAGATCACCCTTGTAGTTGTTTGTCCAACTAGAATGTCCAAATTACCACGATGTGGTTGTTTGTTTAAGTGTTTGAAAATGTGTACGACCCGTTGGTGATTGTTGGTAATAAAAATCTTATCATTATTCTTGAAAAAAGCATTCCAAAGTGTTTTAGAAGTCATGTCGTGTTCGTGTTTGATGTTACACAAGTTTAGCACTTTGTATGAAAGTTTAGATGTAACACTGTTACTCGTGACCCTAGGGTAAGGGCGAAACCCGTTAATAACGGGGGTCCAGGGGCAGCGCCCCTGGTAGCGGGGTCTAAGGGGCGGCAGCCCCTGGCGGGGTCCAAGGGGCAGAGCCCCTGGCTGGGGTCGAAGACACTTAGTATAATTTGTATTTTCTTGGTTCTGTTTCATGCGACATAGCGTGCGACATAGTCTGTTGTGTCGCAGATCATGTCTGCAACATAAGGGCTTGTGTCGCTAAGTCGACATCCTCAATTCAATGCGACGTAGGGCGTTGTGTCGCTATATGCGACGTCCGTAATTTCTGCGACATAACTATTTATGTCGCTATATGCGACATCCGTGATTAGTGCGACATAGTGGCTTATGTCTCTATATGCGACATAAGGTCTGATTAAGCGACATAGAGGCTTATGTCGCAGGTGGCCTGGAGCCTCTGCGACATAAAGGCTTATGTCGCAGGTGGCTTGGAGCGTCTGCGACATAACGCGTTATTGGCCGGAAAATGAGCCGAAAAGGTGTTTTCCGGCCTCCGTTTGACCTGAAACTTTTACACAACCCATATTTGGACATTGTAAGCTTAAACAAACTATAAACATGTAAAAATAATTGAAAACGATGAATTTCGAGAGTTCGCCGGAAACTTACGAAGTGAAGAATCGAAATTCCGGAAAGGTAGGAGTGTAGATCGTTGCGTGGTGATTGTTTTCTTCTAAATGAGTCTCGAAATTTATGGTGGTTTGGTGGTGTTACTTGGTGGAGGAAGGTGGTGGTGTTGTGGTGTTAGTTAGAGAGAAAAGAAGATGAAGAAAATGGAGAGAGAGAAAGGAAATGAAAAGAATGAGGAGGGGAAAAGGGTTTTTGGGCAGATTTTTAGGGGGAGGGGGAATGGACTTCTCCCAACTTTTCAGTCCCCGCATTTGAGCTCCGTGCGGTGTTCGTTTCCCCGGTCGTTTAAACGTTAAATATTTATTTTATACGTTTAATTATAAGTTTTAAAATACGGATATTTATTCAAAATTATATTTGAAGTATTTCATCAAATACTTAATAATTGGGTCATAGATTGTAGCTTAAATTTTATTTCGTTTGTTCGCGCGTTTAACATTTTATCGCGTTGACTTTGTTTGTACGATACAAAATAGTTATGAAATATTATCAAAATAATATTTGTGATATAATAGTGTCCTTAATTAAGATTACATTATTTGATAAAAATGTTCACCAACGTCCGTATGATTTGAATCGAATTACATTCGATTTGAAACTTGTACGATTTAATCAAATCGCATATTCTATATATTCAACATTATATATATATATCGGTACATTAATTATCCTAACAAAGATCTAATTACATGTATTGACAGAGAATTAGACACTAATTACTAGTCCTAATTTGGCGGGTGTTACATTCTCCCCCTGTTAGGAGAATTTCGTCCCGAAATTTAGCTCCGTGTAGTGTTTGGTGTAGGGTTAGTGAATAACTGGGGGTACTTGAGTCGCATTTGGTCTTCCCGTTCCCAAGTGAATTCCGGACCACGCCGCGAATTCCACCTCACCTTAACGATGGGAATATGACTTTGTTTGAGTTGTTTGACCTCACGGTCTATGATTTCCGCAGGTTCCTCGACAAAATGTAGTTTGTTATCAATGCGAATTTCGTCGAGTGGGATGATAAGTGTCTCGTCGGACAGGCATTTCTTTAGGTTGGGAATGTGAAAGGTAAGGTGCACACTGCTGAGCTTGGCTGGCAGCTGCAATCGATATGCCACGTGGCCAATCCTCTCAAGGATATCAAAGGGCCCAATGTACATGGGGTTTAACTTCCCGCGTTTGCCGAATCAGATTACACCTTTCCAAGGCGATACTTTCAGGAGTACTCTGTCACACCCCCAGTTTCACTATTGCGGAAGCGGGTCAGGTCGGGGCGTGCTAATCCGGTAATCACAACACATAATCATAAGCCAACGACCTCTACATGAGACGTTTGAAAACAGTTATTACATAACCCAAAATAGAGTGTTCACAATATTGCGAGTTCGCAAAACAATTTCATTACATATTTAGTAGTACAAAAGCAATGCAATGAAAATCCATATGTTGAAAGTATGCGACTCGAGCTAGGATCCTGTGGTCCAATCCTACTGTCTTCTTGTACCTGAGAATGCACGCTAAAACAGTCAGCTATAAAGCTGATGAGTTCATAGGTTTGTCATCAAAATAGTATGTTGTGTGACATAAGTCACAAAGTAAGTTGTAATGTATGGAAGCCATACATTCATAATACCTGTGAGTGAGTTAACAAAATATTGTTTAACGATGTAAACCAAATTAGTTTTCTTGTTTTCTAGTTTCTAGAGTTCTAGAGTTCTAGAGTTCCCAAGTTCTAGTTTCTTGTTCTAGTGTTCTTGATTATGTTCTAGTTTCTAACTTCCTGAGTTCTTGAGTTCTTGTTCTTAGTTTCTAGTTCCTTGAGTTCTTGTTTCTAGTTCAAGTGTTCTTGATTCTGTTCTAGTTTCTAACTTCTTGAGCTCTTGAGTTCTTGTTCCTATTTTCTAGTTCCTTAAGTTCTAAAGTTCTTGTTCCTAGTTTCTTGAATTCTTGAGATTTCACACCACAGTTTCTAACATACAACAAATTACATATAATAAAACACATAATGCAAATAATAAAACACACATAGTTTCTAGCATTCTTGAGTTTCTTGATCTTGCACATAAGTTCTTGATCTTGCACATATGGTTCTTGATGTTGCACATAAGGTTCTTGCACACAAAGTTTTTGTTTCTTGAAAATCTTGTTTCTTGAAAATATTGTTTCTTGAAAATCTTGTTTCTTGTTCCTAGTTTCTTGTATCTTAGTTTCTTGAGTCCTTGAAACCTAATTTCTCGAGTTCTTGAAATCTAGGTTCTTGTAATCTAGCATCTTGCATCTAAGTGTGTTTCTTGTATTCTTATTCATAGGGTTCTTGTATTCTAACCTCGAGTATTCTTGTATCCCTAAAAAGGCAGTCTATCATTGTCTTGTGTTCCTGTATCATAGTCTAGAGCAATCTAGTGTTCTTGTAATATTGAGTAAGAGCCTACGAGGCTTCCTATTCTGTCAATAGTTCTTGTATGTGAAACTTATCAAGTTATAAGTTTAAGGATCCTAAACGTATAGGATAAACAGTTGTAAAAACAATTTACAATAATCATTTCATAAAACAAATTTTATGAAAAATAACGTGCATGCATCCTCCCCCAAAAATAGTTATAAACAGTTTAAAAGAGTGGGGCTATGAACTCACCTTTGGGTGCTAGCGTTCCTAAACGTGCGTGTGATCCAAATAATAACCTCCTAGTGTCCTAAATACATGAGGTTATATAAGTAAGTGGACGTTTAAATAACCTCCTAGGCATGCTGTAGGGGAGGTATCTGAGGTGGTAGTGTTGGAAGGAGTTGCTGTGGAATTGGTATTATTGTTGCTGGGGTAGGTGTGGTTATTTGGGTTGTTGTAGTTATAGTTGCTGTAGGTGAGGGCAGGTTTAGGGTTGCTGGTGGAGATGAAGGTACAACTACTTCAGATATGACAATATGTAATTGAGGATCACTGACCTGTTGTTTCTTTGATGGAGGAGTAGATGCAGGAGAGGTGTCACTGGTCCTTTTTCTTTTTATAACAGATGATATGGGTTGCTGATCCTCCATATTCACATCATCTTCATCATCTAAACCTTGACCATTTCCATGACCACCTCCCTGGCCATTATCATTGTTATCATCATCATTATCATCAGCATCATGCATGATGGTATCATCCTCCTCATCATCAGATGCATCAGCTACCACTTCCCTATTCATCCATTCCCAGCGAGCCAATTCGTAGCTCACTGAGGTACCCTCAATCCTAGCAGTATCATCCACTGCCCATTGTTGCACTAGCCCATTGTAGTTCCTGAGCTCTTCAGCACTGAACTCAGGAAAGCTCTCAGTGATATCCATCATGTCAGTGGCTATCTCCTTATCTACCCAATGCAGTTCAGCAACTGCAAGGGCTTCTAGTTCAGGTTGCTCAGCGATAGGACGAAGTGCATAGGTAGTGAGCACAATGTCCCTGTGAGCCTTGTTTGATAGCGGATCAGTCATCTTACGAGGCATCTCTGGATCAGAGACAAAGTCCTCTTCTTCACTCTCCCCCTGACTGGTTCGCTCAAACTGATCAACTGCCCTAAGTATCTGATCAGGGAAGTCTGCGTTTTCTTCTCGCAGGGCAGCGACCTCAGCTCTTGTCTTTGTGAGCTGTGAGACAACCTGTGGAAGCACCTTAATAACTTTGTCAGTGTTATACAGGTAGTTAGATACAGAAATGGCTAAATCATTTTGGTTGGTGGTGAGCTGGGCAATGGCAGCAGCATGAGTGGTGAAGTTGTTGGTGGAGGTGGAGGCTAGCTCAGTGACTGCATGGTTTATTGCAGCACTAGCATCAGCTACTGTTTGTACCCGCTCACTGACAGATGTGCTCCATGGTTCAATGGAGTTGTATACATCAGTGAGAGCAGCAACAACTTTCTGAAGGACAGAGACATTGCCAATAAGTGCCTCATGGTCTTCAGTGAGCATCTTAATTTGGGTTTGGGATTGGGCAATGTACTCCATCAGTAGCTGATCTGATGTGGAGTGATTGGAGGTGTTTGGGGGAGTAGTTTGGGTAACAATAATGGGGGTAGGTGTAGATTGGGCTACCTGATCAGGGGGTGTGGTCTGATCAGCAGTGACTTGGATGTTATCATTGGAGAAAGAGGTGGGGGTGAGCTCTCTGATGGGAGAGTTGGATGTGGGTAGAGGAATGGGTTGGGTGTCCTCAGAGGTGTCCATAGGCATGATTTCCTCATCATCAGCTTGTGATTTTGCTGGTGGTTCATTGGAAATAGAAGTAGCGACCTGTATCTCACCATGGGTCAGTGGTGAGACATTGACAGTCGGTGCAGTGATAGATGAAAGATGGCCCGGGTCTGTAGCCAGTGGTGTGACATCAGCAATGAGTATGTTATCACCCACTGATGTCACTAGCCCTTTTTGTGAAATGTCACCCTTTTGTGAGGATGACAAGTGGCTGGGTTGACTCAAGCTGAGGGTGTGGGGTCCACCCGAATCACTGCTAACAGTGGTTTGATCCACTGCAGCTGTCTGTAGTTTTCCCTTTGTAGAGTCACTGGACTTTCGGGAGTCCAGTGAAGCAGGTAAAGTTGAGGGTTCAGCAGTGGTGCCCTCAGCAACTGAACGTACAGTCACTGATTCACCACTGGCATCCGTAGATGTCTTCTTCTTACTATGTCCCTGATCCTTTAATGTCAGGGACCCTAATTTGGATTTTTTCTTGGGAGCAGTTGGTGGTTTCTTAACTGGTGGTTGACAAACAGTAGTCACTGGGGGTGTAGTCAGTGACGTGGTCGATGGGGGGGCAGCAACTGACATTTGTACAGAAGTTACAGGCTAGGGTGCAAGGATCCCCGGATGTTTCATAAAAACAGGTAAAACCACAGTCGCTGGTTTTGCAAAAATTTGAGATCCTACCAGAGTGGGCTCAAATCCCTGAAATGATACCCTATCATAGGCAGCAAACTGATCCCTAAAGATCAGTGAGAGATACCTAGGGTAAGGCACATATTTTGCCCTGGCAGGCTCAGCGACTTTGGTGATCAGTTCGTTAAAGATCACACTTGCATAGTCAACTCGTAGAGAGTTGACCAGTGACCAACTGATCTGGGCCTCCAGGGAGCTGAATTGATCATAGTTCCCTGATTTTGTACCCAAAGAGTGGATAAAGTTTGTGAAAAGAGCATTCCAAACACCATCCATTTTTGTTTTGTGGACCGTAGAGTACTTACGGTTGCCACTGCCATCGACCGAGTATTTACACTCAATCTCAGTAAGCTCGACGAGGCCTTGTTTGGCAACGTCGCTCTCTGGCAGTGACTCGTACGACTCATAGGTCGGCAGTTGTAAAATGGAGCGGATGGTGTTGGCAGTTATTATGATGGGTTGGGTACCATTGTCTATAAAACCCTGGAGTTGGGAAACACCAGAGACGACAGAGTGAGTGCAGGTATACCAGAACTCACTGAGCCATTCTGGGTTCATTTCCCCAGGAGACAAGGTGAGAGCAGGGAGGATAAAGTGATTTTTCAAAAAGTTTATCACCTCCGCATACTCAGGTTTAGGACAGCTTACATTTCCCAAATAGTTAGATTTGGGAACTGTAATGACAAGGGTCTCACTGACCGCAGAGGCTCGAAGAGCTTTAATCTCTGGGGTCGGTGTGTAAGCATTATTGAAAAATTTTGTCCTTGCCATTTTAAAGAAAGAAAAAGTAGAAGATTTAGAATGTAAGAGATTTGCAGAGAAAAATGAAGAAGATGAAGTTTGAAAAATTAGAAAGCGTAAAGAATGAAAAGGTAACGGTTTCGCTGCTTATATACGGTTACTGATGTTGAAAATGTGTGGTCAAAACGAGTATGTACGTGGTCAAAAAGTAAAAAAAAAATGTGCTGGTGGTAGTGGAGTAGGGTGATGATGGTGATAAGTGGTAACATTAAATGGTGATGGGAGTGGTACGCCGGAAAGGTATACGAGGTGTCAGAAAAAGTGTACCTTTTCGAGTTCCCATAAGATATTTAATAAGGTATGTATTAAGAATATAAATCGTTACAAATTAAATACAAAATGAATTAATTGTAGGGAATATATGTCGAAATATATGCTGTATTAATTATTAACAAAGCTTTCGCTGATACATTATGTCTCAGCGAGATGAAAAATAAATTTTATCTTACAATAAAATAAATATTATGTTTCACATTTGATGTCGCTGATCAAATTACAACTTAGAATGCTAATCCAATCAGCTAGTCAAGTATGTGAAGCATAAGATATAGTCTATTTATATGATATAATGAATTTTCATGTGTAGTTACAAAGTATATAATTTATTGATTATAACAATGCTAACTTATTGTTCTTGCTGATTATATCAGTGAGAGTAATAGGTCAGCGTGTTAAAATAAACTATTTATTCTGTAACTACCTATTATTAAACAAACAGGTTTTAATCATTTAGGTTCAGCATGCCCAACTCGCTGATGAGAAAGGTGAATCTTTTCTCATCTAAAGGTTTTGTAAAAATGTCAGCGAGTTGGTAATCAGTTGGAATGAAATGCAATTCAATGTCACCTTTCATGACGTGGTCCCTGATGAAGTGATATCTGACATCAATATGCTTTGTCCTTGAGTGCATCACAGGATTATTTGCTATGGCAATGGCACTTTGACTGTCACAATAAATTGGAACATTGCCAAAGTCAAAACCATAGTCAGCGAGCTGATTCCTCATCCACAGAATTTGGGCAGTGCAGGCTCCAACAGCGACATATTCAGCCTCAGCAGTAGAAGTTGAGACAGAATTTTGTTTCTTGCTTGACCAGCTTACAAGCTTTTCTCCAAGAAACTGACAGCCACAAGAGGTACTCTTTCTGTCCATTTTGCATCCAGCATGATCAGAATCTGAATATCCCTTTAGTGAGAAATCTGTACCAGATGGGTACCAGAGATCAAGATTTGGTGTACCCTTTAGATATCTGAATATTCTTTTGACAGCGAGCAGATGGGATTCCTTTGGATCAGCTTGATATCTAGCACATAGACAAGTGGAAAACATAATGTCTGGTCTACTAGCAGTTAGATACAGCAGTGACCCGATCATTCCTCTGTAAGCAGTGATGTTTACAGATTTACCACCAGGATCAGCATGTAATTTTACTGCAGATGACATTGGTGTAGCAAGGGATGAGCAGTTGGTGAATTCAAATTTCTTTAACAAATCTTTAACATATTTTCCTTGATTTATAAAAATACCATTTTTGGTTTGCTTAATTTGCAGACCAAGGAAAAATGTTAGTTCACCCATCATGCTCATTTCATAACTTTTAGTCATGAGGTTACTGAATTCCTTGCACATGTCATTGTTAGTAGACCCAAAAATAATATCATCAACATAAATTTGGACCAATATAACATCTCTCTTATCCTTTTTAATAAAAAGTGTGCTGTCAATTTTACCTCTGACATAACCACATTTAATCAAGAAGACAGAGAGAGTGTCATACCAAGCTCTGGGAGCTTGTTGGAGTCCATATAAAGCTTTATCCAGTTTATATACATAACCTGGATGCTTGGGATCAGTAAATCCAGGTGGTTGCTTTACATACACTTCTTCCAGCAGCTTTCCATTCAAGAAGGCACTTTTCACATCCATTTGATATACCTTGAACTTCTTGTGAGCTGCATATGCTAAGAACAACCTGATTGCTTCAAGCCTAGCAACTGGTGCAAAGGTTTCATCATAATCTATTCCTTCTTGCTGACAGTAACCTTGTGCAACCAGTCTAGCCTTATTCCTTATTACAACACCATCAGCATCCATCTTGTTTCTGAACACCCATCTTGTTCCAATCACAGATTTCCCAGCTACTTGAGGTACTAACTTCCACACTTTATTCCTTTCAAACAGAGATAGCTCATCTTGCATGGCAGCTATCCAGTGATGATCAGTGAGTGCCTCATCAATTTTCTTGGGCTCAATTAGTGACACAAAGCTTACAAACAAACAAAAGTTAGCAGATGCTGATCTGGTCTGGACTTTGGATTGAGGATCACCAATAATCAATTGATTATCAATATGTCTAGTCCATTTAGTCACTCGCTGAGGTTCAGCAGTGACTTGATTATTCAGAGGTGATCCACCAGACACATCAGCATTAGAAGCATGATTAATGTTTAAGCTTTGATTTGGAAGGAGAGTGTTATCATTTTGATGCAAATGATGAGATGATGATGGGGTACTAACAGGCAAAGATGAAGTTTCTGAATTATTCTGAGCTAGAGTAGAGCCAGAAGTATCTTCAGGGACATCATCTTCCCTTTCTGAATCTGATGGATGAATCTCATGCTTGTCATCACTGATTGAGTTAAAAATAAGGTTTTCATAATCTTTTGGATCAGTGAGTGATTCATCATAAGATTCATCAAAGGTAACATCCATTGATTCTTCAATACATTCCCTTCTTTTATTATAAACTCTGAAAGATTTTGAAATGATTGAGTAACAAACAAATATACCTTCATCAGCTTTGGGATCAAACTTTCCTAAGTGATCTCTTTTGTTTAAGACATAGCAGGTACTGCCAAAAACATGAAGAAAACTTATGTCAGGTTTTCTCCCTCTTAACACCTCATAGGCTGTCTTATCATGTCTCTTGACAATCAGAGACCTATTCTGAGTGTAGCAGGCAGTGTTAACTGCTTCAGCCCAGAAGTGGGTCTTAAGACCAGTATCTATGAGCATTGACCTTGCTGATTCAATCAAGGTTCTATTTCTCCTTTCTGCAACACCATTTTGTTGAGGTGTTCTTGGTGCAGAGAAGTTTTGAGAAATACCTTTTGAATCACTGAAACTTTCAAGGTCAATATTTCTGAATTCAGTGCCATTATCACTTCTTAAATGTTTAACTGAACAATCATTTAAGTTTTCCATCTTTTTGATAAAGGATATAATTTCCGGTGTTGCATCACTTTTGGCTTTGAGGAAGAATACCCAAGTATATCTGGAATATTCATCCACAATTACCAAGCAATACCTTTTACCACCAAGACTGGGAGAACTCACTGGACCAAACAGATCCATATGCATCAGTTGAAAACATTCTGTCACTGAAGATGTTTGTCAAAAGTAAGCTTTGGAAGACCATTTACCAAGCCATACTTGCTGAGCTTGCTGATGGCTTTGAAGTTCAGGTGAGAAAGTTGCTTATGCCATAACCATTTTTCTTCTGAAACGGTTCTGGAATAAAAACATGTTCCTGATTGTGCTGAGTCCATATTGACTACATATGTATTTCCTTTCCTTTGAGCACCCAGGACAGCACTTCCATTTTTGTTGTAAACAACTCCAGCTTCATGATCAAATAGCACTTTATTCTTGGCATCGCAGAACTGACTGATGCTTAATAGATTATGCTTTAGTCCTTCAACATATGCCTTTTAAACATCACATTTCCATTGGTCAAGACCCCATACCCTCTGGTCTTACCAATGTTGTTATCACCAAAAACTACATCAGGACCTCTTTCATCCTGGTAGTCGCTGAGCAGGGACTTACATCCGGTCATATGTCTGGAACACCCACTGTCCAGATACCAGATTTTTTCTCTAAGAATGCCCTACATCAGGAATAAACTATTAGTTCAATTTATGAACCCATCCTGAGATGGGTTCATGGTGGACAAGCCTTGAACTTGGCTTCCACTGACCAGCAAGACATTTGATTCATTGCTGGTGGTTGGTTGGACACAAGCTTGTACTGATGAACAATCTGTTGACACATGTTGCCTACTTCCACACTTATAGCATTTTTTATTTGTGGCTTTAGACTTCTTTTGCTCAAAATGCTTATTTGATTGAGATTTAAAAGAATTCAGACTTACTGTTTTAGTTTGTTTCTTTGACTCCAAGTTGCCGATGACAAGATCATCAGTCACTGAAGTGTCAGAAGTGAGGTTGCTGAATGACTTTTGATTGATAGCAGTAATACTGGTGGAAACTGGATTAGTTGTTGACTCATTTATGCTCAAGTCTTTCAGTTCATCAATACTTGCAGCTATATCACAGTTGTCAGTGACCAGCGAGCTTTTAACAAAGTGATTTGGTTTAGGCTCGCTGAGGACTGACATTAGTTCAAAAACGAAGTTTGAAAAGGATTGATCAGGCTTGAATATTTGATCAATGTTTGTGGCATCAGCCAGAGAAGCAGCTGTGTCATAATCACCTCCCAAAATAGCTCTTACTTGTTTTGGAATTTGATTATTGACACACTAATTTACATTTAATGCAGATTTGCACCATGACTTTATAACTTCATTGAGTTGAGAAAATTTGGTTTCAAAACTTATTTTCTCTTGAATGCACATTTGATTTGCATGTATTTGTGCATCAAGTTCAAGTTTTAGATCTTTCATTTTCAACAAATTTTCTTCTCGAAGTTTAAGTTTAGATGTTAAGTCATTGATCATGCATTCTTGCCTTTTCTGAATATCATGAGCATTTGATAGATCAACTATCAAAGTCTCAAAGATATTCTCCTTTTCAGTCACTGAAGCTGATTTAAAACAATGTACCCATTAGAGAGTCTCTGGATCCCGGCCGGATGCTGAACATTTCTTAGCTACTTCTTTGATGTTTTCATGGAAGTCAGCATCATCAGCCATCAAGCAGTAATCTCTATCTAAATAAATCATAGCTTCTTCTTCATCAGATGATGAGGTTGAGTCAGAGTCGCTGAAGGATCCTTCTTCAGCGACGAATCCTTTTCCCTTCTTTTTGCCAACTTTGGACATAGCTTTCAGCTTCTTGTATTTTGACTTGTACTTGTTATACTTGTCATTTCTGAAGCTGGGCCTTTGATCAGGGAGAGGATTGACAGCTTTGGATCTACAGTCAACTGCAAAGTGACCAGGTTTGCCACATTTGTAGCAGTCACCTTTTGACTTTGAGATGTCACTTGATGGTGCACCAGCAAATTTGTTAAACCTTTTGTTCTTTCTGAAATTTGCAACCATCATGGCCATATCTCTTTCCAGCTTCTCTAGTCCTTCTTCATAGCTGACTTCAGACTGACTGTCAGCAGCACAACCTTCCTCATCTGCAATCAGTGACTTTGAACTCTCAACTGGGTGATCTTAACTTTCTGCTTTTGATCAATCTCTTCTAGCTCAGCTACAAGGGCATTAGAAATCTTTTGACTGCCTAGTGCAGCACGAATGTGCTCACTTTGATCAGCCTGTTTTTCAGATTGTTCCCAGTTTAACAATATACCATAAATTTGAGTTAGATTGAGAGAAGTATAATCATTACGTTGTTGAGTACATGTTGCAATGGTTCCCCAAACTTTTCTAGGCAGCAGTTCTAGAAATTTTTCAACAACAAATCTTTGGTCTTTTCCTATATTAGCCTTTTCTATTTTATTTATTAAAGCTTGATATCTAGTATAGGTGGAGGCCAGTGACTCATTGGGTTCCATGGCAAACAGTTCATACTGACGAGTCAGATTTACTTCTCTACAGCGAATTATGTCGGGGGTTCCAATATAGATATTTCTAAGAGTGTCCCACATGTGTTTCGCTGTACTGCACAATCTAATGGACTCAAACACTTCATCAGGAAGTGACATGCTTATGTATATTTTAGCTTGTTTATCCAGTCTGACCATGCGCCTGTCCTCATCTGTCCATTGTTCCTCCCTTTTTGGCATAACCATTTCTGGTAGTACAGGAGTGGTTGCAGTGGCTGCAACAGCAGGAATAATGACAGTAGGAGTGTGAGGACCGTCAGTTATTATAGAACAAAGACGATCATCAACAAGGTCTAAGAACATCATCATCCTGGACATCCAGGTTTCAATTCTTGATGGGTCAAAAGCTGGAGGTTTTGTAGTGGAGCCATTTCCCTTCTGGTACTCAGAATCAACACAACTGTATTTAACGGAATCCATTGCAGATCTGGTTAAATTATATTTTAAACCAACTCTGCTCTGATACCAATTGTGAGTCCCTAATCACTATTATGTCAGTGATTGTGAATCGTTAACAGTGAGTTAATTGTAGAAGGGGGGGGTTGAATACAATTAAAAACTTTTCTTTTCTTTGTTACAGTGTTATCTTTGTTTAGCAAGTCTTTAACCGTATTAAAGTAACAACAATATGAACACAAATATATATATATATATATGATAAACAGTTCAGTTGCTGATACAAATGTAGCTGAAAGATAAATTCTTTATTGATGAAATTTATCTCTTGTTGATTGCGGAATAGATTAGCCAAAGCTAATCCAAATCAAACAATATAGCTATTACAAAGGAGATGAGCAGTAGTGGACAAACACGCTAACTGCTCTCTCGCTGAGGTAAGCTAGTAGTGGACAAACACGCTACTAGTTTACTCACTGGTGTTACTTGTATTTTAGACAAACTAGTCACTGACAAACAAGTGACAATACAAGTAATCGACACAAAATGAAGTACAACATACTAAGCTATTTATAGACGCTGAAATCCTTGATTTCCGGATCTGATGGACACATGTCGTTGCTTGATTGGAGAGGTAGTTGAGATGTGATATATCATGGCATGACATTCTGTCTTGGGAAATATCACCTTGTACCATAGACCAATCAAGAGCTTCCACGTTACTCTTTTCAAGTTTCGAGGAACACGTGCTGCGCCGTAGTAACGCCGAATGTTGACTTCTTATTTAATGCGACATTTAATGCTGCAGTCGCTGATAGATATATCAATTCTCCTCATTCTTGATGCGAGCTAACATGCTCTAAAGAATGACTTGAACAGTTAATCTTCAACAACTTCTTTTATTCAGCAGAAGAGAGAACTCAAGAAGACTTGGAGACTCTCGCTGATAGATGAGTATCAACGACACACATAGTTGAGTCTTTGATCTTTATAAATTCTTCCTCTACTGGTATAAGATACAATCAGCGACAAGAAAGCCTTCAGCAACACTATCTTCAACTGGGATCATGCTTCATGTACAGAGAGTAATGCTCTCGCTGATATTGATCAGCGACACACAGAGTTGAGCATAATTCTCCTTTTAGTAACGCAGAGTGAGAGAAGATCAGTGAACATAAACATCAGCAACAGGAGCTTGACTTGAATCATTTATTCTTAGAGAGATTTTCATTAAGTGGGTCAGCGACATGAGGGAATAAGATACCATCAGTGACTTCGCTTATCAGCGACTAATGTCTTCAACAATCTGCTTGTAGACATTGTCTTAGTCTCCCCCTTAATCCTTGAGATCAGTGACCATCTTGAGTTTGAAGATCAGTGACTCAACATATGGATTGCTGGAACATAGCACTTAGCCGATCGGCTAAGCTTTCTTAGCCGAACGGCTGGGAAAAACTTACCCGATCGGCTGAATGAGTATAGCCGATCGGCTGTGAAGTCGTTACAGGTCTATTTCAGCTCTGTTCGAGCAGTTCTTCCACAAAACAAGTGGTAAATCTTAATTCGGTTATAGTAAGCGTTTGTAACACTAATATACGATGATATAATCACTCGAAACACAAAATCGAAGTTAAAAGTGAAGTTTGCTTACACGAAAAAATGAAGAACCGAGGGTGGTGATGGTGAGCTCGAGGATGATGATGATGATGAAGAAGATGATGATGATTATAGCTTATTGCTGCTGCTGCTATTTTCTTGTTGTTCATGATCCACGATGATGAAGATTTTTGGTGGTGATGAACCGAGAGAAAGAGCAGAGGAAGAAGATGGATACGTATGTGTATTGAATTATTGGGGTTGGTTGGATATAACCGACCCCAATAATTGATGCTAGTTAGTAGTTTTGCTCCGTGTTCGTGTACCCGATCGTAAAGTAGTATAGTCTTTTTAAACGATAAATTTCCAAATACAAAATCGTATATGTTTTTAATCGAAGTATTTTATAAAAATACTTTTAAGTGCGTTAAAAATATAACTTTGTTTCAATTGGAACATACGGATAGTTTTTAGTACACAGAATGTGTATAAAATATCAATCGAGTAAATAATTATTATTCTCATTAATAATACATTATTTAAAAATGTTTTTAACCAACGTCCGTAATTGAGATTGCGCGTTCTTTCAAATTGTTTGTATGCGATTATTAATAATCATTTTATGTTATATATATATGCTATATATATAGTACTTGAATACTTGGTATTAACTCGTATAAAATACGAGTATTTGAGGTTTAAATTGGGCACAAAATTTGCCCTTTTTTTGACCGGGTGTCACAACTCGATCCCCAACTTGGAACTCGAGTGGTTTGCGTCTCACGTCAGCATAACTTTTCTGACGATCACGTGCGGCTTTAAGTCGGTTTTGGATTTCGAAGATTTTCTCAGTGGTTTCGTGTATGAGTTCAGGACCAGTGAGTTGGTTGTCTACCTAAAGATTTTTGGAGTGATTGCCAAAAGTGAGATGTGAAGCGAGCGTCCCTGTCAGAGATAATCGAGGTTGGGACACCATGTCGGGAAACAATTTCTTTGACATAGATTTGTGAGAGTCGTTCCATTTTATCGGTTTCCTTGATTGCTAGGAAATGAGCAGATTTAGTGAGACGGTCGACGATCACCCAAATGGTGTCGCAACCGCTCGATGTGAAGCGACGATCACCCATGATAATTTGTTCCCATTTCCATTTAGGAATGCTGGGCTGCTGAAGTAACCCAGAAGGTTTTTGATGTTTGGTTTTGACTTTCGAGCAAGTAAGGCACTTGCTGACATATGTGGCGATTTCATCTTTCATGTTCGGCCACCAATAGAATTCCTTGATGCCGTGATACATTTTGTCGGATCCTGGATGAATAGAATATTTAGACTTGTGAGCTTCATCCATCACCAAGTCTCGCAGGTTCCCAAAACTAGGCAACCAGATTCGATTTGAGAAGTACCTAACGCCATTAGGTTTGATTTTGAATTGTTTGTCCATGCCTCGCAAGGCTTCACTTTTGACATTTTTGGGTTTCAAAGCTTCGAGTTGAGCGGTGTGAATCTGAATGTTTAGGTCATTGTGAATGGTCATGCTGAGGGCTCGGACTTGAAGTGGTTTCGTTCGTTCCTTTAAACTGAGAGCATCGGCAACAATATTTGCCTTGTCTGGGTGGTATTTGATTTCGCAGTCATAATCGGTGAGCAATTCGACCCAACGACGTTGTCGCATATTTAGGTCTTTTTGGTCGAAGATGTGTTGGAGAATTTTGTGATCGGTGAATACGGTACTTCGGGTACCATAGAGGTAGTGTCTCCAGATCTTGAGAGCGAACACTATGGCCCCTAGCTCGAGGTCGTGAGTCGTGTAGTTCTTCTCATGAACTTTGAGTTGTCGGGAAGCGTAAGCAATGACCTTATCTCGTTGCATCAACACGCAACCGAGACCTTGGTGGGAAGCATCGCAGTATACCACGAAGTCGTCGTTCCCATCAGGTAAGATAGAATAGGGGCACTGCAAAACTTGAGTTTTAATAGCTAAAATGCTGACTCTTGTTTATCAGTCCAATCGAACTTCTTTTCCTTCTGAGTCAATGTCGTGAGTGGTTGAGCTATTTTGGAGAAATTTTCGATGAAACGGCGATAATAATCGGCCAATCCCGAAAATTGGCGTACTTCGGTTGGAGTAGTTGGCGCTTGCCAGTTTTTGATAGCTTCGATTTTTGATGGATCGACATGGATTCCTTGACTATTAACAACATGTCCAAGGAATTGAACGGATTGTATCCAGAACTCACACTTGGAGAATTTGGCATATAATTCCTCGTGTTTGAGCAGTTCTAGAATAGTTTTGAGGTGTTGCGCGTGTTCTTGTTCGTTGCGCGAATAGATGAGAATGTCATCGATAAAGACAATGACAAACTTGTCAAGGTAAGGTTTGCACACCCGATTCATAAGGTCCATGAATACAGCCGGTGCGTTTGTTAAACCGAAGGGCATCACCTGAAATTCATAATGCCCGTAACGAGTTCGGAAAGCAGTTTTCGGGATGTCAGTGTCGCGAACTCGAAGTTGATGATAACCTGACCGAAGATCGATCTTTGAATAAATACTAGACCTTTGTAGTTGGTCAAACAGGTCATCGATGCGAGGAAGTGGATACCGGTTCTTGACGGTTAGCTTGTTCAACTCTCGGTAGTCGATACACATTCGGAAAGAACCGTCTTTCTTTTTCACAAATAAGATCGGAGCTCCCCAAGGTGAAGAACTCGGTCGAATGAATCCTCTATCCAGAAGTTCCTGCAATTGGGTGGACAGCTCCTGAAGTTCGGATGGGGCTAGGCGGTATGGTGCTCGGGCTACCGGTGTGGCACCCGGAACGAGATCGATTGAGAAATCAACCTGTCTAGGTGGAGGTAAACCAGGTAGTTCTTTCGGAAAGACTTCGAGAAAGTCTCTAACGATCGGCACATCCTCAAGTCGCTTCTCCTCCGACTTTTTCTCTGTGATGTGCGCGAGGATTGCCGGATAACCCTTTCTGAGAAGTTTTCGGGTTTTTAGACAAGATATGATATTTAGTCTCGTCCCACCGGTCTCCCCCTGTATGATCAAGATTCTACCGACGACGAGAGGGATGCGGACGATTTTTTCATAACAGACAATTTCGGCTCGGTGTTTGGACAACTAGTCCATGCCAATGATGACGTCGAAACTTCCAATTTCAACGGGCATAAGATCTATCGAAAAGGTTTCGTTGGCTAAGTTTAAAGTGCAATTAGGTATCACACTATCAGTTTCTATGAGTTTACCATTTGCTAGTTCTATAGTGTACTTAACATCTAGAGCAACAGGGGTGATGTCAAGTAGGGGGTAAAACTCATCGGAAATAAAGCTCCTATCAGCACCAGTATCAAATAGAATAGAGGCAGTTAAGTTGTTGAGGAGGAACATACCCGTTACCACATTCGGGTCCTGGCGGGCATCCCCAGAATTGAGTACGAAATTGTTGTTGTTGTTGTTGTTAGCCTTGTTCTTCAGTTTCGGGCAGTCATTCATAAAGTGCCCAGGGTTCCCGCATTCATAGCAGGCTCGGTGTGGTCTGGTGTTGTTGATGGAGTTGTTATTGTGGGCTGTGGACCTACAGTCCTTGGTGTGGTGGCCATGCCTCTTGCAGTTACTGCAATAGGGACCGCAAGAGCCATCATGGTGGCGGTTGCACTTGGAACAGTAGGGTTTGTTCCCTGTGTAACCCCGTCTGGTGTCGGTGGTTGAGTAGTAGGCCTTGATGGTGTCGGGTTTCTTGTTTTGGAAGTTGTTGTGGTTGTCGGACCACTTTCTTTTGAGGTGGTTGGAGGAAGAAGTGGGTGGTTCTGGGTCCTCGTTCATGGCCATGAGTTCATGGTCCAATCTGATAGCACCATCAATGGTGGTCTGGTTTGAGGAGGCGACGTTCCCCCGGACGGGTTCTGGAAGACCACGGATGTACCTTCGGATTTTATCGGGTTCGGTGCTCACCATTGCTGGGCGAAGGATGGCAAGCTGTTGGAATCTGACGGTATATCCGTCAATGTCAGTTCCCTGCACCTTTAGGTGCCAGAACTCTTCCTCCAGCTTTTGGAGTTGTTCGATGGGACAATACTTAGCAGTAAGCATTGTCTTCAGTTCCTCCCAAGGGAGTAGGTAGGCGGTATCAATACCCACAGACTGGGCATATGAATTCCACCATGAGAGTGCACCATCCTCGAGGGTGCAGGTGGAGTACTTGACTCTGTCCTCTTCCGCACACTTGCTGATGTGGAAGACGGACTCCATTTTCTCGAACCATCAGATCAGTCTGATGGCTCCTTCGGTTCCCTTGAAGTTCAAGGGTTTGCAGCTCAGGAAGTCCTTGTATGAACAAGGTTTGGATTGAGGCCCATTGGCAGCTGTATCTTCGCTGCTCGAACTGGGTTGTCGGGTAGCCATAGCTTGAGCCACGCTTTGGGCTATGAGTTGAGCGATTTCGGTTTCGCTGAAGGTGAATCGCTTTGGCGGCATCTTGCTGAACAAGGTCAAGAAAAGACAACGAGATTCTTGTGTGAAATTCTAATATATCACAGGTGTATATGATGGAATATACAATACAAAGTGATAATTATATTTCATTGAAATAAACAAGTCTGGTACACGGTACGAGTTTTCAAAAGATTACATAATATGAGGAGTACAAAAGGTACCGGGAATGGTTATATCCGGTTCGAATAGTAAGAGTCCTACATAGATAGATATAGATTACAAGATGACAGTCACACTAGTTCTAATTCAAGTTGATCCTTTCCATTAGTGTGACAAGTCGATCCACGGTGACTGCGAGTCTGCTGGTTTGTCGGGCGTTGTCTTCTGCCAATGCTAGTCGTTGTACCAGCATCCTTGAGTATTCTTCGGCCTGTTGTAGGCGTTGCTCGCATTGTTCCAACCTGATTCGTAAAAGCTCGACTTCTACTCCTGATTCCACTACCCGGTCGTGGAGTATGTTCATGTTGCTAACGGTGTTTTCGTGATCTTCGGAGACTTGGTTGATACGCTCAAGTGCTGTGAGTCTCCAATTTTCATTGGTTTCTTGCAAAGCGACATCCATGGTGCGAAGTCGTTGCTCGTGATGGTCCAGCCTAGCGGCCAAGGCCGGCAGAGTGAAGTGAGTGGGGTACGGGCCAGCTCGAGGCAACCTGGCGCTCCTCCTAGCTACCCTCGGGTTCTGTGACCCGGATTGAGAGTGTGATGGATTGGGTGGTGCGTTTGCCATTCTGAGACAAAGCGTTAGAAAGAGTGAGGCCTATATTCATATAATACCTATATAATATAGCCTAAGATATTGAGTGAGAGCGAGGCCTATCTATGTATATATACATATATCACATAATAGCCTAAGGTGTCTAACACAGACAAGTTTGAGTCCCGGTTTCTCTCGTGGTCAGAGTCAACTAGTGTATCATGTTCAGTCATGATTCCTTTCAGATCTCACTTCATATTCTTTTAATTATACATAGTTGATCAGGCTATGTTAAATTAAACCAATACCATGTAGTCACTGGACCTAATCATACTTAATAAGGAATACTACCTAACGGTCATAGTCTAGGCCCACTAAATGCAACCTAGTTCACTATAACCTTAGGCTCTGATACCAATCTGTAACACCCCCAAATTTAATGTTTTGCGGAAGCATAATTTGGGTGTTACTAATCAATAATCAAAGCACATAGATATATAGCAAACGACTCTATATGCGTCGTTTTAACAAAATATATAAATATTAAAAGGTTTACAACAGTTTGAACTCGTACATAGCTCGTGTTCGTAATATGAGAGATTTAAGTATATAATTAGTTATACAAAATCTAATAATGCAATGAAATCTCTGAAGTTTGCATGAAGACTCGGGCTAATAGGCATCTTGATGGGCAGTCCAGATCTACTGCTGAGTACCTGTGATACATGCTAAAATGGGTCAGCTAACGCTGGTGAGCTCACAGGTTTAGATATCAAATATTAGTGTGTGAACCGCAAGATTTAAATGTTGATTTGCATCCAGCAAATGATACTGATAGTGTATACAACCATGAGCGCATAGTCTGAGCTTAACTCGAGGGTCAGGTCCCGTATAGAGAATTCCGAGTGAGGTGCCTCCACGAGTGCCTAATCTACACTCGTTTTCCCAAATATTAGTACGTCCGTTGCAGAGGTTAGCGCGACTAACCCGGACGAGGTGGGTCAATCCTATATGGTACCATATACTAATATTCACGCTACTTTCGTATTACCAGACTATACTGACGGAGGACTTTGGTTTGATTAGTTGAAAACAACTCATGTAGCATGTTGAAATATGTACTCGCGTTCATGTGTTAAAAACAGAGCAATGTATCACACCCCTAGTAAAACAGTAAAAAGAGAGGCCATGAGACTCACCTGAGCCCGAAGAGTTTATCTAAATAAACTAGGATTGATTAGCCAAGAATCGAAGTCCAAAGACTTGTAACCTGAGGGTTTCCACGACACGCGATGGTTATAAACATGTGAAGGCATCTAATAAGACTACCTTGCAGTTGTTTGTCCAACTAAAATGTCCAAATGATTACAATTTGTTTGATTGTTTAAGTGTTTGAAAATGTGTACAACCCGTTGGTGATTGTTGGTAATAAAAATCTTATCATTATTCTTGAAAACGCATTCCAAAGTGTTTTAGAAGTCATGTCGCATTCGTGTTTGATGTTACACAAGTTTAGCACTTTGTATGAAAGTTTAGATATAACACTGTTACTCGTGACCCTAGGGTAAGGGTGAAACCCGTTAATGACGGGGGTCCGGGGGCAGCGGCCCTGGTAGCGGGGTCCAAGGGGCGGCAGCCCCTGGCGGGGTCCAAGGGCAGAGCCCCTGGCTGGGGTAGAAGACACTTAGTAAAATTTGTGTTTTCTTGGTTCTATTTCATGCAACATAGCATGCGATATAGTCTGTTGTGTCGCAGATCATGTCTGCGACATAAGGGCTTGTGTCGCTAAGTGCAATATCCTCAATTCAATGCGACGTAGGGCGTTGTGTCGCTATATGCGACGTCCGTAATTTCTGCGACATAACTATTTATGTCGCTATATGCGACATCCGTGATTAGTGCGACATAGTGGCTTATGTCTCTATATGCGACATAAGGTCTGATTTAGCGACATAGAGGCTTATGTCGCAGGTGGCCTGGAGCCTCTGCGACATAACGCGTTGTTGGCCGGAAAATGAGCCGAAAAGGTGTTTTCCGGCCTCCGTTTGACCTGAAACTTTTACCCAACCCATATTTGGACATTTTAAGCTTAAAAAAACTATAAAAATGTAAAAATAATTGAAAACGATGAATTTCGAGAGTTCGCCGGAAACTTACGAAGTGAAGAATCGAAATACCGGAAAGGTAGGAGTGTAGATCGTTGCGTGGTGATCATTTTCTTCTAAATGAGTCTCGAAATTTATGGTGGTTTGGTGGTGTTACTTGGTGGAGGAAGGTGGTGGTGTTGTGGTGTTAGTTAGAGAGAAAAGAAGATGAAGAAAATGGAGAGAGAGAAAGGAAATGAAAAGAATGAGGAGGGGAAAAGGGTTTTTGGGCAGATTTTTGGGGG
The DNA here is from genome assembly GCA_963422505.1 of Pseudognaphalium luteoalbum. Lineage (NCBI taxonomy): Eukaryota > Viridiplantae > Streptophyta > Magnoliopsida > Asterales > Asteraceae > Pseudognaphalium > Pseudognaphalium luteoalbum. The sequence goes on from OY730197.1 coordinate 88,608,641, forward strand.
GAGGGGGAATGGACTTCTCCCAACTTTTCAGTCCCCGCATTTGAGCTCCGTGCGGTGTTCGTTTCCCCGGTCGTTTAAACGTTAAATATTTATTTTATACGTTTAATTATAAGTTTTAAAATGACGAATTATGGACAACTTAAACGTGACCATAAACATCATTTGGTTACACATTTGTGAAATGGTGTGGCTATTGTAAAGTCATATGTGTGACCATATGTACCTGGTTTTGCCTACACTGAAATCATGTGTGACAAACGCGACTACATGATTTAGTCACATAAACAGTTACTTCAAGTGACCATATAGCAGCATATGATTAAGACACACAAAATAGCATTGTATGTGACCAATATAAAACTTAGTGATAATTGATGTCAATTTTGGCTCTAAAAAATAGCCACATGAATATTTCACAAAGTGAGTGTTGTGAATATATGCGTCACATAAAATCAACTTAAACGTGACCATAAACATCATCCACATTTGTGAAATGGTGTGGCTATTCTAAAGCCATATGTGTGACCACTAGCTTTTCCACATTCTAACACACACTGCACATATGGTCACATAAAAAGTTATGTGACCATATGTTCCTGATTTTGGTTACACTTGTATTATGTGTGACAAACTCGACTACATGATTTAGTCACATTAACAATTGCTTCATGTGACCATACGGTGGCATTTGGTCACAGTGTTTAAGAGTGTGACAAAGATTTGTCACGTTTAACTTGTATAATGTGACTAATTCATCGAACTTACTCTTCATTTGTCACGCAATCCAAATTCATATGTGACTAACTAATCAACAAAAAAATAGTAGATCCCTTTCGCCACATAAATGTTCGAACGTGTGTGACTAAATAATAACGTGAATTTTATTTTCGTACCTATAGTCACACAAATGTTCAAATGTGTGACAATCTGATTTCGAGCATGTATGACCAAAGCCTCATTTTGTACTAGTGTTAAGGGGGAGAAAACCCGACATAAGTTTTCTTCATGTTTTTGGCAGCACATGCTATGTCTTGAACAAAAGAGATCACTTAGGAAAGTTTGATCCAAAAGCTGATGAAGGAATATTTGTTGGTTATTCAAGAATTTCAAAAGCTTTCAGAGTTTACAATAAAAGGAGAGAATGCATTGAAGAATCAATGGATGTTACATTTGATGAATCTTATGATGAATCACTCACTGACCCAAAAGACTATGAAGATCTCATGTTTAATACAATCAATGATGACAAGCATGAGGTTCATTCGATAATGTTGCTGATATCAATCTTGGATCTACATCAGTGGTGAATACATTAGCGACTGTTAGAACATGTTGTTCTAACATTTTGTGACAATAGTTTGTATATTGTTTTAGCATAGATTAATTGAATAAATGACCTATTGTATTGCGACTATAGCCATACGACAATAGTATTGCGACAAAGCTATTGTCGGATGGTTAGTCAAAGCTATTGACTAAGTTTGACTTCATTAAGTCTTATGGTTGCATGTATGTTTGGAGGTCTATAAATAGACTTCCTTAGGTCATTTTGAAATAGGTTTTTAAGTGAGTTTTTAAAAGACTCTTCAATTGTAACACTTTCACTTCCATATCTAGAAAGAGTTTGAGAGAGAGATTGGAGAGATAATCAAGCTGATTTTGTATACTTTGTGACATGAAATAAAAGTTCTCAACTTTTATTTACATCTTTACATTTCGAATACGATTTATACTTCGATTCACGTTTTACACTTGTGATTGATTTCCGCTCAATTGCAAGAATTCGATCAGCTGTAGATCCTAGGCGCTCACAATTGGTATCAGAGCGGGAACAGCTCTTCGAATAGGTGAAAAACGTGTTCTGTAAGAATGACTTGAACTCAGCAGTTAATGTTTCATTGATTTTGAGTTGTTTGATTGAATTCTGGTATTCAATTTTTGTTCAAAACTTGAAGACGAGTACTTCTGTGATCGAAATTCATTTGAATTCAATTTGAGGCTCTAATTTGATCTGAATTCGTAAGAAATTGATTACGTACTTATCGTTAAATTTTGAAAGTTCAGAAATTTGACAGTAAAATATCAAATTGAGTGTATACGAGCGTCGGAAATCGAATTCCGAGTTCATTACTTCAATTTTTAGAAAAATCGAGCTAAAATTGAAGATTCTACAGCATTTTTACGATTCTGGAAAATTACTCCGTGATTAGAAGTTGATAATTGCATTCCGTGAATAAGTAATTGTTGGATGAACAGTAGTGTTTTTCTTCCGTGATTAGTAATTCCGTGATTAAGTATTCCGTGATTAATTCTGTGTGTAGTCCGACAATAGCTTATTGTCGCATAAACAGTACTGGATCATTCACGGATTGTTAGTGATTAATTCCGTGATTAGTATTGGACTTATATTATCGGACTATCATTGTCGTATAAACAGTGATTAGTATTCACGGATTGTTAGTATTCACGGGTAGTTTGTTATTCACGGAAAGTTGATATTGACGGAGTGTATTATTCTCGGATTTCTTATTCTCGCAACAAGAGTATTGTCGTAAAAAAAAAAAAAAAAAAAAAAAAAAAAAAAGTTATTTGGCGGGAAAATTTGTATACTTCCAAAAATTTTTCTAAGCCTTAAAAGTGATAAATTTTGGCTTTGAAAAAGTTTCATTTTACCTGGGCGTTTTTGAGCGTTTTTGGACGTTTTTGAACGCGATTTTGGAGGGAAATTTGTAAAAAATTTTCTTATTGCAAAATTTTGTTATTAAGATTAAAATTGTTCATTTTTAGCTTGGGAAAAATTACATTTTATCCAAGTAATTTTGGACATTTTTAACAAAATTTGGTGGGAAAATTCAAGAGAGGTGAAGATGGCATCTTCAAAGTTTGAGCTTGACTACAATGGAAATCCCCTACCTCCAAGATTCTTCTGTAATAATGATTACACTAGTTGGAAGACTAGATTTGAAGAATTTATTGTGTTCAGCAATCCTGATTTGTGGATTCCCATTATCAACCGATATGAGAGGCCAAAAGCAAAAGTGACGTACTTTGGTATTGTTCCATTTAAATCGGTGAAATTAATGGATGAACAGGAACGCAAGGAATTTAAGAGAGACAAGAAAGCCTTTGAAACAATTAAAAGTTGTTTATCAGAAGAAGTGTTTTGTGCTTTCTCAGAAGCCGAAACTTTCTATGATTTATGGATTTCTTTTCAAAAAGGTTTGGGGGAGAAGATTTGTTGAAATTGTCAAATGTTGATGACAGAATTAAGGATGAATCAATACAGAAAGATGATGAGCTTAAAGCCTTGCAATCTAAAGTTCTAATCATGGAAACTGAACGTGATGAAATGCGTTTAAAGATTGCTAGAATGGAAGAACAGATTCTAGAACTTCAGAGTCAACAAACGGAGCTAATCAAGCTACAAGAAGATCATAGTAATGCTTTGAAGACTATTCAAGATCTTCATGGTCAATTCTCTCAAAACTCTCACTTTGCAAAACAACCTGAAAAGGTTGTACAACCTGCAAAGGTTGTGAAAAAGATTTACACAAGTAAATCTTCGTATGAGAAAAAGATTTCTCAGTTTACTAATTATTCTTCGCAAAAGAATAAGAAGTATTCTAAGAAATCACAATTAACTTCCAAAAAGGTTGATTGTTTGGATTCTGTAAAGGTCAAGAATGTTAACAAATCGGTTTCAGAACATCAAAAGAAGACAAAAAGAGCTTCTTCAGCACCGATACAACCTTCTTCAGAATCAAGACAAACAAAATCTTGTGCATACACACGGGCACAGATGTTTGCATTAGCACCGTCACGATATAATCGTAAGGTGTTTAAGCAATCAAAAGATTTTGTTCCTTTCTCCCAAAGGTGAACTTCTTCACAATCGATTCCTTGTCAACAATTTAGATATGAAACACCGTGTTTCTTATCTAGATGGAATTCGATTTCCTTGGATTATGTAGACACAACTTATCGATGGTTGTCAGGGCTATCTAAGCCTGTTGGAACTATGCTCAGGTGGGTTCCAAAAGTTGTTGCTACTTGATTGATACAAGACCAAGGAAGATAAAATCTACTGTTCAGGGGGAGTTATGATCTATTCTAATGGTATCAGAATATGGAACAGTTAGATTTTTTGAAGATTGAATGCTTGAAGATTATTCTCTCTCTCAACAAGTTTATCATCAATCAAGCTAAAGTCGAAGACTTATACAAGCTATTGTCAAGGGGGAGTTTGTTAGAACATGTTGTTCTAACAGTTTGTGTCAATAGTTTGTATATACAAGCTATTGTCAAGGGGGAGTTTGTTAGAACATGTTGTTCTAACATTTTGTGACAATAGTTTGTATATTGTTTTAGCATAGATTAATTGAATAAATGACCTATTGTATTGCGACTATAGCCATACGACAATAGTATTGCGACAAAGCTATTGTCGGATGGTTAGTCAAAGCTATTGACTAAGTTTGACTTCATTAAGTCTTATGGTTGCATGTATGTTTGGAGGTCTATAAATAGACTTCCTTAGGTCATTTTGAAATAGGTTTTTAAGTGAGTTTTTAAAAGACTCTTCAATTGTAACACTTTCACTTCCATATCTAGAAAGAGTTTGAGAGAGAGATTGGAGAGATAATCAAGCTGATTTTGTATACTTTGTGACATGAAATAAAAGTTCTCAACTTTTATTTACATCTTTACATTTCGAATACGATTTATACTTCGATTCACGTTTTACACTTGTGATTGATTTCCGCTCAATTGCAAGAATTCGATCAGCTGTAGATCCTAGGTGCTCACAATTGGTATCAGAGCTAAAGGATAAGAAATTAGAACATTTTTTTGTGATTTAAAGAGTGAAGATGAAGATTTGAAGAAGTTACGTGATCTCTTTTCTGCATGATTGAAATTTTGACGATCAAAGTTAAAATTGATTGTTTCTGAGTGTCGGAAATCAAATTCCGAGCTCATTGCAACAAGTTTCATCAAAAACAAGCCTGTTTTGAAGAATCTGTATCACTTTGAAAATTCTGGAAATCGTTTTCTGTGAATTAACACTTTCCGTGAAATCAAAGTTCCGTGAATATATATACTCCGTGAATATTAATATTGTCGCATAAACAGTATCCGTGAATTATACTATTGTCGCATAAATAGTGGTATTACATTCACGGATTAATATTTTCAAAATATTATTAACTGTTTTTTAATATTCACGGATATTAATTTTTAGTTATTCTCAGATATTGTATTCACGGATAATTGTATTAACGGATACTCTTATTCACGAATATCAGTATTATCGGATATTAATATTCACGGATATTAGTATCTGGTTAGTATTCACGGATATTGTATTCACAAAGAAAGATTAAAGAATTTTTAGGGTGATTCACGGATTTCATCTTGGAAAGATGGCTCATGTTAATTGGCAAACGATGATGAAGAATGATCAAGAGACCGGAACAACTACAAAACCACCCAAGTTTCTTTGTCAAAATGATTACGATGACTGGAGATATCGTTTTGAATCATTTATTGCTTTGTATGATCCTGATTTGATGATTCCAATATTGGAACAATATATACATCCAAGAGCAGAAGGCATTTATCGAGATAATCCTCCACCTAAATCATTAAAGATGATGAATTCGGAAGAACGAAAAGAACATGATCGTGATAAGAACGCTAAATCCATCATTTCAATGAGTCTTCCAAGTGATGTTTTAGCAGGGTGGAAAGATTTATCTACTGCTTTTGAATTGTACAAAGCAATTGAAAAACGGTTTGCTGGTAATGATAAATTGAAAAAGAGCAAACGCGATTTACTAAAGAAACAATGGGATGTTTTCACCTGTATTCCCAATGAGTCTTTTAACGATTTGATCGTTAGGTACTCACAGCTTATCAGTGAGTTAAAAAGACATGGAATGATTCTTGAGCGTCTTGAAATCAATGAAAAATTGATTGAAGCTTTGCCTTCTCGATGGGACATCAAAGCAAATATCTTGATGGAAGATGAGTCATTAGGGGAATATGCTTTTGAGGATTTAATCAATAAGCTTTAGGTGTATGATGTGTCTCTCCAGAAAAAGGAGACAGGAAAAATGATGCAGTTTACTCAATTTGGTACTACCAAATCTTCTGAAACAACGGCATTATATTCAGGATCTGAAACTTATTCTGGTGGAAATCCAAGTGGAACCACATCTGGTGGTTATTCAAGTTTTGGTTTTTATGGTTCTGGAAGTTCTCCAACTTCAAGTCATCAACAGAATTCTAATCCACAAGTTTCAAGAGTGACTGAAGACCATGCAAATGTTGTTACTGCATTCTTGTCTTCATATGAAGCTTTTATTTCTGGAAGAGTTGGAAATGTTGAGTTAGTTGAAGAGGATTATGATCAATTGCATCCAGATGACCTAGAAGAGATGGATTTGCAATGGAATATGGCTATGCTTACCAGGCGGGTTAAAAGGTTTTTACAAAGAACTGGTAAAAATAAACTAGGAGGTAAACCAGGTTTTGACAAATCAAGAGTTCGTTGTTACAATTGTCAAAACCTTGGTCACTTTGCAAGAGAATGTGAGAAGAATAAAGTTCCTACCTCTGGTTTTACCAAGCCATCAACTTCCAAGACATATTCTTCATCTGCTCAACCTCAAACAAAGGAAACATCTGCTACTCCCACATCTTCTGCACTCATTTCTACTTCTGATGAGTTTTATGATTGGAGCGCACACGTGGATGAGTATTCCCATAATCAAGCATTTATGGTGAATGTTTCTGAGGTTGATTCTTCCTTTGCTGATCAAATTTGCTCAAATTGCACTGATTTGAATAATCAAATCAGCATGTATCAAACTCAAAATGCTAAACTTTTAACTGACAATGAAAAGTTAAAAATACAGAACAAGGAATTGGTTGAAAATAATAATCTTTTAAATAAACGTTTTGAGTCAACAAATGTTGAAACACATGATTTAAAAGCAAAAATCTTCAATCAGCAATCCATTATTAATAGTTATTTGGTTGAAATGGATTTATTAAAAAAGGAAAAATCTGATGCTGATTCTATGCTTTTAGATCTTGAAAGAAAATTGCTAAATGTTTCAACATCTGCTGTTGTTTTTGATGAGATAATCAATAACCAACGTTTGGATACTAAATCTAAATCTGGTATTGGATATCAAAATGATTCAAAAACAAAAGATTCAAAAGTTGAATATCATTTTGTTCCTCCACCAACTACCTATTCTGCATTGCCAGTTAAAAATGAAGCAAATGTTGAGTTTGCTTATGGAAAAGGAAAGGTTGATTTGAAAGACACACATCAAAAGGTGTCTTCAAGTGAGACTCTAGAATCATCTTTTAAAAACGATGATTCCAAAGTTGATGATTCACCAACTGATGAATCCAAAGTTGATGCTTCCATAATGAAGAAGCATGATTGTGAGTGTAGTGACAAGATTAAAGATTGTGTTTTGAAAAATTTAAAAGAAAAATCGAAAGCTTGTGACACACCAACACAAGTTAAACAGATTTTGAAACAATCTTCTTCACCACAAAAATCACAATCATCAACTTCTTCATCAAAAGCTAAACTTTCTTCTTCTCACTTTGTTTCTAAAAGTGAAGTGTCTACAAGTAGAAAATTACATTCTAAATGTGAGGCTTCTACAAGTAAGACTTCACTTCATGTTTCTGATAAAAGAGTTACTTCTCGGAAACAATATGAAACAAGAAAATGTTTCTATTGTAGTGTTCGTGGACATCTTATCAATGAGTGTCATAAGCTTGCTAAAAAACGTTCAAGAGATAATTCGAAGCAAGCTAAACATTCTGAAATCAAAGATGATTTAAAAACTATCCATGAAAATTCATCAAAACCGAAAGTAACATCTTCTGTTTCTTCAAAGAAGAAAATAAAATCTCATGATGCGTCAATCAAAAGGAATTTCAAAAAGAACTTGAAACAAATTGACGTTTTCATCATGGATGTCATTACTGGACGACCCATAGCCTCAAAGGCTTGGGTCTCAATTAGCAACTAATCCGTTTTTGATCAAATGTCTTACAGTCTTCCCGAGCTATTGATAACATATGGTACATCGATAGTGGCTGTTCAAGACATATGACAGGGAATCTCTCTCTGCTTGAGGATGTTAAGGTTAAAGACGGAGGATTTGTTGCATTTGCCGGAGACAAAGGTGGCATGATTTCTGGTGAGGGAACAGTTTCTAACGGGGAAATCAGTTTTGACAAAGTAAATTATGTTGAACAACTTCAACATAATCTACTTAGTGTTTCCCAAGTTTGTGACAAGAAACTGTCAACTTGGTTTAACGATGAAGAGAGTTTAATTCTTAAGCCAGGGTTTGTAGTACCTCAAGATTGGATTCTTATGCGAGCTCCAAGGGTAAAGAATATGTATGTCTTAGACATGCGTACCATTACTCGATCTACAGAGCATACTTGCTTATTGTCAAAAGCTACAGAAAAGGAATCAATTTTGTGGCACAGAAGAATGGGTCACATTAACTTTAGGAAAATGAACTTCTTACTTAAGAATGATTTAGTGATTGGGGTTCCTAAACAAACCTTTTCACTAAATGATCACTGTATTTCCTGTAAAAAGGGAAAACAAACTAAGAAGTCTCATAAACCTAAATTTATGAATTCGATTAACATTCCTTTGGAACTTCTCCATATGGATTTGTTTGGACCCGTAAGTGTTCGGAGTATTGGGGGTAAATCCTATTGTTTAGTAATCACTGATGATTATTCCAGATTTTCATGGGTTTACTTCCTTAGTACAAAAGATGAGGCTGCTGAGAAAATTAAGTATCTAATTCTGAGATTAGAAACTTTGTTTTCTCTGAAAGTGAAAATTTTGAGAAGTGATAATGGTACAGAATTCAAGAACTACTTAATGGAAATGTTTTGTCTTCAGCACGGAATTACTCAACAATTTAGTGCACCTCGAACTCCACAACAAAATGGAGTTGCTGAAAGGAAGAACAGAACTTTGATCGAAGCTGCAAGAACAATGCTCTCAGATGCAAAGTTGCCAACAACTTTTTGGGCAGAAGCAGTTAATACGGCTTGTTTCGTATTAAATAGAGTTCTTGTGGTCAAAGATAAGCAGAAAACAAGCTATGAATTACTGAATAATCGGAAACCGAATATTCATTTTTTGGAACCTTTTGGATGTCCGTGTTTGTTGTTGAAGACTAAGGATCGCATTCCTAAGTTTGCTGAAAAATCTGAATCTGGATTTTTCTTGGGTTATTCTGCAAATTCTCACAACAAGAGAGTTTATAACACAGCATCACATCGAATAGAGGAATGCTATGAAGTTGAATTTCTTCGGCATTCTCCTTCTTCTAATGGCATAGGTCCAAAATGGTTATTCGATTACGACACATTCTTTAATTCTCTTGCTACTTTTCAGCATGACGTGTCTTCTTCTTCTGCTACCGATTTGGATGACTTTGTTATTCCAGTTACATCTGTTCCTGCTGAGCCAATTATTACTTCAGCTCCACCAGTTTCTACTTCTCATCTTACTCCACCACGATCTTCTGATGACTCAATTGCTCATGAGATTTCTTCACCTTTGACAACTGTTGAAGAAGAAACAACTTCCAATCCTGACGATACTGACAATTTTCAGGAACCTTCTACTGAACTAGAAGAACCAATTCTTGATGACTCTAGTGATGAAGTAGTTAGTAATCCTGAAGATTCTAACTTAGGAAATAATTTGCACATAGATTCGGTTCCTACATTGCGAATTAATTCTAAGTATCGACATCCTCTAAAGAATGTGATTGGAGATGTGTCAGAAGGAATTAAGACTCGGCTGCAACTCAAGTTTGATTCTTCTTCTTGTTTTTTATCACAAATTGAACCAAAAAATGTTCAAATTGCATTGACTGAATCCTCTTGGGTTCAAGCAATGCAAGAAGAATTACAACAGTTTGTGAAATTGCAAGTTTGGACTTTAGTGAAACCACCTAAAGATGTGCATCCGATTGGCACTCGATGGGTTTTTCGTAATAAGAAAGATGATCGAGGAATCGTGGTCCGTAACAAGGCACGATTAGTCGTTCAAGGTTTTACTCAGATCGAAGGTTTAGATTATGATGAAGTGTTTGCACCGGTTGCTAGACTTGAATCAATTCGAATCTTTCTAGCTTATGCTTCCTTCATGAGGTTTAAAGTATATCAATTGGATGTCAAGTGCGCATTTTTATATGGGAAAGTGCATGAAGAAGTGTTTGTCAAACAACCACCGGGTTTTGAAGACTCTAAATTCCCAGATTATGTGTATCGGTTGGATAAAGCTTTGTATGGTTTACATCAAGCTCCTAGAGCTTGGTATGAAACTTTATCTCAACATCTCCTTGCAAATGGGTTTTCTAGAGGTCAAATTGACAGTACTCTTTTCATCAGAAAAGTAAAAGGGAATTTGTTGCTTGTTCAAGTGTATGTAGATGTGATAACCCGAGAATTTCTGTAAATTCCGTACATTTTAATGCATGCATATTAGGCTAATTCCCTATATGATCAATGTGAATTTAAATTCATTTCAAATGAAGTCTAGCACAAGCCCGTTATTACGTGATTTAATATATTTGCTTTAATGCGCGAAGCGTTCGCGTACGTAAATATTATGAATTGCACAAACATTCGGTAGAGACCGACACCCACGAACGATTGTGATCAAGCCAAGTATATAACATAAATCTATTTGAATAAAATAGTAATCATTATAAAACGGATAGCAAGTTACATATATGTATACGCGTAGCCACTTTAATTAACACTTGAAAACGTATAAACCGAGAGATTTACAACGGAGAGGCGAGTGATGCAATTAATCAAACAAACCACTCGTAAATGAACTAATATTAGTAATATCAAATACTAATAGCCTAATGACCTTAATCTACCTTAATTACCATTAAATCACCTTAAGTACATAATTAGCACCTAATTAATCAAGATTAGCACTTAATGACCTAAATATCTACACTTAAACACAAGAATGGAAATCAAAAAGGGGCCCCCCTTTCTCCCCTCATTTGGCCGGCCCTCACCCCTTAGGGCCCCCCCTAACCCTTTTGGTGAATCAAGCAAGGTTACTTACACACTCATGAACACCACACCCATTCATGCACCCACCATTCTCCTCACAAGTTCACACACAATTCTCTCCTCTCCCCTCCCTTGAAACCTACGGCCAAGGCACCACCACCACCCCTCTCATTTTGATTTTCAAGATACACCACCATAAACCATCACAAATCACCATGAACCACCACCTCAAAACATAAAAATAACACATTTTAAGCATACAAACACTCACGAACACTTGCACCATCACATTTCCATGAGTAAAACAAGCTAAACACTAGGAGTTGGGGCTAGAGAAATCTACATCAAGCAACAAAGTTCTTACTCATCTCAAACTTCCATTTAAAGCTTTGTAAGGAAACTTTCTTTAAACTTTTATTTTCATATATATATGTGTTTATACTAAGTATGTTCACTTACACTAAAATATATTTTAAAACACTTACGTCATCTTTTAAAAATGTTAACTAGCAAGTTTTACAAAAATAAAGTTTATAAACAAGTCAAGAAACTTTAAAAGTGTAAAATGATACATTATATACTTTAAACTTCTTAAACATGTAATAAACTTTCATTTATGTTAAAATAATTATTTTGGACTAAGAAACACAATAAACTTGTGAAAACATAAACTTTGTAGTTTAAAAGTTAGTAAAACACACTTTTGGGTGAAAAATGACAAAGACAAAACTTAAGGGACTAAAAGTGTGAGATCTAACTTTGGAGGACAGAAATGTTAAAAATAATATTAATGATGTATTAACATGTTAAAACATGGATCTAAGTGTTAAAAACCAAACCATTGTGGTTAGAAACCAAGAAAACTAAACTATGAGGTTAAAAGTGGAAAAATGGAAACTAAGAGGACCAAACCTGTCAAAACAGAAAGTTTCTGACCTTGAACGTGAAAATCAGTAACTTAAGTGTATTTAAGCTTAAACCATGACTTAGAACTATAATTGTATGGCCAAACCCTAATAAACCGAAATCTTGCGCTAGGAATGAAATAAATAAAAGTAAAGGGACTAAACATGTAAAAATGAGAACTCTTGGACCTGGACTGACCATATCAGTAACTTAGACTTAATTTAATGTTAATGATGTTTTAAAACAATAGCCATATGGTTAAACCTTACTAAACCGAAACATGATGCAAGAAACGACAAAAATGAAAGTAAAAGGGTTAAAACCGTACAAACCTAAAACCTTGGACCTGGGCTGTTCATATCAGTAACATACACACAAAATAATGTTAAGGATGATTTAGAGTAATAATCATGTGGCTAAACTCATACAAACCAAAGTATCATGCTAGATATGGACTAAACACAATTATGGGGACTAAACACGTACAAACTATAAGTTATGGACTGAGATGATAAAAATCAGTAAGTACACAAATATGAAGTCTAATTTATAGTTTGGTGTATTAAAACCAAAGATTGTATAGTTACAAGTCAACAAACCGAACTTTTGAGCTAAAAATGAGATAAATGAAACTTTAGGGACTAATAGTGTAAAATCAGAAAGTTGGGGACTATAAACTTAATAATATTAACTTAAGTGACCACAAGTTTAAACCATGATAAAAATTGTCGGGAACCTAAGGCACACGGTAGAAATCAAGGAAACCAAACATATTAACCGAAAACGACAAAATATAAACTACAAGGACTAAAACTGTCAATTCCAGAAACTTGTGTGTTAAGTCCTGAGCCACTGCCAGATTTGCTCAGAAGACAAGTGTTATGCCACTGCTAGTATAGTACCACTGTTAGATAATTTTGTATTGACAGTACCACTGTTAGGTATAATTAGTCTAACAGTGCCACTGTTAGTATAAGTGTATTTTGTAAACAAGTGTTTAACCACTGTTGGTTATATACGGGTATTACCCCTGTTAGTGTATAGCTTAACCACTGTTAGTAGTTGGTTAGAGATAATTATGGAATAGATATGATTTCCATATTAGTTTGATTCTGTAAAGGACTCTATATGTTATAAATAGAGATCCTGTAGAACTCCAGAATAGAAGAGTTTCTAGTTATTAGCTTCAAGGTTGTAAACCCTAGCACAGCTTGTGTGTTCGTATTATTTGATAATAATATTGAAGCTTTTGAGTAATATTTTGTGTTTTAAGTTTATTCTTCAAGTTATTAATATACTGTTCCGCAAGTTTATTAATAATCAATCAAAGTGATACAGATTAAGATCCATACTGGGATAAACAAGTGGTATCAGAGCTAGATATTGCTTTGATCTTGAAGATTTCAATTAAAGGTTAAAGCTTTCAATTAAAAATTCAAGATGTCGACTGAAACAATGGAAGGAATACAGGCTACAAAGATTCCTCTGCTCAAACCTGATGAGTTTGAATTATGGCAGACAAGAATAAGGCAGTACATGCTTCTCACGGATTATATGATGTGGGAGGTGGTTATCAATGGACCTAATTATCCAAAGGGTCCAGATGGTGAAAAAGTAGCAAGACCACCACCCAAAACAGATGCTGAGAGAAAAGAAAGAGCTACTGAATGGAAAGCATTAAGTACTCTACTCTTGTCCATTCCCAATGAGTATCAAAAGAAGTTTGATAAATGTGTAGATGCCAAAGTACTTATGGAAGCTATTGTCACCAGGTTTGGAGGGAATGATAACACAAAGAAAAACAAGAGGTCTCTTCTCAAACAACAGTTTGAGAACTTTGCTGGAGTTAAGTCAGAAACCTTAACCCAAACCTTTGACAGGTTTCAGAAACTGGTGGGAGATCTTGAAAATCATAATGTTAAGATTGACAAGGATGATCTTAATAGGAAATTTTTAAGATCACTTGGTACTGAATGGAATATGTACACTGTGGGACTTAGACAAAGTACAGATCTTGATCAAAAGGAAATTGAGGATCTGTACAATGATCTAAGAAACTTTGAGCCTGAGGTTGTAGCTATGAAACAGTCTAATGGTGTTTCTAACAATGCTGCTTTTGTTTCTGTTGGTGATACTGGAAGTAATAGCACATCTGGTGCTAATGATAATGTACTAGAAGCATTCTTTGCTAGCCACATAAATTCATCTTTAACAACAGAAGATTTAGAACAGGTGACTGAAGAAGATCTTGAGGAGATGGATTTAAGATGGCAAATGGCCATGATTACCATAAGAGCAAAGAGATTTATGCAAAGGTCTGGTAATAGAAACTTTACATTCAAGAGAGATGGTGTAGTAGGCTTTGACAAGAGTAAGGTGGAGTGCTTCAACTGTCACAAGATGGGCCACTTTGCTAGAGAATGCAGGAACACAAAGGATGGAGGATCTATGAATTCTGCTAATGGAATTATTAGAAATAATTCGGGTCCTCAGAGAAGAATGGTACCTGTACAGAACACCACTTCAGATTCATTGGTTGCACAAGATGGAATGGGGGGATTTGACTGGAGTGATCAAGAAGAGCTTGTGATCAATAATCAAGCATTGATGGCTGTCACAGAAGAACCAGAATCTTCAGATGTTCCACATGAGGTACAACTTAAATTATGTTCTCCTGAATGCAAGAAAATGGTTAAGTTTTATAGGGATCATAATGTTGTTGTGTGCAATGAGTTGAAAGCATGTGAGATCAAAAGTCAACATGCAACCTTAGCTATTGAAAATTTGGAAACTCAAATTAAAGCTTTTGAAAAGAATGAATCACAATTTCAATTAGATATTAAATATTTAAATTGGGAAAAGAAAGCTTTACAAACAAAAGTTGATATGATAAGTGCCAAGTTGACTGAGGCAATTTCTGATAAGGAGTCAATTAAGTTGAAAGTTGATGAATTGGAAAATGCTTCAAAAGGTGTTCAAAACTTAATCAAGTCTCAAATTCATGATAAATTAAAAACTGGATTAGGATACAACCTTAATGCTGTTCCCCCACCTTATAATCATACTTACTTTCCATCTAAAATTGAGTTTGACTTAGGACAACTTAAGAAAGGTGTGTCAGAAGAGTTTATTAAGGTAGATCCAGTAGTTAATTGTGATGATAATGTAGATTTTGATAAAGTAGACATATCTGATTGGACTGAGGAAGATGAGAATGATAGTGATAGTTCAACTAGTGCAAAGTCTGTGAATGAGTTCAACAAGTCTATTACTGGTCTTATTTCAGAACTTAAGAGTGATAAACTATTAGAAGGCAAGAGGATGTTCATAGAGAAAGCTAAAGAACAGCTTGAACAAAAGAATAGGATTAACAAATCTAGAATTACTCTAGGGTCTGTGTCAAACATCAAGGCTGAATGTAGTAAGTGTGCAGGCAAGCATGATGAAAATTCTGCAAATAAAATGAACAAACCTACACCTAGAGGGAATCAGAGGAATTGGAATCAATTAGTCTCACAAAGGCTGGGTAATGGGTTTGAATGTGTGAAAAGAAAATCATGTTTTATTTGTGGTAAATATAACCATCTTCAACTGGACTGCTATCACAATCCTAAAAATAATAGGAACAGTGGTACAAGTCGAGTATTGAGAAATAAAGCTAACAGAGGTAATGCTGCAGCCACTGTTAATACTTCAGCAGTGCCACTGTCAAAGGCTAACAGAGGCAGAACACCAACAGGGGAGGGTTTGAACACTGTCAGGCATGGTACCTCTGCTGGTATTAAACATTTGAACAAAATGTTTATACCAAGTAAAGCTACCACTGCTAGGGTAATAAACACAAACTTAAAAGTGACCACTGTCAGACCAATAACCACTGTTAGGTCTAAAACAGATTGTTTTTGGAGACATAAGAATGCATACACATCAAAAGTGTTCAAAACCAATGAAGCATTGAGATCAATCACCTTTAAGAGGGTTGATGTAAAAAATGCTAAAGGGAAACCCAAAACCAGATTGGTTTGGGTTCCCAAGAGAATCTAATTATTTTCTCTTTTGATATGTGCAGAGCAAGCCAAGTTTATGGCATATTGATTCAGGATGCTCAAGGCACATGACTGGAGATAGGGAGACACTGCAGGATTTTAAAGCATTTGATGGAGGAGATGTGGCATTTGGCAGTAACCCTAAAGGAGGAAAAATCACAGGTAAAGGCAAGGTAAAAAGCAGTAAGCTCACTTTCAGTGATGTTTATTATGTTGAGCAATTGAGATATAATTTGCTAAGTGTGAGTCAAATCACAGATAAGCAAAATCCTGTTTATTTCACTGACACAGAATGTATTATTCTTTCTGAAAAACTCAAAATTCCTGAAGACAAAATTTTAATGAGAGTTCCAAGAAAGAACAATGTATACTGTAGTGATTTAAACAAGATGGAATCTCAAAATGCCAAATGTTTTATATCTAAAGCTACTGTTTCTGAATCTGATTTATGGTATAGGAGGATGTGTCACTTGAATTATAAGACCATGAATAAACTTGTTAAGGATAGGCTAGTGAGAGGCTTACCTGAAAAGTTATTTGAATGTAGTGACCATTGTGTAGCTTGTCTCAAAGGCAAGCAACACAAGACTTCTTATAAGTCCAAGCTTGTTAATACCAATACCACTCCCTTACACCTGTTACATATGGATTTATTTGGCCCTACCAATGTAGCTAGTCAAGGGAAGAAATCTTACTGCTTGGTGATAACTGATGACTATTCTAGGATGAGTTGGGTATTCTTTCTTAGGACAAAAGATGAGACAAGTGAAACACTTAGATCTTTCATAACTAGGATTGAAAATTCAACTAATCAAAAGGTTAAGATCATCAGATGTGATAATGGGACAGAATTTAAGAATTGTGAGATGAATAAATTCTGTGATGAGAAAGGTATAGAAAGACAGTTTAGTGCACCTAGGACTCCACAACAAAATGGAGTAGCTGAAAGGAGGAATAGGACACTAATTGAAGCTGCTAGGAGCATGCTAGCAGATGCTAAACTTCCAATGTCCTTTTGGGCAGAAGCAGTTAGCACTGCTTGTTATGTTTTGAATAGGATTTTGATAGTCAAACCTCATAACAAGACACCCTATGAGTTATTCTTTAAGAGAAAACCTTTGGTTAGCTTTTTAAAACCATTTGGATGTCCTTGTACTGTCTTAAATACCAGAGATCACCTAGGTAAGTTTCAAAGTAAGGTGGATGAGGCTGTCTTTGTTGGATACTCTATTCAAAGCAAGGCTTATAGAGTGTTTAACAAAAGGACTAGGATTATTGAGGAGACCATGAATGTGACTTTTAATGAACATACATTAAATGTAGAAGGAACAGGTCCAGAAGTGTTGTTTGATATTGATGCACTAACTTATGCTTTTAGATATCCAGATGTATCTACTAGTGCAGGTACTAGTGCAGGTGATGGTGCAGATAATCAGAGCAACTCCAGTCAATCTAAAAAGAATGACTTGGAGTATGTATTGTTTCCAAACTGGACTCCAGATCCACCAGCAGTTTTTCAACAGGATCAAACAGAAACTGAAGAATCAAATCCTGCACCAAATGGATCAGATGTAGAGAATGATTCAGATGAAGAGCAGATATCTCCAAAGGGATTTCCACCATTTCAAGTCTTGGAAAGGAATTCTCTATCAGATTCTGAAACAACTTCACAGCTTGAAAAAGATAGACAGGAAAGAGATTCTGTTTCTGAATCAGAAATGGATAATCTTCTGGGTCAGAATTTAGAAAGGGAATTACTTGATACATCCACATCTAAATATCTGGTTCATAAAGATCATTCCTTGGATCTGATTATTGGTGATATTAGTTCTCCTGTGGTGACAAGACAGCAGTCAAAGGTAAGAGAAGAAGATGTACATACTTCATTATATGTTTGTTTTCTTTCTCAGATGGAACCAAAGAAAGCAGTGGAAGCTCTCAAGGATCATAGCTGGATTGAAGCTATGCAAGAAGAGTTGCTGCAATTCAAGCTGCAAGATGTGTGGGATTTGGTAGATTTACCAAAAGGAAAGAAAGCTATAGGCACCAAGTGGATTTTTAAGAATAAGAGAGATGAAAGAGGGATAGTTATCAAGAATAAAGCCAGGTTGGTTGCACAAGGGTATACACAGGAAGAAGGCATTGATTATGATGATGTCTTTGCTCCAGTTGCTAGGATAGAAGCTATTAGATTATTTTTAGCTTTTGCATCTTATCAGGGCTTCAAGGTTTATCAAATGGATGTGAAGAGTGCTTTTCTTCATGGTTTGATTGATGATGAGGTGTATGTGTGCCAACCTCCAGGGTTTGAAGATCCAACATTTCCAGATAGAGTGTGCAGATTGAAGAAAGCCTTGTATGGTTTACATCAAGCACCAAGAGCTTGGTATGACACTCTATCTGAGTATCTTCTCAAGAATGGATTCAAAAGAGGTACTATTGACAAGACTTTGTTTATCAAGAAAATTCAGAAAGATATTTTGCTGGTACAAGTTTATGTCGATGATATTATCTTTGGATCTACAAGTAATTCATTGTGTAAAGATTTTGAGGTGCTAATGCATAAGAAGTTTAAAATGAGTTCAATGGGAGAACTCACCTTCTTTCTAGGGCTGCAGGTTAAGCAGAAGTCATATGGAATCTTCATTAACCAAGGGAAGTATGTGAAAGATATCTTGACTAAATTTGGTTATCAAGATGTAAAGATAGCTAGCACTCCTATGGAGACACACAAACATCTTCATTCTGATCCTGAGGGGGAGGAAGTAGATGTGCACTTATATAGGTCAATGATTGGCTCTTTGATGTATTTAACTGCATCTAGACCTGACATTATGTTTGCAGTGTGTCTTTGTGCTAGGTATCAAACCAATCCAAAGCAGTCACACATGTATGCTGTGAAAAGAATTTTTAGATACTTGAAAGGTCAACCAGCTTTGGGACTTTGGTATGCTAAAGGATCAGATTTTGAGCTCAAAGCTTTCACAGATAGTGACTATGGTGGTGAGAACATGGATAGGAAATCAACTAGTGGTGGATGTCAATTTCTTGGGAATAGGCTGGTGTCATGGCAATGCAAGAAGCAGACCACAGTTTCCACATCTACAGCAGAAGCAGAGTATGTTGCAGCATCCAGTTGTTGTGCACAGGTGCTCTGGATTCAGAATCAAATGATGGACTATGGTTTGACTTTCATGAACACTCCTATTTATATTGATAATACTTCTGCTATTAGTATCATACAAAATCCTGTTAAGCATTCAAAAACCAAACACATTGAAATCAGATATCATTTTATAAGAGATTGTTATGATAAAAGATTGGTTCATATTTTCAAAATTCATACTGATAATCAACTTGCAGATCTTTTTACCAAAGCATTTGATGTAGGAAGATTTACATTTTTGATAACTAATATTGGTATGATAAATCTCACTTAAGTGTTTTGGTCAGGAGTCGATACTAACAGAGGTGAATTATATAGTGACAGGGTCAAGTGGTACCACTGTTAGCTTCTTCATGATAATAGTTGGTTCCACTGTTAGTTTATCTATGCCACTGTCAATATATTTTCAACCTCTGCTGTATATATTTTTAATTTAACCCCTGCTAGTTTGTTTTTAGTTTAATATTACAGGTTTAAGCCACTGTCAAGAGACATTAGGAGAGCTGGAATCTAATGCTGTTTATTTGTTGTTTTTTAAAAAAAAAAAAAAAAAAAAAAAAAAAAAAAATGAAGTATTTGCCTCTGTTAGTACTAGTGTACCCCTGCTAGTACTGTTACCTCTGTTGGTTTATTGAGTAGTCAATGTTAGAATTTGACCAAGTGAAGTAACCACTGTTAGTTTTATGTGTTGGTTGTGCCCCTGTTGGTGCATAACTAACAGTGCCACTGTTAGTTATTTTCACTAGGGCTTGGCACTGTCAACATATAAATATCTAAACACTTCACTTTTTCAATTACGCTTTCAAACTTTCTCCAAATTCTCTACAAATCGTTCTTGCTGTGTTTTCAATCAATCTTCTTTCTTTCATCTATTTCACAAATGGCATCATCATCTTCTTCTGATACTGATCGTTCTACTTTGAGTGTTCATTCTGAACACAATATGAGGGCTTTCTTGAATAAAGAAATAGCAGATGACTACTTTCACCCAATTATCGATTTCTTAAGTAACTATCCAGTTACTTATGCCCTTACTGTTGCTCCACGTTTGAGTCGATCACATATTCAGGAATTCTGGAAGAATGCTAAAGAAGGAACTGTAAATGGCATTCCTCATATTCACTCTACGGTTCAAGGAAATAGAGTGATGATAACTGAGATTGTTCTTAGAGAACTTCTGCAGTTTGATGATGAAGGAGGGGTTATGGAATTGTCAAGAGCAGATCTGTTTCAAGGAATACATGCTATGGGATATGAGGGTACTGGAAAGACAAGATCAGAATATACTTTCTTGAAGTCCTGGTTCTGTCCACAATGGAAGTTCTATATTCATACTTTCCTGGTCTGTTTATCACAAAAGAGAACTAGTTTCAATGAGTTTAGTTCTAGTATTGCATATCCTATAATCTGCTTGGCACAGGGTATTAAGTTTAATATATCTAGGTTCATCTTAGATAATATGATTAAAAATGTAAAGGGTGATACATTCATTATGTACCCTAGGTTTATTCAACTTTTGTTGAATAAACAGTTGCCAAATCTGCCAGCAGATAAAAGTGTTATAGTTAGCTCTACTTTATCTGTAAAAACTATTAGAGCTATGTATCAGTATCAAAACACTTTTTCCAAGAAGGAAACTGCATTGTTTTCCACAATGTCAGTTGCTCCTTCTGCTACTGGTGGTGTATTACCAACACCACTTGGACCAAATGATGACAGGACAACAACACCAGTTGTTTCTGAACACACATCAAGAGGTGGCACCACAAAAAGAAAACAAGGGACCCAACAACCTACCCACAACAAAGCTAAGAAATCCAAGAAAGCTAAACAGACTGTGGAGATTCCTGTTTCTTTACAGTCTCAGTCACAGGAAATTTTACAACAGGTGAACATACTTGATGAAAATGTTCATTCTGGAAGGGCTGCCACTACTGTTTCTAGCCCACTGGCAGGACAGGACAGTGGTAACATTACTCAGACCCAACCAGAGGCAACTTCTAATGCTGAACCTACGGGTAATGATGCAGGTGAAGGTCCCAGTACCATGTATCAAGGGGCATCTGAGCAAGTGCCAGATGTAGTCAATGATTCTTCTAGGAGGTTACACTCTAATGTTGATGAGACTAGTAATGAAACTGAGGAATTGACGATTGATGATTTGGCACATGATGTCATATTGATCTGGGAGAAATTTGTGAAAGAAAGGGAGTTAAGAAGAGAGCAACGATTACAGTTGGCTGCTCAGGATGTGTTACTGCAAAGGCAGCAGCAGGAGATTGCAGATTTAAGATCTAGACTAGCGGTGATAGAAGATGTTGTTACACAAGTCTTACAACCTGCTGCAGCTTTAAAGAAATCTTCAGGCAAGGGGGAGAATAATGATGAAAATCAAGAGAGAGATAATATGCCTGAAGATAAGAAAGATAATGATGATGATATGGATGGAGCAGGAGATCAAATCTGTGGTGATGATGATATTGGTGATGATTTGCATGCTGGTGATGATATGCAGAATAATGAGGTGATGGAGGATGAGCTTGATGTTTCTGTATCTGATTATATTGTGAATGAAGGAGTGGATGATGGTGAAAAGCAGTTGGTAGTATATGTACCAAAAGAGTCAAGGGATGTGGTGGATGATAAGGTGTTTCCTATTAATAGCAGTTTAAGCTACAAGGAGGCAGTGAACATATTTGTGAGAGATGTGAAAAGCAGAACATTGAATGTGAATGTCAAGGGAAAAGATGTAGAGATGACTTATGGTAGGAGAAAGTCTATGGCAAAGAAGAAAAAATCAAAGAAAACTACCTCTGTCAGCTTTATACCCACTGCTAGTGACACTGCTAGTAGTCTAACAACCACTGCTGGAGATACTACCACTGTTGGTATTTCAGCAGTAACCACTGTCAGTTCACTTACAACCACTGTCAATTCACCCACAACCACTGTTAGTTCAGTACCAACCACTGTCATCACTACACCATCAACCACTGTCACAAGAACAATTTTACCACCTGTTATTATTAGAGAACCATCTTCACCACCCAAACCTAAGTCTGATGTTCCAAAGATTGATTCTAGAGACAAAGGTAAGGGAAAATTGGAAGAACAGAGAAAGGAAAAGAAGGTTGTAGAACCTCAAATTGATTTGAATGAGGCAAGGAGAGCTCAGGAGGAGCATGATGAAAGAATGTTAAGGAGGGCTGTTGAGTCTAAAAGGAATGAGGGTCCTGATGTTGATGTTGTGCTGGAAGACATGAGTGTGGTAACTTTATCTCAAAGAGCTGCAAAGATGTTGAATGATATGGCTGCAAAAGGGAAAGGGTTATCTGCACAACAAATTCATAAAATGATCAACAAGAAGGATGGTAAGGATGAGTTGAGCTCAGGGTTTGTCATGTTAAAACAAGCAAATGAGGAAAGGGATAGAAAGAAAAGACAAGCAGAGTTTGAAAAGAAAAGAAATAAACCACCAACTGCTGCTCAGAGGAAAAAGGATTTAATCAGAATTCTTGGTGGAAGGTATGCACCAAGGAGTATTCTGGAAGGTTGGGAGTTGGATAGGTTGGAAAAAGCTTATGCTAGACATCAAAATGAAGGATTAGTTGACTTTGAACAAAAGCTTATGCAAGATAAGTTTATTGAGAAAAAGCTATTTGAGGATAGGAAAAAGATTGAGAAACAGGTCAGAATGGAGGAACAGGAGAGGATTGAAAAGGAAGAGCAAGAACAGATAGAAGCAAAAGAAAGAGAGTTGAAAAGGCTTTCTGATAAAAATCTTAAGATTAGATGGGATGGAGTTCTTGCTAGTGATAATCTGGTACCTGATCTGGAGAAAGATGCTACAGAATTGAGAAAGTACATCAAAGAGGTGAATGACAGTAAAGAAAATATTCACATTCATCATGATAGATCATCAAAGATAGTTCAATGGGAAGGACAAAGGTCAGAAATTGATGATGTTATTAGAGAGCAGATCAAGATTGTCAGAGAGGATGGGAATGAGCAATATCTATCATCTGTAATTGATGTGATCAGAAAATTGAATAGGTTAGATATTGTGGATCTGTATGAGCTTAACAGTCAGAGGAATAGGCAAGCATCTATGGTGATAATGGAAAGAGATTTGGGTAGATGTTTGAATATGTTGTTTGAACCTGAACCATTCAAAAATTTGTTTTTGAATTGTATTGAATATGTGCTTACTTGGAGGCATTTTATTAGAGCTGGGATACATATGATTATGTTTAGAGATGGAGTCACAATCTTCATGTTTGATGAAAGACAATATGTCTTGGGGACTCAGATTTTGAGGAATGTACTTGCTTCTAGATTAAGAGTTACTGTGGTTTCAGAAGGTGCTTTTAATGCTTTGTACATGGTGTTAAATCAGTTTCATAAGAGAATGGAATTGGAAAGGTTAAGAGAGGAGGAGAAGAGAAGAAAACAGAATCAAGCTTCCAATGATGAGAAGAAAGATGAAGAAACTTGAATCATTACTGAGAATGATCAAGTTTAGGGGGAGATTGTTAAGTCCTGAGCCACTGCCAGATTTGCTCAGAAGACAAGTGTTATGCCACTGCTAGTATAGTACCACTGTTAGATAATTTTGTATTGACAGTACCACTGTTAGGTATAATTAGTCTAACAGTGCCACTGTTAGTATAAGTGTATTTTGTAAACAAGTGTTTAACCACTGTTGGTTATATACGGGTATTACCCCTGTTAGTGTATAGCTTAACCACTCTTAGTAGTTGGTTAGAGATAATTATGGAATAGATATGATTTCCATATTAGTTTGATTCTGTAAAGGACTCTATATGTTATAAATAGAGATCCTGTAGAACTCCAGAATAGAAGAGTTTCTAGTTATTAGCTTCAAGGTTGTAAACCCTAGCACAGCTTGTGTGTTCGTATTATTTGATAATAATATTGAAGCTTTTGAGTAATATTTTGTGTTTTAAGTTTATTCTTCAAGTTATTAATATACTGTTCCGCAAGTTTATTAATAATCAATCAAAGTGATACAGATTAAGATCCATACTGGGATAAACATTGTGGACTGATGTAAACCTCCTGTAAATCAGGGGACTCGTTGATAAAAGTATACCTTAGATATTATGATTTATATAAATGCCGAGAAACCGCAAGGACCGATTTATTACAAATAAATGTTACATATATGCTACAAATCAAAAATTAACATATTGTATATAGTAAATAATAATATGTTAAGGCTTTATACATAACTTGGACATTGTAGCAAACTATAATTGATCACATCGTATCGTATACACTCTAAGTGAAGTGAACACTTAGTATAGACGGTCTATTAAAACGTCTACTGTTATTAACTTGACCTTACGCATTTAGGGCATAAAGAGATTTATTGAGATCAAATACTTAAACTTTATTTGCTAGCACGCTCGGACTCAGGTGAGTTCACAGCCCCTATTTTACTGCTTTTAATGCTTTTCAAATGTTGGGGTGGAAAACATATAACTGATTTATGCGATTATTGGAAACTGACTTGTATCTTTATGGGAGCCTAAGTTCACAAGTTGTAGCATATAAGTCCTTTGCTTACAATGACTATAACCATTAACTAGGTGACTCTAGCCACTAAATATACGGATAGTACTATCGGATTGACATCCCCCACTGATTATCTTAGTTAGTCGCGCTAACTAGCGACATTGTTCGCGACCAGGATCGTATATTTACTTTGTCCAAGGCAACGATTGTTATGTCGTGGTTTGGTTATAGGCTTAGTTTCGGCATATTAACTCTTTAGGCCTAGCTAGCCTTTGAGGGATCACAGTCAGCGTTTCAACATTTAAATAATCGTACAAGAGGCCTTCGATGCCACATATTGAATTTCTGATGCATTTTTATCAAACTGATTTACGATAGAGTCTTAAACCTGTGAATTCACTCAACAATTATGTTGACGTTTTAAATATGTTTTTCAGGGAATTAGCCATGCTGCGAGACCACATGCATTTTGGAACCGTACCTGCCCTGTAACTTAGGATGCCATCTTTTGAACAATGTACTTTTGTGAAACTGTGAAATTTATGATATTGCTTTTGACGCCTCGATAAGGCTGTAATGTTTGTAAAACTTTTAATGGCATCTTAATGTATTAGACGTTCTGCGATAACCATATGCTCTTGTATTATTTATTTGGATCGAGTCACGCCCCGCTTAATACTAATGCTTCCGCTAAAACGAAATTACCGATTTTTGGGGTGTGACAGTAGATGACATCATATTTGGGTCGACAAATGAAAGCTTATGCAGAGAGTTCGAGCAGATTATGAAATCAAAATTTGAAATGAGTTCAATGGGTGAAATGGCATTCTTTCTTGGGTTGCAAGTCCAGCAACTTGATTCAGGCATTTTCATACATCAAACAAAGTATGTTACTGAAATCTTAAAGAAATTTCTGATGACAGATGTCAAATCCATTTCTACACCCATTGATCTTGTTGAAAAGATTGGCCCTGCTCTTGATGATCAATCAACCGATGAAAAGGAATATCGGTCCATGATTGGGTCTCTTATGTATTTGACAGCTTCGCGTCCAGATATTATGTTTGCTGTTTCCATTTGTTCAAGATATCAGGCAAATCCTAAAGTTTCTCATCTGAAGGCCGTTCAACGTATTTTTCGATACCTGAAAGGAAAGCCTAATTTAGGCATTTGGTATTCACATGATGATGACTTTTCTCTTTCTGCATATTCTGATTCAGACTATGGCGGATGTGGTATTGACTTCAAATCCACATCGGGTGGATGTCAATTTCTAGGAGAACGTCTTGTGACATGGCAGTGTAAGAAACGGGATACAGTTTCTACCTCTACTGCAGAGGCAGAATATATCTCTGCTGCAAGTTGTTGTTCCCAAATCCTTTGGATTCAACAACAACTTAGAGATTATGGGTTTCTTCTAAACCACACTCCTTTGCATATAGATAATACTGCTGCCATAAGTATCATACGTAATCCCGTACAGCATTCTAAATCGAAACACATCGAAATTCGTTTTCATTTTATACGGGATTGCTATGAGAAACACTTGATTAACTTAGTCCATATTGATACTTTGAAACAACGCGCTGACCTGTTTACAAAAGCGTTTTCTAAACCTCGTTTTGAAGAATTAATCTTGATGCTCGGAATGAAGCATTTAGATCAAATTAAATAAACTTTGGATATTTTTGCATTTTCTTTGTTGTTTACGTTTTTACTTTTTCTTTAAACAAAAATTCAAAAACATATGAAAAAAATAAAAAATAGGGGGAGATTTTTGTGTAAAAGTTGGGAAATGATAGTACATTGGGAATTGTATTTACATATAAATCTGAAAAAGGAATGTTATGTACTATTTTTGATATGCTAATAGGTTTATATAGCATTTTTAAATCAAATTTTCTACTAAATGTAATTTTAAATATGGTTTATTGGTAGGCATTTGTGGGTCTATCATATCTAGTCTAAGAAATGTCTAAATATTTTTGCATATTATTCTATATCTTCCAAAATATTAGTATATCACAATAAAATTATCAAAATGATAATAAAAGTCTTAAATTTTGAAGGATTAATATATTATGATTCATGATTTAGGGTCTTTATATTATGATATCTGGGAAAAATGTATTGACTATTTGTTGTACGGTGTACAGACCTTAGTTGGTATATTTTTTTATAAACGGACATACAAATATTGATAAAGATATAAATATCTATCATAATAAACTCTATCACTTTGTTATACGATGTATAGACCTGTGATACAGTTTATTAGTCCAACCCGAAGTATGACATATGTGACTAAAAGTCATTCCAACATATGTATGTACTTCTAAAGATATCATCATATTTTCACTCTCTATATGAAAATATTAATATATTATGAATTTGAAAGAATATTTTTATTTTGGTTATGTAAAATGATATGCATATTAATAATAAAAAGAAAAAGATATTTTAGATACCAAAATGTTTAAGTGTATAACACATACCAAAAATCATATATAAAATGATTTTAGAAAGTATGCTTTATTAATGCTATATAAATTTAAATTGGTCAAAAATAGTAGCAATCAAAATATACTTTCATTTCTAAAAAATACAAATTAAATACATTCATTTATCCCAATATGATCCCAAGTCACGAAAATTACTCCAACAAAAAGATTTTATTTTTGTACATATTTTAGTTTATTAATTTTTCATTTTTCATTTTTTATAGGTTACAAAATTTTATCCAAAGTTTGTTTAATTTGATAAAAATGTTTTATTTATAATTTTTGAATTGTCGGATGAATATATACCTTTATTCACGGATAAAGATATATATATTCACGGAATTATTTGTATTCACGGATGAATTGAAACAGTATAAGTAATTTCAAAATTTGAAAAAACTTACACTTTTCCTTTTCCGTGATTATTACTCCGACAATTCCAAATATTCCGACAATTACTTTTTCTTCGATTTCTTCCTGATTACTTGGTTTCATTAAAAACCAATCCGACAGACTTACTCGTTTTTGTATTCCGCATCGACTGGTATAAATTTCTTTCATTTTTGTTAAAGATTTCATGCTTAATCGATCACTTCAAATAACGCTTGGTACTGTTCAATAAAATCGTCCGACAATTCGAATTGTCGGACCATCCGACAATACAGTATTGTCGAATGAACAGTGTAATGGTTATCCGTGAATATTGAATTCTCGGATAAACAGTACTCCGTGATTAATTCTTATGTTTGACTATATTGACTTGTTTGACTATTTGACTACGACAATCATATTGTCGTATAAACAGTACTTATTCACGGATGAATAGTACTTCGACAATATTATTCACGGATGAATAGTGTTACGACAATATGAATCACGGACAAAATTTTTGAAATATTATTTTAATTTTGAATTGTCGCATGAATATTATTCACGGACAATATGATTCACGGATAAATATATGATTGTCGTATGAATAGTACATCACTAAGTCATATTGTCGCATAAGATTAATCATTGTCGCATGAACAGTACTCATTTGTTATTGTCGGATACTTGAAAATTTGAAATTTTTTCTAAGTGTTGAAAATATTTCAAATAAACTTTCTGTTTAGTTTGTGTGTCTAATACACTCTTGGTGCAGATTTTATTTCTACATGGCAGATTTAGATCCTATTGCTGTTGTTCAACCCGAGGTTCAACGTCGTGTTTGAAAAACGACACAATGCAACTGCATATCTTCTGGAACAACCTGATAAACCTGAAAATAGGAAGTTTTTCCCTATGATAAGGTTTCTTTTACGATCTCGCATATCATATGCCTTGACTGTATCTGTTCCCAATCTATATGAAGATCACATGATAGACTTCTGGACTTCAGCAGAATATCAAACAGATGTCAATCCTCCATGTATTACATCTATGGTTGATGGAAAACCATTGTTGCTGACTGAAGAGCTGATTCGTCATACTCTCCAATTTGGAGATACCTTGAATGCATCAAATGATATTCCTCGAAATGTCATTGATCAGTTTTTCATCAAATGGGGTGTACTAAAGGACCTCATGATGTTCAAATCCTGAAGAATCACTTTTGTCCACATTGGAAGTTTTTGGCACATATGCTAATTGGATGCATCTCTCCGAGGAAAGCTGGTTTTGATTCGATGAGTTATCAGCTTGCAGGGATCATGACAGCTCTTGTTCTAAATATTCCATTTAACTTTTTGAGATACATTTTTGAGAATCTGGCTGGCAACATTAATGATGATGGATTCTTCATGTATCCTAGGTTTCTTCAGCATATTTTTGATAATCATGTCAACGGGATTACTTATCATGGAAGCATTCTACATTACACTCCTATTCCCAAAAGAGTGTTTGCAGATTGTAATGGATATAGGGGCAAACCGGTGCCGCCTACTGTTGATTTATTTGGCCATATTATTGATGTTGATTTCCAACCGCCACAATTTGCATTACCACAGATTGTACAACCTGCTGATTCTACTACTGATAGTGAATCATCTGAGGGGGAGCAGGAGATGCCTTTAATTGATCATGAAGAAGTAGAATCTTCAAGTTCTGAAGAGGATCAATCTTTTCGTCTACAATCTGTTGAAGAATCTTTAGTTCCTCAAAGACTTATTGCTGAAAATATTGAAAAGGAATGACAGGATTTGAGACGTCAACGTGAAGAGGCGCAAGATCCTGAATATATACCTGATATTCGGCCATCTCAAAGACGCAGAATTTCTGAACCCAGTTCATCTGCTGATATTGCTTCTACCTCTATGCCTGTTGTGACATCACAAGGTATTTCTGTCTCTATTCCAGCATCTTCTACAATACCTGTTGCTGCTTCTGTTGCAGCTGGCACATCTTCTTCTTTACCTAGACCAAGTGTTAGTATGGCTAACCTTGATGCATCTTTACAACGTGCTGTAAAACCGTTGATGACTCTTGTTGAAAAGCTTCAAATGGATTTATTAAATGCTTTACAACGAATAAATTCTCAAGACATTCTTCTCAAGGAACAACAACAGCAAATTTTGTCTCAGAATGATCGCATCGAAGAATTGGAACTCGATGTTTTTCTTTTGAAAGAAATGTTGGTTGATCAGGGGGAGAATAATGTTAATGATGATGGTGATGATGGTGATAATGATGGTGATGATGAGGGTGATGATGGTAATGATGGTGATGATGATGGTAATGATGGTGATGATGATGGTAATGATGGTGATGATGATGGTGATCATGGTGATGATGATGGTAATAATGGTGATGATGGTGATGAGGGTGATGATGGTAATAATGGTGATCATGGTGATGATGTGACTGAAAATGCTGACGATACTGGAAATGATAGTGATCAACCAAATTTCTCACAAGCATTGGTTATATTTCAAGCAACCGAACCATTAGAAGTTGATCCAATTAATGCAATACATGAGTCAAGAGTGTTTGAGCTTGGAGAATCATCTCATACTTTTGAACAGGAGGAATTAATGGATAGCATTGAAGATGAAGAGGTGCTTTGTCCAACTCCTTTGAATGTGATCATTGAAGATTTAATACCATTTGTTGAACTTTGCAATGATGGCGATTATGATTTTGAAGATTTCGATCCAGAATATCCTCCAGGATTTGAACCTGATTTCGATTATGTTCACGTTGAAGACTGGGAAGATTCTGAAGATGAACTTCATTCGGAGAATGTTCAGTCAGATATGTGTTCACAAGAAGGGTTATGGAAAGATTCCGATGATGATAAAGAGCCTGAGCAAAAAGTCTCTTGGTGGTTTCCTAAACAACCAACTCCAGTGATTACAATTCGTAAGTTCTTTAAAATACCAAGATATGAATGCGTTGGTAGAATTATCAGATGGAAATATGATAATGACAACAAAGTATTCATCGTTAAAAGGACTGATGGACTTCAATACTTTCACTCAACATTCAAAGCTTTAGAAAAATTACCTAAGTGTGAAATAAATCATTTGACTTCTGTGGATATAATTAATCGTTCAAGACATGGTTTGATAAATTGGATGGCTGATACATTAACAAGAGAAAGTAATAATGGGAAATTCACATGGGTTAAGGAAACTTTCCCATTGAGAACCGTTGATTATTTTGATATCGATCCGATTTCTAATCAACCAAGAGTTACTTTGACATATCCTCGAGTTAAATGCATGACGAAGATTCCACTTGAGAAATTGCCTGTGAATTTTTCTAAGTTTGTAAGTCATTGGAGATATAACGGATCAACCGGAGAAGCAGAAGTTGCTTGTTATGATAGAGACTTGAATGGAGAAGTGATGTGGAATAGAGAGTCGATTGTATATGTATTTGATCCTCTGAGCTTAATTAATCTGTCAAAAGATGATCTTGAAGTCTTGCTCGTGAATCCAATTGTGTATGATGATGCATATGATGACGAAAAGATGGCATTGAAGTTTCAACGGGTTGTAGAAGTGTGTTGCTCAAAAGGTATTTTTGCTGGATGCAATCTTCCTGGATATGTTTGAAGATTTGAAGAAAAGAATCAAGTATTATCAAAGGGGGAGTTTGTAGAGACAAAAGTTGATTAATACTTTATTTTGTTCAAGTATTTCAAGTCCGTGAATATGATAGTGCGTGAATAAAATAACTATCCGTGAATCACAAGTGACAATGTGTCCGTGATTAAGTTTGAGTATCCGTGAATGATGAGGTTCGACAATACTTTAGTATCCGTGATTGTATTGGATTCGACATTAAGCATTCCGTGAATGCTTGATTCACGGACGGTGTAATTCCGTGAATAGCTATTCACGGATTACACTTTGAATTGTCGTAGAAGTTGTCTATAAATAGGAGTAGTTGTGAGCGACTTGGATCAGGATACGCAAACTAGAACTTGTGTGTATTTGTGCGGAATTCAAATATACACAATCACAATTGTAATAAAGAAGAATGAGATGAAAGAATCAACAAGAAAATATTGATTATATTTTCATATACAAGAAGTCAGAAGTACAAGTAAATGTCTCTCAAAATTACATCAAAAAGCTAACCCAAAATGACTTCAATTACATCTATTTATAGACAAATCCTACGACAATTCTAAGTGTAATCCGTGAATAGCTTATTCACGGAATTACACCGTCCGTGAATACAAGTCATTCACGGAAAGCTTATTGTCGAACCATTCTCATTCACGGATACAAAGACTTAGACAAATTCTTATCATTCACGGACATAACGTATTGTCGAAGCTCATCATTCACGGATACCACTTATTGTCGAATAAGCATTGTCGGATAGACATTCACACAATGCATTCACGGAGAAAAATATTCACATATTAAACACTTAGACAAAATTAAGTATTAATCAACTTTTGTCTCTACAAACTCCCCCTTTGATAATACTTGATTCTTTTCTTCAAATCTTCAAGCATATCCAGGAAGATTGCATCCAGCAAAGATACCTTTTGAGCAGCACACTTCTACAACCCGTTGAAATTTCAATGCCATCTTTTCGTCATCATAGGCATCATCATACACAATTGGATTCTCGAGCAAGACTTCAAGATCATCTTTTGACAGATTAATTAAGCTCAGAGGATCAAATATATATACAATCGACTCTCTATTCCACATCACTTCTCCATTCAAGTCTTTATCATAACAGGCAATTTCTGCTTCTCCGGTTGATCCGTTATATCTCCAATGACTCACAAACTTAGAAAAATTTACAGGCAATTTCTCAAGTGGAATCTTCGTCATGCATTTAACTCGAGGATATGTCAAAGTAACTCTTGGTTGATTAGAAATCGGATCGATATCAAAATAATCAACGGTCCTCAATGGGAAAGTTTCCTTAACCCACGTGAATTTCCCATTATTACTTTCTCTTGATAACGTATCAGCCATCCAGTTTATCAAACCATGTCTTGAACGATTTATGATATCCACAGAAGCTAAATGGTTGATTTCACACTTAGGTAATTTTTCTAAGGCTTTGAACATTGAGTGAAAATATTGAAGTCCATCAGTTCTCTTAATAATGAATACTTTGTTGTCATTATCATATTTCCATCTGATAATTCTACCAACGCATTCATATCTTGGTATCTTAAAGAACTTACGAACTGTAATCACTGGACTTGGTTGTTTGGGAAACCACCAAGAGACTTTTTGCTCAGGCTCTTTATCATCATCAGAGTCTTTCCATAACCCTTCTTGTGAACACATATCTGACTGAATATTCTCCGGATGTAGTTCATCTTCAGAATCTTCCCAGTCTTCAACATGAACATAATCAAAATCAGGTTCAAATCCCGGAGGATATTCTGGATCGAAATCTTCAAAATCGTAATCGCCATCATTGCAAAGTTCAACAAATGGAATTAAGTCTTCAATGGTCACATTCAAAGGAGTTGGACAAAGCACCTCTTCATCTTCAATGCTATCTAATAATTCCTCCTGTTCAAAATTATGAGATGATTCTCCAAACTCAAACACTCTTGACTCATGTATTGCATTAATTGGATCAACTTCTAATGGTTCGGTTGCTTGAAATACAACCAACTCTTGTGAGAAATTTGGTTGATCAATATCATTTTCAGCATCATCAGCATTTTCAGTCATATCATCACCATGATCACCATCATCACTATTATTACCATCATCATCACCATGATCACCATCATCATCATTATTACCATCATCACTATGATCACCATCATCATTACCATCATCACTATCATCATCATTATCATCACCATTATCATCATGTACATCATCATTCTCCCCCTGATCAACCAACATTTCTTTCAAAAGAAACACATCAAGTTCCAATTCTTCAATGCGATCATTCTGAGATAAGATTTGCTGTTGTTGTTCCTTGAGAAGAATATCTTGAGAATTTATTCTTTGTAGAGCATTTAATAAATCCATTTGAAGTTTTTCAACAAGAGTCATCAATGGTTTGACAGCTCGTTGTAAAGATGCATCAAGGTTAGCCATGCTAACACTTGGTCCTGGTAAAGAAGAAGATGTGCCAGCTGCAACAGAAACAGCAACAGGTATAGTAGAAGGTGGAATAGAGACAGAAATACCATGTGATGTCTCAACAGGCATAGAAGTAGAAGCAATATTAGCAGATGAACTGGGTTCAGAAATTCTGCGTCTTTGAGATGGCCGAATATCAGGTATATATTCAGGATCTTGTGCTTCTTCACGTTGACGTCTCAAATCCTGTCGTTCCTTTTCAATATTTTCAGCAATAAGTCTTTGAGGAACTAAAGATTCTTCAACAGATTGTAGACGAAATGATTGATCTTCTTCAGAACTTGAAGATTTCACTTCTTCATGATCAATTAAAGGAACTTCCTGCTCTTGCTCAGATGATTCACTATCAGTAGTAGAATCAGCAGGTTGTACAATCTGTGGTAAAGCAAATTGTGGCGGTTGGAAATCAGCATCAATAATATGTCCAAATAAATCAACAGTAGGCGGCACCGGTTTGCCCCTATATCCATTACAATCTGCAAACACTCTTTTTGGAATAGGAGTGTAGTGTAGAATGCTTCCATGATAAGTAATCCCGTTGACATGATTATCAAAGATGTGCTGAAGAAACCTAGGATACATGAAGAATCCATCATCATTAATATTTCCAGCCAGATTCTCAAAAATGTATCTCGAGAAGTTAAATGGAATATTTAAAACAAGAGCTGTCATAATTCCTGCAAGCTGATAACTCATTGAATCAAACCCAGCTTTCCTCGGAGAAATACATTCAATTAGCATATGTGCTAAAAACTTCCAATGTGGACAGAAGTGATTCTTCAAGATTTGAACATCATGAGGTCCTTTAGTACACCCCATTTGATGAAGACACTGATCAATGACATTTCGAGGAATATCATTTGATGCATTCAAGGTATCTCCAAATTGGAAAGTATGACGAATCAGCTCTTCAGTCAGCAACAATGGTTTTCCATCAACCATAGATGTAATACATGGAGGATTGACATCTGCTTGATATTCAGCTGAAGTCCAGAAGTCTATCATGTGATCTTCATAAAGATTAGGAACAGCTACAGTCAAGGCATATGATATGCGAGATCGTAAAAGAAACCTTATCATAGGGAAAAACTTCCTATTTTCAGGTTTATCCGGTTGTTCCAGAAGATATGCAGTTGCATTATGTCGTTTTTCAAACACGACTGCTCGACGTTGAACCTCGGGTTGAATAGCAGCGATGGGATCTAAATCTGCCATTTAGAAATAAAACTGCACCAAGAGTTTATTAGACACACAAACTCAACAGAAAGTTTATTTAAAATTTTTTTCAACACTTAGAAAAATTTTCAAATTTTCAGGTATCCGACAATAACACAATGAGTACTGTTCATGCGACAATGATTAATTTTATGCGACAATATGACTTAGTGATGTACTATTCATACGACAATCATATATTTATCCGTGAATCATATTGTCCGTGAATAAAATTCATGCGACAATTAAAAATAATATGTCAAAAATTTTGTCCGTGATTCATATTGTCGTAACACTATTCATCCGTGAATAATATTGTCGAAGTACTATTCATCCGTGAATAAGTACTGTTTATACGACAATATGATTGTCGTAGTCAAATAGTCAAACAAGTCAATAAAGTCAAACATAAGAATTAATCACGGAGTACTGTTTATCCGAGAATTTCAATATTCACGGATAATCATTACACTGTTTATCCGACAATACTGTATTGTCGGATGGTCCGACAATTCGAATTGTCGGACGATTTTATTGAACAGTACCAAGTGTTATTTGAAGTGATCGATTAAGCATGAAATCTTTAACAAAAATAAAAGAAATTTATACCAGTCGATGCGGAATACAAAAACGAGTAAGTCTGTCGGATTGGTTTTTAATAAAACCAAGTAATCAGGAAGAAATCGAAGAAAACGTGATTGTCGGAATATCAGAATTGTCGGAGTAAGAATCACGGAAAAGGAAAAGTGTAAGTTTTTCAAATTTTGAAATTACTTATACTATTTCAATTTATCCGTGAATACAAAATACTTCCGTGAATACATATATCTTTATCCGTGAATAAAGATATATATTATTCCGACAATAACAAAAATTTTAAATAAAACATTTTTATCAATTTAAACAAACTTTTGGATAAAGTTTTGTAACCTATAAAAATGAAAAATGAAAAA
Organism: Pseudognaphalium luteoalbum; assembly: GCA_963422505.1. Lineage (NCBI taxonomy): Eukaryota > Viridiplantae > Streptophyta > Magnoliopsida > Asterales > Asteraceae > Pseudognaphalium > Pseudognaphalium luteoalbum. The sequence goes on from OY730197.1 coordinate 88,644,641, forward strand.
TTAATAAAATAAAATATGTACAAAAAATAAAATCTTTTTGTTAGAGTAATTTTTGTGACTTGGGATCATATTGGGATAAATGAATGTATTTAATTTGTATTTTTAGAAATGAAAGTCTATTTTGATTGCTAATATTTTTGACCAATTTAAATTTACATAGCATTAATAAAGCATACTTTCTAAAAATCATTTTATATATGATTTTTTGGTATGTGTTATACACTTAAACATTTTGGTATCTAAAATATCTTTTCCTTTTATTATTAATATGCATATCATTTTATATAACCAAAATAAAAATATACTTTCAAATTCATAATATATTAATATTTTCATATAGAGAGTGAAAATATGATGATATCTTTAGAAGTACATACATATGATGGAATGACTTTTAGTCACATATGTCATACTTCGGGTTGGACTAATAAACTGTATCACAGGTCTATACATCGTATAACAAAGTGATAGAGTTTATTATGATAGATATTTATATCTTTATCAATATTTGTATGTCCGTTTATAAAAATATACCGACTAAGGTCTGTACACCGTACAACAAATAGTCAATACATTTTTCCCAGATATCATAATATAAAGACCCTAAATCATGAATCATAATATATTAATCCTTCAAAATTTAAGACTTTTATTATCTTTTTGATAACTTTATTGTCATATACTAATATTTTGGAAGATATAGAATAATATGCAAAAATATTTAGACATTTCTTAGACTAGATATGTTAGACCCACAAATGCCTACCAATAAACCATATTAAAAATTACATTTAGTAGAAAATTTGATTTAAAAATGCTATATAAACCTATTAGCATATCAAAAATAGTACATAACATTCCTTTTTCAGATTTATATGTAAATACAATTCCCAATGTACTATCATTTCCCAACTTTTACACAAAAATCTCCCCCTAATTTTTATTTTTCATATGTTTTTGTATTTTTGTTTAAAGAAAAAATAAAAGCGTAAACAATAAAGAAAATGCAAAAATATCCAAAGTTTATTTAATTTGATCTAAATGCTTCATTCCGAGCATCAAGATTAATTCTTCAAAACGAGGTTTAGAAAATGCTTTTGTAAATAGATCAGCGCGTTGTTTCAAAGTATCAATATGGACTAAGTTAATCAAGTGTTTCTCATAGCAATCCCGTATAAAATGAAAACGAATTTCGATGTGTTTCGTTTTAGAATGCTGTACGGGATTACGTATGATACTTATGGCAGCAGTATTATCTATATGCAAAGGAGTTTGGTTTAGAAGAAACCCATAATCTCGAAGTTGTTGTTGAATCCAAAGGATTTGGGAACAACAACTTGCAGCAGAGATATATTTTGCCTCTGCAGTAGAGGTAGAAACTGTATCCTGTTTCTTACACTGCCATGTCACAAGACGTTCTCCTAGAAATTGACATCCACCCGATGTGGATTTGAAGTCAATACCACATCCACCATAGTCGGAATCAGAATATGCAGAAAGAGAAAAGTCATCATCATGTGAATACCAAATGCCTAAATTAGGCTTTCCTTTCAGGTATCGAAAAATACGTTGAACGGCCTTCAGATGAGAAACTTTAGGATTTGCCTGATATCTTGAACAAATAGAAACAGCAAACATAATATCTGGACGCGAAGCTGTCAAATACATAAGAGACCCAATCATGGACCGATATTCCTTTTCATCGGTTGATTGATCATCAAGAGCAGGGCTAAATTGATCATCAAGAGCAGGGCTAATCTTTTCAACAAGATCAATAGGTGTAGAAATGGATTTGACATCTGTCATCAGAAACTTCTTTAAAATTTCAGTAACATACTTAGTTTGATGTATGAAAATGCCTGAATCAAGTTGCTGGACTTGCAACCCAAGGAAGAATGCCATTTCACCCATGGAACTCATTTCAAATTTTGATTTCATAATCTGCTCGAACTCTCTGCATAAGCTTTCATTTGTCGACCCAAATATGATGTCATCTACATACACTTGAACAAGCAACAAATTCCCTTTTACTTTTCTGATGAAAAGAGTACTGTCAATTTGACCTCTAGAAAACCCATTTGCAAGGAGATGGTGAGATAAAGTTTCATACCAAGCTCTAGGAGCTTGATGTAAACCATACAAAGCTTTATCCAACCGATATACATAATCTGGGAATTTAGAGTCTTCAAAACCCGGAGGTTGTTTGACAAACACTTCTTCATGCACTTTCCCATATAAAAATGCGCACTTGACGTCCAATTGATATACTTTAAATCTCATGAAGGAAGCATAAGCTAGAAAGATTCGAATTGATTCAAGTCTAGCAACCGGTGCAAACACTTCATCATAATCTAAACCTTCGATCTGAGTAAAACCTTGAACGACTAATCGTGCCTTGTTACGGACCACGATTCCTCGATCATCTTTCTTATTACGAAAAACCCATCGAGTGCCAATCGGATGCACATCTTTAGGTGGTTTCACTAAAGTCCAAACTTGCAATTTCACAAACTGTTGTAATTCGTCTTGCATTGCTTGAACCCAAGAAGATTCAGTCAAAGCAATTTGAACATTTTTTGGTTCAATTTGTGATAAAAAACAAGAAGAATCAGATTTAAGTTGCTGCCGAGTCTTAATTCCTTCTGACACATCTCCAATCACATTCTTTAGAGGATGTCGATACTTAGAATTAATTCGCAATGTAGGAACTGAATCTACATGCAAATTATTTCCTAAGTTAGAATCTTCAGGATTACTAACTACTTCATCACTAGAATCATCAAGAATTGATTCTTCTAATTCAGTAGAAGGTTCCTGAAAATTATCAGTATCGTCAGGATTGGAAGTTGTTTCTTCTTCAACAGTTGTCAAAGGTGAAGAAATCTCATGAGCAATTGAGTCATCAGAAGATCGTGGTGGAGTAAGATGAGAAGTAGAAATTTGTGGAGCTGAAATAATAATGGGCTCAGCAGGAACAGATGTAACTGGAATAACAAAGTCATCCAAATCGGTAGCAGAAGAAGAAGACACGTCATGCTGAAAAGTAGCAAGAGAATTAAAGAATGTGTCGTAATCGAATAACCATTTTGGACCTATGCCATTAGAAGACGGAGAATGCCGAAGAAATTCAACTTCATAGCATTCCTCTATTCGATGTGATGCTGTGTTATAAACTCTCTTGTTGTGAGAATTTGCAGAATAACCCAAGAAAAATCCAGATTCAGATTTTTCAGCAAACTTAGGAATGCGATCCTTAGTCTTCAACAACAAACACGGACATCCAAAAGGTTCCAAAAAATGAATATTCGGTTTCCGATTATTCAGTAATTCATAGCTTGTTTTCTGCTTATCTTTGACCACAAGAACTCTATTTAATACGAAACAAGCCGTATTAACTGCTTCTGCCCAAAAAGTTGTTGGCAACTTTGCATCTGAGAGCATTGTTCTTGCAGCTTCGATCAAAGTTCTGTTCTTCCTTTCAGCTACTCCATTTTGTTGTGGAGTTCGAGGTGCACTAAATTGTTGAGTAATTCCGTGCTGAAGACAAAACATTTCCAGTAAGTAGTTCTTGAATTTTGTACCATTATCACTTCTCAAAATTTTCACTTTTAGAGAAAACAAAGTTTCTAATCTCAGAATTAGATACTTAATTTTCTCAGCAGCCTCATCTTTTGTACTAAGGAAGTAAACCCATGAAAATCTGGAATAATCATCAGTGATTACTAAACAATAGGATTTACCCCCAATACTCCGAACACTTACGGGTCCAAACAAATCCATATGGAGAAGTTCCAAAGGAATGTTAATCGAATTCATCAATTTAGGTTTATGAGACTTCTTAGTTTGTTTTCCCTTTTTACAGGAAATACAGTGATCATTTAGTGAAAAGGTTTGTTTAGGAACCCCAATCACTAAATCATTCTTAACTAAGAAGTTCATTTTCCTAAAGTTAATGTGACCCATTCTTCTGTGCCACAAAATTGATTCCTTTTCTGTAGCTTTTGACAATAAGCAGGTATGCTCTGTAGATCGAGTAATGGTACGCATGTCTAAGACATACATATTCTTTATCCTTGGAGCTCGCATAAGAATCCACTCTTGAGGTACCACAAACCCTGGCTTAAGAATTAAGCACTCTTCATCGTTAAACCAAGTTGACAGTTTCTTGTCACAAACTTGGGAAACACTAAGTAGATTATGTTGAAGTTGTTCAACATAATTTACTTTGTCAAAACTGATTTCCCCGTTTGAAACTGTTCCCTCACCAGAAATCATGCCACCTTTGTCTCCGGCAAATGCAACAAATCCTCCGTCTTTAACCTTAACATCCTCAAGCAGAGAGAGATTCCTTGTCATATGTCTTGAACAGCCACTATCGATGTACCATATGTTATCAATAGCTCGGGAAGACTGTAAGACATTTGATCAAAAACGGATTAGTTGCTAATGGAGACCCAAGCCTTTGAGGCTATGGGTCTTCCAGAAATGACATCCATGATGAAAACGTCAATTTGTTTCAAGTTCTTTTTGAAATTCCTTTTGATTGACGCATCATGAGATTTTGTTTTCTTCTTTGACGAAACAGAAGATGTTACTTTTGGTTTTGATGATTTTTCGTGGACTGTTTTTAAATCATCTTTGATTTCAGAATGTTTAGCTTGCTTCGAATTATCTCTTGAACGTTTTTTAGCAAGCTTGTGACACTCATTGATAAGATGTCCACGAACACTACAATAGAAACATTTTCTTGTTTCATATTGTTTCCGAGAAGTAACTCTTTTATCAGAAACATGAAGTGAAGTCTTACTTGTAGAAGCCTCACATTTAGAATGTGATTTTCTATTTGTAGACACTTCACTTTTAGAAACAAAGTGAGAAGAAGAAAGTTTAGCTTTTGATGAAGAAGTTGATGATTGTAATTTTTGCGGTGAAGAAGATTGTTTCAAAATCTTTTTAACTTGTGTTGGTGTGTCACAAGCTTTCGATTTTTCTTTTAAATTTTCAAAACACAATCTTTAATCTTGTCACTACATTCACAATCATGCTTCTTCATTATGGAAGCATCAACTTTGGATTCATTAGTTGGTAAATCATCAACTTTGGAATCATCGGTTTTAAAAGATGATTCTAGAGTCTCACTTGAAGACACCTTTTGATGTGTGTCTTTCAAATCAACCTTTCCTTTTCCATAAGCAAACTCAACATTTGCTTCATTTTTAACTGGCAATGCAGAATAGGTAGTTGGTGGAGGAACAAAATGATATTCAACTTTTGAATCTTTTGTTTTTGAATCATTCTGATATCCAATACCATATTTAGATTTAGTATCTAAACGTTGGTTATTCATTATCTCATCAAAAACAACAGCAGATGTTGAAACATTTAGCAATTTTCTTTCAAGATCTAAAAGCATAGAATCAGCATCAGATTTTTCTTTTTTTAATAAATCCATTTCAACCAAATAACTATTAATAATGGATTGCTGATTGAAGATTTTTGCTTTTAAATCATGTGTTTCAACATTTGTTGACTCAAAACGTTTATTTAAAAGATCATTATTTTCAACCAATTCCTTGTTCTGTATTTTTAACTTTTCATTGTCAGTTAAAAGTTTAGCATTTTGAGTTTGATACATGCTGATTTGATTATTCAAATTAGTGCAATTTAAGCAAATTTGATCAGCAAAGGAAGAATCGACCTCAGAAACATTCACCATAAATGCTTGATTATGGGAATACTCATCCACGTGTGCGCTCCAATCATAAAACTCATCAGAAGTAGAAATGAGTGCAGAAGATGTGGAAGTAGCAGATGTTTCCTTTGTTTGAGGTTGAGAAGATGAAGAATATGTTTTGGAAGTTGATGGCTTGGTAAAACCAGAGGTAGGAGCTTTATTCTTCTCACATTCTCTTGCAAAGTGACCAAGGTTTTGACAATTGTAACAACGAACTCTTGATTTGTCAAAACCTGGTTTACCTCCTACTTTATTTTTACCAGTTCTTTGTAAAAACTTTTTAACCCGCCTGGTAAGCATAGCCATATTCCATTGCAAATCCATCTCTTCTAGATCATCTGGATGCATTTGATCATAATCCTCTTCAACTAACTCAACATTTCCAACTCTTCCAGAAATAAAAGCTTCGTATGAAGACAAGAATGCAGTAACAACATTTGCATGATCTTCAGTCACTCTTGAAACTTGTGGATTAGAATTCTGTTGATGACTTGAAGTTGGAGAACTTCCAGGACCATAAAAACCAAAACCTGAATATCCACCAGATGTGGTTCCACTTGAATTTCCACCAGGATAAGTTTCAGAACCTGAATATAATGCAGTTGTATCAGAAGATTTGGTAGTACCAAATTGAGTAAACTGCATCATTTTTCCTGTCTCCTTTTTCTGGAGAGACACATCATACACCTGAAGCTTATTGATTAAATCCTCAAAAGCATATTCCCCTAATGACTCATCTTCCATTAAGATATTTGCTTTGATGTCCCATCGAGAAGGCAAAGCTTCAATCAATTTTTCATTGATTTCAAGACGCTCAAGAATCATTCCATGTCTTTTTAACTCACTGATAAGCTGTGAGTATCTAACGATCAAATCGTTGAAAGATTCATTGGGAATACAAGTGAAAACATCCCATTGTTTCTTTAGTAAATCGCGTTTGCTCTTTTTCAATTTATCATTACCAGCAAACCGTTTTTCCATTGCTTTGTATAATTCAAAAGCAGTAGATAAATCTTTCCACCCTGCTAAAACATCACTTGGAAGACTCATTGAAATGATGGATTTAGCCTTCTTATCACGATCATGTTCTTTTCGTTCTTCCGAATTCATCATCTTTAATGATTTAGGTGGAGGATTATCTCGATAAATGCCTTCTGCTCTTGGATGTATATATTGTTCCAATATTGGAATCATCAAATCAGGATCATACAAAGCAATAAATGATTCAAAACGATATCTCCAGTCATCGTAATCATTTTGACAAAGAAACTTGGGTGGTTTTGTAGTTGTTCCGGTCTCTTGATCATTCTTCATCATTGTTTGCCAATTAACATGAGCCATTTTTCCAAGATGAAATCCGTGAATCACCCTAAAAATTCGCTAATCTTTCTTTGTGAATACACTGTCCGTGAATACTAATCAGATACTAATATCCGTGAATATTATTATCCAATAATACTAATATCCGTGAATATTAATATAAGTGAATACTAATATCCGTGAATATGAGTATCCGTTAATACACTTATCCGTGAATACAATATCCGAGAATAACAAAATATTAATATCCGTGAATAACAAAATATTAATATCCGAGAATATTTAAAAACAGTTTAACAATATTTTGAAAATTTTAATCCGTGAATAAAACACCACTGTTTATGCGACAATAGCATAATTCACGGATACTGTTCATGCGACAATAGGAATATTCACGGAGTATATATATTCACGGAACTTTGATTTTTCACAGGAAGTGTTAATTCACGGAAAACAATTCCAGAATTTTCAAAGTGATACAGATTCTTCAAAACAGGCTTGTTTTTGATGAAACTTGTTGCAATGAGCTCGGAATTTGATTTCCGACACTCAGAAACAATCAATTTTAACTTTGATCGTCAAAGTTTCAATCATGCAGAAAAGAGACGTAAGCTGTTGTGGAACCTTTTGATCAATTCATCATCATATAGTCGATGTGAGTGAATTCAGATTATATCAGAAATCACTTGTTCTAATCTTCAGATGGATTGTGACGTTGTCTCAAATGATACACATCACGTAACTTCTTCAAATCTTCATCTTCACACTTTTAAATCACAAACATGTTCTAATTTCTTATCCTTTGTCTCTGATACCACTTGTGAGCGACTTAGATCAGGATACGCAAACTAGAACTTGTGTGTATTTGTGCGGAATTCAAATATACACAATCACAATTGTAATAAAGAAGAATGAGATGAAAGAATCAACAAGAAAATATTGATTATATTTTCATATACAAGAAGTCAGAAGTACAAGTAAATGTCTCTCAAAATTACATCAAAAAGCTAACCCAAAATGACTTCAATTACATCTATTTATAGACAAATCCTACGACAATTCTAAGTGTAATCCGTGAATAGCTTATTCACGGAATTACACCGTCCGTGAATACAAGTCATTCACGGAAAGCTTATTGTCGAACCATTCTCATTCACGGATACAAAGACTTAGACAAATTCTTATCATTCACGGACATAACGTATTGTCGAAGCTCATCATTCACGGATACCACTTATTGTCGAATAAGCATTGTCGGATAGACATTCACACAATGCATTCACGGAGAAAAATATTCACAGATTAAACACTTAGACAAAATTAAGTATTAATTTTGTCTCTACAGTAGTTGAAGTCATTTTGTGAGCTGCTTTTTGATGTAATTTTGAGAGCTTTTGAGAGACAGTCACTTGTACATGTTAACCTCTTGTATATGAAAGATGGATTTAGAAATATAATCAAGATTTCCTGTTGAATACTTTTATCTCTTTCTTCTTTACTATAACTCACATTGTGATTGTGTGTATTTGTATTCCGCACGAATATACATACGTTCTAGTTTGCGTATTCTGATCCGAGGTCGCTCACAGCGACATCATCTTATTCTTCTCAATCTCCATCAACATCAACTCATCATCAGAGTCAAAATACTCAAAATGATGACTCTCACAGTTCTAATCCTGACTCATCAGATATACCATCAACGGGTACACAAGTTGCTGATGCACCTCAACGAATGACAAAGTGGACAAAACATATTGATAATCAACTGATTATTGGTAATCCACAATCAAGGGTTCAGACCAGATCAGCGACTGCTAATTTTTGTCTATTTGTTAGCTTTGTCTCGATGATGGAGCCCAAAAAGATTGATGAGGCACTCACTGATCATCACTGGGTAGCTGCCATGCAAGATGAGCTATCTCAGTTTGAAAGAAACAAAGTTTGGAAACTTGTTCCTCAAGTAGCTGGAAAGTCAGTGATTGGAACAAGGTGGGTGTTCAGAAACAAAATGGACGCTGATGGTGTGGTAATAAGGAATGAGGCCAGATTGGTTGCACAAGGTTACTGTCAACAAGAAGGAATTGACTACGATGAAACCTTTGCACCAATAGCTAGACTTGAAGCAATCAGGTTGTTCTTAGCATATGCAGCTCACATGAAATTCAAAGTATATCAGATGGATGTAAAGAGTGCCTTCTTGAATGGAAAGCTGCAGGAGGAAGTGTATGTTAAGCAACCACCCGGATTCACTGATCCCAAGCATCCAGGTTATGTCTATAAGCTGGAAAAAGCTTTATATGGACTAAAATAAGCTCCTAGAGCTTGGTATGACACTCTCTCTGCATTCTTAACTAAATGTGGGTATGTCAGAGGCAAAATTGACAGTACCCTATTTATCAAAAGAGATAAGAGAGATGTCATATTGGTCCAAATTTATGTTGATGATATTATATTTGGGTCTACTAACAATGACTTGTGCAAGGAATTCTCTGATTTCATGACTAAAAGTTATGAAATGAGCATGATGGGTGAACTAACATTTTTCCTTGGTCTGCAAATAAAGCAAACCAAGACTGGTATTTTTATAAATCAAGGAAAGTATGTTAAAGATTTATTAAAGAAATTTGAATTCACTACCTGTTCATCCCTTGCTACACCAATGTCATCTGCAGTAAAATTACATGCTGACTCTGATGATAAATCTGTAAACATCACTGCTTATAGAGGAATGATCGGGTCACTGCTGTATTTAACTGCAAGTAGACCAGACATTATGTTTTGCTACATGTCTATGTGCTAGGTATCAAGCTGATCCAAAGGAATCCCACTTGCTCGCTGTCAAAAGAATATTTAGGTATCTGAAGGGTACACCAAATCTTGGTCTCTGGTACCCATCTGGTTCAGATTTCTCGCTGAAGGGATATTCAGATTCTGATCATGCTGGATGCAAGATGGATAGAAAGAGTACCTCTGGTAGCTGTCAGTTTCTTGGAGAAAAGCTTGTAAGCTGGTCAAGCAAGAAACAAAATTCAGTCTCAACTTCTACTGCTGAGGCTCAATATGTCGCTGCTAGGGCTTGCACTGCTCAAATTCTGTGGATGAGGAATCAGCTCGCTGACTATGGTTTTGACTTCTGGAATGTTCCAATTTATTGTGACAGTCAAAGTGCTATAGCCATAGCAAATAATCCTGTGATGCATTCGAGAACAAAGCACATTGATGTCAGATATCACTTCATCAGGGATCACGTCATGAAAGGTGACATTGAACTGCATTTCATTCCGACTGATTACCAACTCACTGATATCTTTACAAAACCTTTGGATGAGAAAAGATTTAACTTTCTTATCAGCGAGTTGGGGATGCTGAACTTAAATGATTAAACATGTTTGTTTAATAAAAGGTGTCTCGCTGATCTTCTGTGAAATTATTTTTTTTATATATTTTTTTTCCACATAAACTAAGTACGTATTATATCTCACATTTCATCTAGCTGATTAAGTTAGTATTCTAAGTTGTAATTTAATCAGCGAAATCAAATGTGAAGTGTGATATTTATCTTATTTTATGATATAACTTATATATTTAAATTTTTTTTGTTTGTTTTTGTCTTTTATTTCATTTAATATGACATTTATATCGACATATATTTTAATACATTTAATACATTCTGTATTCAATGTGTAACGATTTATATTCCTTAAAAATGTTTTATTAGTATCCGTAAAAGTTGCCTTTTTTCTCTGACACAAGGTACACTTTTACGGCGCGTCATTTTCATCGTATTTAATGTCGCGCCGTTAAACTATCATTGCCCTATTTGTCTACCCTTAACCACCACCATCGACCACGCATCTTCAATTTAACCACACGATTCATATTTCTTCAAACCTATTTAAACAGCGAGTCGACGTTTCATTTCACTTTTTACGCTTACTTGTTTTTCAAAACTTCATCTTCTCCAAAATTCTCTCTGATTTCTGAAACCTAAAACAATTAAGCGTAAATCTTTTCATGGCTCGATCAAAATTTTTCAACAATTCTTACACACTGACTACAGAGATTAAAGCTCTTCGAGCCTCTGCGGTCAGTGAAACACTTATTGTCTCAGTTCCCAAATCTAACTATTTGGGAAATGTTTCTTGTGCGAAACCTGAGTATGCGGAGGTGATAAAATTTCTAAACAACCATTTCATCCTCCCTGCTCTAACATTATCGCCTGAGGAAATGAACCCTGAATGGCTCAGTGAGTTCTGGTTTACCTGCACTCACTCTGTCGTTAATGGTGTTTCACAACTCCAGGGTTTCATCGATAATGGAACCCAACAAATTTTCATCATCACCAACACCATCCGTGCAGTCTTAAAACTTCCTGCACATGATACATACGAACCACTCCCTGAGAGTGACGTTGCCAAGGGAGGCATAGTCGATCTCAATGGGATCGAGTGTAAATTCACTCTTGATGCGAGTGGTGCTCGTAAGTATTCCACTGTGCACAAATCCCATATGGATGGTGTTTGGAATGCAATTTTTACAAATTTTATTCAATCTTTGGGCACAAAAACCGGAAGCTTTGATCAGTTTAGCTCCCTGGAAGCCCAGATCAGCTGGTCACTGATCAACTTTTTACAAGTTGATTATGCAAGTGTGATCTTTTCTGAGCTGGTCAACTGAGTCGCTGAGCCTTCTAGGGCTAAATATGTTCCATATCCTAGGTTTCTGTCACTGATCTTTCGAGATCAGTTTGAGGCCTATGATAGGGTATCTTTTGAAGGCTTTGCGCCAACCCTAGTAGGATCTCAAATATTTTCAAAACCAGCGACTGCGGTTTTACCAAATTTTATGAAACATCAGGGGATACCTGTACCCCAGCCTGTAACTATGGTACCATCATCTGATCCTGCTATCCCATCGACCACGTCACTGATCACACCCCCAGTGACTATTAGTGGCCAACCACCAGTCAAGAAACCACCTACTGCTCCCAAGAAAAAATCCAAATTAGGGTCCCTGACATTAAAGGATCAGGGACATAGCCAAAAGAAACAATCCAAGGGTGAAGCAGTGTCTGAATGTTCAGCTCCTGCGGGCACCCTTGAGAAACCCAAACCTTCCACTGCTTCGCTGGACTCCTGAAAGTCCAGTGATTCTAAAAAGGGTAACCAACAGACAGCTGCAATGGCTCAAACCATTGTTAGCAGTGATTTGGATGCATCCCACAACCTTCTATCGAGTCAACCCATTAGCCACTTGTCATCCTCCCGAAAGGATGACATTTCAGAAAAAGGGCTAGTGACATCAGTGGGTGATAACACACTCATTGCTGATGTCAAACCACTGGCTACAGACCCGGGCCAACCTATCTCTATCATTGCACCGGCCGTCAATATCTCACCACTGTCACATGGTGGGATACAGGTTGCTTCTTCTGTTTCCGATGAACCACCAGCTAGAATACAAGCTGATGGTGAGGAGGCCACAACCATGGACACCTCTGATGATACTTTACCCGCTCCACCAACCCACCAAATCAACATCACCACCTCACCCATCTAGGAGATTTCCCCCACCTCCTTCTCCAGTCGACCTACATCTCCACCACACCAACCAACTCACACTTCACCACCAGTCACTCTCACATATCATTCCACCTCCGATCAACTACTGATGGAGTACATTGCCAAATCCCAAACCCAGATTAAGATGCTCACTGAAGACCGTGAGGCACTTATTGGCAATGTCTCCATACTCACCAAAGCTGTCACCTCTCTCACTGATGTCTATAACTCCTTTGAACCATGGAGCTCCTCAGTCAGTGAGAAGGTGCAAACCCTAACCACTACACTCACTGAGCTAGCCTCCACCTCTATCACTCATGACATAACCATTACCTAGCTAACCAACAGCCACCAAGCCTTAGCCACATCTGTATCCAACTACCTGTATCATACTGACAAAATTGTTAAGGTGCTTCCACAGATGGTTTCACATCTAGCATCTACAAGAGCTGAGGTCACTGCCCTAAGAGAAGAGAATGCTAAATATTTTCAAAAGATCAACAGGGCAGTGGATCAGTTTGTGCAGACCAGTCATGGGGAGAGTGAAGATGAAGATGAAGTCACTATCGCTGATCCTGATATACCTCCTGCTGTGACTGATCCGCTTACAAACAAAGCTCACAGGGAAATAGTGCTGAAGGGATATGTTCTTCGCCCAATCCCTGAGAATCCTGATTTGGAAGCCCTTGCAGTTGCTGAGCTATCATGGTTGGATATGGATGTAACTGATGATGAAGTTGCTGAGGTTGATAGGCTTCCTGAGTTCTGTGCTGAAGAACTCAGAAATTATAATTTGTTAATCAATCAATGGGCTGAAGCTGATGAAGCTAAGGTGGAGGGCACCTCAGTGAGTTTTGAACTTGCTCGCTGGGAGTGGATGAACAGAGAGGTCATTGATGATGAGGAAGATGATATCATCATGCATGATGCTGATGATGATGATGATGATGATGGTCAGGGAGGTGGTCATGGGGATGGTCAGGGAGAAAGCTCAGATGATGAAGATGGAGATAATGATACAAAAATGGAGGATCAGCAACCCATATCTCTAATCTTAAAAAGAAAAAGGACCAGTGACACCTCGCCTGCATCTGAACCTCAATCAAAGAAATCTACTCCAGCAGCAACCACTCCAACTCAAACCCCAACTACCACCACTATATTACCAATCCTCCCTGCTCCTCTTTCCATCACAACCTCAGTTGACTCTTCCCCTATCGCTCTTCTGTCCTCTGACTCAACCTCAGAAAGTCCCTCTACTGAAATGATATTGAAAATGAGACTTGAGGATGAGTTAAGAGAGGAAGAAAGAAAAAGACTTCTGAAAGAGCAATCAGATGCTGATAGAGCCTACCAGTTGCAATTAAGCGCTGAAGATGCCAATGAAAGGGCCAGATTGCTTAAACTAAAGAAAGATCAATAAGAGACTGATGCCATGATTGCTAAGGCACTTGCTGAAGAAGAAGACAGTGAGCTAGAGCAAAGAAAGAAATCAGCTAGCAAAAGTTCAAAAAGGATTGGGGGAGTGGGCAAGTCTTCAGTGGACAGAAAATGGGATGAGATAGATAGAAAAAGGTTCACAGCTCGAATGACAGGAAGATCAAATCCTGCACCTATTACCAAGGTCAGTCTGAAGAAGTCAAAGAATCAATCTCAACCTCAGCTCCTAATCTACAGAGGTACAGACACTCAAGCTATGCTACTTGATCAAGTATGCAAGCTGCACAGAGAGGAATGGAATGAAATCAGGCTCGCCATCAGCTACTCTACAAGTGCAGCTAAAGCTGATGTTCTGAAGGAGATAGATCGACTTTTTCAAAAGATGGTGTCGCTGCAACTTCTCAGGCCAGCAGATATTGTCATACATGGTGAAGAGATTGTTCAGCCATCAAGTCCAAGGTATAGGTTAGGCACCAGCAGTGTCTATCGAATCCCCAGCACTTCAAGGTTAAATCTATCTATCCATGTTGGTGTGTCAAGACTTGAAGGACATGAGGTCACTGAGGGGGAGAAGGGTCTTGTATACAGGGACTTAAATGGTGTCCTAACATTTCAGAGAGAAGCTGAGCTTGAGAAGGTTGATCAGAAACAACTTATTCACCTAATCAGTTCAGCAAGCATGCTTCCAAAGAACTCAAAGATCAGAAAAGCTATTCTCGATGAAGCTTTGGCAAGAAAGCCAGATACCTGCCCTCTCAGGAAAAATATGAGCTTGAAGCTGAACTTGGAACTGTGAAGGAGGAAGAAAAGTGGAGAGATAAGTAGTGTAGATTACCTTGTAATAGATAGCATCTTTAAACCTTTATATATAATGCTTTCTTTCAAAATTTCCTTGTAAGTAGTTTTGTTAGAAAAGATTACAAGTGTAAGTCTCTGAACGACCAACCAACTATCAGACAACTAAAAACTTCTCTGCAACAAATTTTACTCAAGAATTCTCACAGAGCTTCAATCACAATCATTTAGGGGGAGATTGTTGAGTCACTGGTCGCTGATATAAAGTCACTGATCCTCTCCCTGAAAGACTTCACATAAATGATCTTAGTTGAAGCTGCTGTTACAAAAAGTTTTTAGTCTCTGATCATATCTCTCCAGCTAGAAGATGAAGAACCTATTAAGATAAAAGACTCAACTTTGTGTGTCGCTGATACTCATCTACCAGCGAGAGTCTCCAAGTCTTCTTAAGTTATTCCTTCTGCTGAATAAAAGAAGTCACTCAAGTACTGTAGCTCAAGTTACTCTTCAAGAGCACGTTAGCTCGCAGTGAGTAAGGAGAGCCTCTATTACTTCAGTGACTGCAGCATTAAATGTTTCATTAATAAGGAGTTGACATATTCGACGTTATTACGGCACCACGCTTGCTCCTCGTAACTTGGTCCAACATGGAAACTAACGTGGCAGCAAGTGATTGGCTTCAAGGTAAAAAGTGATCTTTCCCATATCAGAATGTTAGAACTATGATATGTCACATCAATTGTTCCTGACCAATCAAGCAGCAACACGTGTTTATATCAGAATGTTGGAACTATGATATGTTACATCAATTGTTCCTGACCAATCAAGCAGCAACACGTGTTTATATCAGAATGTTGGAACTGTGATATGTCACATCAATTGTTCCTGACCAATCAAGCAGCAACATGTGTTTTTCTAAATCCGGATTTCAAGGGACTCAGTGTCTATAAATAGCGTAGTATGTTGTACTTCATTTGTGTTGATTATTCGTATTGTCGCTTGTTTGTCAGTGACTTGTCTAATCAGTTAACACATTTAAAAAGAAAAAGTTTTAATTGTATTCAACCCCCCCCCCCAACAATTAAACGACTGTTAGCGATTCATAATCACTAACTAAATAGTGATTAGGGACTCACATACAACTTATCCTAAGTTTAAATATAGTAGTTCGCTTCAAACGCCGTCGTCCAGGTCACATAAGCCAATTACAAACTTAGAATATAATTAAATCGTCATTTTTCTAAATAATACAACTTATCCTAAGTTTGAATATAGTAGTTCGCTTCAAACGCCATCGTCCATGTCACATAAGCCAATTACAAACTTAGGATATAATTAATTCGTCATTTTTCTGAATAATACAACTTATCCTAAGTTTAAATATAGTAGTTCGCTTCAAACATCGTTTTCCATGTCACATAAGCCAATTACAAACTTAGGATATAATTAAATCGTCATTTTTCTGAATAATACAACTTATCCTAAGTTTGAATATAGTAGCTCGCTTCAAACGCCGTCGTCCATGTCACATAAGCCAATTACAAACTTACGATATAATTAAATCGTCATTTTTCTGAATAATACAACTTATTCTAAGTTTGAATATAGTAGCTCGCTTCAAACGCCGTCGTCCATGTCACATAAGCCAATTACAAACTTCGGATATAATTAAATCGTCATTTTTCCGAATAATACAACTTATCCTAAGTTTGAATATAGTAGTTCGCTTCCAACGCCGTCGTCCATGTCCCATAAGCCAATTACAAACTTATGATATAATTAATTTGTCATTTTTCTGAATAATACCTTTTTCCTAAGTTTAAATATAGTTGTTCGCTTCAAACGCCGTCGTCCATGTCACATAAGCCAACTACAAACTTAGGATATAATTAAATCGTTATTTTTCAGAATAATACAACTTATCCTAAGTTTGAATATAGTAGTTTGCTTCAAACGCCGTCGTCCATGTCAAACTTAGGATATAATTAATTCGTTATTTTTCTGAATAATACAACTTATCCTAAGTTTGAATATAGTTGGTCGCTTCAAACGCCGTCGTCCATGTCACATAAGCCAATTACAAACTTAGGATATAATTAATTCGTCATTTTCCGAATAATACAACTTATCCTAAGTTTGAATATAGTAGTTCGCTTCAAATGCCGTCGTCCATGTTACATAAGCCAATTACAAACTTAGGATATAATTAAATCATCATTTTTCTGAATAATACAACTTATCCTAAGTTTAAATATAGTAGCTCGCTTCAAACGCCGTCGTCCATGTCACATAAGCCAATTACAAACTTAGGATATAATTAATTCGTCATTTTTGTGAATAATACAACTTATACTAAGTTTAAATATAGTAGCTCGCTTCAAACGCCTTCGTCCATGTCACATAAGCCATTTACAAACATAGGATTTAATTAATTCGTCATTTTTCTAAATAATACAACTTATCCTAAGTTTGAATATAGTAGTTCGCTTCAAACGCCGTCGTACATGTCACATTAGCCAATTACAAACTTAGGATATAATTAATTTGTCATTTTTCTGAATAATACAACTTATCCTAAGTTTGAATATAATAGTTCGCTTCAAACGCCGTCGTCCATGTCACATAAGCCAATTACAAACTTAGGATATAATTAATTCATCATTTTTCTGAATAATACCTTTATCCTAAGTTTAAATATAGTAGTTCGCTTCAAACGCCGTCGTCCATGTCACATAAGCCAATTACAAACTTAGAATATAATTAAATCGTCATTTTTCTAAATAATACAACTTATCCTAAGTTTGAATATAGTAGTTCGCTTGAAACGCCGTTGTCCATGTCCAATAAGCCAATTACAAACTTAGGATATAATTAATTCGTCATTTTTCTGAATAATACAACTTATCCTTAGTTTAAATATAGTAGTTCACTTCAAACGTCGTCTTCCATGTCACATAAGCCAATTACAAACTGAGGATATAATTAAATCGTCATTTTTCTGAATAATAAAACTTATCCTAAGTTTTAATATAGTAGCTCGCTTCAAACGCCGTCGTCTATTTCACATAAGCCAATTACAAACTTATGATATAATTAAATCGTCATTTTTCTGAATAATACAACTTATTCTAAGTTTGAATATAGTAGCTCGCTTCAAAAGCCGTCGTCCATGTCACATAAGCCAATTACAAACTTCGGATATAATTAAATCCTCATTTTTCCGAATAATACAACTTATCCTAAGTTTGAATATAGTAGTTTGCTTCAAACGCCGTCGTCCATGTCAAACTTAGGATATAATTAATTCGTTATTTTTCTGAATAATACAACTTATCCTAAGTTTGAATATAGTTGGTCGCTTCAAACGCCGTCGTCCATGTCACATAAGCCATTTACAAACTTAGGATATAATTAATTCATCATTTTTCTGAATAATACCTTTATCCTAAGTTTAAATATAGTAGTTTGCTTCAAACGCCGTCGTCCAGGTCACATAAGCCAATTACAAACTTAGAATATAATTAAATCGTCATTTTTCTAAATAATACAACTTATCCTAAGTTTGAATATAGTAGTTCGCTTCAAACGCCATCGTCCATGTCACATAGGCCAATTACAAACTTAGGATATAATTAATTCGTCATTTTTCTGAATAATACAACTTATCCTAAGTTTAAATATAGTAGTTCGCTTCAAACGCCGTCGTCCATGTCACATAAGCCAATTACAAACTTACGATATAATTAAATCGTCATTTTTCTGAATAAAACAACTTACTCTAAGTTTGAATATAGTAGCTCGCTTCAAACGTCGTCGTCCATGTCACATAAGCCAATTACAAACTTCGGATATAATTAAATCGTCATTTTTCCGAATAATACAACTTATCCTAAGTTTGAATATAGTAGTTCGCTTCAAACACCGTCGTCCATGTCCCATAAGCCAATTACAAACTTACGATATAATTAAATCGTCATTTTTGTGAATAATACAACTTATCCTAAGTTTAAATATAGTAGCTCGCTTCAAACGCCTTCGTCCATGTCACATAAGCCATTTACAAACATAGGATTTAATTAATTCGTCATTTTTCTAAATAATACAACTTATCCTAAGTTTGAATATAGTAGTTCGCTTCAAACGCCGTCGTACATGTCACATAAGCCAATTACAAACTTAGGATATAATTAATTTGTCATTTTTCTGAATAATACAACTTATCCTAAGTTTGAATATAATAGTTCGCTTCAAACGCCGTCGTCCATGTCACATAAGCCAATTACAAACTTAGGATATAATTAATTCATCATTTTTCTGAATAATACCTTTATCCTAAGTTTAAATATAGTAGTTCGCTTCAAACATCGTCTTCCATGTCACATAAGCCAATTACAAACTTAGGATATAATTAAATCGTCATTTTTCTGAATAATACAACTTATCCTAAGTTTGAATATAGTAGCTCGCTTCAAACGCCGTCGTCCATGTCACATAAGCCAATTACAAACTTACGATATAATTAAATCGTCATTTTTCTGAATAATACAACTTATTCTAAGTTTGAATATAATAGCTCGCTTCAAACGTCGTCGTCCATGTCAAATAAGCCAATTACAAACTTCGGATATAATTAAATCGTCATTTTTCCGAATAATACAACTTATCCTAAGTTTGAGTATAGTAGTTCGCTTCAAACGCCGTCGTCCATGTTACATAAGCCAATTACAAACTTAGGATATAATTAAATCATCATTTTTCTGAATAATACAACTTATCCTAAGTTTAAATATAGTAGCTCGCTTCAAACGCCGTCGTCCATGTCACATAAGCCAATTACAAACTTAGGATATAATTAATTCGTCATTTTTGTGAATAATACAACTTATACTAAGTTTAAATATAGTAGCTCGCTTCAAACGCCTTCGTCCATGTCACATAAGCCATTTACAAACATAGGATTTAATTAATTCGTCATTTTTCTAAATAATACAACTTATCCTAAGTTTGAATATAGTAGTTCGCTTCAAACGCCGTCGTACATGTCACATTAGCCAATTACAAACTTAGGATATAATTAATTTGTCATTTTTCTGAATAATACAACTTATCCTAAGTTTGAATATAATAGTTCGCTTCAAACGCCGTCGTCCATGTCACATAAGCCAATTACAAACTTAGGATATAATTAATTCATCATTTTTCTGAATAATACCTTTATCCTAAGTTTAAATATAGTAGTTCGCTTCAAACGCCGTCGTCCATGTCACATAAGCCAATTACAAACTTAGAATATAATTAAATCGTCATTTTTCTAAATAATACAACTTATCCTAAGTTTGAATATAGTAGTTCGCTTGAAACGCCGTTGTCCATGTCCAATAAGCCAATTACAAACTTAGGATATAATTAATTCGTCATTTTTCTGAATAATACAACTTATCCTTAGTTTAAATATAGTAGTTCACTTCAAACGTCGTCTTCCATGTCACATAAGCCAATTACAAACTGAGGATATAATTAAATCGTCATTTTTCTGAATAATAAAACTTATCCTATGTTTTAATATAGTAGCTCGCTTCAAACGCCGTCGTCTATTTCACATAAGCCAATTACAAACTTATGATATAATTAAATCGTCATTTTTCTGAATAATACAACTTATTCTAAGTTTGAATATAGTAGCTCGCTTCAAAAGCCGTCGTCCATGTCACATAAGCCAATTACAAACTTCGGATATAATTAAATCCTCATTTTTCCGAATAATACAACTTATCCTAAGTTTGAATATAGTAGTTTGCTTCAAACGCCGTCGTCCATGTCAAACTTAGGATATAATTAATTCGTTATTTTTCTGAATAATACAACTTATCCTAAGTTTGAATATAGTTGGTCGCTTCAAACGCCGTCGTCCATGTCACATAAGCCATTTACAAACTTAGGATATAATTAATTCATCATTTTTCTGAATAATACCTTTATCCTAAGTTTAAATATAGTAGTTTGCTTCAAACGCCGTCGTCCAGGTCACATAAGCCAATTACAAACTTAGAATATAATTAAATCGTCATTTTTCTAAATAATACAACTTATCCTAAGTTTGAATATAGTAGTTCGCTTCAAACGCCATCGTCCATGTCACATAGGCCAATTACAAACTTAGGATATAATTAATTCGTCATTTTTCTGAATAATACAACTTATCCTAAGTTTAAATATAGTAGTTCGCTTCAAACGCCGTCGTCCATGTCACATAAGCCAATTACAAACTTACGATATAATTAAATCGTCATTTTTCTGAATAAAACAACTTACTCTAAGTTTGAATATAGTAGCTCGCTTCAAACGTCGTCGTCCATGTCACATAAGCCAATTACAAACTTCGGATATAATTAAATCGTCATTTTTCCGAATAATACAACTTATCCTAAGTTTGAATATAGTAGTTCGCTTCAAACACCGTCGTCCATGTCCCATAAGCCAATTACAAACTTACGATATAATTAAATCGTCATTTTTGTGAATAATACAACTTATCCTAAGTTTAAATATAGTAGCTCGCTTCAAACGCCTTCGTCCATGTCACATAAGCCATTTACAAACATAGGATTTAATTAATTCGTCATTTTTCTAAATAATACAACTTATCCTAAGTTTGAATATAGTAGTTCGCTTCAAACGCCGTCGTACATGTCACATAAGCCAATTACAAACTTAGGATATAATTAATTTGTCATTTTTCTGAATAATACAACTTATCCAAAGTTTGAATATAATAGTTCGCTTCAAACGCCGTCGTCCATGTCACATAAGCCAATTACAAACTTAGGATATAATTAATTCATCATTTTTCTGAATAATACCTTTATCCTAAGTTTAAATATAGTAGTTCGCTTCAAACATCGTCTTCCATGTCACATAAGCCAATTACAAACTTAGGATATAATTAAATCGTCATTTTTCTGAATAATACAACTTATCCTAAGTTTGAATATAGTAGCTCGCTTCAAACGCCGTCGTCCATGTCACATAAGCCAATTACAAACTTACGATATAATTAAATCGTCATTTTTCTGAATAATACAACTTATTCTAAGTTTGAATATAATAGCTCGCTTCAAACGTCGTCGTCCATGTCACATAAGCCAATTACAAACTTCGGATATAATTAAATCGTCATTTTTCCGAATAATACAACTTATCCTAAGTTTGAATATAGTAGTTCGCTTCAAACGCCGTCGTCCATGTCCCATAAGCCAATTACAAACTTATGATATAATTAATTCGTCATTTTTCTGAATAATACCTTTTTCCTAAGTTTAAATAAAGTTGTTCGCGTCAAACGCCGTCGTCCATGTCACATAAGCCAACTACAAACTTAGGATATAATTAAATCGTTATTTTTCAGAATAATACAACTTATCCTAAGTTTGAATATAGTAGTTTGCTTCAAACGCCGTCGTCCATGTCAAACTTAGGATATAATTAATTCGTTATTTTTCTGAATAATACAACTTATCCTAAGTTTGAATATAGTTGGTCGCTTCAAACGCCGTCGTCCATGTCACATAAGCCAATTACAAACTTAGGATATAATTAATTCGTCATTTTCCGAATAATACAACTTATCCTAAGTTTGAATATAGTAGTTCGCTTCAAATGCCGTCATCCATGTTACATAAGCCAATTACAAACTTAGGATATAATTAAATCATCATTTTTCTGAATAATACAACTTATCCTAAGTTTAAATATAGTAGCTCGCTTCAAACGCCGTCGTCCATATCACATAAGCCAATTACAAACTTAGGATATAATTAATTCGTCATTTTTGTGAATAATACAACTTATCCTAAGTTTAAATATAGTAGCTCGCATCAAACGCCTTCGTCCATGTCACATAAGCCATTTACAAACATAGGATTTTATTAATTCGTCATTTTTCTAAATAATACAACTTATCCTAAGTTTGAATATAGTAGTTCGCTTCAAACGCCGTCGTACATGTCACATAAGCCAATTACAAACTTAGGATATAAATAATTTGTCATTTTTCTGAATAATACAACTTATCCTAAGTTTGAATATAATAGTTCGCTTCAAACGCCGTCGTCCATGTCACATAAGCCAATTACAAACTTAGGATATAATTAATTCATCATTTTTCTGAATAATACCTTTATCCTAAGTTTAAATATAGTAGTTCGCTTCAAACGCCGTCGTCCATGTCACATAAGCCAATTACAAACTTAGAATATAATTAAATCGTCATTTTTCTAAATAATACAACTTATCCTAAGTTTGAATATAGTAGTTCGCTTGAAACGCCGTTGTCCATGTCAAATAAGCCAATTACAAACTTAGGATATAATTAATTCGTCATTTTTCTGAATAATACAACTTATCCTTAGTTTAAATATAGTAGTTCGCTTCAAACGCCGTCTTCAATGTCACATAAGCCAATTACAAACTTAGGATATAATTAAATCGTCATTTTTCTGAATAATAAAACTTATCCTAAGTTTAAATATAGTAGCTCGCTTCAA
This sequence comes from Pseudognaphalium luteoalbum, assembly GCA_963422505.1. Classification (NCBI taxonomy): domain Eukaryota; kingdom Viridiplantae; phylum Streptophyta; class Magnoliopsida; order Asterales; family Asteraceae; genus Pseudognaphalium; species Pseudognaphalium luteoalbum. The sequence continues at coordinate 88,668,037 of OY730197.1, forward strand.
ACGCCGTCGTCTATGTCACATAAGCCAATTACAAACTTATGATATAATTAAATCGTCATTTATCTGAATAATACAACTTATTCTAAGTTTGAATATAGTAGCTCGCTTCAAAAGCCGTCGTCCATGTCACATAAGCCAATTACAAACTTCGGATATAATTAAATCGTCATTTTTCCGAATAATACAACTTATCCTAAGTTTGAATATAGTAGTTCGCTTCAAACACCGTCGTCCATGTCCCATAAGCCAATTACAAACTTACGATATAATTAAATCGTCATTTTTGTGAATAATACAACTTATCCTAAGTTTAAATATAGTAGCTCGCTTCAAACGCCTTCGTCCATGTCACATAAGCCATTTACAAACATAGGATTTAATTAATTCGTCATTTTTCTAAATAATACAACTTATCCTAAGTTTGAATATAGTAGTTCGCTTCAAACGCCGTCGTACATGTCACATAAGCCAATTACAAACTTAGGATATAATTAATTTGTCATTTTTCTGAATAATACAACTTATCCAAAGTTTGAATATAATAGTTCGCTTCAAACGCCGTCGTCCATGTCACATAAGCCAATTACAAACTTAGGATATAATTAATTCATCATTTTTCTGAATAATACCTTTATCCTAAGTTTAAATATAGTAGTTCGCTTCAAACATCGTCTTCCATGTCACATAAGCCAATTACAAACTTAGGATATAATTAAATCGTCATTTTTCTGAATAATACAACTTATCCTAAGTTTGAATATAGTAGCTCGCTTCAAACGCCGTCGTCCATGTCACATAAGCCAATTACAAACTTACGATATAATTAAATCGTCATTTTTCTGAATAATACAACTTATTCTAAGTTTGAATATAATAGCTCGCTTCAAACGTCGTCGTCCATGTCACATAAGCCAATTACAAACTTCGGATATAATTAAATCGTCATTTTTCCGAATAATACAACTTATCCTAAGTTTGAATATAGTAGTTCGCTTCAAACGCCGTCGTCCATGTCCCATAAGCCAATTACAAACTTATGATATAATTAATTCGTCATTTTTCTGAATAATACCTTTTTCCTAAGTTTAAATAAAGTTGTTCGCGTCAAACGCCGTCGTCCATGTCACATAAGCCAACTACAAACTTAGGATATAATTAAATCGTTATTTTTCAGAATAATACAACTTATCCTAAGTTTGAATATAGTAGTTTGCTTCAAACGCCGTCGTCCATGTCAAACTTAGGATATAATTAATTCGTTATTTTTCTGAATAATACAACTTATCCTAAGTTTGAATATAGTTGGTCGCTTCAAACGCCGTCGTCCATGTCACATAAGCCAATTACAAACTTAGGATATAATTAATTCGTCATTTTCCGAATAATACAACTTATCCTAAGTTTGAATATAGTAGTTCGCTTCAAATGCCGTCATCCATGTTACATAAGCCAATTACAAACTTAGGATATAATTAAATCATCATTTTTCTGAATAATACAACTTATCCTAAGTTTAAATATAGTAGCTCGCTTCAAACGCCGTCGTCCATATCACATAAGCCAATTACAAACTTAGGATATAATTAATTCGTCATTTTTGTGAATAATACAACTTATCCTAAGTTTAAATATAGTAGCTCGCATCAAACGCCTTCGTCCATGTCACATAAGCCATTTACAAACATAGGATTTTATTAATTCGTCATTTTTCTAAATAATACAACTTATCCTAAGTTTGAATATAGTAGTTCGCTTCAAACGCCGTCGTACATGTCACATAAGCCAATTACAAACTTAGGATATAAATAATTTGTCATTTTTCTGAATAATACAACTTATCCTAAGTTTGAATATAATAGTTCGCTTCAAACGCCGTCGTCCATGTCACATAAGCCAATTACAAACTTAGGATATAATTAATTCATCATTTTTCTGAATAATACCTTTATCCTAAGTTTAAATATAGTAGTTCGCTTCAAACGCCGTCGTCCATGTCACATAAGCCAATTACAAACTTAGAATATAATTAAATCGTCATTTTTCTAAATAATACAACTTATCCTAAGTTTGAATATAGTAGTTCGCTTGAAACGCCGTTGTCCATGTCAAATAAGCCAATTACAAACTTAGGATATAATTAATTCGTCATTTTTCTGAATAATACAACTTATCCTTAGTTTAAATATAGTAGTTCGCTTCAAACGCCGTCTTCAATGTCACATAAGCCAATTACAAACTTAGGATATAATTAAATCGTCATTTTTCTGAATAATAAAACTTATCCTAAGTTTAAATATAGTAGCTCGCTTCAAACGCCGTCGTCTATGTCACATAAGCCAATTACAAACTTATGATATAATTAAATCGTCATTTATCTGAATAATACAACTTATTCTAAGTTTGAATATAGTAGCTCGCTTCAAAAGCCGTCGTCCATGTCACATAAGCCAATTACAAACTTCGGATATAATTAAATCCTCATTTTTCCGAATAATACAACTTATCCTAAGTTTGAATATAGTAGTTTGCTTCAAACGCCGTCGTCCATGTCAAACTTAGGATATAATTAATTCGTTATTTTTCTGAATAATACAACTTATCCTAAGTTTGAATATACTTGGTCGCTTCAAACGTCGTCGTCCATGTCACATAAGCCAATTACAAATTTAGGATATAATTAATTCATCATTTTTCTGAATAATACCTTTATCCTAAGTTTAAATATAGTAGTTCGCTTCAAACGCCGTCGTCCATGTCACATAAGCCAATTACAAACTTAGAATATAATTAAATCGTCATTTTTCTAAATAATACAACTTATCCTAAGTTTGAATATAGTAGTTCGCTTCAAACGCCGTTGTCCATGTCAAATAAGCCAATTACAAACTTAGGATATAATTAATTCGTCATTTTTCTGAATAATACAACTTATCCTTAGTTTAAATATAGTAGTTCGCTTCAAACGCCGGCCAATTACAAACTTAGGATATAATTAAATCGTCATTTTTCTGAATAATAAAACTTATCCTAAGTTTTAATATAGTAGCTCGCTTCAAACGCCGTCGTCTATGTCACATAAGCCAATTACAAACTTATGATATAATTAAATCGTCATTTTTCTGAATAATACAACTTATTCTAAGTTTGAATATAGTAGCTCGCTTCAAAAGCCGTCGTCCATGTCACATAAGCCAACTACAAACTTCGGATATAATTAAATCCTCATTTTTCCGAATAATACAACTTATCCTAAGTTTGAATATAGTAGTTTGCTTCAAACGCCGTCGTCCATGTCAAACTTAGGATATAATTAATTCGTTATTTTTCTGAATATTACAACTTATCCTTAGTTTGAATATAGTTGGTCGCTTCAAACGCCGTCGTCAATGTCACATAAGCCAATTACAAACTTACGATATAATTAATTCGTCATTTTCCGAATAATACAACTTATCCTAAGTTTGAATATAGTAGTTCACTTCAAATGCCGTCGTCCATGTTACATAAGCCAATTACAAACTTAGGATATAATTAAATCATCATTTTTCTGAATAATACAACTTATCCTAAGTTTAAATATAGTAGCTCGCTTCAAACGCCGTCGTCCATGTCACATTAGCCAATTACAAACTTAGGATATAATTAATTCGTCATTTTTGTGAATAATACAACTTATCCTAAGTTTAAATATAGTAGCTCGCTTCAAACGCCTTCGTCCATGTCACATAAGCCATTTACAAACATAGGATTTAATTAATTCGTCATTTTTCTAAATAATACGACTTATCCTAAGTTTGAATATAGTAGTTCGCTTCAAACGCCGTCGTACATGTCACATAAGCCAATTACAAACTTAGGATATAATTAATTCGTCATTTTTCTGAATAATACAACTTATCCTAAGTTTGAATATAATAGTTCGCTTCAAACGCCGTCGTCCATGTCACATAAGCCAATTACAAACTTAGGATATAATTAAATCATCATTTTTCTGAATAAAACCTTTATCCTAATTTTAAATATAGTAGTTCGCTTCAAACGCCGTCGTCCATGTCACATAAGCCAATTACAAACTTAGAATATAATTAAATCGTCATTTTTCTAAATAATACAACTTATCCTAAGTTTGAATATAGTAGTTCGCTTGAAACGCCGTTGTCCATGTCCAATAAGCCAATTACAAACTTAGGATATAATTAATTCGTCATTTTTCTGAATAATACAACTTATCCTTAGTTTAAATATAGTAGTTCACTTCAAACGTCGTCTTCCATGTCACATAAGCCAATTACAAACTGAGGATATAATTAAATCGTCATTTTTCTGAATAATAAAACTTATCCTAAGTTTTAATATAGTAGCTCGCTTCAAACGCCGTCGTCTATTTCACATAAGCCAATTACAAACTTATGATATAATTAAATCGTCATTTTTCTGAATAATACAACTTATTCTAAGTTTGAATATAGTAGCTCGCTTCAAAAGCCGTCGTCCATGTCACATAAGCCAATTACAAACTTCGGATATAATTAAATCCTCATTTTTCCGAATAATACAACTTATCCTAAGTTTGAATATAGTAGTTTGCTTCAAACGCCGTCGTCCATGTCAAACTTAGGATATAATTAATTCGTTATTTTTCTGAATAATACAACTTATCCTAAGTTTGAATATAGTTGGTCGCTTCAAACGCCGTCGTCCATGTCACATAAGCCATTTACAAACTTAGGATATAATTAATTCATCATTTTTCTGAATAATACCTTTATCCTAAGTTTAAATATAGTAGTTTGCTTCAAACGCCGTCGTCCAGGTCACATAAGCCAATTACAAACTTAGAATATAATTAAATCGTCATTTTTCTAAATAATACAACTTATCCTAAGTTTGAATATAGTAGTTCGCTTCAAACGCCATCGTCCATGTCACATAGGCCAATTACAAACTTAGGATATAATTAATTCGTCATTTTTCTGAATAATACAACTTATCCTAAGTTTAAATATAGTAGTTCGCTTCAAACGCCGTCGTCCATGTCACATAAGCCAATTACAAACTTACGATATAATTAAATCGTCATTTTTCTGAATAAAACAACTTACTCTAAGTTTGAATATAGTAGCTCGCTTCAAACGTCGTCGTCCATGTCACATAAGCCAATTACAAACTTCGGATATAATTAAATCGTCATTTTTCCGAATAATACAACTTATCCTAAGTTTGAATATAGTAGTTCGCTTCAAACACCGTCGTCCATGTCCCATAAGCCAATTACAAACTTACGATATAATTAAATCGTCATTTTTGTGAATAATACAACTTATCCTAAGTTTAAATATAGTAGCTCGCTTCAAACGCCTTCGTCCATGTCACATAAGCCATTTACAAACATAGGATTTAATTAATTCGTCATTTTTCTAAATAATACAACTTATCCTAAGTTTGAATATAGTAGTTCGCTTCAAACGCCGTCGTACATGTCACATAAGCCAATTACAAACTTAGGATATAATTAATTTGTCATTTTTCTGAATAATACAACTTATCCTAAGTTTGAATATAATAGTTCGCTTCAAACGCCGTCGTCCATGTCACATAAGCCAATTACAAACTTAGGATATAATTAATTCATCATTTTTCTGAATAATACCTTTATCCTAAGTTTAAATATAGTAGTTCGCTTCAAACATCGTCTTCCATGTCACATAAGCCAATTACAAACTTAGGATATAATTAAATCGTCATTTTTCTGAATAATACAACTTATCCTAAGTTTGAATATAGTAGCTCGCTTCAAACGCCGTCGTCCATGTCACATAAGCCAATTACAAACTTACGATATAATTAAATCGTCATTTTTCTGAATAATACAACTTATTCTAAGTTTGAATATAATAGCTCGCTTCAAACGTCGTCGTCCATGTCACATAAGCCAATTACAAACTTCGGATATAATTAAATCGTCATTTTTCCGAATAATACAACTTATCCTAAGTTTGAATATAGTAGTTCGCTTCAAACGCCGTCGTCCATGTCCCATAAGCCAATTACAAACTTATGATATAATTAATTCGTCATTTTTCTGAATAATACCTTTTTCCTAAGTTTAAATAAAGTTGTTCGCGTCAAACGCCGTCGTCCATGTCACATAAGCCAACTACAAACTTAGGATATAATTAAATCGTTATTTTTCAGAATAATACAACTTATCCTAAGTTTGAATATAGTAGTTTGCTTCAAACGCCGTCGTCCATGTCAAACTTAGGATATAATTAATTCGTTATTTTTCTGAATAATACAACTTATCCTAAGTTTGAATATAGTTGGTCGCTTCAAACGCCGTCGTCCATGTCACATAAGCCAATTACAAACTTAGGATATAATTAATTCGTCATTTTCCGAATAATACAACTTATCCTAAGTTTGAATATAGTAGTTGGCTTCAAATGCCGTCATCCATGTTACATAAGCCAATTACAAACTTAGGATATAATTAAATCATCATTTTTCTGAATAATACAACTTATCCTAAGTTTAAATATAGTAGCTCGCTTCAAACGCCGTCGTCCATGTCACATAAGCCAATTACAAACTTAGGATATAATTAATTCGTCATTTTTGTGAATAATACAACTTATCCTAAGTTTAAATATAGTAGCTCGCATCAAACGCCTTCATCCATGTCACATAAGCCATTTACAAACATAGGATTTTATTAATTCGTCATTTTTCTATATAATACAACTTATCCTAAGTTTGAATATAGTAGTTCGCTTCAAACGCCGTCGTACATGTCACATAAGCCAATTACAAACTTAGGATATAAATAATTTGTCATTTTTCTGAATAATACAACTTATCCTAAGTTTGAATATAATAGTTCGCTTCAAACACCGTCGTCCATGTCACATAAGCCAATTACAAACTTAGGATATAATTAATTCATCATTTTTCTGAATAATACCTTTATCCTAAGTTTAAATATAGTAGTTCGCTTCAAACGCCGTCGTCCATGTCACATAAGCCAATTACAAACTTAGAATATAATTAAATCGTCATTTTTCTAAATAATACAACTTATCCTAAGTTTGAATATAGTAGTTCGCTTGAAACGCCGTTGTCCATGTCAAATAAGCCAATTACAAACTGAGGATATAATTAATTCGTCATTTTTCTGAATAATACAACTTATCCTTAGTTTAAATATAGTAGTTCGCTTCAAACGCCGTCTTCAATGTCACATAAGCCAATTACAAACTTAGGATATAATTAAATCGTCATTTTTCTGAATAATAAAACTTATCCTAAGTTTAAATATAGTAGCTCGCTTCAAACGCCGTCGTCTATGTCACATAAGCCAATTACAAACTTATGATATAATTAAATCGTCATTTATCTGAATAATACAACTTATTCTAAGTTTGAATATAGTAGCTCGCTTCAAAAGCCGTCGTCCATGTCACATAAGCCAATTACAAACTTCGGATATAATTAAATCCTCATTTTTCCGAATAATACAACTTATCCTAAGTTTGAATATAGTAGTTTGCTTCAAACGCCGTCGTCCATGTCAAACTTAGGATATAATTAATTCGTTATTTTTCTGAATAATACAACTTATCCTAAGTTTGAATATACTTGGTCGCTTCAAACGTCGTCGTCCATGTCACATAAGCCAATTACAAATTTAGGATATAATTAATTCATCATTTTTCTGAATAATACCTTTATCCTAAGTTTAAATATAGTAGTTCGCTTCAAACGCCGTCGTCCATGTCTCATAAGCCAATTACAAACTTAGAATATAATTAAATCGTCATTTTTCTAAATAATACAACTTATCCTAAGTTTGAATATAGTAGTTCGCTTCATACGCCGTTGTCCATGTCAAATAAGCCAATTACAAACTTAGGATATAATTAATTCGTCATTTTTCTGAATAATACAACTTATCCTTAGTTTAAATATAGTAGTTCGCTTCAAACGCCGGCCAATTACAAACTTAGGATATAATTAAATCGTCATTTTTCTGAATAATAAAACTTATCCTAAGTTTTAATATAGTAGCTCGCTTCAAACGCCGTCGTCTATGTCACATAAGCCAATTACAAACTTATGATATAATTAAATCGTCATTTTTCTGAATAATACAACTTATTCTAAGTTTGAATATAGTAGCTCGCTTCAAAAGCCGTCGTCCATGTCACATAAGCCAACTACAAACTTCGGATATAATTAAATCCTCATTTTTCCGAATAATACAACTTATCCTAAGTTTGAATATAGTAGTTTGCTTCAAACGCCGTCGTCCATGTCAAACTTAGGATATAATTAATTCGTTATTTTTCTGAATATTACAACTTATCCTAAGTTTGAATATAGTTGGTCGCTTCAAACGCCGTCGTCAATGTCACATAAGCCAATTACAAACTTACGATATAATTAATTCGTCATTTTCCGAATAATACAACTTATCCTAAGTTTGAATATAGTAGTTCGCTTCAAATGCCGTCGTCCATGTTACATAAGCCAATTACAAACTTAGGATATAATTAAATCATCATTTTTCTGAATAATACAACTTATCCTAAGTTTAAATATAGTAGCTCGCTTCAAACGCCGTCGTCCATGTCACATTAGCCAATTACAAACTTAGGATATAATTAATTCGTCATTTTTGTGAATAATACAACTTATCCTAAGTTTAAATATAGTAGCTCGCTTCAAACGCCTTCGTCCATGTCACATAAGCCATTTACAAACATAGGATTTAATTAATTCGTCATTTTTCTAAATAATACGACTTATCCTAAGTTTGAATATAGTAGTTCGCTTCAAACGCCGTCGTACATGTCACATAAGCCAATTACAAACTTAGGATATAATTAATTCGTCATTTTTCTGAATAATACAACTTATCCTAAGTTTGAATATAATAGTTCGCTTCAAACGCCGTCGTCCATGTCACATAAGCCAATTACAAACTTAGGATATAATTAATTCATCATTTTTCTGAATAAAACCTTTATCCTAATTTTAAATATAGTAGTTCGCTTCAAACGCCGTCGTCCATGTCACATAAGCCAATTACAAACTTAGAATATAATTAAATCGTTATTTTTCTAAATAATACAACTTATCCTAAGTTTGAATATAGTAGTTCGCTTCAAACGCCGTTGTCCATGTCAAATAAGCCAATTACAAACTTAGGATATAATTAATTCGTCATTTTTCTGAATAATACAACTTATCCTTAGTTTAAATATAGTAGTTCGCTTCAAACGCCCGTCCATGTCACATAAGCCAATTACAAACTTACGATATAATTAAATCGTCATTTTTCTAAATAATACAACTTATCCTAAGTTTGAATATAGTAGTTCGCTTCAAACGCCGTCATCCATCTCACATAAGCCAATTACAAACTTAGAATTTAATTAATTCGTCATTTTTCTGAATAATACAACTTATCCTAAGTTAAAATATAGTAGTTCGCTTCAAACATCGTCTTCCATGTCACATAAGCTAATTACAAACTTAGGATATAATTAAATCGTCATTTTTCTGAATAATACAACTTATCCTAAGTTTGAATATAGTAGCTCGCTTCAAACGCCGTCGTCCATGTCACATAAGCCAATTACAAACTTACGATATAATTAAATCGTCATTTTTCTGAATAATACAACTTATTCTAAGTTTGAATATAGTAGCTCGCTTCAAACGCCGTCGTCCATGTCACATAAGCCAATTACAAACTTCGGATATAATTAAATCGTCATTTTTCCGAATAATACAACTTATCCTAAGTTTGAATATAGTAGTTCGCTTCAAACGCCGTCGTCCATGTCCCATAAGCCAATTACAAACTTATGATATAATTAATTCGTCATTTTTCTGAATAATACCTTTTTCCTAAGTTTAAATATAGTTGTTCACTTCAAACGCCGTCGTCCATGTCACATAAGCCAACTACAAACTTAGGATATAATTAAATCGTTATTTTTCAGAATAATACAACTTATCCTAAGTTTGAATATAGTAGTTTGCTTCAAACGCCGTCGTCCATGTCAAACTTAGGATATAAGTAATTCGTCATTTTTCTGAATAATACCTTTATTCTAAGTTTAAATATAGTTGTTCGCTTCAAACGCTGTCGTCCATATCACATAAGCCAACTACAAACTTAGGATATAAATAAATCGTCATTTTTCTTAATAATACAACTTATCCTAAGTTTGAATATAGTAGCTCGTTTTAAACCACGTCATCCATGTCACACAAGCCAATTACAAACTTAGGATATAATTAAATCGTCATTTTTCTGAATAATACAACTTATCCTAAGTTTGAATATAGTAGTTCGGTTCAAACGCCGTCGTCCATGTCACATAAGCCAATTACAAACTTAGGATATAATTAATTCGTCATTTTTATGAATAATACAACTTATCCTAAGTTTAAATATAGTAGCTCGCTTCAAACGCCTTCGTCCATGTCACATAAGCCATTTACAAACATAGGATTTAATTAATTCATCATTTTTCTAAATAATACAACTTATCCTAAGTTTGAATATAGTAGTTCGCTTCAAACGCCGTCGTACATGTCACATAAGCCAATTACAAACTTAGGATATAATTAATTCGTCATTTTTCTGAATAATACAACTTATCCTAATTTTAAATATAATAGTTCACTTCAAACGCCGTCGTCCATGTCACATAAGCCAATTACAAACTTAGGATATAATTAATTCATCATTATTCTAGAATAATACCTTTATCCTAAGTTTAAATATAGTAGTTCGCTTCAAACGCCGTCGTCCATGTCACATAAGCCAATTACAAACTTAGAATATAATTAAATCGTCATTTTTCTAAATAATACAACTTATCCTAAGTTTGAATATAGTAGTTCGCTTCAAACGCCGTCGTCCATGTCAAATAAGCGAATTACAAACTTAGGATATAATTAATTCGTCATTTTTCTGAATAATACAACTTATCCTTAGTTTAAATATAGTAGTTCGCTTCAAACGCCGTCGTCCATGTCACATAAGCCAATTACAAACTTAGGATATAATTAAATCGTCATTTTTCTGAATAATAAAACTTATCCTAAGTTTTAATATAGTAGCTCGCTTCAAACGCCGTCGTCTATGTCACATAAGCCAATTACAAACTTATGATATAATTAAATCGTCATTTTTCTGAATAATACAACTTATTCTAAGTTTGAATATAGTAGCTCGCTTCAAAAGCCGTCGTCCATGTCACATAAGCCAATTACAAACTTTGGATATAATTAAATCCTCATTTTTACGAATAATACAACTTATCCTAAGTTTGAATATAGTAGTTCGCTTCAAACGCCGTGGTCCATGTCAAACATAGGATATAATTAATTCTGTATTTTTCTGAATAATACAACTTATCCTAAGTTTGAATATAGTTGGTCGCTTCAAATGCCGTCGTCCATGTCACATAAGTTAATTACAAACTTAGGATATAACTAATTCGTCATTTTTCTGAATAATACAACTTATCCTAAGTTTGAATATAGTAGTTCGTTTCAAATGCCGTCGTCCATGTCACATAAGCCAATTACAAACTTAGGATATAATTAAATCGCCATTTTTCTGAATAATACAAATTATCCTAAGTTTAATTATAGTAGCTCGCTTCAAACGTCGTCGTCCATGTCACATAAGCCAATTACAAACTTAGGATATAATTAAATCGTCATTTTTCTAAATAATACAACTTATCCTAAGTTTGAATATAGTAGCTCGCTTCAAACGCCGTCATCCTTGTCCCATAAGCCAATTACAAACTTAGGATATAATTAATTCATCATTTTTCTGAATAATACCTTTATCCTAAGTTTAAATATAGTTGTTCGCTTCAAACGCCGTCGTCCATATCACATAAGCCAACTACAAACTTAGGATATAATTTAATCGTCATTTTTCTGAATAATACAACTTATCCTAAGTTTGAATATAGTAGTTCGCTTCAAACGCCGTCGTCCATGTAAAACTTATGATATAATTAATTCGTCATTTTTCTGAATAATACAACTTATCCTAAGTTTAAATATAGTAGTTCGCTTCAAACGCCGTCTTCCATGTCACATAAGCCAATTACAAACTTAGGATATAACTAAATCGTCATTTTTCTGAATAATACAACTTATCCTAAGTTTTAATATAGTAGCTCGCATCAAACGTCGTCGTCCATGTCACATAAGCCAATTTCAAACTTTTGATATAATTAAATCGTCATTTTTCTGAATAATACAACTTATTCTAAGTTTGAATATAGTAGCTCGATTCAAACGCCGTCATCCATGTCCCCAAAGCCAATTACAAACTTCGGATATAATTAAATCGTCATTTTTCCGAATAATACAACTTATTCTAAGTTTGAATATAGTAGCTCGCTTCAAAAGCCGTCGTCCATGTCACATAAGCCAATTACAAACTTTGGATATAATTAAATCCTCATTTTTACGAATAATACAACTTATCCTAAGTTTGAATATAGTAGTTCGCTTCAAACGCCGTGGTCCATGTCAAACATAGGATATAATTAATTCGGTATTTTTCTGAATAATACAACTTATCCTAAGTTTGAATATAGTTGGTCGCTTCAAATGCCGTCGTCCATGTCACATAAGTTAATTACAAACTTAGGATATAACTAATTCGTCATTTTTCTGAATAATACAACTTATCCTAAGTTTGAATATAGTAGTTCGTTTCAAATGCCGTCGTCCATGTCACATAAGCCAATTACAAACTTAGGATATAAATAAATCGTCATTTTTCTGAATAATACAACTTATCCTAAGTTTAATTATAGTAGCTCGCTTCAAACGTCGTCGTCCATGTCACATAAGCCAATTACAAACTTAGGATATAATTAAATCGTCATTTTTCTAAATAATACAACTTATCCTAAGTTTGAATATAGTAGCTCGCTTCAAACGCCGTCATCCTTGTCCCATAAGCCAATTACAAACTTAGGATATAATTAATTCATCATTTTTCTGAATAATACCTTTATACTAAGTTTAAATATAGTTGTTCGCTTCAAACGCCGTCGTCCATATCACATAAGCCAACTACAAACTTAGGATATAATTAAATCGTCATTTTTCTGAATAATACAACTTATCCTTAGTTTGAATATAGTAGTTCGCTTCAAACGCCGTCGTCCATGTAAAACTTATGATATAATTAATTCGTCATTTTTCTGAATAATACAACTTATCCTAAGTTTAAATATAGTTGTTCGCTTCAAACGCCGTCTTCCATGTCACATAAGCCAATTACAAACTTAGGATATAACTAAATCGTCATTTTTCTGAATAATACAACTTATCCTAAGTTTTAATATAGTAGCTCGCATCAAACGTCGTCGTCCATGTCACATAAGCCAATTTCAAACTTATGATATAATTAAATCGTCATTTTTCTGAATAATACAACTTATTCTAAGTTTGAATATAGTAGCTCGATTCAAACGCCGTCATCCATGTCCCCAAAGCCAATTACAAACTTCGGATATAATTAAATCGTCATTTTTCCGAATAATACAACTTATCCTGAGTTTGAATATAGTAGTTCGCTTCAAACGCCGTCGTCCCTATCCCATAAGCCAATTACAAACTTAGAACATAATTAATTCGTCATTTTTCTGAATAATACAACTTATTCTAAGTTTGAATATAGTAGCTCGCTTCAAAAGCCGTCGTCCATGTCACATAAGCCAATTACAAACTTCGGATATAATTAAATCCTCATTTTTCCGAATAATACAACTTATGCTAAGTTTGAATATAGTAGTTTGCTTCAAACGCCGTCGTCCATGTCAAACTTAGGATATAATTAATTCGTTATTTTTCTGAATAATACAACTTACCCTAAGTTTGAATATAGTTGGTCGCTTCAAACGCCGTCGTCCATGTCACATAAGCCAATTACAAACTTAGGATATAATTAATTCATCATTTTTCTGAATAATACCTTTATCCTAAGTTTAAATATAGTAGTTCGCTTCAAACGCCGTCGTCCATGTCACATAAGCCAATTACAAACTTAGAATATAATTAAATCGTCATTTTTCTAAATAATACAACTTATCCTAAGTTTGAATATAGTAGTTCGCTTCAAACGCCGTTGTCCATGTCAAATAAGCCAATTACAAACTTAGGATATAATTAATTCGTCATTTTTCTGAATAATACAACTTATCCTTAGTTTAAATATAGTAGTTCGCTTCAAACGCCGTCTTCCATGTCACATAAGCCAATTACAAACTTAGGATATAACTAAATCGTCATTTTTCTGAATAATACAACTTATCCTAAGTTTTAATATAGTAGCTCGCATCAAACGTCGTCGTCCATGTCACATAAGCCAATTTCAAAGTTATGATATAATTAAATCGTCATTTTTCTGAATAATACAACTTATTCTAAGTTTGAATATAGTAGCTCGATTCAAACGCCGTCATCCATGTCCCCAAAGCCAATTACAAACTTCAGATATAATTAAATCGTCATTTTTCCGAATAATACAACTTATCCTAAGTTTGAATATAGTAGTTCGCTTCAAACGCCGTCGTCCCTATCCCATAAGCCAATTACAAACTTAGAACATAATTAATTCGTCATTTTTCTGAATAATACAACTTATTCTAAGTTTGAATATAGTAGCTCGCTTCAAAAGCCGTCGTCCATGTCACATAAGCCAATTATAAACTTCGGATATAATTAAATCCTCATTTTTCCGAATAATACAACTTATCCTAAGTTTGAATATAGTAGTTTGCTTCAAACGCCGTCGTCCATGTCAAACTTAGGATATAATTAATTCGTTATTTTTCTGAATAATACAACTTATCCTAAGTTTGAATATAGTTGGTCGCTTCAAACGCCGTCGTCCATGTCACATAAGCCAATTACAAACTTAGGATATAATTAATTCATCATTTTTCTGAATAATACCTTTATCCTAAGTTTAAATATAGTAGTTCGCTTCAAACGCCGTCGTCCATGTCACATAAGCCAATTACAAACTTAGAATATAATTAAATCGTCATTTTTCTAAATAATACAACTTATCCTAAGTTTGAATATAGTAGTTCGCTTCAAACGCCGTTGTCCATGTCAAATAAGCCAATTACAAACTTAGGATATAATTAATTCGTCATTTTTCTGAATAATACAACTTATCCTTAGTTTAAATATAGTAGTTCGCTTCAAACGCCGTCTTCCATGTCACATAAGCCAATTACAAACTTAGGATATAATTAAATCGTCATTTTTCTGAATAATAAAACTTATCCTAAGTTTTAATATAGTAGCTCGCTTCAAACGCCGTCGTCTATGTCACATAAGCCAATTACAAACTTATGATATAATTAAATCGTCATTTTTCTGAATAATACAACTTATTCTAAGTTTGAATATAGTAGCTCGCTTCAAAAGCCGCCGTCCATGTCACATAAGCCAATTACAAACTTCGGATATAATTAAATCCACATTTTTCCGAATAATACAACTTATCCTAAGTTTGAATATAGTAGTTTGCTTCAAACGCCGTCGTCCATGTCAAACTTAGGATATAATTAATTCGTTATTTTTCTGAATAATACAACTTATCCTAAGTTTGAATATAGTTGGTCGCTTCAAACGCCGTCGTCCATGTCACATAAGCCAATTACAAACTTACGATATAATTAATTCTTCATTTTCCGAATAATACAACTTATCCTAAGTTTGAATATAGTAGTTCGCTTCAAATGCCGTCGTCCATGTTACATAAGCCAATTACAAACTTAGGATATAATTAAATCATCATTTTTCTGAATAATACAACTTATCCTAAGTTTAAATATAGTAGCTCGCTTCAAACGCCGTCGTCCATGTCACATAAGCCAATTACAAACTTAGGATATAATTAATTCGTCATTTTTGTGAATAATACAACTTATCCTAAGTTTAAATATAGTAGCTCGATTCAAACGCCTTCGTCCATGTCACACAAGCCAATTACAAACTTAGGATATAATTAAATCGTCATTTTTCTGAATAATACAACTTATCTTAAGTTTAAATATAGTAGTTCGCTTCAAACGCCGTCGTCCATGTCAAACTTAGGATATAATTAATTTGTTATTATTCTGAATAATACAACTTATCCATGTCCCCAAAGCCAATTACAAACTTCGGATATAATTAAATCGTCATTTTTCCGAATAATACAACTTATTCTAAGTTTGAATATAGTAGCTCGCTTCAAAAGCCGTCGTCCATGTCACATAAGCCAATTACAAACTTTGGATATAATTAAATCCTCATTTTTACGAATAATACAACTTATCCTAAGTTTGAATATAGTAGTTCGCTTCAAACGCCGTGGTCCATGTCAAACATAGGATATAATTAATTCGGTATTTTTCTGAATAATACAACTTATCCTAAGTTTGAATATAGTTGGTCGCTTCAAATGCCGTCGTCCATGTCACATAAGTTAATTACAAACTTAGGATATAACTAATTCGTCATTTTTCTGAATAATACAACTTATCCTAAGTTTGAATATAGTAGTTCGTTTCAAATGCCGTCGTCCATGTCACATAAGCCAATTACAAACTTAGGATATAATTAAATCGTCATTTTTCTGAATAATACAACTTATCCTAAGTTTAATTATAGTAGCTCGCTTCAAACGTCGTCGTCCATGTCACATAAGCCAATTACAAACTTAGGATATAATTAAATCGTCATTTTTCTAAATAATACAACTTATCCTAAGTTTGAATATAGTAGCTCGCTTCAAACGCCGTCATCCTTGTCCCATAAGCCAATTACAAACTTAGGATATAATTAATTCATCATTTTTCTGAATAATACCTTTATACTAAGTTTAAATATAGTTGTTCGCTTCAAACGCCGTCGTCCATATCACATAAGCCAACTACAAACTTAGGATATAATTAAATCGTCATTTTTCTGAATAATACAACTTATCCTTAGTTTGAATATAGTAGTTCGCTTCAAACGCCGTCGTCCATGTAAAACTTATGATATAATTAATTCGTCATTTTTCTGAATAATACAACTTATCCTAAGTTTAAATATAGTTGTTCGCTTCAAACGCCGTCTTCCATGTCACATAAGCCAATTACAAACTTAGGATATAACTAAATCGTCATTTTTCTGAATAATACAACTTATCCTAAGTTTTAATATAGTAGCTCGCATCAAACGTCGTCGTCCATGTCACATAAGCCAATTTCAAACTTATGATATAATTAAATCGTCATTTTTCTGAATAATACAACTTATTCTAAGTTTGAATATAGTAGCTCGATTCAAACGCCGTCATCCATGTCCCCAAAGCCAATTACAAACTTCGGATATAATTAAATCGTCATTTTTCCGAATAATACAACTTATCCTGAGTTTGAATATAGTAGTTCGCTTCAAACGCCGTCGTCCCTATCCCATAAGCCAATTACAAACTTAGAACATAATTAATTCGTCATTTTTCTGAATAATACAACTTATTCTAAGTTTGAATATAGTAGCTCGCTTCAAAAGCCGTCGTCCATGTCACATAAGCCAATTACAAACTTCGGATATAATTAAATCCTCATTTTTCCGAATAATACAACTTATCCTAAGTTTGAATATAGTAGTTTGCTTCAAACGCCGTCGTCCATGTCAAACTTAGGATATAATTAATTCGTTATTTTTCTGAATAATACAACTTACCCTAAGTTTGAATATAGTTGGTCGCTTCAAACGCCGTCGTCCATGTCACATAAGCCAATTACAAACTTAGGATATAATTAATTCATCATTTTTCTGAATAATACCTTTATCCTAAGTTTAAATATAGTAGTTCGCTTCAAACGCCGTCGTCCATGTCACATAAGCCAATTACAAACTTAGAATATAATTAAATCGTCATTTTTCTAAATAATACAACTTATCCTAAGTTTGAATATAGTAGTTCGCTTCAAACGCCGTTGTCCATGTCAAATAAGCCAATTACAAACTTAGGATATAATTAATTCGTCATTTTTCTGAATAATACAACTTATCCTTAGTTTAAATATAGTAGTTCGCTTCAAACGCCGTCTTCCATGTCACATAAGCCAATTACAAACTTAGGATATAACTAAATCGTCATTTTTCTGAATAATACAACTTATCCTAAGTTTTAATATAGTAGCTCGCATCAAACGTCGTCGTCCATGTCACATAAGCCAATTTCAAAGTTATGATATAATTAAATCGTCATTTTTCTGAATAATACAACTTATTCTAAGTTTGAATATAGTAGCTCGATTCAAACGCCGTCATCCATGTCCCCAAAGCCAATTACAAACTTCAGATATAATTAAATCGTCATTTTTCCGAATAATACAACTTATCCTGAGTTTGAATATAGTAGTTCGCTTCAAACGCCGTCGTCCCTATCCCATAAGCCAATTACAAACTTAGAACATAATTAATTCGTCATTTTTCTGAATAATACAACTTATTCTAAGTTTGAATATAGTAGCTCGCTTCAAAAGCCGTCGTCCATGTCACATAAGCCAATTATAAACTTCGGATATAATTAAATCCTCATTTTTTCGAATAATACAACTTATCCTAAGTTTGAATATAGTAGTTTGCTTCAAACGCCGTCGTCCATGTCAAACTTAGGATATAATTAATTCGTTATTTTTCTGAATAATACAACTTATCCTAAGTTTGAATATAGTTGGTCGCTTCAAACGCCGTCGTCCATGTCACATAAGCCAATTACAAACTTAGGATATAATTAATTCATCATTTTTCTGAATAATACCTTTATCCTAAGTTTAAATATAGTAGTTCGCTTCAAACGCCGTCGTCCATGTCACATAAGCCAATTACAAACTTAGAATATAATTAAATCGTCATTTTTCTAAATAATACAACTTATCCTAAGTTTGAATATAGTAGTTCGCTTCAAACGCTGTTGTCCATGTCAAATAAGCCAATTACAAACTTAGGATATAATTAATTCGTCATTTTTCTGAATAATATAACTTATCCTTAGTTTAAATATAGTAGTTCGCTTCAAACGCCGTCTTCCATGTCACATAAGCCAATTACAAACTTAGGATATAATTAAATCGTCATTTTTCTGAATAATAAAACTTATCCTAAGTTTTAATATAGTAGCTCGCTTCAAACGCCGTCGTCTATGTCACATAAGCCAATTACAAACTTATGATATAATTAAATCGTCATTTTTCTGAATAATACAACTTATTCTAAGTTTGAATATAGTAGCTCGCTTCAAAAGCCGTCGTCCATGTCACATAAGCCAATTACAAACTTCGGATATAATTAAATCCACATTTTTCCGAATAATACAACTTATCCTAAGTTTGAATATAGTAGTTTGCTTCAAACGCCGTCGTCCATGTCAAACTTAGGATATAATTAATTCGTTATTTTTCTGAATAATACAACTTATCCTAAGTTTGAATATAGTTGGTCGCTTCAAACGCCGTCGTCCATGTCACATAAGCCAATTACAAACTTACGATATAATTAATTCGTCATTTTCCGAATAATACAACTTATCCTAAGTTTGAATATAGTAGTTCGCTTCAAATGCCGTCGTCCATGTTACATAAGCCAATTACAAACTTAGGATATAATTAAATCATCATTTTTCTGAATAATACAACTTATCCTAAGTTTAAATATAGTAGCTCGCTTCAAACGCCGTCGTCCATGTCACATAAGCCAATTACAAACTTAGGATATAATTAATTCGTCATTTTTGTGAATAATACAACTTATCCTAAGTTTAAATATAGTAGCTCGATTCAAACGCCTTCGTCCATGTCACATAAGCCATTTACAAACATAGGATTTAATTAATTCGTCATTTTTCTAAATAATACGACTTATCCTAAGTTTGAATATAGTAGTTCGCTTCAAACGCCGTCGTACATGTCACATAAGCCAATTACAAACTTAGGATATAATTAATTCGTCATTTTTCTGAATAATACAACTTATCCTAAGTTTGAATATAATAGTTCGCTTCAAACGCCGTCGTCCATGTCACATAAGCCAATTACAAACTTAGGATATAATTAATTCATCATTTTTCTGAATAATACCTTTATCCTAAGTTTAAATATAGTAGTTCGCTTCAAACGCCGTCGTCCATGTCACATAAGCCAATTACAAACTTAGAATATAATTAAATCGTCATTTTTCTAAATAATACAACTTATCCTAAGTTTGAATATAGTAGTTCGCTTCAAACGCCGTTGTCCATGTCAAATAAGCCAATTACAAACTTAGGATATAATTAATTCGTCATTTTTCTGAATAATACAACTTATCCTTAGTTTAAATATAGTAGTTCGCTTCAAACGCCCGTCCATGTCACATAAGCCAATTACAAACTTACGATATAATTAAATCGTCATTTTTCTAAATAATACAACTTATCCTAAGTTTGAATATAGTAGTTCGCTTCAAACGCCGTCATCCATGTCACATAAGCCAATTACAAACTTAGGATATAATTAATTCGTCATTTTTCTGAATAATACAACTTATCCTAAGTTTAAATATAGTAGTTCGCTTCAAACATCGTCTTCCATGTCACATAAGCCAATTACAAACTTAGGATATAATTAAATCGTCATTTTTCTGAATAATACAACTTATCCTAAGTTTGAATATAGTAGCTCGCTTCAAACGCCGTCGTCCATGTCACATAAGCCAATTACAAACTTACGATATAATTAAATCGTCATTTTTCTGAATAATACAACTTATTCTAAGTTTAAATATAGTAGCTCGCTTCAAACGCCGTCGTCCATGTTACATAAGCCAATTACAAACTTCGGATATAATTAAATCGTCATTTTTCCGAATAATACAACTTATCCTAAGTTTGAATATAGTAGTTCGCTTCAAACGCCGTCGTCCATGTCCCATAAGCCAATTACAAACTTATGATATTTTTAATTCGTCATTTTTCTGAATAATACCTTTTTCCTAAGTTTAAATATAGTTGTTCGCTTCAAACGCCGTCGTCCATGTCACATAAGCCAACTACAAACTTAGGATATAATTAAATCGTTATTTTTCAGAATAATACAACTTATCCTAAGTTTGAATATAGTAGTTTGCTTCAAACGCCGTCGTCCATGTCAAACTTATGATATAATTAATTCGTCATTTTTCTGAATAATACCTTTATTCTAAGTTTAAATATAGTTGTTCGCTTCAAACGCTGTCGTCCATATCACATAAGCCAACTACAAACTTAGGATATAAATAAATCGTCATTTTTCTTAATAATACAACTTATCCTAAGTTTGAATATAGTAGCTCGTTTTAAACCACGTCATCCATGTCACACAAGCCAATTACAAACTTAGGATATAATTAAATCGTCATTTTTCTGAATAATACAACTTATCCTAAGTTTGAATATAGTAGTTCGGTTCAAACGCCGTCGTCCATGTCACATAAGCCAATTACAAACTTAGGATATAATTAATTCGTCATTTTTGTGAATAATACAACTTATCCTAAGTTTAAATATAGTAGCTCGCTTCAAACGCCTTCGTCCATGTCACATAAGCCATTTACAAACATAGGATTTAATTAATTCATCATTTTTCTAAATAATACAACTTATCCTAAGTTTGAATATAGTAGTTCGCTTCAAACGCCGTCGTACATGTCACATAAGCCAATTACAAACTTAGGATATAATTAATTCGTCATTTTTCTGAATAATACAACTTATCCTAATTTTGAATATAATAGTTCACTTCAAACGCCGTCGTCCATGTCACATAAGCCAATTACAAACTTAGGATATAATTAATTCATCATTATTCTAGAATAATACCTTTATCCTAAGTTTAAATATAGTAGTTCGCTTCAAACGCCGTCGTCCATGTCACATAAGCCAATTACAAACTTAGAATATAATTAAATCGTCATTTTTCTAAATAATACAACTTATCCTAAGTATGAATATAGTAGTTTGCTTCAAACGCCGTTGTCCATGTCAAATAAGCCAATTACAAACTTAGGATATAATTAATTCGTCATTTTTCTGAATAATACAACTTATCCTTAGTTTAAATATAGTAGTTCGCTTCAAACGCCGTCGTCCATGTCACATAAGCCAATTACAAACTTAGGATATAATTAAATCGTCATTTTTCTGAATAATAAAACTTATCCTAAGTTTTAATATAGTAGCTCGCTTCAAACGCCGTCGTCTATGTCACATAAGCCAATTACAAACTTATGATATAATTAAATCGTCATTTTTCTGAATAATACAACTTATTCTAAGTTTGAATATAGTAGCTCGCTTCAAAAGCCGTCGTCCATGTCACATAAGCCAATTACAAACTTTGGATATAATTAAATCCTCATTTTTACGAATAATACAACTTATCCTAAGTTTGAATATAGTAGTTCGCTTCAAACGCCGTGGTCCATGTCAAACATAGGATATAATTAATTCGGTATTTTTCTGAATAATACAACTTATCCTAAGTTTGAATATAGTTGGTTGCTTCAAACGCCGTCGTCCATGTCACATAAGTTAATTACAAACTTAGGATATAACTAATTCGTCATTTTTCTGAATAATACAACTTATCCTAAGTTTGAATATAGTAGTTCGTTTCAAATGCCGTCGTCCATGTCACATAAGCCAATTACAAACTTAGGATATAATTAAATCGCCATTTTTCTGAATAATACAACTTATCCTAAGTTTAATTATAGTAGCTCGCTTCAAACGTCGTCGTCCATGTCACATAAGCCAATTACAAACTTAGGATATAATTAAATCGTCATTTTTCTAAATAATACAACTTATCCTAAGTTTGAATATATTAGCTCGCTTCAAACGCCGTCATCCTTGTCCCATAAGCCAATTACAAGCTTAGGATATAATTAATTCATCATTTTTCTGAATAATACCTTTATCCTAAGTTTAAATATAGTTGTTCGCTTCAAACGCCGTCGTCCATATCACATAAGCCAACTACAAACTTAGGATATAATTAAATCGTCATTTTTCTGAATAATACAACTTATCCTAAGTTTGAATATAGTAGTTCGCTTCAAACGCCGTCGTCCATGTAAAACTTATGATATAATTAATTCGTCATTTTTCTGAATAATACAACTTATCCTAAGTTTAAATATAGTAGTTCGCTTCAAACGCCGTCTTCCATGTCACATAAGCCAATTACAAACTTCGGATATAATTAATTCGTCATTTTTCTGAATAATAGCTTTATCCTAATTTTAAATATAGTAGTTCGCTTCAAACGCCGTCGTCCATGTCACATAAGCCAATTACAAACTTAGAATATAATTAAATCGTCATTTTTCTGAATAATACAACTTATCCTAAGTTTGAATATAGTAGCTCGATTCAAACGCCGTCATCCATGTCCCCAAAGCCAATTACAAACTTCGGATATAATTAAATCGTCATTTTTCCGAATAATACAACTTATCCTAAGTTTGAATATAGTAGCTCGCTTCAAACGCCGTCGTCCCTATCCCATAAGCCAATTACAAACTTAGAACATAATTAATTCGTCATTTTTCTGAATAATACAACTTATCCTAAGTTTAAATATAGCAGTTAATTTCAAACGCCGTCGTCCATGTCACACAAGCCAATTACAAACTTAGGATATAATTAAATCATCATTTTTCTGAATAATACAACTTATCCCAAGTTTAAATATAGTAATTCGCTTCAAACGCCGTCGTCCATGTCAAACTTAGGATATAATTAATTTGTTATTTTTCTGATTAATAGAACTTATCCTAAGTTTGAATATAGTTGGTCGCTTCAAACGCCGTCTTCCATGTCACATAAGCCAATTACAAACTTAGGATATAATTAAATCGTCATTTTTCCGAATAATACTACTTATCCTATGTTTGAATATAGTAACTCGCTTCAAACGCCGTCGTCCATGTCACATAAGCCAATTACAAACTTATGATATAATTAAATCGTCATTTTTCTGAATAATACAACTTATTCTAAGATTGAATATAGTAGCTCGCTTCAAACGCCGTCGTCCATGTCACATAAGCCAATTACAAACTTAGGATATAATTAATTCGTTATTATTCTGAATAATACAACTTATCCTAAGTTTAAATATAGTTGGTCGCTTCAAACGCCGTCTTCCATGTCACATAAGCCAATTACTAACTTAGGATATAATTAAATCGTCATTTTTCTGAATAATACAACTTATCCTAAGTTTGAATATAGTAGCTCGCTTCAAACGCCGTCGTCCATGTCACATAAGCCAATTACAAACTTATGATATAATTAATCGTCATTTTTCTGAATAATACAACTTATCCTAAGTTTAAATATAGTAGTTCGCTTCAAACGCCGTCTTCCATGTAAAACTTATGATATAATTAATTCGTCATTTTTCTGAATAATACAACTTATCCTAAGTTTAAATATAGTAGTTCGCTTCAAACGCCGTCTTCCATGTCACATAAGCCAATTACAAACTTAGGATATAACTAAATCATCATTTTTCTGAATAATACAACTTATCCTAAGTTTTAATATAGTAGCTCGCATCAAACGTCATCGTCCATGTCACATAAGCCAATTTCAAACTTATGATATAATTAATCGTCATTTTTCTGAATAATACAACTTATTCTAAGTTTGAATATAGTAGCTCGATTCAAACGCCGTCATCCATGTCCCCAAAGCCAATTACAAACTTCGGATATAATTAAATCGTCATTTTTCCGAATAATACAACTTATCCTAAGTTTGAATATAGTAGTTCGCTTCAAACGCCGTCGTCCCTATCCCATTAGCCAATTACAAACTTAGAACATAATTAATTCGTCATTTTTCTGAATAATACAACTTATCCTAAGTTTAAATATAGCAGTTAATTTCAAACGCCGTCGTCCATGTCACACAAGCCAATTACAAACTTAGGATATAATTAAATCATCATTTTTCTGAATAATATAACTTATCCCAAGTTTAAATATAGTAATTCGCTTCAAACGCCGTCGTCCATGTCAAACTTAGGATATAATTAATTTGTTATTTTTCTGATTAATACAACTTATCCTAAGTTTGAATATAGTTGGTCGCTTCAAACGCCGTCTTCCATGTCACATAAGCCAATTACAAACTTAGGATATAATTAAATCGTCATTTTTCCGAATAATACTACTTATCCTATGTTTGAATATAGTAACTCGCTTCAAACGCCGTCGTCCATGTCACATAAGCCAATTACAAACTTATGATATAATTAAATCGTCATTTTTCTGAATAATACAACTTATTCTAAGATTGAATATAGTAGCTCGCTTCAAACGCCGTCGTCCATGTCACATAAGCCAATTACAAACTTAGGATATAATTAATTCGTTATTATTCTGAATAATACAACTTATCCTAAGTTTGAATATAGTTGGTCGCTTCAAACGCCGTCTTCCATGTCACATAAGCCAATTACAAACTTCAGATATAATTAAATCGTCATTTTTCTGAATAATACAACTTATCCTAAGTTTGAATATAGTAGCTCGCTTCAAACGCCGTCGTCCATGTCACATAAGCCAATTACAAACTTATGATATAATTAAATCTTCATTTTTCTGATTAATACAACTTATTCTGAGATTGAATATAGTAGCTCGCTTCAAACGCCGTCGTCCATGTCACATAAGCCAATTACAAACTTCGGATATAATTAAATCATCATTTTTCCGAATAATACAACTTATCCTAAGTTTGAATATAGTAGTTCGCTTCAAACGCCGTCGTCCCTGTCTCATAAGCCAATTACAAACTTAGGATATAATTAATTCGTCATTTTTCTGAATAATACAACTTATTCTAAGTTAAAATATAGTAGTTCGCTTCAAACACCGTCGTCCATGTCACACAAGCCAATTACAAACTTAGGATATAATTAAATCGTCATTTTTCTGAATAATACAACTTATCTTAAGTTTAAATATAGTAGTTCGCTTCAAACGCCGTCGTCCATGTCAAACTTAGGATATAATTAATTTGTTATTATTCTGAATAATACAACTTATCCTAAGTTTGAATATAGTTGGTCGCTTCAAACGCCGTCTTCTATGTCACATAAGCCAATTACAAACATAGGATATAATTAAATCGTCATTTTTCTGAATAATACAACTTATCCTAAGTTTGAATATAGTAGCTCGCTTCAAACGCCGTCGTCCATGTCACATAAGCCAATTACAAACTTATGATATAATTAAATCGTCATTTTTCTGATTAATAGAACTTATTCTAAGATTGAATATAGTAGCTCGCTTCAAACGCCGTCGTCCATGTCACATAAGCCAATTACAAACTTCGGATATAATTAATTCGTCATTTTTCTGAATAATAGCTTTATCCTAATTTTAAATATAGTAGTTCGCTTCAAACGCCGTCGTCCATGTCACATAAGCCAATTACAAACTTAGAATATAATTAAATCGTCATTTTTCTAACTAATACAACTTATCCTAAGTTTGAATATAGTAGTTCGCTTCAAACGCCGTCGTCCATGTCACATAAGCCAATTACAAACTTAGGATATAATTAATTCGTCATTTTTCTGAATAATACAACTTATCCTAAGTTTAAATATAGTAGCTCGCTTCAAACGCCGTCATCAATGTCACATATGCCAATTACAAACTTAGAACATAATTAATTCGTCATTTTTCTGAATAATACAACTTATCCTAAGTTTAAATATAGCAGTTAATTTCAAACGCCGTCGTCCATGTCACACAAGCCAATTACAAACTTAGGATATAATTAAATCATCATTTTTCTGAATAATACAACTTATCCCAAGTTTAAATATAGTAATTCGCTTCAAACGCCGTCGTCCATGTCAAACTTAGGATATAATTAATTTGTTATTTTTCTGATTAATAGAACTTATCCTAAGTTTGAATATAGTTGGTCGCTTCAAACGCCGTCTTCCATGTCACATAAGCCAATTACAAACTTAGGATATAATTAAATCGTCATTTTTCCGAATAATACTACTTATCCTATGTTTGAATATAGTAACTCGCTTCAAACGCCGTCGTCCATGTCACATAAGCCAATTACAAACTTATGATATAATTAAATCGTCATTTTTCTGAATAATACAACTTATTCTAAGATTGAATATAGTAGCTCGCTTCAAACGCCGTCGTCCATGTCACATAAGCCAATTACAAACTTAGGATATAATTAATTCGTTATTATTCTGAATAATACAACTTATCCTAAGTTTAAATATAGTTGGTCGCTTCAAACGCCGTCTTCCATGTCACATAAGCCAATTACTAACTTAGGATATAATTAAATCGTCATTTTTCTGAATAATACAACTTATCCTAAGTTTGAATATAGTAGCTCGCTTCAAACGCCGTCGTCCATGTCACATAAGCCAATTACAAACTTATGATATAATTAAATCTTCATTTTTCTGATTAATACAACTTATTCTGAGATTGAATATAGTAGCTCGCTTCAAACGCCGTCGTCCATGTCACATAAGCCAATTACAAACTTCGGATATAATTAAATCATCATTTTTCCGAATAATACAACTTATCCTAAGTTTGAATATAGTAGTTCGCTTCAAACGCCGTCGTCCCTGTCTCATAAGCCAATTACAAACTTAGGATATAATTAATTCGTCATTTTTCTGAATAATACAACTTATTCTAAGTTAAAATATAGTAGTTCGCTTCAAACACCGTCGTCCATGTCACACAAGCCAATTACAAACTTAGGATATAATTAAATCGTCATTTTTCTGAATAATACAACTTATCTTAAGTTTAAATATAGTAGTTCGCTTCAAACACCGTCGTCCATGTCAAACTTAGGATATAATTAATTTGTTATTATTCTGAATAATACAACTTATCCTAAGTTTGAATATAGTTGGTCGCTTCAAACGCCGTCTTCCATGTCACATAAGCCAATTACAAACATAGGATATAATTAAATCGTCATTTTTCTGAATAATACAACTTATCCTAAGTTTGAATATAGTAGCTCGCTTCAAACGCCGTCGTCCATATCACATAAGCCAATTACAAACTTATGATATAATTAAATCGTCATTTTTCTGATTAATAGAACTTATTCTAAGATTGAATATAGTAGCTCGCTTCAAACGCCGTCGTCCATGTCACATAAGCCAATTACAAACTTCGGATATAATTAATTCGTCATTTTTCTGAATAATAGCTTTATCCTAATTTTAAATATAGTAGTTCGCTTCAAACGCCGTCGTCCATGTCACATAAGCCAATTACAAACTTAGAATATAATTAAATCGTCATTTTTCTAACTAATACAACTTATCCTAAGTTTGAATATAGTAGTTCGCTTCAAACGCCGTCGTCCATGTCACATAAGCCAATTACAAACTTAGGATATAATTAATTCGTCATTTTTCTGAATAATACAACTTATCCTAAGTTTAAATATAGTAGCTCGCTTCAAACGCCATCATCAATGTCACATATGCCAATTACAAACTTCGGATATAATTAAATCATCATTTTTCCGAATAATACAACTAATCCTAAGTTTGAATATAGTAGTTCGCTTCAAACGCCGTCGTCCCTGTCTCATAAGCCAATTACAAACTTAGGATATAATTAATTCGTCATTTTTGTGAATAATACAACTTATCCTAAGTTTAAATATAGTAGCTCGCTTCAAACGCCTTCGTCCATGTCACATAAGCCATTTACAAACATAGGATTTAATTAATTCATCATTTTTCTAAATAATACAACTTATCCTAAGTTTGAATATAGTAGTTCGCTTCAAACGCCGTCGTACATGTCACATAAGCCAATTACAAACTTAGGATATAATTAATTCGTCATTTTTCTGAATAATACAACTTATCCTAATTTTGAATATAATAGTTCACTTCAAACGCCGTCGTCCATGTCACATAAGCCAATTACAAACTTAGGATATAATTAATTCATCATTATTCTAGAATAATACCTTTATCCTAAGTTTAAATATAGTAGTTCGCTTCAAACGCCGTCGTCCATGTCACATAAGCCAATTACAACTTAGAATATAATTAAATCGTCATTTTTCTAAATAATACAACTTATCCTAAGTATGAATATAGTAGTTTGCTTCAAACGCCATTGTCCATGTCAAATAAGCCAATTACAAACTTAGGATATAATTAATTCGTCATTTTTCTGAATAATACAACTTATCCTTAGTTTAAATATAGTAGTTCGCTTCAAACGCCGTCGTCCATGTCACATAAGCCAATTACAAACTTAGGATATAATTAAATCGTCATTTTTCTGAATAATACAACTTATCCTAAGTTTAATTATAGTAGCTCGCTTCAAACGTCGTCGTCCATGTCACATAAGCCAATTACAAATTTAGGATATAATTAAATCGTCATTTTTCTAAATAATACAACTTATCCTAAGTTTGAATATAGTAGCTCGCTTCAAACGCCGTCATCCTTGTCCCATAAGCCAATTACAAACTTAGGATATAATTAATTCATCATTTTTCTGAATAATACCTTTATCCTAAGTTTAAATATAGTTGTTCGCTTCAAACGCCGTCGTCCATATCACATAAGCCAACTACAAACTTAGGATATAATTAAATCGTCATTTTTCTGAATAATACAACTTATCCTAAGTTTGAATATAGTAGTTCGCTTCAAACGCCGTCGTCCATGTAAAACTTATGATATAATTAATTCGTCATTTTTCTGAATAATACAACTTATCCTAAGTTTAAATATAGTAGTTCGCTTCAAACGCCGTCTTCCATGTCACATAAGCCAATTACAAACTTAGGATATAACTAAATCATCATTTTTCTGAATAATACAACTTATCCTAAGTTTTAATATAGTAGCTCGCATCAAACGTCATCGTCCATGTCACATAAGCCAATTTCAAACTTATGATATAATTAATCGTCATTTTTCTGAATAATACAACTTATTCTAAGTTTGAATATAGTAGCTCGATTCAAACGCCGTCATCCATGTCCCCAAAGCCAATTACAAACTTCGGATATAATTAAATCGTCATTTTTCCGAATAATACAACTTATCCTAAGTTTGAATATAGTAGTTCGCTTCAAACGCCGTCGTCCCTATCCCATTAGCCAATTACAAACTTAGAACATAATTAATTCGTCATTTTTCTGAATAATACAACTTATCCTAAGTTTAAATATAGCAGTTAATTTCAAACGCCGTCGTCCATGTCACACAAGCCAATTACAAACTTAGGATATAATTAAATCATCATTTTTCTGAATAATATAACTTATCCCAAGTTTAAATATAGTAATTCGCTTCAAACGCCGTCGTCCATGTCAAACTTAGGATATAATTAATTTGTTATTTTTCTGATTAATACAACTTATCCTAAGTTTGAATATAGTTGGTCGCTTCAAACGCCGTCTTCCATGTCACATAAGCCAATTACAAACTTAGGATATAATTAAATCGTCATTTTTCCGAATAATACTACTTATCCTATGTTTGAATATAGTAACTCGCTTCAAACGCCGTCGTCCATGTCACATAAGCCAATTACAAACTTATGATATAATTAAATCGTCATTTTTCTGAATAATACAACTTATTCTAAGATTGAATATAGTAGCTCGCTTCAAACGCCGTCGTCCATGTCACATAAGCCAATTACAAACTTAGGATATAATTAATTCGTTATTATTCTGAATAATACAACTTATCCTAAGTTTGAATATAGTTGGTCGCTTCAAACGCCGTCTTCCATGTCACATAAGCCAATTACAAACTTCAGATATAATTAAATCGTCATTTTTCTGAATAATACAACTTATCCTAAGTTTGAATATAGTAGCTCGCTTCAAACGCCGTCGTCCATGTCACATAAGCCAATTACAAACTTATGATATAATTAAATCTTCATTTTTCTGATTAATACAACTTATTCTGAGATTGAATATAGTAGCTCGCTTCAAACGCCGTCGTCCATGTCACATAAGCCAATTACAAACTTCGGATATAATTAAATCATCATTTTTCCGAATAATACAACTTATCCTAAGTTTGAATATAGTAGTTCGCTTCAAACGCCGTCGTCCCTGTCTCATAAGCCAATTACAAACTTAGGATATAATTAATTCGTCATTTTTCTGAATAATACAACTTATTCTAAGTTAAAATATAGTAGTTCGCTTCAAACACCGTCGTCCATGTCACACAAGCCAATTACAAACTTAGGATATAATTAAATCGTCATTTTTCTGAATAATACAACTTATCTTAAGTTTAAATATAGTAGTTCGCTTCAAACGCCGTCGTCCATGTCAAACTTAGGATATAATTAATTTGTTATTATTCTGAATAATACAACTTATCCTAAGTTTGAATATAGTTGGTCGCTTCAAACGCCGTCTTCTATGTCACATAAGCCAATTACAAACATAGGATATAATTAAATCGTCATTTTTCTGAATAATACAACTTATCCTAAGTTTGAATATAGTAGCTCGCTTCAAACGCCGTCGTCCATGTCACATAAGCCAATTACAAACTTATGATATAATTAAATCGTCATTTTTCTGATTAATAGAACTTATTCTAAGATTGAATATAGTAGCTCGCTTCAAACGCCGTCGTCCATGTCACATAAGCCAATTACAAACTTCGGATATAATTAATTCGTCATTTTTCTGAATAATAGCTTTATCCTAATTTTAAATATAGTAGTTCGCTTCAAACGCCGTCGTCCATGTCACATAAGCCAATTACAAACTTAGAATATAATTAAATCGTCATTTTTCTAACTAATACAACTTATCCTAAGTTTGAATATAGTAGTTCGCTTCAAACGCCGTCGTCCATGTCACATAAGCCAATTACAAACTTAGGATATAATTAATTCGTCATTTTTCTGAATAATACAACTTATCCTAAGTTTAAATATAGTAGCTCGCTTCAAACGCCGTCATCAATGTCACATATGCCAATTACAAACTTAGAACATAATTAATTCGTCATTTTTCTGAATAATACAACTTATCCTAAGTTTAAATATAGCAGTTAATTTCAAACGCCGTCGTCCATGTCACACAAGCCAATTACAAACTTAGGATATAATTAAATCATCATTTTTCTGAATAATACAACTTATCCCAAGTTTAAATATAGTAATTCGCTTCAAACGCCGTCGTCCATGTCAAACTTAGGATATAATTAATTTGTTATTTTTCTGATTAATAGAACTTATCCTAAGTTTGAATATAGTTGGTCGCTTCAAACGCCGTCTTCCATGTCACATAAGCCAATTACAAACTTAGGATATAATTAAATCGTCATTTTTCCGAATAATACTACTTATCCTATGTTTGAATATAGTAACTCGCTTCAAACGCCGTCGTCCATGTCACATAAGCCAATTACAAACTTATGATATAATTAAATCGTCATTTTTCTGAATAATACAACTTATTCTAAGATTGAATATAGTAGCTCGCTTCAAACGCCGTCGTCCATGTCACATAAGCCAATTACAAACTTAGGATATAATTAATTCGTTATTATTCTGAATAATACAACTTATCCTAAGTTTAAATATAGTTGGTCGCTTCAAACGCCGTCTTCCATGTCACATAAGCCAATTACTAACTTAGGATATAATTAAATCGTCATTTTTCTGAATAATACAACTTATCCTAAGTTTGAATATAGTAGCTCGCTTCAAACGCCGTCGTCCATGTCACATAAGCCAATTACAAACTTATGATATAATTAAATCTTCATTTTTCTGATTAATACAACTTATTCTGAGATTGAATATAGTAGCTCGCTTCAAACGCCGTCGTCCATGTCACATAAGCCAATTACAAACTTCGGATATAATTAAATCATCATTTTTCCGAATAATACAACTTATCCTAAGTTTGAATATAGTAGTTCGCTTCAAACGCCGTCGTCCCTGTCTCATAAGCCAATTACAAACTTAGGATATAATTAATTCGTCATTTTTCTGAATAATACAACTTATTCTAAGTTAAAATATAGTAGTTCGCTTCAAACACCGTCGTCCATGTCACACAAGCCAATTACAAACTTAGGATATAATTAAATCGTCATTTTTCTGAATAATACAACTTATCTTAAGTTTAAATATAGTAGTTCGCTTCAAACACCGTCGTCCATGTCAAACTTAGGATATAATTAATTTGTTATTATTCTGAATAATACAACTTATCCTAAGTTTGAATATAGTTGGTCGCTTCAAACGCCGTCTTCCATGTCACATAAGCCAATTACAAACATAGGATATAATTAAATCGTCATTTTTCTGAATAATACAACTTATCCTAAGTTTGAATATAGTAGCTCGCTTCAAACGCCGTCGTCCATATCACATAAGCCAATTACAAACTTATGATATAATTAAATCGTCATTTTTCTGATTAATAGAACTTATTCTAAGATTGAATATAGTAGCTCGCTTCAAACGCCGTCGTCCATGTCACATAAGCCAATTACAAACTTCGGATATAATTAATTCGTCATTTTTCTGAATAATAGCTTTATCCTAATTTTAAATATAGTAGTTCGCTTCAAACGCCGTCGTCCATGTCACATAAGCCAATTACAAACTTAGAATATAATTAAATCGTCATTTTTCTAACTAATACAACTTATCCTAAGTTTGAATATAGTAGTTCGCTTCAAACGCCGTCGTCCATGTCACATAAGCCAATTACAAACTTAGGATATAATTAATTCGTCATTTTTCTGAATAATACAACTTATCCTAAGTTTAAATATAGTAGCTCGCTTCAAACGCCATCATCAATGTCACATATGCCAATTACAAACTTCGGATATAATTAAATCATCATTTTTCCGAATAATACAACTAATCCTAAGTTTGAATATAGTAGTTCGCTTCAAACGCCGTCGTCCCTGTCTCATAAGCCAATTACAAACTTAGGATATAATTAATTCGTCATTTTTGTGAATAATACAACTTATCCTAAGTTTAAATATAGTAGCTCGCTTCAAACGCCTTCGTCCATGTCACATAAGCCATTTACAAACATAGGATTTAATTAATTCATCATTTTTCTAAATAATACAACTTATCCTAAGTTTGAATATAGTAGTTCGCTTCAAACGCCGTCGTACATGTCACATAAGCCAATTACAAACTTAGGATATAATTAATTCGTCATTTTTCTGAATAATACAACTTATCCTAATTTTGAATATAATAGTTCACTTCAAACGCCGTCGTCCATGTCACATAAGCCAATTACAAACTTAGGATATAATTAATTCATCATTATTCTAGAATAATACCTTTATCCTAAGTTTAAATATAGTAGTTCGCTTCAAACGCCGTCGTCCATGTCACATAAGCCAATTACAACTTAGAATATAATTAAATCGTCATTTTTCTAAATAATACAACTTATCCTAAGTATGAATATAGTAGTTTGCTTCAAACGCCATTGTCCATGTCAAATAAGCCAATTACAAACTTAGGATATAATTAATTCGTCATTTTTCTGAATAATACAACTTATCCTTAGTTTAAATATAGTAGTTCGCTTCAAACGCCGTCGTCCATGTCACATAAGCCAATTACAAACTTAGGATATAATTAAATCGTCATTTTTCTGAATAATAAAACTTATCCTAAGTTTTAATATGGTAGCTCGCTTCAAACGCCGTCGTCTATGTCACATAAGCCAATTACAAACTTATGATATAATTAAATCGTCATTTTTCTGAATAATACAACTTATTCTAAGTTTGAATATAGTAGCTCGCTTCAAAAGCCGTCGTCCATGTCACATAAGCCAATTACAAACTTTGGATATAATTAAATCCTCATTTTTACGAATAATACAACTTATCCTAAGTTTGAATATAGTAGTTCGCTTCAAACGCCGTGGTCCATGTCAAACATAGGATATAATTAATTCGGTATTTTTCTGAATAATACAACTTATCCTAAGTTTGAATATAGTTGGTTGCTTCAAACGCCGTCGTCCATGTCACATAAGTTAATTACAAACTTAGGATATAACTAATTCGTCATTTTTCTGAATAATACAACTTATCCTAAGTTTGAATATAGTAGTTCGTTTCAAATGCCGTCGTCCATGTCACATAAGCCAATTACAAACTTAGGATATAATTAAATTGCCATTTTTCTGAATAATACAACTTATCCTAAGTTTAATTATAGTAGCTCGCTTCAAACGTCGTCGTCCATGTCACATAAGCCAATTACAAATTTAGGATATAATTAAATCGTCATTTTTCTAAATAATACAACTTATCCTAAGTTTGAATATAGTAGCTCGCTTCAAACGCCGTCATCCTTGTCCCATAAGCCAATTACAAACTTAGGATATAATTAATTCATCATTTTTCTGAATAATACCTTTATCCTAAGTTTAAATATAGTTGTTCGCTTCAAACGCCGTCGTCCATATCACATAAGCCAACTACAAACTTAGGATATAATTAAATCGTCATTTTTCTGAATAATACAACTTATCCTAAGTTTGAATATAGTAGTTCGCTTCAAACGCCGTCGTCCATGTAAAACTTATGATATAATTAATTCGTCATTTTTCTGAATAATACAACTTATCCTAAGTTTAAATATAGTAGTTCGCTTCAAACGCCGTCTTCCATGTCACATAAGCCAATTACAAACTTAGGATATAACTAAATCATCATTTTTCTGAATAATACAACTTATCCTAAGTTTTAATATAGTAGCTCGCATCAAACGTCATCGTCCATGTCACATAAGCCAATTTCAAACTTATGATATAATTAATCGTCATTTTTCTGAATAATACAACTTATTCTAAGTTTGAATATAGTAGCTCGATTCAAACGCCGTCATCCATGTCCCCAAAGCCAATTACAAACTTCGGATATAATTAAATCGTCATTTTTCCGAATAATACAACTTATCCTAAGTTTGAATATAGTAGTTCGCTTCAAACGCCGTCGTCCCTATCCCATTAGCCAATTACAAACTTAGAACATAATTAATTCGTCATTTTTCTGAATAATACAACTTATCCTAAGTTTAAATATAGCAGTTAATTTCAAACGCCGTCGTCCATGTCACACAAGCCAATTACAAACTTAGGATATAATTAAATCATCATTTTTCTGAATAATATAACTTATCCCAAGTTTAAATATAGTAATTCGCTTCAAACGCCGTCGTCCATGTCAAACTTAGGATATAATTAATTTGTTATTTTTCTGATTAATACAACTTATCCTAAGTTTGAATATAGTTGGTCGCTTCAAACGCCGTCTTCCATGTCACATAAGCCAATTACAAACTTAGGATATAATTAAATCGTCATTTTTCCGAATAATACTACTTATCCTATGTTTGAATATAGTAACTCGCTTCAAACGCCGTCGTCCATGTCACATAAGCCAATTACAAACTTATGATATAATTAAATCGTCATTTTTCTGAATAATACAACTTATTCTAAGATTGAATATAGTAGCTCGCTTCAAACGCCGTCGTCCATGTCACATAAGCCAATTACAAACTTAGGATATAATTAATTCGTTATTATTCTGAATAATACAACTTATCCTAAGTTTGAATATAGTTGGTCGCTTCAAACGCCGTCTTCCATGTCACATAAGCCAATTACAAACTTCAGATATAATTAAATCGTCATTTTTCTGAATAATACAACTTATCCTAAGTTTGAATATAGTAGCTCGCTTCAAACGCCGTCGTCCATGTCACATAAGCCAATTACAAACTTATGATATAATTAAATCTTCATTTTTCTGATTAATACAACTTATTCTGAGATTGAATATAGTAGCTCGCTTCAAACGCCGTCGTCCATGTCACATAAGCCAATTACAAACTTCGGATATAATTAAATCATCATTTTTCCGAATAATACAACTTATCCTAAGTTTGAATATAGTAGTTCGCTTCAAACGCCGTCGTCCCTGTCTCATAAGCCAATTACAAACTTAGGATATAATTAATTCGTCATTTTTCTGAATAATACAACTTATTCTAAGTTAAAATATAGTAGTTCGCTTCAAACACCGTCGTCCATGTCACACAAGCCAATTACAAACTTAGGATATAATTAAATCGTCATTTTTCTGAATAATACAACTTATCTTAAGTTTAAATATAGTAGTTCGCTTCAAACGCCGTCGTCCATGTCAAACTTAGGATATAATTAATTTGTTATTATTCTGAATAATACAACTTATCCTAAGATTGAATATAGTTGGTCGCTTCAAACGCCGTCTTCTATGTCACATAAGCCAATTACAAACATAGGATATAATTAAATCGTCATTTTTCTGAATAATACAACTTATCCTAAGTTTGAATATAGTAGCTCGCTTCAAACGCCGTCGTCCATGTCACATAAGCCAATTACAAACTTATGATATAATTAAATCGTCATTTTTCTGATTAATAGAACTTATTCTAAGATTGAATATAGTAGCTCGCTTCAAACGCCGTCGTCCATGTCACATAAGCCAATTACAAACTTCGGATATAATTAATTCGTCATTTTTCTGAATAATAGCTTTATCCTAATTTTAAATATAGTAGTTCGCTTCAAACGCCGTCGTCCATGTCACATAAGCCAATTACAAACTTAGAATATAATTAAATCGTCATTTTTCTAACTAATACAACTTATCCTAAGTTTGAATATAGTAGTTCGCTTCAAACGCCGTCGTCCATGTCACATAAGCCAATTACAAACTTAGGATATAATTAATTCGTCATTTTTCTGAATAATACAACTTATCCTAAGTTTAAATATAGTAGCTCGCTTCAAACGCCGTCATCAATGTCACATATGCCAATTACAAACTTAGAACATAATTAATTCGTCATTTTTCTGAATAATACAACTTATCCTAAGTTTAAATATAGCAGTTAATTTCAAACGCCGTCGTCCATGTCACACAAGCCAATTACAAACTTAGGATATAATTAAATCATCATTTTTCTGAATAATACAACTTATCCCAAGTTTAAATATAGTAATTCGCTTCAAACGCCGTCGTCCATGTCAAACTTAGGATATAATTAATTTGTTATTTTTCTGATTAATAGAACTTATCCTAAGTTTGAATATAGTTGGTCGCTTCAAACGCCGTCTTCCATGTCACATAAGCCAATTACAAACTTAGGATATAATTAAATCGTCATTTTTCCGAATAATACTACTTATCCTATGTTTGAATATAGTAACTCGCTTCAAACGCCGTCGTCCATGTCACATAAGCCAATTACAAACTTATGATATAATTAAATTGTCATTTTTCTGAATAATACAACTTATTCTAAGATTGAATATAGTAGCTCGCTTCAAACGCCGTCGTCCATGTCACATAAGCCAATTACAAACTTAGGATATAATTAATTCGTTATTATTCTGAATAATACAACTTATCCTAAGTTTAAATATAGTTGGTCGCTTCAAACGCCGTCTTCCATGTCACATAAGCCAATTACTAACTTAGGATATAATTAAATCGTCATTTTTCTGAATAATACAACTTATCCTAAGTTTGAATATAGTAGCTCGCTTCAAACGCCGTCGTCCATGTCACATAAGCCAATTACAAACTTATGATATAATTAAATCTTCATTTTTCTGATTAATACAACTTATTCTGAGATTGAATATAGTAGCTCGCTTCAAACGCCGTCGTCCATGTCACATAAGCCAATTACAAACTTCGGATATAATTAAATCATCATTTTTCCGAATAATACAACTTATCCTAAGTTTGAATATAGTAGTTCGCTTCAAACGCCGTCGTCCCTGTCTCATAAGCCAATTACAAACTTAGGATATAATTAATTCGTCATTTTTCTGAATAATACAACTTATTCTAAGTTAAAATATAGTAGTTCGCTTCAAACACCGTCGTCCATGTCACACAAGCCAATTACAAACTTAGGATATAATTAAATCGTCATTTTTCTGAATAATACAACTTATCTTAAGTTTAAATATAGTAGTTCGCTTCAAACACCGTCGTCCATGTCAAACTTAGGATATAATTAATTTGTTATTATTCTGAATAATACAACTTATCCTAAGTTTGAATATAGTTGGTCGCTTCAAACGCCGTCTTCCATGTCACATAAGCCAATTACAAACATAGGATATAATTAAATCGTCATTTTTCTGAATAATACAACTTATCCTAAGTTTGAATATAGTAGCTCGCTTCAAACGCCGTCGTCCATATCACATAAGCCAATTACAAACTTATGATATAATTAAATCGTCATTTTTCTGATTAATAGAACTTATTCTAAGATTGAATATAGTAGCTCGCTTCAAACGCCGTCGTCCATGTCACATAAGCCAATTACAAACTTCGGATATAATTAATTCGTCATTTTTCTGAATAATAGCTTTATCCTAATTTTAAATATAGTAGTTCGCTTCAAACGCCGTCGTCCATGTCACATAAGCCAATTACAAACTTAGAATATAATTAAATCGTCATTTTTCTAACTAATACAACTTATCCTAAGTTTGAATATAGTAGTTCGCTTCAAACGCCGTCGTCCATGTCACATAAGCCAATTACAAACTTAGGATATAATTAATTCGTCATTTTTCTGAATAATACAACTTATCCTAAGTTTAAATATAGTAGCTCGCTTCAAACGCCATCATCAATGTCACATATGCCAATTACAAACTTCGGATATAATTAAATCATCATTTTTCCGAATAATACAACTAATCCTAAGTTTGAATATAGTAGTTCGCTTCAAACGCCGTCGTCCCTGTCTCATAAGCCAATTACAAACTTAGGATATAATTAATTCGTCATTTTTGTGAATAATACAACTTATCCTAAGTTTAAATATAGTAGCTCGCTTCAAACGCCTTCGTCCATGTCACATAAGCCATTTACAAACATAGGATTTAATTAATTCATCATTTTTCTAAATAATACAACTTATCCTAAGTTTGAATATAGTAGTTCGCTTCAAACGCCGTCGTACATGTCACATAAGCCAATTACAAACTTAGGATATAATTAATTCGTCATTTTTCTGAATAATACAACTTATCCTAATTTTGAATATAATAGTTCACTTCAAACGCCGTCGTCCATGTCACATAAGCCAATTACAAACTTAGGATATAATTAATTCATCATTATTCTAGAATAATACCTTTATCCTAAGTTTAAATATAGTAGTTCGCTTCAAACGCCGTCGTCCATGTCACATAAGCCAATTACAACTTAGAATATAATTAAATCGTCATTTTTCTAAATAATACAACTTATCCTAAGTATGAATATAGTAGTTTGCTTCAAACGCCATTGTCCATGTCAAATAAGCCAATTACAAACTTAGGATATAATTAATTCGTCATTTTTCTGAATAATACAACTTATCCTTAGTTTAAATATAGTAGTTCGCTTCAAACGCCGTCGTCCTTGTCACATAAGCCAATTACAAACTTAGGATATAATTAAATCGTCATTTTTCTGAATAATAAAACTTATCCTAAGTTTTAATATGGTAGCTCGCTTCAAACGCCGTCGTCTATGTCACATAAGCCAATTACAAACTTATGATATAATTAAATCGTCATTTTTCTGAATAATACAACTTATTCTAAGTTTGAATATAGTAGCTCGCTTCAAAAGCCGTCGTCCATGTCACATAAGCCAATTACAAACTTTGGATATAATTAAATCCTCATTTTTACGAATAATACAACTTATCCTAAGTTTGAATATAGTAGTTCGCTTCAAACGCCGTGGTCCATGTCAAACATAGGATATAATTAATTCGGTATTTTTCTGAATAATACAACTTATCCTAAGTTTGAATATAGTTGGTTGCTTCAAACGCCGTCGTCCATGTCACATAAGTTAATTACAAACTTAGGATATAACTAATTCGTCATTTTTCTGAATAATACAACTTATCCTAAGTTTGAATATAGTAGTTCGTTTCAAATGCCGTCGTCCATGTCACATAAGCCAATTACAAACTTAGGATATAATTAAATTGCCATTTTTCTGAATAATACAACTTATCCTAAGTTTAATTATAGTAGCTCGCTTCAAACGTCGTCGTCCATGTCACATAAGCCAATTACAAATTTAGGATATAATTAAATCGTCATTTTTCTAAATAATACAACTTATCCTAAGTTTGAATATAGTAGCTCGCTTCAAACGCCGTCATCCTTGTCCCATAAGCCAATTACAAACTTAGGATATAATTAATTCATCATTTTTCTGAATAATACCTTTATCCTAAGTTTAAATATAGTTGTTCGCTTCAAACGCCGTCGTCCATATCACATAAGCCAACTACAAACTTAGGATATAATTAAATCGTCATTTTTCTGAATAATACAACTTATCCTAAGTTTGAATATAGTAGTTCGCTTCAAACGCCGTCGTCCATGTAAAACTTATGATATAATTAATTCGTCATTTTTCTGAATAATACAACTTATCCTAAGTTTAAATATAGTAGTTCGCTTCAAACGCCGTCTTCCATGTCACATAAGCCAATTACAAACTTAGGATATAACTAAATCATCATTTTTCTGAATAATACAACTTATCCTAAGTTTTAATATAGTAGCTCGCATCAAACGTCATCGTCCATGTCACATAAGCCAATTTCAAACTTATGATATAATTAATCGTCATTTTTCTGAATAATACAACTTATTCTAAGTTTGAATATAGTAGCTCGATTCAAACGCCGTCATCCATGTCCCCAAAGCCAATTACAAACTTCGGATATAATTAAATCGTCATTTTTCCGAATAATACAACTTATCCTAAGTTTGAATATAGTAGTTCGCTTCAAACGCCGTCGTCCCTATCCCATTAGCCAATTACAAACTTAGAACATAATTAATTCGTCATTTTTCTGAATAATACAACTTATCCTAAGTTTAAATATAGCAGTTAATTTCAAACGCCGTCGTCCATGTCACACAAGCCAATTACAAACTTAGGATATAATTAAATCATCATTTTTCTGAATAATATAACTTATCCCAAGTTTAAATATAGTAATTCGCTTCAAACGCCGTCGTCCATGTCAAACTTAGGATATAATTAATTTGTTATTTTTCTGATTAATACAACTTATCCTAAGTTTGAATATAGTTGGTCGCTTCAAACGCCGTCTTCCATGTCACATAAGCCAATTACAAACTTAGGATATAATTAAATCGTCATTTTTCCGAATAATACTACTTATCCTATGTTTGAATATAGTAACTCGCTTCAAACGCCGTCGTCCATGTCACATAAGCCAATTACAAACTTATGATATAATTAAATCGTCATTTTTCTGAATAATACAACTTATTCTAAGATTGAATATAGTAGCTCGCTTCAAACGCCGTCGTCCATGTCACATAAGCCAATTACAAACTTAGGATATAATTAATTCGTTATTATTCTGAATAATACAACTTATCCTAAGTTTGAATATAGTTGGTCGCTTCAAACGCCGTCTTCCATGTCACATAAGCCAATTACAAACTTCAGATATAATTAAATCGTCATTTTTCTGAATAATACAACTTATCCTAAGTTTGAATATAGTAGCTCGCTTCAAACGCCGTCGTCCATGTCACATAAGCCAATTACAAACTTATGATATAATTAAATCTTCATTTTTCTGATTAATACAACTTATTCTGAGATTGAATATAGTAGCTCGCTTCAAACGCCGTCGTCCATGTCACATAAGCCAATTACAAACTTCGGATATAATTAAATCATCATTTTTCCGAATAATACAACTTATCCTAAGTTTGAATATAGTAGTTCGCTTCAAACGCCGTCGTCCCTGTCTCATAAGCCAATTACAAACTTAGGATATAATTAATTCGTCATTTTTCTGAATAATACAACTTATTCTAAGTTAAAATATAGTAGTTCGCTTCAAACACCGTCGTCCATGTCACACAAGCCAATTACAAACTTAGGATATAATTAAATCGTCATTTTTCTGAATAATACAACTTATCTTAAGTTTAAATATAGTAGTTCGCTTCAAACGCCGTCGTCCATGTCAAACTTAGGATATAATTAATTTGTTATTATTCTGAATAATACAACTTATCCTAAGTTTGAATATAGTTGGTCGCTTCAAACGCCGTCTTCTATGTCACATAAGCCAATTACAAACATAGGATATAATTAAATCGTCATTTTTCTGAATAATACAACTTATCCTAAGTTTGAATATAGTAGCTCGCTTCAAACGCCGTCGTCCATGTCACATAAGCCAATTACAAACTTATGATATAATTAAATCGTCATTTTTCTGATTAATAGAACTTATTCTAAGATTGAATATAGTAGCTCGCTTCAAACGCCGTCGTCCATGTCACATAAGCCAATTACAAACTTCGGATATAATTAATTCGTCATTTTTCTGAATAATAGCTTTATCCTAATTTTAAATATAGTAGTTCGCTTCAAACGCCGTCGTCCATGTCACATAAGCCAATTACAAACTTAGAATATAATTAAATCGTCATTTTTCTAACTAATACAACTTATCCTAAGTTTGAATATAGTAGTTCGCTTCAAACGCCGTCGTCCATGTCACATAAGCCAATTACAAACTTAGGATATAATTAATTCGTCATTTTTCTGAATAATACAACTTATCCTAAGTTTAAATATAGTAGCTCGCTTCAAACGCCGTCATCAATGTCACATATGCCAATTACAAACTTCCGATATAATTAAATC
Source organism: Pseudognaphalium luteoalbum (assembly GCA_963422505.1). NCBI lineage: Eukaryota > Viridiplantae > Streptophyta > Magnoliopsida > Asterales > Asteraceae > Pseudognaphalium > Pseudognaphalium luteoalbum. The sequence continues at coordinate 88,712,022 of OY730197.1, forward strand.
ATCATTTTTCCGAATAATACAACTTATCCTAAGTTTGAATATAGTAGTTCGCTTCAAACGCCGTCGTCCCTGTCTCATAAGCCAATTACAAACTTAGGATATAATTAATTCGTCATTTTTCTGAATAATACAACTTATTCTAAGTTAAAATATAGTAGTTCGCTTCAAACACCGTCGTCCATGTCACACAAGCCAATTACAAACTTAGGATATAATTAAATCGTCATTTTTCTGAATAATACAACTTATCTTAAGTTTAAATATAGTAGTTCGCTTCAAACGCCGTCGTCCATGTCAAACTTAGGATATAATTAATTTGTTATTATTCTGAATAATACAACTTATCCTAAGTTTGAATATAGTTGGTCGCTTCAAACGCCGTCTTCCATGTCACATAAGCCAATTACAAACATAGGATATAATTAAATCGTCATTTTTCTGAATAATACAACTTATCCTAAGTTTGAATATAGTAGCTCGTTTTAAACCACGTCATCCATGTCACACAAGCCAATTACAAACTTAGGATATAATTAAATCGTCATTTTTCTGAATAATACAACTTATCCTAAGTTTGAATATAGTAGTTCGGTTCAAACGCCGTCGTCCCTGTCCCATAAGCCAATTAGAAACTTAGGATATAATTAATTCGTCATTTTTCTGAATAATACAACTTATTCTAAGTTTAAATATAGTAGTTCGCTTCAAACGCCGTCGTCCATGTCACACAAGCCAATTACAAACTTAGGATATAATTAAATCGTCATTTTTCTGAATAATACCTTTATCCTAAGTTTAATTATAGTTGTTCGCTTCAAACGCTGTCGTCCATATCACATAAGCCAACTACAAACTTAGGATATAAATAAATCGTCATTTTTCTTAATAATACAACTTATCCTAAGTTTGAATATAGTAGCTCGTTTTAAACCACATCATCCATGTCACATAAGCCAATTACAAACTTAGGATATAATTAAATCGTCATTTTTCTGAATAATACAACTTATCCTAAGTTTGAATATAGTAGTTCGGTTCAAACGCCGTCGTCCCCGTCCCATAAGCCAATTACAAACTTAGGATATAATTAATTCGTCATTTTTCTGAATAATACAACTTATCCTAAGTTTTAATATAGTAGCTCGCATCAAACGTCGTCGTCCATGTCACATAAGCCAATTTCAAACTTATGATATAATTAAATCGTCATTTTTCTGAATAATACAACTTATTCTAAGTTTGAATATAGTAGCTCGCTTCAAACGCCGTCATCCATGTCCCAAAAGCCAATTACAAACTTCGGATATAATTAAATCGTCATTTTTCCGAATAATACAACTTATCCTAAGTTTGAATATAGTAGTTCGCTTCAAACGCCGTCGTCCTTATCCCATAAGCCAATTACAAACTTAGAACATAATTAATTCGTCATTTTTCTGAATAATACAACTTATCCTAAGTTTAAATATAGCAGTTAATTTCAAACGCCGTCGTCCATGTCACACAAGCCAATTACAAACTTAGGATATAATTAAATCATCATTTTTCTGAATAATACAACTTATCCTAAGTTTAAATATAGTAATTCGCTTCAAACGCCGTCGTCCATGTCAAACTTAGGATATAATTAATTTGTTATTTTTCTGATTAATACAACTTATCCTAAGTTTGAATATAGTTGGTCGCTTCAAACGCCGTCTTCCATGTCACATAAGCCAATTACAAACTTAGGATATAATTAAATCGTCATTTTTCCGAATAATACTACTTATCCTATGTATGAATATAGTAGCTCGCTTCAAACGCCGTCGTCTATGTCACATAAGCCAATTACAAACTTATGATATAATTAAATCGTCATTTTTCTGAATAATACAACTTATTCTAAGATTGAATATAGTAGCTCGCTTCAAACGCCGTCGTCCATGTCGCATAAGCCAATTACAAACTTAGGATATAATTAATTCGTTATTATTCTGAATAATACAACTTATCCTAAGTTTAAATATAGTTGGTCGCTTCAAACGCCGTCTTCCATGTCACATAAGCCAATTACAAACTTAGGATATAATTAAATCGTCATTTTTCTGAATAATACAACTTATCCTAAGTTTGAATATAGTAGCTCGCTTCAAACGCCGTCGTCCATGTCACATAAGCCAATTACAAACTTATGATATAATTAAATCGTCATTTTTCTGATTAATACAACTTATTCTGAGATTGAATATAGTAGCTCACTTCAAACGCCGTCGTCCATGTCACATAAGCCAATTACAAACTTCGGATATAATTAATCATCATTTTTCCGAATAATACAACTTATCCTAAGTTTGAATATAGTAGTTCGCTTCAAACGCCGTCGTCCCTGTCTCATAAGCCAATTACAAACTTAGGATATAATTAATTCGTCATTTTTCTGAATAATACAACTTATTCTAAGTTAAAATATAGTAGTTCGCTTCAAACACCGTCGTCCATGTCACACAAGCCAATTACAAACTTAGGATATAATTAAATCGTCATTTTTCTGAATAATACAACTTATCCTAAGTTTAAATATAGTAGTTCGTTTCAAACGCCGTCGTCCATGTCAAACTTAGGATATAATTAATTTGTTATTATTCTGAATAATACAACTTATCCTAAGTTTGAATATAGTTGGTCGCTTCAAACGCCGTCTTCCATGTCACATAAGCCAATTACAAACTTCGGATATAATTAAATCATCATTTTTCCGAATAATACAACTTATCCTAAGTTTGAATATAGTAGTTCGCTTCAAACGCCGTCGTCCCTGTCTCATAAGCCAATTACAAACTTAGGATATAATTAATTCGTCATTTTTCTGAATAATACAACTTATTCTAAGTTAAAATATAGTAGTTCGCTTCAAACACCGTCGTCCATGTCACACAAGCCAATTACAAACTTAGGATATAATTAAATCGTAATTTTTCTGAATAATACAACTTATCTTAAGTTTAAATATAGTAGTTCGCTTCAAACGCCGTCGTCCATGTCAAACTTAGGATATAATTAATTTGTTATTATTCTGAATAATACAACTTATCCTAAGTTTGAATATAGTTGGTCGCTTCAAACGCCGTCTTCTATGTCACATAAGCCAATTACAAACATAGGATATAATTAAATCGTCATTTTTCTGAATAATACAACTTATCCTAAGTTTGAATATAGTAGCTCGCTTCAAACGCCGTCGTCCATGTCACATAAGCCAATTACAAACTTATGATATAATTAAATCGTCATTTTTCTGATTAATAGAACTTATTCTAAGATTGAATATAGTAGCTCGCTTCAAACGACGTCGTCCATGTCACATAAGCCAATTACAAACTTCGGATATAATTAATTCGTCATTTTTCTGAATAATAGCTTTATCCTAATTTTAAATATAGTAGTTCGCTTCAAACGCCGTCGTCCATGTCACATAAGCCAATTACAAACTTAGAATATAATTAAATCGTCATTTTTCTAACTAATACAACTTATCCTAAGTTTGAATATAGTAGTTCGCTTCAAACGCCGTCGTCCATGTCACATAAGCCAATTACAAACTTAGGATATAATTAATTCGTCATTTTTCTGAATAATACAACTTATCCTAAGTTTAAATATAGTAGCTCGCTTCAAACGCCGTCATCAATGTCACATATGCCAATTACAAACTTCCGATATAATTAAATCATCATTTTTCCGAATAATACAACTTATCCTAAGTTTGAATATAGTAGTTCGCTTCAAACGCCGTCGTCCCTGTCTCATAAGCCAATTACAAACTTAGGATATAATTAATTCGTCATTTTTCTGAATAATACAACTTATTCTAAGTTAAAATATAGTAGTTCGCTTCAAACACCGTCGTCCATGTCACACAAGCCAATTACAAACTTAGGATATAATTAAATCGTCATTTTTCTGAATAATACAACTTATCTTAAGTTTAAATATAGTAGTTCGCTTCAAACGCCGTCGTCCATGTCAAACTTAGGATATAATTAATTTGTTATTATTCTGAATAATACAACTTATCCTAAGTTTGAATATAGTTGGTCGCTTCAAACGCCGTCTTCCATGTCACATAAGCCAATTACAAACATAGGATATAATTAAATCGTCATTTTTCTGAATAATACAACTTATCCTAAGTTTGAATATAGTAGCTCGTTTTAAACCACGTCATCCATGTCACACAAGCCAATTACAAACTTAGGATATAATTAAATCGTCATTTTTCTGAATAATACAACTTATCCTAAGTTTGAATATAGTAGCTCGCTTCAAACGCCGTCATCCATGTCCCAAAAGCCAATTACAAACTTCGGATATAATTAAATCGTCATTTTTCCGAATAATACAACTTATCCTAAGTTTGAATATAGTAGTTCGCTTCAAACGCCGTCGTCCTTATCCCATAAGCCAATTACAAACTTAGAACATAATTAATTCGTCATTTTTCTGAATAATACAACTTATCCTAAGTTTAAATATAGCAGTTAATTTCAAACGCCGTCGTCCATGTCACACAAGCCAATTACAAACTTAGGATATAATTAAATCATCATTTTTCTGAATAATACAACTTATCCTAAGTTTAAATATAGTAATTCGCTTCAAACGCCGTCGTCCATGTCAAACTTAGGATATAATTAATTTGTTATTTTTCTGATTAATACAACTTATCCTAAGTTTGAATATAGTTGGTCGCTTCAAACGCCGTCTTCCATGTCACATAAGCCAATTACAAACTTAGGATATAATTAAATCGTCATTTTTCCGAATAATACTACTTATCCTATGTATGAATATAGTAGCTCGCTTCAAACGCCGTCGTCCATGTCACATAAGCCAATTACAAACTTATGATATAATTAAATCGTCATTTTTCTGAATAATACAACTTATTCTAAGATTGAATATAGTAGCTCGCTTCAAACGCCGTCGTCCATGTCGCATAAGCCAATTACAAACTTAGGATATAATTAATTCGTTATTATTCTAAATAATACAACTTATCCTAAGTTTAAATATAGTTGGTCGCTTCAAACGCCGTCTTCCATGTCACATAAGCCAATTACAAACTTAGGATATAATTAAATCGTCATTTTTCTGAATAATACAACTTATCCTAAGTTTGAATATAGTAGCTCGCTTCAAACGTCGTCGTCCATGTCACATAAGCCAATTACAAACTTATGATATAATTAAATCGTCATTTTTCTGATTAATACAACTTATTCTGAGATTGAATATAGTAGCTCGCTTCAAACGCCGTCGTCCATGTCACATAAGCCAATTACAAACTTCGGATATAATTAATCATCATTTTTCCGAATAATACAACTTATCCTAAGTTTGAATATAGTAGTTCGCTTCAAACGCCGTCGTCCCTGTCTCATAAGCCAATTACAAACTTAGGATATAATTAATTCGTCATTTTTCTGAATAATACAACTTATTCTAAGTTAAAATATAGTAGTTCGCTTCAAACACCGTCGTCCATGTCACACAAGCCAATTACAAACTTAGGATATAATTAAATCGTCATTTTTCTGAATAATACAACTTATCCTAAGTTTAAATATAGTAGTTCGCTTCAAACGCCGTCGTCCATGTCAAACTTAGGATATAATTAATTTGTTATTATTCTGAATAATACAACTTATCCTAAGTTTGAATATAGTTGGTCACTTCAAACGCCGTCTTCCATGTCACATAAGCCAATTACAAACTTAGGATATAATTAAATCGTCATTTTTCTGAATAATACAACTTATCCTAAGTTTGAATATAGTAGCTCGCTTCAAACGCCGTCGTCCATGTCACATAAGCCAATTACAAACTTATGATATAATTAAATCGTCATTTTTCTGATTAATACAACTTATTCTAAGATTGAATATAGTAGCTCGCTTCAAACGCCGTCGTCCATGTCACATAAGCCAATTACAAACTTCGGATATAATTAATTCGTCATTTTTCTGAATAATAGCTTTATCCTAATTTTAAATATAGTAGTTCGCTTCAAACGCCGTCGTCCATGTCACATAAGCCAATTACAAACTTAGAATATAATTAAATCGTCATTTTTCTAACTAATACAACTTATCCTAAGTTTGAATATAGGAGTTCGCTTCAAACGCCGTCGTCCATGTCACATAAGCCAATTACAAACTTAGGATATAATTAATTCGTCATTTTTCTGAATAATACAACTTATCCTAAGTTTAAATATAGTAGCTCGCTTCAAACGCCGTCATCAATGTCACATATGCCAATTACAAACTTCGGATATAATTAAATCGTCATTTTTCCGAAAAATACAACTTATCCTAAGTTTGAATATAGTTGGTCGCTTCAAACGCCGTCTTCCATGTCACATAAGCCAATTACAAACTTAGGATATAATTAAATCGTCATTTTTCTGAATAATACAACTTATCCTAATTTTGAATATAGTAGCTCGCTTCAAACGCCGTCGTCCATGTCACATAAGCCAATTACAAACTTATGATATAATTAAATCGTCATTTTTCTGATTAATACAACTTATTCTAAGATTGAATATAGTAGCTCGCTTCAAACGCCGTCGTCCATGTCACATAAGCCAATTACAAACTTCGGATATAATTAATTCGTCATTTTTCTGAATAATAGCTTTATCCTAATTTTAAATATAGTAGTTCGCTTCAAACGCCGTCGTCCATGTCACATAAGCCAATTACAAACTTAGAATATAATTAAATCGTCATTTTTCTAACTAATACAACTTATCCTAAGTTTGAATATAGGAGTTCGCTTCAAACGCCGTCGTCCATGTCACATAAGCCAATTACAAACTTAGGATATAATTAATTCGTCATTTTTCTGAATAATACAACTTATCCTAAGTTGAAATATAGTAGCTCGCTTCAAACGCCGTCATCAATGTCACATATGCCAATTACAAACTTCGGATATAATTAAATCGTCATTTTTCCGAAAAATACAACTTATCCTAAGTTTGAATATAGTAGTTCGCTTCAAACGCCATCGTCCATATCACAAAAGCCAACTATAAACTTAGGATATAAATAAATCGTCATTTTTCTAAATAATACAACTTATCCTAAGTTTGAATATAGTAGCTCGTTTTAAACCACGTCATCCATGTCACACAAGCCAATTACAAACTTAGGATATAATTAAATCGTCATTTTTCTGAATAATACAACTTATCCTAAGTTTGAATATAGTAGTTCGGTTCAAACGCCGTCGTCCCTGTCCCATAAGCCAATTACAAACTTAGGATATAATTAATTCGTCATTTTTCTGAATAATACAACTTATTCTAAGTTTAAATATAGTAGTTCGCTTCAAACGCCGTCGTCCATGTCACACAAGCCAATTACAAACTTAGGATATAATTAATTCGTCATTTTTCTGAATAATACCTTTATTCTAAGTTTAAATATAGTTGTTCGCTTCAAACGCTGTCGTCCATATCACATAAGCCAACTACAAACTTAGGATATAAATAAATCGTCATTTTTCTTAATAATACAACTTATCCTAAGTTTGAATATAGTAGCTCGTTTTAAACCACGTCATCCATGTCACACAAGCAACAAGCCAATTACAAACTTAGGATATAATTAAATCGTCATTTTTCTGAATAATACAACTTATCCTAAGTTTGAATATAGTGTAAGTCCCTAGTTCTAGGATCGATAACTTCGTTATCTGTAGTATTAAGGTGCGGAATCCCTCAATACAGTGTTATCTTACTAATAACGAGTAAATTCGTAATTGCGTTTAATATGACTTAACTTTATACGATGAATCGTCAAAGTCTAGCCGTAGGTTATGTTTTCTCTGGGTTTTTGAATTCGCAGATGATGAAAGTGTTAAAGTTGTTCCAGAAAAATGTTAACGATTTTGCCAAACAAAATCGTTTATATATGTTGTCTCGGCTCGGCTCGCATGGGCCTGCGAGTTCAGCCCAACTCGCCTCGCTTAGCCCAAGCCTAGCTTAGCCATACCGAGTTCAGTTCTCATCTCGCAGCTCACCTTGCTGCGACCTGAGATCTCGACTCGCTTCGCAACAAACGTATAATATAAATACGTTATTTCGTCTATCTTTAATATGAAATATTAATAACAAAACGAATATGCATTTACAAATATAAACCAATATATCAATACAATCACAATTACACTAGTCATATTTCAAGCTAGATCTGTTGTCACAATCTATGTCCCAACAGACTCCCCCTTGACAATAGCTCTAGTATCTTTATCTTTTAATTGTCTTTGGTCTTTATTTGTAAATCTTGCTTCCTGCATAAATCTTCATCTTGATACAAGTTTTAACCATCATTTGATAATCTCTCCCTAAATCAGCCCATTCAATAGTCGTCAAAATTCTGTTCTCTTTTAACTTTAACAGATCCTTTCTCGACATATTCATCAGGTGTCGATGGTCATAAACTCTGAAGATTTCTCTTTCACCACCTTCAACCTCATCATCAGCTTCAACCATAACAGCTTCTCCAGTCTTTGAATCCACGTACCAACTCTTCATATTTCCCAAAATATCCTGTGGCATTGTCTTCAATGGAATCTGCTGCACACATTTAACAGCTGGATAAATCTTTTTCCTTCTTCTTCTTCCAGTCCTTTGACTTCTCTCCTGTAGTTTCACAGTCTTTCCCTTTCTTGGCTTTATCATCTCAAATTTATTTGTACCAACCTCATGTCTAATAATTCGTTCAACACGATTAGCATAATCATCACGACTTGAGTTGTTGATCTCTAATCTAGCCAAGTCACATATTTCATAACGTGGTAAGGAACTAAAAACTGCAAGCTTTCTTTCCAAGTATTGAACTCCATCATATCTTTTAATTGCAAAAAGCTTCAGTTCAGAGTCAAAGTACCAGCCAATAATCCCTTTACGCGGTACGCGTTTCTTTGTCATATCAATTTCAGAAATTCCAATCTTCTTCTTCTGTTTTGGAAGTTTCCGATATTGTACTGCAGGATTATTTGTAAAGACTATCTCTTCTGCTTCATCTTCCGAGGTTGAGTCTTCAATATCTTCATCGATATCAACCACTGTTGGACCTTGCTCATTTTCAATAACAACTTCTGTTCTAGATGGGCTTACATGGTGTTCATCAACATTTGCATCTGGATCTACACCTATGTCTTGCACAATCTCAGGAACAGCAGTCCAATCAGCAGGTGGTAGAAATTCTCCATCCTCAAGATCAAAATCTATTTCTTCATCTATCTCGTCAAAAATATCTTCTTCTAAATCAGATAGATCAAGCATATCAAATCCTAGAGAAAAACCACATATACAAATCAATATTAATAATTTAAATTCTTTACTAATTTCCCTGAATTAATCCAAGAATTTCTTTATCAAATCTTTTGTATAATTTAAACCTTCAATTTAAACGCAATATATATATATATATAACTTATAAAAACCTTTTATTGATTACCCTGAATCAATCTAAGATTCTCTAAAGTCTTATACAATACTTAACAAATAATAATTAATTTTAAATTCTAATGTATTGTGAAAAATCACCAAACATTTAAATTTACTATTAATTATCTTATATAACTTCTAAGTTAATTGATCTTAACTTATTATCAACATAACTTTTAAATTATATATCATTTGTCTAGTTAATCAAATACATTTTTAACTTGTTAGTTATAAACTCTCAAGTCTAAAATGCATATGTTATTATAAAATTTTGACCGCCGAAAAATAATCGGAACACGCCGCTTGACTACTCATTGAGTCAGAAGACTTTCGATCACTATTTTATCTTAACATATTTATTAACTTAAATTATTTAAAACATATTTTACTTAAAATAATACTAACATTAAGTCGAATATATTAAACATAATAATTAAGTTACAATTATTCAGTACAAAATGTTACAGACAATATTCTACACTATGCTAATACTAAGCTGTCTTACCAGCTTCTGTATCAACCGGTGCATCTTTATCAGCACTTGTACCAATTCTATCATCACCATCACCAGACTCCCCCTGAAACATAGCTTGCTGACCAGTCGTTGAAGGACCAGTCTGCTCACCATCTTTCGGTGCATTGGGATCATCGTCTTTATGATTTAATAAACTTATGATTTAATAAACTTAAAACTTTCATTGAATAAATAAAGTTATTACATTCAATCCAAGTTTTACAAATATCTAATCACACATATTACACACTATTTTACTAACAACTTCACCAATATTACTTCATCTTTTGACTTGAGACGACTTCCCCTAAAGATTAAATTGCTCACTAGTCATTGAAGGACAAGTCTGCTCTCTATCTTTATTAGATAACAATATCTCCCCCTGAGCAGGCTTTCCTGAATTAATTCGCAAAACAAGTCACAAGCTAATACTCTTAGGAAGTAAAATTCTCAACCAAAATAACTGAGTGGGATCCAAGATTCAAAGCAATAAAGCCAAGATTCAGGACAATAAAGCCAAGATTCAGGACAATAAAGCCAAAATCCAGGACAATAAAGCGAAAATCCAAGACAAAGAGAGTATCCCACCAGACCAAAAGAAAGGTCTCCCAAAAAATATGAACTATCAGACGCTTGAGCAACTGTATCAGTACGCAAAACATCCGACAGCACAAAGAACTCCACAACTAGGAGACAATCCTAGAAGGTGTGAAGACGCATGTCGTAACATGCTTTTGGGCAGAAGCAATCAACACTGATACATCCATCCATCCATAAGCTGAACGAAATCCCATGCCATTGCTTCATAACAAAAATGCAGTAACATTAGTGGAAACTATCATGTATTATGAATTAAAATTCATCAAACATCGTAGTTTATCAATTTATATATAACTTGTTACAGACATGTCTCAAGTCTTATATAAAAAATATTTAACTTATCACTAAAGAGTCGTAAGTCTAATATATATCAAAATATGAATCCATTATTGAAATGTTATTACTAAAATGGCTTAACATTTAAATTACACAATAAAAGATAAACACATTTTTTTTATTTTAAAAAAAAAATTTGGATTCACAAAATCTGGCATGGCGAGATGAGATCATCTCGTCTCGCAAGTCAACTCGCCAAACTATTCAACTCGCAAATATCTCAACTCGCTAAATTAGCTCAACTCGCTTCGTTCAGGTTTGCGAGTTGAGTTGAAATCTCAACTCGTTCGATGAACCACCGTCGCAAGATGAATTTCAAAATCGATTAATCCGTTAAGTTCAATATAATCTATCGATTGTTTTACATTTACTGATGTTCATTTAACATAAACCCTACAGATTCATGTCCAATAACATCCTAAATGTTCGTTAATCAATCGAGTTATTAACCGAAACCCTTAGTTTAGAAAAACTTTGAGTTCTCGTTAATTTTACGGTGAAATCCGTTGTAATATACCTCAAAATGATCGCAATCTATTGTTGTATAAAAGCTACGGATTCAAAAACTCGTTCCTTTCTTCGTAAAATCAAAATCAAACGAAAAGCTCGTTTCGCCTCGTTTCGCTTCGTCTCGACTCGCAGAGTTGTAGTGAACTCGCAAATCAAACTGGGTTCGGTGGATTGGTTGACTCGTTTGACCACCCTTTATACCATAAACTCGATTCGCAGAAACAATCTCGATTCGCAAGTTGACTAAGTCAACTCGCAGAATTAATATTAATTGCGAATTAAATGATAAGTATAAATTAAAACCCATTATTTTACAAGTCTAAAATAAACATATCTTTCACCTGTAAAATCTATGTTTGTTCAACACGAACTGAGATAATTCAGTATAATGTATTTCCAAAGGGTAACAATTATTAAATTTAACACAAAGTTAAAAATAAAATAAAAACAACCACACATTCATGATATAAACAAACAGTGGTATCAAGTACCATTTTATTAATTACTTGAAAGATAAAATCAAATAAAATACAAAAGTGAATAAGAATTTATCTGCTTAGGGATCATATTAGAAAGAATAAGCAATTAATTATTTATTAATGGTCTAAGTTGATTGTTAGTATACATACCTCATGAAATTCAAATAAAATACAATAAAATTACAACTAATTTTATCATTTACACATTTATATTTATAAAATTATATCTTAGATACCTTTATCCACATGATATAACATTTCATTAAAATATAACTTATGATTTCTTATTATTCACAAAAGTGAAAGTTCAAGTATCATAGACAGTTCAAGACAATTACCGGTATTATGTTCCACATAAACAAATTACACACAGATTTCTGAGTCAATCTTTTATTATTAATGTGCACAATATCTAGTGTTTTCTACTATACAACATACTGAAGAATTCAAGTACAACACATTATCAAGGTTGAGATTACTAAATGATGTTCTTTAGAAGCATATAACTTACACTTGACACGAGATACTTTGTATCTTTCATATGTAAGGTAGAGGTTACTAAATGATGCCCTTTCGAAACATATAACTCACCTGTTGACACTATGATACTTTGTATCATGTCACAATCTTTTATTTTAGATCACAGTGTATGATAGTACTATCATTCAACAATTAAGACATATGTCATACGTTATATAACAGATCACATAAAATAGTACACATGACAGTTATACTTCTTAACTGCTCAGAAATCATAGCATAACCTGCCTACCAATAAATTGTATAATGAAGCTGACTAGACTTAAGTTATTCTTATCACTTGTTAGGTAAAAGAACAAGTTATAATCAGTGGATATAGGTGTATAATCAAATAAATATAAACACATACCTGATAGAACTGCTGTAGTTCTAAAGTAACTTCACTTGAATCTACCAACACATCATCCTTAGGACTTAAGCTTATTATTGTTAAGCTTATTCTCCTAATGTACTATCATTTCCCTTGGTTTTTGTAGACAAAAACTTAAATTTTCTAAAAGAACTTCATTTTGTTCTTTTATTGGAGGCGATTCCCCTTAGGTAACAAGCAAATGAATGCCATACGCCACTTTTTTTTTTTTAAATAATAACGACAAAATAATTTCTAACTATTACAAAAACACCCTTGGAAGACCAATCACTCTGGATTTCTCATTCCATTTCGTTGAACCAACATTTCAAATCTTGCTCTGTCGAAAGCCTTCGTGTAGAGGTCTGCTAAGTTATCCTCAGTCGGAACCTTAACTAACCTTATCAGTTTCTTCTCAGCACAGTCTCTAATAAAATGATGGCGAATATCAATATGTTTAGTCTTACTGTGCTTCACCGGATTATTGGTTATCGACATAGTAGATTCGTTATCAATCATCATAGGAGTATTGGTTAAGTTTAACCCATAATCCCGCAGTTGCTGTTGAATCCAAAGAACTTGTGAGCAACAACTGCCAGCTGCAACATACTCAGCTTCACATGTAGAAATGGCTACCGAGCTTTGCTTCTTGCACTGCCAGGACACTAATCTACCTCCTAGGAATTGACATCCTCCGGTCGTAGATTTCCTATTCTGATTGCATCCTCCATAATCCGAATCAGTAAATGCTTCCAGATCTAAGTCTCCTCCAATAGGATACCAAAGTCCCAGCTTAGGTTCCCCTTTGAGGTAACGGAAGATCCGTTTAACTGCTTGCATATGTGACTCTTTCGGATTGGCCTGATATCTTACGCAAATACATACAGCAAACATTATGTCAGGCCTAGAGGCAGTCAAATACATTAATGATCCAACCATGGCCCTGTAAAGAGTAGGATCCACATCCTGATCACTCGATGTATCTGGACCTAGTTTGTGATTGACTGGAATCGGAGTATTGTAGACCTTACTTTCATCCATCTTGAAGCATTCTAATAGCTCATAAACATATTTAGATTGATGAATAAAGAATCCATCCTTCTTTTGATCAACTTGTAATCCTAAGAAGAATTTCAACTCTCCCATTGCAGACATCTCAAACCTTCTTTGCATGACTTTCTCAAATTCTTGACACATCTTTTCATCAGAAGATCCAAAGATGATATCATCAACATAAACTTGCACCAGGAGAAAGTCTTGCTTCTTCCACTTTACAAATAGTGTACTATCGATCGCTCCTCTTGTAAATCCATTATCAAGTAGATACATTGACAGTGTCGCATACCACATCCTTGGTGCTTGATGTAATCCATATAGAGCCTTATTCAAACGATATACTCTATCCGGATACTCAGGATTGGTAAACCCTGGAGGTTGTGCGACATACACCAGTTCTTCAACTTTGCCATTCAAAAATGCACTCTTAACATCCAACTGATACACTTTAATACCTTTGAATGTTGCAAATGCTAAGAAGATTCTAATAGCTTCTAGCCTAGCGACTGGTGCAAACACCTCATTATAATCAATACCTTCTTCTTGGTTAAAACCTTGAACCACTAGACGAGCTTTATTGCGAGTAATGATTCCCCGATCATCTCTCTTGCACTTAAATACCCATCTAGTTCCAATTGGATAAACACCCTTTGGAAGGTCAACCGAATCCCAGACTTGTAGCTTTTCAAATTGAGACAGTTCTTCTTGCATAGCCTCGACCCACGAACTTTCTTTAAGAGCCATTTGAATGTTCTTAGGCTCAATTTGTGAGATAAAGCTAGCATAAAGACACTCATTAGTAATGCCTGTCTCCTTTAGTGCAGCATACAAGCTTTGTAAGTCATCCTTATCAGCATACGCATTAGGATAACTTGAAGTACTAGCTTTTGTTTGAGTCCTTGTTTGAACCGGAGTATTAATGTCACCAATGATATTATCAATTGGGTGATTCTTACTCGTTCTTGTTGTAACAATAGTCTCAACAGGAATCTCATCTTCTAAGTTAGTACCAATTTCTTGTTCTTCAGACTGTTCTTCCAAATCTGGTACCTCTTTACTGAAAAGCCGAGAGTTATCATTATCCGAAGTTATTCTTAACTCTTTTAGTGGTGTAAGTAACTCATCCACTACCTTTTGTATATGCTCTTCATCAGTTAAAGGTATATCTACCTTGGACGTTTGAGATCCACTAGTAGATGGTTGATTTGGATCAACAATCTGGATTGCAGATGATTGAACATTTTTCATTGGAGTGTGGCCGGTATCCTCATCTCCAGTAAACACATGTTCAGGAATCTCTGAATCACGAACATAGTCACTTAAGGGAACTTTAAAAGATGCAAAAAGATCAGAATAATCAAATTGCCAATCTAAGCCCTTGTGTACATCCGGTGTGTAACTAGTAACCTCAATATTATACACAACTTCCAGACGACCTGTGACTTTATTAAAGACCCTCTTGTTTGGTGAATTAGGCATGTAACCTAAGAAAAAACCTTCGTCGGCCTTTTCACCAAATTTTGCTTGATGTCCAGTCTTTAAAATTGTGCATGAAACTCCAAAGGGTTCAAGCCCTTTTAAGTTAGGTTTCTTTTTGTTTAAAAGCTCATAACAAGTCTTGTTATGCCGCTTAACCGTAAGAACCCTATTTAGAACATGACAAGCTGTATTCACTGCTTCTGCCCAAAATATGACCGGAAGCTTTGAATCAGCAAGCATTGTTCTTGCAGCTTCAATCAACGTTCGATTCTTCCTTTCAGCAACACCATTCTGTTGAGGTTCATATGGTGCACTGAATTGATGAACAATCCCTTTGCTTAAGCAATATAGATTCAACGTTGAATTCTTAAACTCTGTTCCGTTGTCACTACGAATACGCTTCACTCTCGTTTTGTATACATTCTCTACTAGATCAAAGAATTCAACTAGAATTCCCGGAGTTTCATCCTTTGATCCCAAAAAGAATACCCACGAGAATCTAGAGTAATCATCCGTCACAACCAAACAGTACCATTTGCCACCTAGACTTCTCTTGCTTATTGGGCCAAAGAGATCCATGTGTAGCAAATCAAATGGTAAGGAGTTTGAGTTTTCAGTCTTAGGTCTGTGTGTTTTCTTGTGCTTCTTTCCCTTCATGCAAGGGACACACTTATCTTCAGACTCGAAACGTTTTTGTGGTACACCTAGAACCAAACCATTCTTGGTTATATAATTCATTTTACGCCAGTTCAAGTGTGCCATTCTCCTATGCCATAATAAAGCATCTGCTTCTGAAGCCTTGGATAACAAACATGTAGAAACCATTGAGGAATTAGAATTACCCATGTTTATTGCATAGATATCCCTCCTCCTTGGTGCCCTCATTAGTATCCAATTGTCGGGTATCATAAATCCCGGCTTCAGGACTAAGGCTTCCTTTTCATTAAAATGAACTGGATGACCTTTATCGCAGACTTGGGAAACACTCACTAGGTTGTGAGTTAGTTCTTCAACGTAATTCACATCCTCAAGAGTCAAAGTTCCATTTGAAACTTTTCCTTTCCCAGTTATTACTCCTCCTTTGTCTCCTGCAAAATTGACTTTTTGCTTGAGACCATCCTGGAAGTCTGTCAGTAGACTTCTCTCTCCTGTCATGTGCCGTGAGCATCCACTGTCTACATACCACCAACTTTCCTTGTTCACAGTCTGCTCCTGCACATAACACATAACACGATCAGTTGTCAAGAGGGACCCAAGCCATTACGGTCTTGGTTTGTCCCTTATCATCTACAAACTTAAGTTCTTTAAAATAACCATCCTTCCCATCAGGAGCTTTGGTTACTTTCGAAGAAACTTGAGCTTGTGGACGATCAGCCTTAAGAGGTGAATTTGAGGAGAACCTCCTAGGCACAACATTCTGAGCTCTATTATTATAGTTATAATTAAACTCATTGGATCGCGAAGTAGTACCACTTTCATTAAGACTATGGCCTCTACTTTGATTTCTAAACCTCGACGGTGTCATATCCCTAGGCTTATAAACAGTATTGTCACTTGGAATATAAGTCCGTTTAGGTTTAGGAGGGGAGACACTATGTTTACCTTCTCTTTTAAGAATGTTAACAGGTTTAATACCTAAGCTAGATTTGGTATCTAACCTATCTACAGTCATACTAGAGTTGGTCGGTGTCCTTTTATCACTCACAAGCTTATGTGATGCTTCTGGCTTTTTGTTAGGACAACACGAAGCCACATGTCCTTTTTGGTGACATTTAAAGCATGACATCTGCTTGCGTGATTTACTCACTTTTGCTTTCTCATCTGGAGTCTTAGGCACTAAAGGTTTAGAAATATGTTCCTTATTAACATTATCATCAGTGTTAGCATTGTTAATCACTCCACCCGATACAAAATGTATTTTGGTGAGATGAGAAACCTTACCATCATCTGATGAAGAGTTCTTAATAACATCCTTCTGTGCCTCTGACTGTTCAGGTTTATCAGCTACTGAAATCTCAGGATTAACATCAGTCATTTCAGAATCTTCAGGAATAGGAGTGTAATTGGCATTAAAAGGAGGGGATACATCATTGTAACCTAACCCAGTCTTGTCCTTTACACTACGTTGAGCATCTAACATTATATCCATTTGAGATGTCCTATAGTTCTCAAGTTTACGATTTTGCTCAATTAACCTTAAATTAAGATTCACTATTTCCTGATCCTTACTAGCAATTGTCTCATTCAAGTCCTTGATGTTCATATAGAGTCCATCTATGATGACAGATTTTTCACTTATGGTATCTCTAAGTTTGGTCTTATCCGAAACATCAGACTTAATTTTATCTTTTAAGGCCTGTTTATCATCACTTAATCTACGTATATCCATAAGTGCTTGGTCAAGTTCTGATCTAACAGTCCTATAAGATTCTTTATCCAAATTCAATTGAGATGATAAATTGCTATTAGACACAGTTAATACACTATTCTGAGATTGTAAGTCAGTAACTAAGTAACAAACATCAGCAAGATTAAGAATATCTAAACAAACCTTCTTCTTGTCTGTTTGTACTTCAGCCATTCGTGCCACGAATTCTTCAGGACTCATGTCTGGAGTCAAATCCATATGCAGCACATCATCATCATCACTTGCCTTCACTTCTGACTCAGGCACATCTACTCTCTGTTCAACATCTGTGGGCATGTAGGACATTGATCCAGCAGTGGTCTCTTCAATTTCAGCCATCAAGGCTTCTTCTTCTGACTGAGTTTTCCAGTCATATGAGCCATCCAACTGCTTTACCACTAAGGCTTTGGAAGCTAAAGTACTTCCCGAACCTTGTGTCCTATTTGCATCTACCTTAGGTCTTTGGCATTCCCTCGCGAAATGACCAATACCTTGACAGTTAAAGCATTTGACCTTGGTTTTATCAAACCCTGATCTATTGCCCAACACCTTTCTACCAGTTCTCTTGAGGAAATTTTTAACTTTTCTAGAGACTAATGCTAACATCTCTTGAAGTTCCAATTCCTCAACATAATCCGGATCGATCTGCTCATAATCCTCATCAAACAATACAGGATCATTAATTTTTCCTTCAATGTAGTTCTCATATGATGCCACAAAGGAAGCAAGAACAGACAGTTGCTGCTCTGCAGATTTCACACTCATATGCATCTTCTGATGCCCTTGAGATGACTTCTCAGCATTCTTTACCTTTGTCTCATCACCAGAGGAGGAAATAAAACACAGATCTTCAGATATCATTTCTCCATTTCTACCTATATCACCAACTAACAGTGCAGTGGTCGAACTAGAAGATGCAGTCGAAAGATTTGTTTTTCCATGATACAACCCAGGGTTCTGAACCTGATCAGAATCAGTATCTTTCGACTTCTTGGAGAACTCATAACCTTTTAGCTTGTCAATGACTTGCTCTAAGGTCATAGTAGCATATCTGATTTCATTATCCGTTATCATAAGTCCATACATTTCCCACTTAGAAGGCAAACCCTCAATAAACTTGTCGGTTTTATCAACTTCTTCTACAGTGATGTCATTGTATTCCAATTCACTTAACAGATGGTAGAATCGTGTAATATAAGCATCAAGACTTTCCCCTTTTAAAGCTTTAAACATAGTAAACTGCTTTTTAAGGAGCTTCTTCTTGCTAATTCTCATTTGTGGACTACCTTCACCTCTTTTCTCTAGAGCTTCCCAGAGCGTTCTAGCAGTATGAAAAGATTTCAGTTGATGAGCGATATCTTTAGGAAGACACATCTTAATGCACGAATGTGCTTTGTTTTCATTTTTGTATGCTTCCTTCTGTTCATCACTCATGTTCTGATAGGTAAGAGTCACAATGGCATTCTGAACAGTTTGAGTAGGTGCAGTGTATCCAGTCTTGATACACATCCAGATTGACAGATCATGGAATCTACAGTAAGATTCAAATCTGTCCTTCCAGTTGTAGTAATCCTCGATATTTAACAACTTAGGTGGAGAATTTGATTTTC
Organism: Pseudognaphalium luteoalbum; assembly: GCA_963422505.1. Classification (NCBI taxonomy): domain Eukaryota; kingdom Viridiplantae; phylum Streptophyta; class Magnoliopsida; order Asterales; family Asteraceae; genus Pseudognaphalium; species Pseudognaphalium luteoalbum. The sequence goes on from OY730197.1 coordinate 88,731,407, forward strand.
CCACCTCATGTTCCATTTCGATCATTTTACTTAAGTCAGACATCTTAAAAACGTAAGTTCAAACTGTTACGCGAAATCAGAAAATCTCAATTCGCAGAACTCAGTTCAACTCGCAATCTCAACTCGACTCGCAGAATCTCGGTTCGCAAGTCTCAGTTCGGATCGCAGTGATGTCAACTCGCAAGTGATTTCGGTTCGCAAAAGATCTCGGTTCGCAGAATAAAGTTCAACTCGCAGGTTCGATAGTTCAACTCGCAAGTTCGACTCGGCTCGCAAGTTCAACTCGGCTCGCAAGCTACGCTGGAACCCTAATCTCAACTCGCGAAACGGCTGTTAAACCCGAAAGCGAAAGTTTAAGGTATTTTTACGACTGAAACTAGCGATTTCAACCGTAAACAAACCCTAAAATATCCAGAGAATGATTTTGATCGTTAATATTGCTATAATGCACATAAAAACAACCCGAATCAAAACGCAATATCACTAAAACTCACGAATACACTCGTATTTAGCCCGAAAGCTCTGATACCAGATGTAAGTCCCTAGTTCTAGGATTGATAACTTCGTTATCTGTAGTATTAAGGTGCGGAATCCCTCAATACAGTGTTATCTTACTAATAACGAGTAAATTCGTAATTGCGTTTAATATGACTTAACTTTATACGATGAATCGTCAAAGTCTAGCCGTAGGTTATGTTTTCTCTGGGTTTTTGAATTCGCAGATGATGAAAGTGTTAAAGTTGTTCCAGAAAAATGTTAACGATTTTGCCAAACAAAATCGTTTATATATGTTGTCTCGGCTCGGCTCGCATGGGCCTGCGAGTTCAGCCCAACTCGCCTCGCTTAGCCCAAGCCTAGCTTAGCCATACCGAGTTCAGTTCTCATCTCGCAGCTCACCTTGCTGCGACCTGAGATCTCGACTCGCTTCGCAACAAACGTATAATATAAATACGTTATTTCGTCTATCTTTAATATGAAATATTAATAACAAAACGAATATGCATTTACAAATATAAACCAATATATCAATACAATCACAATTACACTAGTCATATTTCAAGCTAGATCTGTTGTCACAATCTATGTCCCAACATATAGTAGTTCGGTTCAAACGCCGTCGTCCCTGTCCCATAAGCCAATTACAAACTTAGGATATAATTAATTCGTCATTTTTCTGAATAATACAACTTATTCTAAGTTTAAATATAGTAGTTCGCTTCAAACGCCGTCGTCCATTTCACACAAGCCAATTACAAACTTAGGATATAATTAAATCGTCATTTTTCTGAATAATTAAACATATCCTAAGTTTAAATATAGTAGTTCGCTTCAAACGCCGTCGTCCATGTCAAACTTAGGATATAATTAATTTGTTATTATTCTGAATAATACAACTTATCCTAAGTTTAAATATAGTTGGTCGCTTCAAACGCCGTCTTCCATGTCACATAAGCCAATTACAAACTTAGGATATAATTAAATCGTCATTTTTCTGAATAATACAACTTATCCTAAGTTTGAATATAGTAGCTCACTTCAAACGCCGTCGTCCATGTCACATAAGCCAATTACAAACATATGATATAATTAAATCGTCATTTTTCTGATTAATACAACTTATTCTGAGATTGAATATAGTAGCTCGCTTCAAACGCCGTCGTCCATGTCACATAAGCCAATTACAAACTTAGGATATAATTAATTCGTCATTTTTCTGAATAATACAACTTATCCTAAGTTTAAATATAGTAATTCGCTTCAAACGCCGTCTTCCATGTCACATAAGCCAATTACAAACTTAGGATATAATTAATTCGTCATTTTTCTGAATAATACCTTTATCCTAAGTTTAAATATAGTTGTTCGCTTCAAACGTTGTCGTCCATATCACATAAGCCAACTACAAACTTAGGATATAAATAAATCGTCATTTTTCTTAATAATACAACTTATCCTAAGTTTGAATATAGTAGCTCGTTTTAAACCACGTCATCCATGTCACACAAGCCAATTACAAACTTAGGATATAATTAAATCGTCATTTTTCTTAATAATACAACTTATCCTAAGTTTGAATATAGTAGTTCGGTTCAAACGCCGTCGTCCCTGTCCCATAAGCCAATTACAAACTTAGGATATAATTAATTCGTCATTTTTCTGAATAATACAACTTATTCTAAGTTTAAATATAGTATTTCGCTTCAAACGCCGTCGTCCATGTCACACAAGCCAATTACAAACTTAGGATATAATTAAATCGTCATTTTTCTGAATAATACAACTTATCCTAAGTTTAAATATAGTAATTCGCTTCAAACGCCGTCGTCCATGTCAAACTTAGGATATAATTAATTTGTTATTTTTCTGATTAATACAACTTATCCTAAGTTTGAATATAGTTGGTCGCTTCAAACGCTGTCTTCCATGTCACATAAGCCAATTACAAACTTAGGATATAATTAAATTGTCATTTTTCCGAATAATACTACTTATCCTATGTTTGAATATAGTAGCTCGCTTCAAACGCCGTCGTCCATGTCACATAAGCCAATTACAAACTTATGATATAATTAAATCGTCATTTTTCTGAATAATACAACTTATTCTAAGATTGAATATAGTAGCTCGCTTCAAACGCCGTCGTCCATGTCACATAAGCCAATTACAAACTTAGGATATAATTAATTCGTCATTTTTCTGAATAATACAACTTATCCTAAGTTTAAATATAGTAATTCGCTTCAAACGCCGTCTTCCATGTCACATAAGCCAATTACAAACTTAGGATATAATTAAATCATCATTTTTCTGAATAATACAACTTATCCTAAGTTTAAATATAGTAATTCGCTTCAAACGCCGTCTTCCATGTCACATAAGCCAATTACAAACTTATGATATAATTAAATGGTCATTTTTCTGAATAATACAACTTATTCTAAGATTGAATATAGTAGCTCGCTTCAAACGCCGTCGTCCATGTCACATAAGCCAATTACAAACTTAGGATATAATTAATTCGTCATTTTTCTGAATAATACAACTTATCCTAAGTTTAAATATAGTAATTCGCTTCAAACGCCGTCTTCCATGTCACATAAGCCAATTACAAACTTAGGATATAATCATATCGTCATTTTTCTGAATAATACAACTTATCCTAAGTTTTAATATAGTAGCTCGTTTCAAACGCCGTCTTCCATGTCACATAAGCCAATTTCAAACTTATGATATAATTAAATCGTCATTTTTCTGAATAATACAACTTATTCTAAGTTTGAATATAGTAGCTCGCTTCAAACGCCGTCGTCCATGTCCCCAAAGCCAATTACAAACTTCGGATATAATTAAATCATCATTTTTCCGAATAATACAACTTATCCTAAGTTTGAATATAGTAGTTCGCTTCAAACGCCGTCGTCCCTGTCTCATAAGCCAATTACAAACTTAGGATATAATTAATTCGTCATTTTTCTGAATAATGCAACTTATTCTAAGTTAAAATATAGTAGTTCGCTTCAAACACCGTCGTCCATGTCACACAAGCCAATTACAAACTTAGGATATAATTAAATCGTCATTTTTCTGAATAATACAACTTATCCTAAGTTTAAATATAGTAGTTCGCTTCAAACGCCGTCGTTCATGTCAAACTTAGGATATAATTAATTTGTTATTATTCTGAATAATACAACTTATCCTAAGTTTGAATATAGTTGGTCGCTTCAAACGCCGTCTTCCATGTCACATAAGCCAATTACAAACTTAGGATATAATTAAACCGTCATTTTTCTGAATAATACAACTTATCCTAAGTTTGAATATAGTAGCTCGCTTCAAACGCCGTCGTCCATGTCACATAAGCCAATTACAAACTTATGATATAATTAAATCGTCATTTTTCTGATTAATACAACTTATTCTAAGATTGAATATAGTAGCTCGCTTGAAACGCCGTCGTCCATGTCACATAAGCCAATTACAAACTTCGGATATAATTAATTCGTCATTTTTCTGAATAATAGCTTTATCCTAATTTTAAATATAGTAGTTCGCTTCAAACGCCGTCGTCCATGTCACATAAGACAATTACAAACTTAGAATATAATTAAATCGTCATTTTTCTAACTAATACAACTTATCCTAAGTTTGAATATAGTAGTTCGCTTCAAACGCCGTCGTCCATGTCACATAAGCCAATTACAAACTTAGGATATAATTAATTCGTCATTTTTCTGAATAATACAACTTATCCTAAGTTTAAATATAGTAGCTCGCTTCAAACGCCGTCATCAATGTCACATATGCCAATTACAAACTTCGGATATAATTAAATCGTCATTTTTCCGAATAATACAACTTATCCTAAGTTTGAATATAGTAGTTCGCTTCAAACGCCGTCGTCCATGTCCCATAAGCCAATTACAAACTTAGGATATAATTAATTCGTTATTTTTCTGAATAATACCTTTATCCTAAGTTTAAATATAGTTGTTCGCTTCAAACACTGTCGTCCATATCACATAAGCCAACTACAAACTTAGGATATAAATAAATCGTCATTTTTCTTAATAATACAACTTATCCTAAGTTTGAATATAGTAGCTCGCTTCAAACGCCGTCGTCCATGTCACATAAGCCAATTACAAACTTATGATATAATTAAATCGTCATTTTTCTGAATAATACAACTTATCCTAAGTTTGAATATAGTAGCTCGCTTCAAACGCCGTCGTCCATGTCACATAAGCCAATTACAAACTTATGATATAATTAAATCGTCATTTTTCTGATTAATACAACTTATTCTGAGATTGAATATAGTAGCTCGCTTCAAACGTCGTCGTCCATGTCACATAAGCCAATTACAAACTTCGGATATAATTAATCATCATTTTTCCGAATAATACAACTTATCCTAAGTTTGAATATAGTAGTTCGCTTCAAACGCCGTCGTCCCTGTCTCATAAGCCAATTACAAACTTAGGATATAATTAATTCGTCATTTTTCTGAATAATACAACTTATTCTAAGTTAAAATATAGTAGTTCACTTCAAACACCGTCGTCCATGTCACACAAGCCAATTACAAACTTAGGATATAATTAAATCGTCATTTTTCTGAATAATACAACTTATCCTAAGTTTAAATATAGTAGTTCGCTTCAAACGCCGTCGTCCATGTCAAACTTAGGATATAATTAATTTGTTATTATTCTGAATAATACAACTTATCCTAAGTTTGAATATAGTTGGTCACTTCAAACGCCGTCTTCCATGTCACATAAGCCAATTACAAACTTAGGATATAATTAAATCGTCATTTTTCTGAATAATACAACTTATCCAAAGTTTGAATATAGTAGCTCGCTTCAAACGCCGTCGTCCATGTCACATAAGCCAATTACAAACTTATGATATAATTAAATCGTCATTTTTCTGATTAATACAACTTATTCTAAGATTGAATATAGTAGCTCGCTTCAAACGCCGTCGTCCATGTCACATAAGCCAATTACAAACTTGGGATATAATTAATTCGTCATTTTTCTGAATAATAGCTTTATCCTAATTTTAAATATAGTAGTTCGTTTCAAACGCCGTCGTCCATGTCACATAAGCCAATTACAAACTTAGAATATAATTAAATCGTCATTTTTCTAACTAATACAACTTATCCTAAGTTTGAATATAGTAGTTCGCTTCAAACGCCGTCGTCCATGTCACATAAGCCAATTACAAACTTAGGATATAATTAATTCGTCATTTTTCTGAATAATACAACTTATCCTAAGTTTAAATATAGTAGCTCGCTTCAAACGCCGTCATCAATGTCACATATGCCAATTACAAACTTCGGATATAATTAAATCGTCATTTTTCCGAAAAATACAACTTATCCTAAGTTTGAATATAGTGGTTCGCTTCAAACGCCATCGTCCATATCACATAAGCCAACTACAAACTTAGGATATAAATAAATCGTCATTTTTCTAAATAATACAACTTATCCTAAGTTTGAATATAGTAGCTCGTTTTAAACCACGTCATCCATGTCACACAAGCCAATTACAAACTTAGGATATAATTAAATCGTCATTTTTCTGAATAATACAACTTATCCTAAGTTTGAATATAGTAGTTCGGTTCAAACGCCGTCGTCCCTGTCCCATAAGCCAATTACAAACTTAGGATATAATTAATTCGTCATTTTTCTGAATAATACAACTTATTCTAAGTTTAAATATAGTAGTTCGCTTCAAACGCCGTCGTCCATGTCACACAAGCCAATTACAAACTTAGGATATAATTAATTCGTCATTTTTCTGAATAATACCTTTATTCTAAGTTTAAATATAGTTGTTCGCTTCAAACGCTGTCGTCCATATCACATAAGCCAACTACAAACTTAGGATATAAATAAATCGTCATTTTTCTTAATAATACAACTTATCCTAAGTTTGAATATAGTAGCTCGTTTTAAACCACGTCATCCATGTCACACAAGCCAATTACAAACTTAGGATATAATTAAATCGTCATTTTTCTGAATAATACAACTTATCCTAAGTTTGAATATAGTAGTTCGGTTCAAACGCCGTCGTCCCTGTCCCATAAGCCAATTACAAACTTAGGATATAATTAATTCGTCATTTTTCTGAATAATACAACTTATTCTAAGTTTAAATATAGTAGTTCGCTTCAAACGCCGTCGTCCATGTCACACAAGCCAATTACAAACTTAGTCTATAATTAAATCGTCATTTTTCTGAATAATTAAACATATCCTAAGTTTAAATATAGTAGTTCGCTTCAAACGCCGTCGTCCATGTCAAACTTAGGATATAATTAATTTGTTATTATTCTGAATAATACAACTTATCCTAAGTTTAAATATAGTTGGTCGCTTCAAACGCCGTCTTCCATGTCACATAAGCCAATTACAAACTTAGGATATAATTAAATCGTCATTTTTCTGAATAATACAACTTATCCTAAGTTTGAATATAGTAGCTCGCTTCAAACGCCGTCGTCCATGTCACATAAGCCAATTACAAACTTATGATATAATTAAATCGTCATTTTTCTGATTAATACAACTTATTCTGTGATTGAATATAGTAGCTCGCTTCAAACGCCGTCGTCCATGTCACATAAGCCAATTACAAACTTAGGATATAATTAATTCGTCATTTTTCTGAATAATACAACTTATCCTAAGTTTAAATATAGTAATTCGCTTCAAATGCCGTTTTCCATGTCACATAAGCCAATTACAAACTTAGGATATAATTAATTCATCATTTTTCTGAATAATACCTTTATCCTAAGTTTAAATATAGTTGTTCGCTTCAAACGCTGTCGTCCATATCACATAAGCCAACTACAAACTTAGGATATAAATAAATCGTCATTTTTCTTAATAATACAACTTATCCTAAGTTTGAATATAGTAGCTCGTTTTAAACCACGTCATCCATGTCACACAAGCCAATTACAAACTTAGGATATAATTAAATCGTCATTTTTCTTAATAATACAACTTATCCTAAGTTTGAATATAGTAGTTCGGTTCAAACGCCGTCGTCCCTGTCCCATAAGCCAATTACAAACTTAGGATATAATTAATTCGTCATTTTTCTGAATAATACAACTTATCCTAAGTTTAAATATAGTAATTCGCTTCAAACGCCGTCGTCCATGTCAAACTTAGGATATAATTAATTTGTTATTTTTCTGATTAATACAACTTATCCTAAGTTTGAATATAGTTGGTCGCTTCAAACGCTGTCTTCCATGTCACATAAGCCAATTACAAACTTAGGATATAATTAAATTGTCATTTTTCCGAATAATACTACTTATCCTATGTTTGAATATAGTAGCTCGCTTCAAACGCCGTCGTCCATGTCACATAAGCCAATTACAAACTTATGATATAATTAAATCGTCATTTTTCTGAATAATACAACTTATTCTAAGATTGAATATAGTAGCTCGCTTCAAACGCCGTCGTCCATGTCACATAAGCCAATTACAAACTTAGGATATAATTAATTCGTCATTTTTCTGAATAATACAACTTATCCTAAGTTTAAATATAGTAATTCGCTTCAAACGCCGTCTTCCATGTCACATAAGCCAATTACAAACTTAGGATATAATTAAATCGTCATTTTTCTGAATAATACAACTTATCCTAAGTTTTAATATAGTAGCTCGCTTCAAACGTCGTCGTCCATGTCACATAAGCCAATTACAAACTTATGATATAATTAAATGGTCATTTTTCTGAATAATACAACTTATTCTAAGATTGAATATAGTAGCTCGCTTCAAACGCCGTCGTCCATGTCACATAAGCCAATTACAAACTTAGGATATAATTAATTCGTCATTTTTCTGAATAATACAACTTATCCTAAGTTTAAATATAGTAATTCGCTTCAAACGCCGTCTTCCATGTCACATAAGCCAATTACAAACTTAGGATATAATTAAATCGTCATTTTTCTGAATAATACAACTTATCCTAAGTTTTAATATAGTAGCTCGTTTCAAACGCCGTCTTCCATGTCACATAAGCCAATTTCAAACTTATGATATAATTAAATCGTCATTTTTCTGAATAATACAACTTATTCTAAGTTTGAATATAGTAGCTCGCTTCAAACGCCGTCGTCCATGTCCCCAAAGCCAATTACAAACTTCGGATATAATTAAATCATCATTTTTCCGAATAATACAACTTATCCTAAGTTTGAATATAGTAGTTCGCTTCAAACGCCGTCGTCCCTGTCTCATAAGCCAATTACAAACTTAGGATATAATTAATTCGTCATTTTTCTGAATAATGCAACTTATTCTAAGTTAAAATATAGTAGTTCGCTTCAAACACCGTCGTCCATGTCACACAAGCCAATTACAAACTTAGGATATAATTAAATCGTCATTTTTCTGAATAATACAACTTATCCTAAGTTTAAATATAGTAATTCGCTTCAAACGCCGTCGTCCATGTCAAACTTAGGATATAATTAATTTGTTATTTTTCTGATTAATACAACTTATCCTAAGTTTGAATATAGTTGGTCGCTTCAAACGCTGTCTTCCATGTCACATAAGCCAATTACAAACTTAGGATATAATTAAATTGTCATTTTTCCGAATAATACTACTTATCCTATGTTTGAATATAGTAGCTCGCTTCAAACGCCGTCGTCCATGTCACATAAGCCAATTACAAACTTATGATATAATTAAATCGTCATTTTTCTGAATAATACAACTTATTCTAAGATTGAATATAGTAGCTCGCTTCAAACGCCGTCGTCCATGTCACATAAGCCAATTACAAACTTAGGATATAATTAATTCGTCATTTTTCTGAATAATACAACTTATCCTAAGTTTAAATATAGTAATTCGCTTCAAACGCCGTCTTCCATGTCACATAAGCCAATTACAAACTTAGGATATAATTAAATCGTCATTTTTCTGAATAATACAACTTATCCTAAGTTTTAATATAGTAGCTCGCTTCAAACGTCGTCGTCCATGTCACATAAGCCAATTACAAACTTATGATATAATTAAATGGTCATTTTTCTGAATAATACAACTTATTCTAAGATTGAATATAGTAGCTCGCTTCAAACGCCGTCGTCCATGTCACATAAGCCAATTACAAACTTAGGATATAATTAATTCGTCATTTTTCTGAATAATACAACTTATCCTAAGTTTAAATATAGTAATTCGCTTCAAACGCCGTCTTCCATGTCACATAAGCCAATTACAAACTTAGGATATAATCATATCGTCATTTTTCTGAATAATACAACTTATCCTAAGTTTTAATATAGTAGCTCGTTTCAAACGCCGTCTTCCATGTCACATAAGCCAATTTCAAACTTATGATATAATTAAATCGTCATTTTTCGGAATAATACAACTTATTCTAAGTTTGAATATAGTAGCTCGCTTCAAACGCCGTCGTCCATGTCCCCAAAGCCAATTACAAACTTCGGATATAATTAAATCATCATTTTTCCGAATAATACAACTTATCCTAAGTTTGAATATAGTAGTTCGCTTCAAACGCCGTCGTCCCTGTCTCATAAGCCAATTACAAACTTAGGATATAATTAATTCGTCATTTTTCTGAATAATACAACTTATTCTAAGATTGAATATAGTAGCTCGCTTCAAACGCCGTCGTCCATGTCACATAAGCCAATTACAAACTTAGGATATAATTAATTCGTCATTTTTCTGAATAATACAACTTATCCTAAGTTTAATTATAGTAATTCGCTTCAAACGCCGTCTTCCATGTCACATAAGCCAATTACAAACTTAGGATATAATTAAATCGTCATTTTTCTGAATAATACAACTTATCCTAAGTTTTAATATAGTAGCTCGCTTCAAACGTCGTCGTCCATGTCACATAAGCCAATTACAAACTTATGATATAACTAAATGGTCATTTTTCTGAATAATACAACTTATTCTAAGATTGAATATAGTAGCTCGCTTCAAACGCCGTCGTCCATGTCACATAAGCCAATTACAAACTTAGGATATAATTAATTCGTCATTTTTCTGAATAATACAACTTATCCTAAGTTTAAATATAGTAATTCGCTTCAAACGCCGTCTTCCATGTCACATAAGCCAATTACAAACTTAGGATATAATCATATCGTCATTTTTCTGAATAATACAACTTATCCTAAGTTTTAATATAGTAGCTCGTTTCAAACGCCGTCTTCCATGTCACATAAGCCAATTTCAAACTTATGATATAATTAAATCGTCATTTTTCTGAATAATACAACTTATTCTAAGTTTGAATATAGTAGCTCGCTTCAAACGCCGTCGTCCATGTCCCCAAAGCCAATTACAAACTTCGGATATAATTAAATCATCATTTTTCCGAATAATACAACTTATCCTAAGTTTGAATATAGTAGTTCGCTTCAAACGCCGTCGTCCCTGTCTCATAAGCCAATTACAAACTTAGGATATAATTAATTCGTCATTTTTCTGAATAATGCAACTTATTCTAAGTTAAAATATAGTAGTTCGCTTCAAACACCGTCGTCCATGTCACACAAGCCAATTACAAACTTAGGATATAATTAAATCGTCATTTTTCTGAATAATACAACTTATCCTAAGTTTAAATATAGTAGTTCGCTTCAAACGCCGTCGTTCATGTCAAACTTAGGATATAATTAATTTGTTATTATTCTGAATAATACAACTTATCCTAAGTTTGAATATAGTTGGTCGCTTCAAACGCCGTCGTCCATGTCACATAAGCCAACTACAAACTTAGGATATAAATAAATCGTCATTTTTCTTAATAATACAACTTATCCTAAGTTTGAATATAGTAGCTCGTTTTAAACCACGTCATCCATGTCACACAAGCCAATTACAAACTTAGGATATAATTAAATCGTCATTTTTCTGAATAATACAACTAATCCTAAGTTTGAATATAGTAGTTCGGTTCAAACGCCGTCGTCCCTATCCCATAAGCCAATTACAAACTTAGGATATAATTAAATCGTCATTTTTCTGAATAATACAACTTATCCTAAGTTTAAATATAGTAGTTCGCTTCAAACGCCGTCGTTCATGTCAAACTTAGGATATAATTAATTTGTTATTATTCTGAATAATACAACTTATCCTAAGTTTGAATATAGTTGGTCGCTTCAAACGCCGTCTTCCATGTCACATAAGCCAATTACAAACTTAGGATATAATTAAACCGTCATTTTTCTGAATAATACAACTTATCCTAAGTTTGAATATAGTAGCTCGCTTCAAACCCCGTCGTCCATGTCACATAAGCCAATTACAAACTTATGATATAATTAAATCATCATTTTTCTGATTAATACAACTTATTCTAAGATTGAATATAGTAGCTCACTTGAAACGCCGTCGTCCATGTCACATAAGCCAATTACAAACTTCGGATATAATTAATTCGTCATTTTTCTGAATAATAGCTTTATCCTAATTTTAAATATAGTAGTTCGCTTCAAACGCCGTCGTCCATATCACATAAGACAATTACAAACTTAGAATATAATTAAATCGTCATTTTTCTAACTAATACAACTTATCCTAAGTTTGAATATAGTAGTTCGCTTCAAACGCCGTCGTCCATGTCACATAAGCCAATTACAAACTTAGGATATAATTAATTCGTCATTTTTCTGAATAATACAACTTATCCTAAGTTTAAATATAGTAGCTCGCTTCAAACGCCGTCATCAATGTCACATATGCCAATTACAAACTTCGGATATAATTAAATCGTCATTTTTCCGAATAATACAACTTATCCTAAGTTTGAATATAGTAGTTCGCTTCAAACGCCGTCGTCCATGTCCCATAAGCCAATTACAAACTTAGGATATAATTAATTCGTTATTTTTCTGAATAATACCTTTATCCTAAGTTTAAATATAGTTGTTCGCTTCAAACACTGTCGTCCATATCACATAAGCCAACTACAAACTTAGGATATAAATAAATCGTCATTTTTCTTAATAATACAACTTATCCTAAGTTTGAATATAGTAGCTCGTTTTAAACCACGTCATCCATGTCACACAAGCCAATTACAAACTTAGGATATAATTAAATCGTCATTTTTCTGAATAATACAACTTATCCTAAGTTTGAATATAGTAGTTCGGTTCAAACGCCGTCGTCCCTGTCCCATAAGCCAATTACAAACTTAGGATATAATTAATTCGTCATTTTTTTGAATAATACAACTTATTCTAAGTTTAAATATAGTAGTTCGCTTCAAGCGACGTCGTCCATGTCACACAAGCCAACTACAAACTTAGGATATAATTAAATCGTCATTTTTCTGAATAATACAACATATCCTAAGTTTAAATATAGTAGTTCGCTTCAAACGCCGCCGTCCATGTCAAACTTAGGATATAATTAATTTGTTATTATTCTGAATAATACAACTTATCCTAAGTTTAAATATAGTTGGTCGCTTCAAACGCCGTCTTCCATGTCACATAAGCCAATTACAAACTTAGGATATAATTAAATCGTCATTTTTCTGAATAATACAACTTATCCTAAGTTTGAATATAGTAGCTCGCTTCAAACGCCGTCGTCCATGTCACATAAGCCCATTACAAACTTATGATATAATTAAATCGTCATTTTTCTGATTAATACAACTTATTCTAAGATTGAATATAGTAGCTCGCTTCAAACGCCGTCGTCCATGTCACATAAGCCAATTACAAACTTAGGATATAATTAATTCGTCATTTTTCTGAATAATACAACTTATCCTAAGTTTAAATATAGTAATTCACTTCAAACGCCGTCTTCCATGTCACATAAGCCAATTACAAACTTAGGATATAATTAAATCGTCATTTTTCTGAATAATACAACTTATCCTAAGTTTTAATATAGTAGGTCGTTTCAAATGCCGTCTTCCATGTCACATAAGCCAATTTCAAACTTATGATATATTTAAATCGTCATTTTACTGAATAATACAACTTATTCTAAGTTTGAATATAGTAGCTCGCTTCAAACGCCGTCGTCCATGTCCCCAAAGCCAATTACAAACTTCGGATATAATTAAATCGTCATTTTTCTGAATAATACAACTTATCCTAAGTTTGAATATAGTAGTTCGCTTCAAACGTCGTCGTCCCTATCCCATAAGCCAATTACAAACTTAGGATATAATTAATTCATCATTTTTCTGAATAATACAACTTATTCTAAGTTTAAATATAGTAGTTCGCTTCAAACGCCGTCGTGTATGTCACACAAGCCAATTACAAACTTAGGATATAATTAAATCGTCATTTTTCTGAATAATACAACTTATCCTAAGTTTAAATATAGTAGTTCGCTTCAAACGCCGTCGTCCATGTCAAACTTAGGATATAATTAATTTGTTATTATTCTGAATAATACAACTTATCCTAAGTTTGAATATAGTTGGTCGCTTCAAACGCCGTCTTCCATGTCACATAAGCCAATTATAAACTTAGGATATAATTAAATCGTCATTTTTCTGAATAATACAACTTATTCTAAGTTTGAATATAGTAGCTCGCTTCAAACGCCGTCGTCCATGTCCCATAAGCCAATTACAAACTTATGATATAATTAAATCATCATTTTTCTTATTAATACAACTTATTCTAAGATTGAATATAGTAGCTCGCTTCAAACGCCGTCGTCCATGTCACATAAGCCAATTACAAACTTCGGATATAATTAATTCGTCATTTTTCTGAATAATAGCTTTATCCTATTTTTTAAATATAGTAGTTCGCTTCAAACGCCGTCGTCCATGTCACATAAGCCAATTACAAACTTAGAATATAATTAAATCGTCATTTTTCTAAATAATACAACTTATCCTAAGTTTGAATATAGTAGTTCGCTTCAAACGCCGTCGTCCATGTCACATAAGCCTATTACAAACTTAGGATATAATTAATTCGTCATTTTTCTGAATAATACAACTTATCCTAAGTTTAAATATAGTAGCTCGCTTCAAACGCCGTCGTCAATGTCACATATGCCAATTATAAACTTCGGATATAATTAAATCGTCATTTTTCTGAAAAATACAACTTATCCTAAGTTTGAATATAGTAGTTCGCTTCAAACGCCGTCGTCCATGTCCCATAAGCCAATTACAAACTTAGGATATAATTAATTCGTCATTTTTCTGAATAATACCTTTATCCTAAGTTTAAATATAGTTGTTCGCTTCAAACGCTGTCGTCCATATCACATAAGCCAACTACAAACTTAGGATATAATTAAATCGTCATTTTTCTTAATAATACAACTTATCCTAAGTTTGAATATAGTAGCTCGTTTTAAACCACGTCATCCATGTCACACAAGCCAATTACAAACATAGGATATAATTAAATCGTCATTTTTTTGAATAATACAACTTATCCTAAGTTTGAATATAGTAGTTCGCTTCAAACGCCGTCGGTCATGTCAAACTTTGGATATAATTAATTCGTTATTTTTCTGAATAATACAACTTATCCTAAGTTTAAATATAGTTGGTCGCTTCAAACGCCGATTTCCATGTAACATAAGCCAATTACAAACTTAGGATATAATTAATTCGTTATTTTTCTGAATAATACCTTTATCCTAAGTTTAAATATAGTTGTTCGCTTCAAACACTGTCGTCCATATCACATAAGCCAACTACAAACTTAGGATATAAATAAATCGTCATTTTTCTTAATAATACAACTTATCCTAAGTTTGAATATAGTAGCTCGTTTTAAACCACGTCATCCATGTCACACAAGCCAATTACAAACTTAGGATATAATTAAATCGTCATTTTTCTGAATAATACAACTAATCCTAAGTTTGAATATAGTAGTTCGGTTCAAACGCCGTCGTCCCTATCCCATAAGCCAATTACAAACTTAGGATATAATTAATTCGTCATTTTTTTGAATAATACAACTTATTCTAAGTTTAAATATAGTAGTTCGCTTCAAGCGACGTCGTCCATGTCACACAAGCCAACTACAAACTTAGGATATAATTAAATCGTCATTTTTCTGAATAATACAACATATCCTAAGTTTAAATATAGTAGTTCGCTTCAAACGCCGTCGTCCATGTCAAACTTAGGATATAATTAATTTATTATTATTCTGAATAATACAACTTATCCTAAGTTTAAATATAGTTGGTCGCTTCAAACGCCGTCTTCCATGTCACATAAGCCAATTACAAACTTAGGATATAATTAAATCGTCATTTTTCTAATTAATACAACTTATCCTAAGTTTGAATATAGTAGCTCGCTTCAAACGCCGTCGTCCATGTCACATAAGCCAATTACAAACTTATGATATAATTAAATCGTCATTTTTCTGATTAATACAACTTATTCTAAGATTGAATATAGTAGCTCGCTTCAAACGCCGTCGTCCATGTCACATAAGCCAATTACAAACTTAGGATATAATTAATTCGTCATTTTTCTGAATAATACAACTTATCCTAAGTTTAAATATAGTAATTCGCTTCAAACGCCGTCTTCCATGTCACATAAGCCAATTACAAACTTAGGATATAATTAAATCGTCATTTTTCTGAATAATACAACTTATCCTAAGTTTTAATATAGTAGGTCGTTTCAAATGCCGTCTTCCATGTCACATAAGCCAATTTCAAACTTATGATATATTTAAATCGTCATTTTACTGAATAATACAACTTATTCTAAGTTTGAATATAGTAGCTCGCTTCAAACGCCGTCGTCCATGTCCCCAAAGCCAATTACAAACTTCGGATATAATTAAATCGTCATTTTTCCGAATAATACAACTTATCCTAAGTTTGAATATAGTAGTTCGCTTCAAACGTCGTCGTCCCTATCCCATAAGCCAATTACAAACTTAGGATATAATTAATTCGTCATTTTTCTGAATAATACAACTTATTCTAAGTTTAAATATAGTAGTTCGCTTCAAACGCCGTCGTGTATGTCACACAAGCCAATTACAAACTTAGGATATAATTAAATCGTCATTTTTCTGAATAATACAACTTATCCTAAGTTTAAATATAGTAGTTCGCTTCAAACGCCGTCGTCCATGTCAAACTTAGGATATAATTAATTTGTTATTATTCTGAATAATACAACTTATCCTAAGTTTGAATATAGTTGGTCGCTTCAAACGCCGTCTTCCATGTCACATAAGCCAATTATAAACTTAGGATATAATTAAATCGTCATTTTTCTAATTAATACAACTTATCCTAAGTTTGAATATAGTAGCTCGCTTCAAACGCCGTCGTCCATGTCACATAAGCCAATTACAAACTTCGGATATAATTAATTCGTCATTTTTCTGAATAATAGCTTTATCCTATTTTTTAAATATAGTAGTTCGCTTCAAACGTCGTCGTCCATGTCACATAAGCCAATTACAAACTTAGAATATAATTAAATCGTCATTTTTCTAAATAATACAACTTATCCTAAGTTTGAATATAGTAGTTCGCTTCAAACGCCGTCGTCCATGTCACATAAGCCTATTACAAACTTAGGATATAATTAATTCGTCATTTTTCTGAATAATACAACTTATCCTAAGTTTAAATATAGTAGCTCGCTTCAAACGCCGTCGTCAATGTCACATATGCCAATTATAAACTTCGGATATAATTAAATCGTCATTTTTCTGAAAAATATAACTTATCCTAAGTTTGAATATAGTAGTTCGCTTCAAACGCCGTCGTCCATGTCCCATAAGCCAATTACAAACTTAGGATATAATTAATTCGTCATTTTTCTGAATAATACCTTTATCCTAAGTTTAAATATAGTTGTTCGCTTCAAACGCTGTCGTCCATATCACATAAGCCAACTACAAACTTAGGATATAATTAAATCGTCATTTTTCTTAATAATACAACTTATCCTAAGTTTGAATATAGTAGCTCGTTTTAAACCACGTCATCCATGTCACACAAGCCAATTACAAACATAGGATATAATTAAATCGTCATTTTTTTGAATAATACAACTTATCCTAAGTTTGAATATAGTAGTTCGCTTCAAACGCCGTCGGTCATGTCAAACTTTGGATATAATTAATTCGTTATTTTTCTGAATAATACAACTTATCCTAAGTTTAAATATAGTTGGTCGCTTCAAACGCCGATTTCCATGTCACATAAGCCAATTACAAACTTAGGATATAATTAATTCGTTATTTTTCTGAATAATACCTTTATCCTAAGTTTAAATATAGTTGTTCGCTTCAAACACTGTCGTCCATATCACATAAGCCAACTACAAACTTAGGATATAAATAAATCGTCATTTTTCTTAATAATACAACTTATCCTAAGTTTGAATATAGTAGCTCGTTTTAAACCACGTCATCCATGTCACACAAGCCAATTACAAACTTAGGATATAATTAAATCGTCATTTTTCTGAATAATACAACTAATCCTAAGTTTGAATATAGTAGTTCGGTTCAAACGCCGTCGTCCCTATCCCATAAGCCAATTACAAACTTAGGATATAATTAATTCGTCATTTTTTTGAATAATACAACTTATTCTAAGTTTAAATATAGTAGTTCGCTTCAAGCGACGTCGTCCATGTCACACAAGCCAACTACAAACTTAGGATATAATTAAATCGTCATTTTTCTGAATAATACAACATATCCTAAGTTTAAATATAGTAGTTCGCTTCAAACGCCGTCGTCCATGTCAAACTTAGGATATAATTAATTTATTATTATTCTGAATAATACAACTTATCCTAAGTTTAAATATAGTTGGTCGCTTCAAACGCCGTCTTCCATGTCACATAAGCCAATTACAAACTTAGGATATAATTAAATCGTCATTTTTCTGAATAATACAACTTATCCTAAGTTTGAATATAGTAGCTCGCTTCAAACGCCGTCGTCCATGTCACATAAGCCAATTACAAACTTATGATATAATTAAATCGTCATTTTTCTGATTAATACAACTTATTCTAAGATTGAATATAGTAGCTCGCTTCAAACGCCGTCGTCCATGTCACATAAGCCAATTACAAACTTAGGATATAATTAATTCGTCATTTTTCTGAATAATACAACTTATCCTAAGTTTAAATATAGTAATTCGCTTCAAACGCCGTCTTCCATGTCACATAAGCCAATTACAAACTTAGGATATAATTAAATCGTCATTTTTCTGAATAATACAACTTATCCTAAGTTTTAATATAGTAGGTCGTTTCAAATGCCGTCTTCCATGTCACATAAGCCAATTTCAAACTTATGATATATTTAAATCGTCATTTTACTGAATAATACAACTTATTCTAAGTTTGAATATAGTAGCTCGCTTCAAACGCCGTCGTCCATGTCCCCAAAGCCAATTACAAACTTCGGATATAATTAAATCGTCATTTTTCCGAATAATACAACTTATCCTAAGTTTGAATATAGTAGTTCGCTTCAAACGTCGTCGTCCCTATCCCATAAGCCAATTACAAACTTATGATATAATTAATTCGTCATTTTTCTTAATAATACAACTTATTCTAAGTTTAAATATAGTAGTTCGCTTCAAACGCCGTCGTGTATGTCACACAAGCCAATTACAAACTTAGGATATAATTAAATCGTCATTTTTCTGAATAATACAACTTATCCTAAGTTTAAATATAGTAGTTCGCTTCAAACGCCGTCGTCCATGTCAAACTTAGGATATAATTAATTTGTTATTATTCTGAATAATACAACTTATCCTAAGTTTGAATATAGTTGGTCGCTTCAAACGCCGTCTTCCATGTCACATAAGCCAATTATAAACTTAGGATATAATTAATTTGTTATTATTCTGAATAATACAACTTATCCTAAGTTTGAATATAGTTGGTCGCTTCAAACGCCGTCTTCCATGTCACATAAGCCAATTATAAACTTAGGATATAATTAAATCGTCATTTTTCTAATTAATACAACTTATCCTAAGTTTGAATATAGTAGCTCGCTTCAAACGCCGTCGTCCATGTCACATAAGCCAATTACAAACTTCGGATATAATTAATTCGTCATTTTTCTGAATAATAGCTTTATCCTATTTTTTAAATATAGTAGTTCGCTTCAAACGTCGTCGTCCATGTCACATAAGCCAATTACAAACTTAGAATATAATTAAATCGTCATTTTTCTAAATAATACAACTTATCCTAAGTTTGAATATAGTAGTTCGCTTCAAACGCCGTCGTCCATGTCACATAAGCCTATTACAAACTTAGGATATAATTAATTCGTCATTTTTCTGAATAATACAACTTATCCTAAGTTTAAATATAGTAGCTCGCTTCAAACGCCGTCGTCAATGTCACATATGCCAATTATAAACTTCGGATATAATTAAATCGTCATTTTTCTGAAAAATACAACTTATCCTAAGTTTGAATATAGTAGTTCGCATCAAACGCCGTCGTCCATGTCCCATAAGCCAATTACAAACTTAGGATATAATTAATTCGTCATTTTTCTGAATAATACCTTTATCCTAAGTTTAAATATAGTTGTTCGCTTCAAACGCTGTCGTCCATATCACATAAGCCAACTACAAACTTAGGATATAATTAAATCGTCATTTTTCTTAATAATACAACTTATCCTAAGTTTGAATATAGTAGCTCGTTTTAAACCACGTCATCCATGTCACACAAGCCAATTACAAACATAGGATATAATTAAATCGTCATTTTTTTGAATAATACAACTTATCCTAAGTTTGAATATAGTAGTTCGCTTCAAACGCCGTCGGTCATGTCAAACTTTGGATATAATTAATTCGTTATTTTTCTGAATAATACAACTTATCCTAAGTTTAAATATAGTTGGTCGCTTCAAACGCCGATTTCCATGTCACATAAGCCAATTACAAACTTAGGATATAATTAATTCGTTATTTTTCTGAATAATACCTTTATCCTAAGTTTAAATATAGTTGTTCGCTTCAAACACTGTCGTCCATATCACATAAGCCAACTACAAACTTAGGATATAAATAAATCGTCATTTTTCTTAATAATACAACTTATCCTAAGTTTGAATATAGTAGCTCGTTTTAAACCACGTCATCCATGTCACACAAGCCAATTACAAACTTAGGATATAATTAAATCGTCATTTTTCTGAATAATACAACTAATCCTAAGTTTGAATATAGTAGTTCGGTTCAAACGCCGTCGTCCCTATCCCATAAGCCAATTACAAACTTAGGATATAATTAATTCGTCATTTTTTTGAATAATACAACTTATTCTAAGTTTAAATATAGTAGTTCGCTTCAAGCGACGTCGTCCATGTCACACAAGCCAACTACAAACTTAGGATATAATTAAATCGTCATTTTTCTGAATAATACAACATATCCTAAGTTTAAATATAGTAGTTCGCTTCAAACGCCGTCGTCCATGTCAAACTTAGGATATAATTAATTTATTATTATTCTGAATAATACAACTTATCCTAAGTTTAAATATAGTTGGTCGCTTCAAACGCCGTCTTCCATGTCACATAAGCCAATTACAAACTTAGGATATAATTAAATCGTCATTTTTCTGAATAATACAACTTATCCTAAGTTTGAATATAGTAGCTCGCTTCAAACGCCGTCGTCCATGTCACATAAGCCAATTACAAACTTATGATATAATTAAATCGTCATTTTTCTGATTAATACAACTTATTCTAAGATTGAATATAGTAGCTCGCTTCAAACGCCGTCGTCCATGTCACATAAGCCAATTACAAACTTAGGATATAATTAATTCGTCATTTTTCTGAATAATACAACTTATCCTAAGTTTAAATATAGTAATTCGCTTCAAACGCCGTCTTCCATGTCACATAAGCCAATTACAAACTTAGGATATAATTAAATCGTCATTTTTCTGAATAATACAACTTATCCTAAGTTTTAATATAGTAGGTCGTTTCAAATGCCGTCTTCCATGTCACATAAGCCAATTTCAAACTTATGATATATTTAAATCGTCATTTTACTGAATAATACAACTTATTCTAAGTTTGAATATAGTAGCTCGCTTCAAACGCCGTCGTCCATGTCCCCAAAGCCAATTACAAACTTCGGATATAATTAAATCGTCATTTTTCCGAATAATACAAGTTATCCTAAGTTTGAATATAGTAGTTCGCTTCAAACGTCGTCGTCCCTATCCCATAAGCCAATTACAAACTTATGATATAATTAATTCGTCATTTTTCTTAATAATACAACTTATTCTAAGTTTAAATATAGTAGTTCGCTTCAAACGCCGTCGTGTATGTCACACAAGCCAATTACAAACTTAGGATATAATTAAATCGTCATTTTTCTGAATAATACAACTTATCCTAAGTTTAAATATAGTAGTTCGCTTCAAACGCCGTCGTCCATGTCAAACTTAGGATATAATTAATTTGTTATTATTCTGAATAATACAACTTATCCTAAGTTTGAATATAGTTGGTCGCTTCAAACGCCGTCTTCCATGTCACATAAGCCAATTATAAACTTAGGGTATAATTAATCCGTCATTTTTCTGAATAATACAACTTATCCTAAGTTTGAATATAGTAGCTCGCTTCAAACGCCGTCGTCCATGTCCCATAAGCCAATTACAAACTTATGATATAATTAAATCGTCATTTTTCTTATTAATACAACTTATTCTAAGATTGAATATAGTAGCTCGCTTCAAACGCCGTCGTCCATGTCACATAAGCCAATTACAAACTTCGGATATAATTAATTCGTCATTTTTCTGAATAATAGCTTTATCCTATTTTTTAAATATAGTAGTTCGCTTCAAACGCCGTCATCCATGTCACATAAGCCAATTACAAACTTAGAATATAATTAAATCGTCATTTTTCTAAATAATACAACTTATCCTAAGTTTGAATATAGTAGTTCGCTTCAAACGCCGTCGTCCATGTCACATAAGCCTATTACAAACTTAGGATATAATTAATTCGTCATTTTTCTGAATAATACAACTTATCCTAAGTTTAAATATAGTAGCTCGCTTCAAACGCCGTCGTCAATGTCACATATGCCAATTATAAACTTCGGATATAATTAAATCGTCATTTTTCTGAAAAATACAACTTATCCTAAGTTTGAATATAGTAGTTCGCATCAAACGCCGTCGTCCATGTCCCATAAGCCAATTACAAACTTAGGATATAATTAATTCGTCATTTTTCTGAATAATACCTTTATCCTAAGTTTAAATATAGTTGTTCGCTTCAAACGCTGTCGTCCATATCACATAAGCCAACTACAAACTTAGGATATAATTAAATCGTCATTTTTCTTAATAATACAACTTATCCTAAGTTTGAATATAGTAGCTCGTTTTAAACCACGTCATCCATGTCACACAAGCCAATTACAAACATAGGATATAATTAAATCGTCATTTTTTTGAATAATACAACTTATCCTAAGTTTGAATATAGTAGTTCGCTTCAAACGCCGTCGGTCATGTCAAACTTTGGATATAATTAATTCGTTATTTTTCTGAATAATACAACTTATCCTAAATTTAAATATAGTTGGTCGCTTCAAACGCCAATTTCCATGTCACATAAGCCAATTACAAACTTAGGATATAATTAAATCGTCATTTTTCTGAATAATACAACTTATCCTAAGTTTGAATATAGTAGTTCGCTTCATACGCCGTCATCCATGTCACACAAGCCAATTACAAACTTAGGATATAATTAAATCGTCATTTTTCTGAATAATACAACATATCCTAAGTTTAAATATAGTAGTTCGCTTCAAACGCCGTCGTCCATGTCAAACTTAGGATATAATTAATTTGTCATTATTCTGAATAATACAACTTATCCTAAGTTTAAATATAGTTGGTCGCTTCAAACACCGTCTTCCATGTCACATAAGCCAATTACAAACTTAGGATATAATTAAATCGTCATTTTTCTGAATAATACAACTTATCCTAAGTTTGAATATAGTAGCTCGCTTCAAACGCCGTCGTCCATGTCACATAAGCCAATTACAAACTTATGATATAATTAAATCGTCATTTTTCTGATTAATACAACTTATTCTAAGATTGAATATAGTAGCTCGCTTCAAACGCCGTCGTCCATGTCACATAAGCCAATTACAAACTTAGGATATAAATAATTCGTCATTTTTCTGAATAATACAACTTATCCTAAGTTTAAATATAGTAATTCGCTTCAAACGCCGTCTTCCATGTCACATAAGCCAATTACAAACTTAGGATATAATTAAATCGTCATTTTTCTGAATAATACAACTTATCCTAAGTTTGAATATAGTAGCTCGCTTCAAACGCCGTCGTCCATGTCACATAAGCCAATTACAAACTTATGATATAATTAAATCGTCATTTTTCTGATTAATACAACTTATTCTAAGATTGAATATAGTAGCTCGCTTCAAACGCCGTCGTCCATGTCACATAAGCCAATTACAAACTTAGGATATAATTAATTCGTCATTTTTCTGAATAATACAACTTATCCTAAGTTTAAATATAGTAATTCGCTTCAAACGCCGTCTTCCATGTCACATAAGCCAATTACAAACTTAGGATATAATTAAATCGTCATTTTTCTGAATAATACAACTTATCCTAAGTTTTAATATAGTAGGTCGTTTCAAATGCCGTCTTCCATGTCACATAAGCCAATTTCAAACTTATGATATATTTAAATCGTCATTTTACTGAATAATACAACTTATTCTAAGTTTGAATATAGTAGCTCGCTTCAAACGCCGTCGTCCATGTCCCCAAAGCCAATTACAAACTTCGGATATAATTAAATCGTCATTTTTCCGAATAATACAACTTATCCTAAGTTTGAATATAGTAGTTCGCTTCAAACGTCGTCGTCCCTATCCCATAAGCCAATTACAAACTTAGGATATAATTAATTCGTCATTTTTCTGAATAATACAACTTATTCTAAGTTTAAATATAGTAGTTCGCTTCAAACGCCGTCGTGTATGTCACACAAGCCAATTACAAACTTAGGATATAATTAAATCGTCATTTTTCTGAATAATACAACTTATCCTAAGTTTAAATATAGTAGTTCGCTTCAAACGCCGTCGTCCATGTCAAACTTAGGATATAATTAATTTGTTATTATTCTGAATAATACAACTTATCCTAAGTTTAAATATAGTTGGTCGCTTCAAACGCCGTCTTCCATGTCACATAAGCCAATTATAAACTTAGGATATAATTAAATCGTCATTTTTCTGAATAATACAACTTATCCTAAGTTTGAATATAGTAGCTCGCTTCAAATGCCGTCGTCCATGTCCCATAAGCCAATTACAAACTTATGATATAATTAAATCGTCATTTTTCTTATTAATACAACTTATTCTAAGATTGAATATAGTAGCTCGCTTCAAACGCCGTCGTCCATGTCACATAAGCCAATTACAAACTTCGGATATAATTAATTCGTCATTTTTCTGAATAATAGCTTTATCCTATTTTTTAAATATAGTAGTTCGCTTCAAACGCCGTCGTCCATGTCACATAAGCCAATTACAAACTTAGAATATAATTAAATCGTCATTTTTCTAAATAATACAACTTATCCTAAGTTTGAATATAGTAGTTCGCTTCAAACGTCGTCGTCCATGTCACATAAGCCTATTACAAACTTAGGATATAATTAATTCGTCATTTTTCTGAATAATACAACTTATCCTAATTTTAAATATAGTAGCTCGCTTCAAACGCCGTCGTCAATGTCACCTATGCCAATTATAAACATCGGATATAATTAAATCGTCATTTTTCTGAAAAATACAACTTATCCTAAGTTTGAATATAGTAGTTCGCTTCAAACGCCGTCGTCCATGTCCCATAAGCCAATTACAAACTTAGGATATAATTAATTCATCATTTTTCTGAATAATACCTTTATCCTAAGTTTAAATATAGTTGTTCGCTTCAAACACTGTCGTCCATATCACATAAGCCAACTACAAACTTAGGATATAATTAAATCGTCATTTTTCTTAATAATACAACTTATCCTAAGTTTGAATATAGTAGCTCGTTTTAAACCACGTCATCCATGTCACACAAGCCAATTACAAACTTAGGATATAATTAAATCGTCATTTTTCTGAATAATACAACTTATCCTAAGTTTGAATATAGTAGCTCGCTTCAAACGCCGTCGTCCATGTCACATAAGCCAATTACAAACTTATGATATAATTAAATCGTCATTTTTCTGATTAATACAACTTATTCTAAGATTGAATATAGTAGCTCGCTTCAAACGCTGTCGTCCATGTCACATAAGCCAATTACAAACTTAGGATATAAATAATTCGTCATTTTTCTGAATAATACAACTTATCCTAAGTTTAAATATAGTAATTCGCTTCAAACGCCGTTTTCCATGTCACATAAGCCAATTACAAACTTAGGATATAATTAAATCGTCATTTTTCTGAATAATAGAACTTATCCTAAGTTTGAATATAGTAGCTCGCTTCAAACGCCGTCGTCCATGTCACATAAGCCAATTACTTACTTATGATATAATTAAATCGTCATTTTTCTGATTAATACAACTTATTCTAAGATTGAATATAGTAGCTCGCTTCAAACGCCGTCGTCCATGTCACATAAGCTAATTACAAACTTAGGATATAATTAATTCGTCATTTTTCTGAATAATACAACTTATCCTAAGTTTAAATATAGTAATTCGCTTCAAACGCCGTCTTCCATGTCACATAAGCCAATTACAAACTTAGGATATAATTAAATCGTCATTTTTCTGAATAATACAACTTATCCTAAGTTTTAATATAGTAGGTCGTTTCAAATGCCGTCTTCCATGTCACATAAGCCAATTTCAAACTTATGATATATTTAAATCGTCATTTTACTGAATAATACAACTTATTCTAAGTTTGAATATAGTAGCTCGCTTCAAACGCCGTCGTCCATGTCCCCAAAGCCAATTACAAACTTCGGATATAATTAAATCGTCATTTTTCCGAATAATACAACTTATCCTAAGTTTGAATATAGTAGTTCGCTTCAAACGTCGTCGTCCCTATCCCATAAGCCAATTACAAACTTAGGATATAATTAATTCGTCATTTTTCTGAATAATACAACTTATTCTAAGTTTAAATATAGTAGTTCGCTTCAAACGTCGTCGTCCCTATTCCATAAGCCAATTACAAACTTAGGATATAAATAATTCGTCATTTTTCTGAAAAATACAACTTATCCTAAGTTTGAATATAGTAGTTCGCTTCAAACGCCGTCGTCCATGTCCCATAAGCCAATTACAAACTTAGGATATAATTAATTCGTCATTTTTCTGAATAATACCTTTATCCTAAGTTTAAATATAGTTGTTCGCTTCAAACGCTGTCGTCCATATCACATAAGCCAACTACAAACTTAGGATATAATTAAATAGTCATTTTTCTTAATAATACAACTTATCCTAAGTTTGAATATAGTAGCTCGTTTTAAACCACGTCATCCATGTCACACAAGCCAATTACAAACATACGATATAATTAAATCGCCATTTTTTTGAATAATACAACTTATCCTAAGTTTGAATATAGTAGTTCGCTTCAAACGCCGTCGGTCATGTCAAACTTTGGATATAATTAATTCGTTATTTTTCTGAATAATACAACTTATCCTAAGTTTAATTATAGTTGGTCGCTTTAAACGCCGATTTCCATGTCACATAAGCCAATTACAAACTTAGGATATAATTAAATCGTCATTTTTCTGAATAATACAACTTATCCTAAGTTTGAATATAGTAGTTCGCTTCAAACGCCGTCGTCCATGTCACACAAGCCAATTACAAACTTAGGATATAATTAAATCGTCATTTTTCTAAATAATACAACATATCCTAAGTTTAAATATAGTAGTTCGCTTCAAACGCCGTCGTCCATGTCAAACTTAGGATATAATTAATTTGTCATTATTCTGAATAATACAACTTATCCTAAGTTTAAATATAGTTGGTCGCTTCAAACGCCGTCTTCCATGTCACATAAGCCAATTACAAACTTAGGATATAATTAATTCGTCATTTTTCTGAATAATACAACTTATCCTAAGTTTGAATATAGTAGCTCGCTTCAAACGCCGTCGTCCATGTCACATAAGCCAATTACAAACTTATGATATAATTAAATGGTCATTTTTCTGAATAATACAACTTATTCTAAGATTGAATATAGTAGCTCGCTTCAAACGCCGTCGTCCATGTCACATAAGCCAATTACAAACTTAGGATATAAATAATTCGTCATTTTTCTGAATAATACAACTTATCCTAAGTTTAAATATAGTAATTCGCTTCAAACGTCGTCTTCCATGTCACATAAGCCAATTACAAACTTATGATATAATTAAATCGTCATTTTTCTGATTAATACAACTTATTCTAAGATTGAATATAGTAGCTCGCTTCAAACGCCGTCGTCCATGTCACATAAGCCAATTACAAACTTAGGATATAAATAATTCGTCATTTTTCTGAATAATACAACTTATCCTAAGTTTAAATATAGTAATTCGCTTCAAACGTCGTCTTCCATGTCACATAAGCCAATTACAAACTTAGGATATAATTAAATCGTCATTTTTCTGAATAATACAACTTATCCTAAGTTTTAATATAGTAGCTCGTTTCAAATGCCGTCTTCCATGTCACATAAGCCAATTTCAACCTTATGATATAATTAAATCGTCATTTTACTGAATAATACAACTTATTCTAAGTTTGAATATAGTAGCTCGCTTCAAACGCCGTCGTCCATGTCCCCAAAGCCAATTACAAACTTCGGATATAATTAAATCGTCATTTTTCCGAATAATACAACTTATTCTAAGTTTAAATATAGTAGTTCGCTTCAAACGCCGTCGTGTATGTCACACAAGCCAATTACAAACTTAGGATATAATTAAATCGTCATTTTTCTGAATAATACAACTTATTCTATGTTTAAATATAGTAGTTCGCTTCAAACGCCGTCGTGTATGTCACACAAGCCAATTACAAACTTAGGATATAATTAAATCGTCATTTTTCTGAATAATACAACTTATCCTAAGTTTAAATATAGTAGTTCGCTTCAAACGCCGTCGTCCATGTCAAACTTAGGATATAATTAATTTGTTATTATTCTGAATGATACAACTTATCCTAAGTTTGAATATAGTTGGTCGCTTCAAACGCCGTCTTCCATGTCACATAAGCCAATTACAAACTTAGGATATAATTAAATCGTCATTTTTCTGAATAATACAACTTATCCTAAGTTTAAATATAGTAATTCGCTTCAAACGCCGTCTTCCATGTCACATAAGCCAATTACAAACTTAGGATATAATTAAATCGTCATTTTTCTGAATAATACAACTTATCCTAAGTTTTAATATAGTAGGTCGTTTTAAATGCCGTCTTCCATGTCACATAAGCCAATTTCAAACTTATGATATATTTAAATCGTCATTTTACTGAATAATACAACTTATTCTAAGTTTGAATATAGTAGCTCGCTTCAAACGCCGTCGTCCATGTCCCCAAAGCCAATTACAAACTTCGGATATAATTAAATCGTCATTTTTCCGAATAATACAACTTATCCTAAGTTTGAATATAGTAGTTCGCTTCAAACGTCGTCGTCCCTATCCCATAAGCCAATTACAAACTTAGGATATAATTAATTCGTCATTTTTCTGAATAATACAACTTATTCTAAGTTTAAATATAGTAGTTCGTTTCAAACGCCGTCGTGTATGTCACACAAGCCAATTACAAACTTAGGATATAATTAAATCGTCATTTTTCTGAATAATACAACTTATCCTAAGTTTAAATATAGTAGTTCGCTTCAAACGCCGTCGTCCATGTCAAACTTAGGATATAATTAATTTGTTATTATTCTGAATAATACAACTTATCCTAAGTTTGAATATAGTTGGTCGCTTCAAACGCCGTCTTCCATGTCACATAAGCCAATTATAAACTTAGGATATAATTAAATCGTCATTTTTCTGAATAATACAACTTATCCTAAGTTTGAATATAGTAGCTCGCTTCAAACGCCGTCGTCCATGTCCCATAAGCCAATTACAAACTTATGATATAATTAAATCGTCATTTTTCTTATTAATACAACTTATTCTAAGATTGAATATAGTAGCTCGCTTCAAACGCCGTCGTCCATGTCACATAAGCCAATTACAAACTTCGGATATAATTAATTCGTCATTTTTCTGAATAATAGCTTTATCCTATTTTTTAAATATAGTAGTTCGCTTCAAACGCCGTCGTCCATGTCACATAAGCCAATTACAAACTTAGAATATAATTAAATCGTCATTTTTCTAAATAATACAACTTATCCTAAGTTTGAATATAGTAGTTCGCTTCAAACGCCGTCGTCCATGTCACATAAGCCTATTACAAACTTAGGATATAATTAATTCGTCATTTTTCTGAATAATACAACTTATCCTAAGTTTAAATATAGTAGCTCGCTTCAAACGCCGTCGTCAATGTCACATATGCCAATTATAAACTTCGGATATAATTAAATCGTCATTTTTCTGAAAAATACAACTTATCCTAAGTTTGAATATAGTAGTTCGCTTCAAACGCCGTCGTCCATGTCCCATAAGCCAATTACAAACTTAGGATATAATTAATTCGTCATTTTTCTGAATAATACCTTTATCCTAAGTTTAAATATAGTTGTTCGCTTCAAACGCTGTCGTCCATATCACATAAGCCAACTACAATCTTAGGATATAATTAAATCGTCATTTTTCTTAATAATACAACTTATCCTAAGTTTGAATATAGTAGCTCGTTTTAAACCACGTCATCCATGTCACACAAGCCAATTACAAACTTAGGATATAATTAAATCGTCATTTTTCTGAATAATACAACTTATCCTAAGTTTGAATATAGTAGCTCGCTTCAAACGCCGTCGTCTATGTCACATAAGCCAATTACAAACTTATGATATAATTAAATCGTCATTTTTCTGATTAATACAACTTATTCTAAGATTGAATATAGTAGCTCGCTTCAAACGCCGTCGTCCATGTCACATAAGCCAATTACAAACTTAGGATATAAATAATTCGTCATTTTTCTGAATAATACAACTTATCCTAAGTTTAAATATAGTAATTCGCTTCAAACGCCGTCTTCCATGTCACATAAGCCAATTACAAACTTAGGATATAATTAAATCGTCATTTTTCTGAATAATACAACTTATCCTAAGTTTGAATATAGTAGCTCGCTTCAAACGCCGTCGTCCATGTCACATAAGCCAATTACAAACTTATGATATAATTAAATCGTCATTTTTCTGATTAATACAACTTATTCTAAGATTGAATATAGTAGCTCGCTTCAAACGCCGTCGTCCATGTCACATAAGCCAATTACAAACTTAGGATATAAGTAATTCGTCATTTTTCTGAATAATACAACTTATCCTAAGTTTAAATATAGTAATTCGCTTCAAACGCCGTCTTCCATGTCACATAAGCCAATTACAAACTTAGGATATAATTAAATCGTCATTTTTCTGAATAATACAACTTATCCTAAGTTTTAATATAGTTGGTCGTTTCAAATGCCGTCTTCCATGTCACATAAGCCAATTTCAAACTTATGATATATTTAAATCGTCATTTTACTGAATAATACAACTTATTCTAAGTTTGAATATAGTAGCTCGCTTCAAACGCCGTCGTCCATGTCCCCAAAGCCAATTACAAACTTCGGATATAATTAAATCGTCATTTTTCCGAATAATACAACTTATCCTAAGTTTGAATATAGTAGTTCGCTTCAAACGTCGTCGTCCCTATCCCATAAGCCAATTACAAACTTAGGATATAATTAATTCGTCATTTTTCTGAATAATACAACTTATTCTAAGTTTAAATATAGTAGTTCGCTTCAAACGTCGTCGTCCCTATCCCATAAGCCAATTACAAACTTAGGATATAATTAATTCGTCATTTTTCTGAAAAATACAACTTATCCTAAGTTTGAATATAGTAGTTCGCTTCAAACGCCGTCGTCCATGTCCCATAAGCCAATTACAAACTTAGGATATAATTAATTCGTCATTTTTCTGAATAATACCTTTATCCTAAGTTTAAATATAGTTGTTCGCTTCAAACGCTGTCGTCCATATCACATAAGCCAACTACAAACTTAGGATATAATTAAATCGTCATTTTTCTTAATAATACAACTTATCCTAAGTTTGAATATAGTAGCTCGTTTTAAACCACGTCATCCATGTCACACAAGCCAATTACAAACATAGGATATAATTAAATCGTCATTTTTTTGAATAATACAACTTATCCTAAGTTTGAATATAGTAGTTCGCTTCAAACGCCGTCGGTCATGTCAAACTTTGGATATAATTAATTCGTTATTTTTCTGAATAATACAACTTATCCTAAGTTTAAATATAGTTGGTCGCTTCAAACGCCGATTTCCATGTCACATAAGCCAATTACAAACTTAGGATATAATTAAATCGTCATTTTTCTGAATAATACAACTTATCCTAAGTTTGAATATAGTAGTTCGCTTCAAACGCCGTCGTCCATGTCACACAAGCCAATTACAAACTTAGGATATAATTAAATCGTCATTTTTCTGAATAATACAACATATCCTAATATTAAATATAGTAGTTCGCTTCAAACGCCGTCGTCCATGTCAAACTTAGGATATAATTAATTTGTCATTATTCTGAATAATACAACTTATCCTAAGTTTAAATATAGTTGGTCGCTTCAAACGCCGTCTTCCATGTCACATAAGCCAATTACAAACTTAGGATATAATTAAATCGTCATTTTTCTGAATAATACAACTTATCCTAAGTTTGAATATAGTAGCTCGCTTCAAACGCCGTCGTCCATGTCACATAAGCCAATTACAAACTTATGATATAATTAAATCGTCATTTTTCTGATTAATACAACTTATTCTAAGATTGAATATAGTAGCTCGCTTCAAACGCCGTCGTCCATGTCACATAAGCCAATTACAAACTTAGGATATAAATAATTCGTCATTTTTCTGAATAATACAACTTATCCTAAGTTTAAATATAGTAATTCGCTTCAAACGTCGTCTTCCATGTCACATAAGCCAATTACAAACTTAGGATATAATTAAATCGTCATTTTTCTGAATAATACAACTTATCCTAAGTTTTAATATAGTAGCTCGTTTCAAATGCCGTCTTCCATGTCACATAAGCCAATTTCAACCTTATGATATAATTAAATCGTCATTTTACTGAATAATACAACTTATTCTAAGTTTGAATATAGTAGCTCGCTTCAAACGCCGTCGTCCATGTCCCCAAAGCCAATTACAAACTTCGGATATAATTAAATCGTCATTTTTCCGAATAATACAACTTATTCTAAGTTTAAATATAGTAGTTCGCTTCAAACGCCGTCGTGTATGTCACACAAGCCAATTACAAACTTAGGATATAATTAAATCGTCATTTTTCTGAATAATACAACTTATTCTATGTTTAAATATAGTAGTTCGCTTCAAACGCCGTCGTGTATGTCACACAAGCCAATTACAAACTTAGGATATAATTAAATCGTCATTTTTCTGAATAATACAACTTATCCTAAGTTTAAATATAGTAGTTCGCTTCAAACGCCGTCGTCCATGTCAAACTTAGGATATAATTAATTTGTTATTATTCTGAATGATACAACTTATCCTAAGTTTGAATATAGTTGGTCGCTTCAAACGCCGTCTTCCATGTCACATAAGCCAATTACAAACTTAGGATATAATTAAATCGTCATTTTTCTGAATAATACAACTTATCCTAAGTTTAAATATAGTAATTCGCTTCAAACGCCGTCTTCCATGTCACATAAGCCAATTACAAACTTAGGATATAATTAAATCGTCATTTTTCTGAATAATACAACTTATCCTAAGTTTTAATATAGTAGGTCGTTTTAAATGCCGTCTTCCATGTCACATAAGCCAATTTCAAACTTATGATATATTTAAATCGTCATTTTACTGAATAATACAACTTATTCTAAGTTTGAATATAGTAGCTCGCTTCAAACGCCGTCGTCCATGTCCCCAAAGCCAATTACAAACTTCGGATATAATTAAATCGTCATTTTTCCGAATAATACAACTTATCCTAAGTTTGAATATAGTAGTTCGCTTCAAACGTCGTCGTCCCTATCCCATAAGCCAATTACAAACTTAGGATATAATTAATTCGTCATTTTTCTGAATAATACAACTTATTCTAAGTTTAAATATAGTAGTTCGCTTCAAACGCCGTCGTGTATGTCACACAAGCCAATTACAAACTTAGGATATAATTAAATCGTCATTTTTCTGAATAATACAACTTATCCTAAGTTTAAATATAGTAGTTCGCTTCAAACGCCGTCGTCCATGTCAAACTTAGGATATAATTAATTTGTTATTATTCTGAATAATACAACTTATCCTAAGTTTGAATATAGTTGGTCGCTTCAAACGCCGTCTTCCATGTCACATAAGCCAATTATAAACTTAGGATATAATTAAATCGTCATTTTTCTGAATAATACAACTTATCCTAAGTTTGAATATAGTAGCTCGCTTCAAACGCCGTCGTCCATGTCCCATAAGCCAATTACAAACTTATGATATAATTAAATCGTCATTTTTCTTATTAATACAACTTATTCTAAGATTGAATATAGTAGCTCGCTTCAAACGCCGTCGTCCATGTCACATAAGCCAATTACAAACTTCGGATATAATTAATTCGTCATTTTTCTGAATAATAGCTTTATCCTATTTTTTAAATATAGTAGTTCGCTTCAAACGCCGTCGTCCATGTCACATAAGCCAATTACAAACTTAGAATATAATTAAATCGTCATTTTTCTAAATAATACAACTTATCCTAAGTTTGAATATAGTAGTTCGCTTCAAACGCCGTCGTCCATGTCACATAAGCCTATTACAAACTTAGGATATAATTAATTCGTCATTTTTCTGAATAATACAACTTATCCTAACTTTAAATATAGTAGCTCGCTTCAAACGCCGTCGTCAATGTCACATATGCCAATTATAAACTTCGGATATAATTAAATCGTCATTTTTCTGAAAAATACAACTTATCCTAAGTTTGAATATAGTAGTTCGCTTCAAACGCCGTCGTCCATGTCCCATAAGCCAATTACAAACTTAGGATATAATTAATTCGTCATTTTTCTGAATAATACCTTTATCCTAAGTTTAAATATAGTTGTTCGCTTCAAACGCTGTCGTCCATATCACATAAGCCAACTACAATCTTAGGATATAATTAAATCGTCATTTTTCTTAATAATACAACTTATCCTAAGTTTGAATATAGTAGCTCGTTTTAAACCACGTCATCCATGTCACACAAGCCAATTACAAACTTAGGATATAATTAAATCGTCATTTTTCTGAATAATACAACTTATCCTAAGTTTGAATATAGTAGCTCGCTTCAAACGCCGTCGTCTATGTCACATAAGCCAATTACAAACTTATGATATAATTAAATCGTCATTTTTCTGATTAATACAACTTATTCTAAGATTGAATATAGTAGCTCGCTTCAAACGCCGTCGTCCATGTCACATAAGCCAATTACAAACTTAGGATATAAATAATTCGTCATTTTTCTGAATAATACAACTTATCCTAAGTTTAAATATAGTAATTCGCTTCAAACGCCGTCTTCCATGTCACATAAGCCAATTACAAACTTAGGATATAATTAAATCGTCATTTTTCTGAATAATACAACTTATCCTAAGTTTGAATATAGTAGCTCGCTTCAAACGCCGTCGTCCATGTCACATAAGCCAATTACAAACTTATGATATAATTAAATCGTCATTTTTCTGATTAATACAACTTATTCTAAGATTGAATATAGTAGCTCGCTTCAAACGCCGTCGTCCATGTCACATAAGCCAATTACAAACTTAGGATATAAGTAATTCGTCATTTTTCTGAATAATACAACTTATCCTAAGTTTAAATATAGTAATTCGCTTCAAACGCCGTCTTCCATGTCACATAAGCCAATTACAAACTTAGGATATAATTAAATCGTCATTTTTCTGAATAATACAACTTATCCTAAGTTTTAATATAGTTGGTCGTTTCAAATGCCGTCTTCCATGTCACATAAGCCAATTTCAAACTTATGATATATTTAAATCGTCATTTTACTGAATAATACAACTTATTCTAAGTTTGAATATAGTAGCTCGCTTCAAACGCCGTCGTCCATGTCCCCAAAGCCAATTACAAACTTCGGATATAATTAAATCGTCATTTTTCCGAATAATACAACTTATCCTAAGTTTGAATATAGTAGTTCGCTTCAAACGTCGTCGTCCCTATCCCATAAGCCAATTACAAACTTAGGATATAATTAATTCGTCATTTTTCTAAATAATACAACTTATTCTAAGTTTAAATATAGTAGTTCGCTTCAAACGTCGTCGTCCCTATCCCATAAGCCAATTACAAACTTAGGATATAATTAATTCGTCATTTTTCTGAAAAATACAACTTATCCTAAGTTTGAATATAGTAGTTCGCTTCAAACGCCGTCGTCCATGTCCCATAAGCCAATTACAAACTTAGGATATAATTAATTCGTCATTTTTCTGAATAATACCTTTATCCTAAGTTTAAATATAGTTGTTCGCTTCAAACGCTGTCGTCCATATCACATAAGCCAACTACAAACTTAGGATATAATTAAATCGTCATTTTTCTTAATAATACAACTTATCCTAAGTTTGAATATAGTAGCTCGTTTTAAACCACGTCATCCATGTCACACAAGCCAATTACAAACATAGGATATAATTAAATCGTCATTTTTTTGAATAATACAACTTATCCTAAGTTTGAATATAGTAGTTCGCTTCAAACGCCGTCGGTCATGTCAAACTTTGGATATAATTAATTCGTTATTTTTCTGAATAATACAACTTATCCTAAGTTTAAATATAGTTGGTCGCTTCAAACGCCGATTTCCATGTCACATAAGCCAATTACAAACTTAGGATATAATTAAATCGTCATTTTTCTGAATAATACAACTTATCCTAAGTTTGAATATAGTAGTTCGCTTCAAACGCCGTCGTCCATGTCACACAAGCCAATTACAAACTTAGGATATAATTAAATCGTCATTTTTCTGAATAATACAACATATCCTAATATTAAATATAGTAGTTCGCTTCAAACGCCGTCGTCCATGTCAAACTTAGGATATAATTAATTTGTCATTATTCTGAATAATACAACTTATCCTAAGTTTAAATATAGTTGGTCGCTTCAAACGCCGTCTTCCATGTCACATAAGCCAATTACAAACTTAGGATATAATTAAATCGTCATTTTTCTGAATAATACAACTTATCCTAAGTTTGAATATAGTAGCTCGCTTCAAACGCCGTCGTCCATGTCACATAAGCCAATTACAAACTTATGATATAATTAAATCGTCATTTTTCTGATTAATACAACTTATTCTAAGATTGAATATAGTAGCTCGCTTCAAACGCCGTCGTCCATGTCACATAAGCCAATTACAAACTTAGGATATAAATAATTCGTCATTTTTCTGAATAATACAACTTATCCTAAGTTTAAATATAGTAATTCGCTTCAAACGTCGTCTTCCATGTCACATAAGCCAATTACAAACTTAGGATATAATTAAATCGTCATTTTTCTGAATAATACAACTTATCCTAAGTTTTAATATAGTAGCTCGTTTCAAATGCCGTCTTCCATGTCACATAAGCCAATTTCAAACTTATGATATAATTAAATCGTCATTTTACTGAATAATACAACTTATTCTAAGTTTGAATATAGTAGCTCGCTTCAAACGCCGTCGTCCATGTCCCCAAAGCCAATTACAAACTTCGGATATAATTAAATCGTCATTTTTCCGAATAATACAACTTATTCTAAGTTTAAATATAGTAGTTCGCTTCAAACGCCGTCGTGTATGTCACACAAGCCAATTACAAACTTAGGATATAATTAAATCGTCATTTTTCTGAATAATACAACTTATTCTAAGTTTAAATATAGTAGTTCGCTTCAAACGCCGTCGTGTATGTCACACAAGCCAATTACAAACTTAGGATATAATTAAATCGTCATTTTTCTGAATAATACAACTTATCCTAAGTTTAAATATAGTAGTTCGCTTCAAACGCCGTCGTCCATGTCAAACTTAGGATATAATTAATTTGTTATTATTCTGAATAATACAACTTATCCTAAGTTTGAATATAGTTGGTCGCTTCAAACGCCGTCTTCCATGTCACATAAGCCAATTACAAACTTAGGATATAATTAAATCGTCATTTTTCTGAATAATACAACTTATCCTAAGTTTGAATATAGTAGCTCGCTTCAAACGCCGTCGTCCATGTCCCATAAGCCAATTACAAACTTATGATATAATTAAATCGTCATTTTTCTTATTAATACAACTTATTCTAAGATTGAATATAGTAGCTCGCTTCAAACGCCGTCGTCCATGTCACATAAGCCAATTACAAACTTCGGATATAATTAATTCGTCATTTTTCTGAATAATAGCTTTATCCTATTTTTAAATATAGTAGTTCGCTTCAAACGCCGTCGTCCATGTCACATAAGCCAATTACAAACTTAGAATATAATTAAATCGTCATTTTTCAAAATAATACAACTTATCCTAAGTTTGAATATAGTAGTTCGTTTCAAACGCCGTCGTCCATGTCACATAAGCCTATTACAAACTTAGGATATAATTAATTCGTCATTTTTCTGAATAATACAACTTATCCTAAGTTTAAATATAGTAGCTCGCTTCAAACGCCGTCGTCAATGTCACATATGCCAATTATAAACTTCGGATATAATTAAATCGTCATTTTTCTGAAAAATACAACTTATCCTAAGTTTGAATATAGTAGTTCGCTTCAAACGCCGTCGTCCATGTCCCATAAGCCAATTACAAACTTAGGATATAATTAATTCGTCATTTTTCTGAATAATACCTTTATCCTAAGTTTAAATATAGTTGTTCGCTTCAAACGCTGTCGTCCATATCACATAAGCCAACTACAAACTTAGGATATAATTAAATCGTCATTTTTCTTAATAATACAACTTATCCTAAGTTTGAATATAGTAGCTCGTTTTAAACCATGTCATCCATGTCACACAAGCCAATTACAAACATAGGATATAATTAAATCGTCATTTTTCTGAATAATACAACTTATCCTAAGTTTGAATATAGTAGTTCGCTTCAAACGCCGTCGGTCATGTCAAACTTAGGATATAATTAATTCGTTATTTTTCTGAATAATACAACTTATCCTAAGTTTGAATATAGTAGTTCACTTCAAACGCCGTCGTCCATGTCACATAAGCCAATTACAAACTTAGGATATAATTAATTCATCATTTTTCTGAATATTACAACATATCCTAAGTTTAAATATAGTAGTTCGCTTCAAACGGCGTCATCCATGTCACATAAGCCAATTACAAACTTAGGATATATTTAAATCGTCATTTTTCTGAATAATACAACTTATCCTAAGTTTGAATATAGTAGTTCTCATCAAATGCCGCCGTCCATGTCCGATAAGCCAATTACAAACTTAGAATATAATTAATTCGTCATTTTATGAATAATACAACTGATCCTAAGTTTAAATATAGTAGTTCGTTTCAAACGCCGTCGTCCATGTCACACAAGCCAATTACAAACTTAGGATATAATTAATCGTCAATTTTCTGAATATTAGAACTATCCTAAGTTTAAATATAGTAGTTCGTTTTAAACGCCGTCGTCCATGTCAAACTTAGGATATAATTAATTCGTTATTTTTCTGAATAATACAACTTATCCAAAGTTTCAATATAGTATTTCGCTTCAAACGCCGTCGTCCCTGTCCCATAAGCTAATTACAAACATAGGATATAATTAATTCGTCATTTTTCTGAATAATACAATTTATTCTAAGTTTAAATATAGTAGTTCGCTTCAAACGCCGTCGTCCATGTCACACAAGCCAATTACAAACTTAGGATATAATTAAATCGTCATTTTTCTGAATAATACAACTTATCCTAAGTTTAAATATAGTAGTTCGCTTCAAATGCCGTCGTCCATGTCAAACTTAGGATATAATTAATTTGTTATTATTCTGAATAATACAACTTATCCTAAGTTTGAATATAGTTGGTCGCTTCAAACGCCGTCTTCCATGTCACATAAGCCAATTACAAACTTAGGATATAATTAAATCGTCATTTTTCTGAATAATACAACTTATCCTAAGTTTGAATATAGTAGCTCGCTTCAAACGTCGTCGTCCATGTCATATAAGCCAATTACAAACTTATGATATAATTAAATCGTCATTTTTCTGATTAATACAACTTATCCTAAGTTTAAGTATAGTAGTTCGCTTCAAACGGCGTCGTCCATGTCACATAAGCCAATTACAAACTTCGGATATAATTAATTCGTCATTTTTCTGAATAATAGCTTTATCCTAATTTTAAATATAGTAGTTCGCTTCAAACGCCGTCGTCCATGTCAAACTTAGGATATAATTAATTCGTTATTTTTCTGAATAATACAACTTATCCTAAGTTTAAATATAGTATTTCGCTTCAAACGCCGTCGTCCATGTCACATAAGCCAATTAAAAACTTAGGATATAACTAAATCGTCATTTTTCTGAATAATACAACTTATCCTAAGTTTGAATATAGTAGTTCGCTTCAAATGCCGTCGTCCCTGTCCCATAAGCCAATTACAAACTTAGAATATAATTAATTCGTCATTTTTCTGAATAATACAACTTATCCTAAGTTTAAATATAGTAGTTCGTTTCAAACGCCGTCGTCCATGTCACACAAGCCAATTACAAACTTAGGATATAATTAAATTGTAACACCCCCAAATTTATTGTTTAGCGGAAGCAAGATTTGGGTGTTACTAATCAATAACAAAGCACAGAGATTAATAATGAACGACCACTACATGCGTCGTTTTACATTGATATTGATAAAATAAAAGTTTACATCAAAATATTGTCCATTAGCTCAGTTTAAAATTGAGAGATTTAAGTACATAATTAATCTATACAAAATATAATAATGCAGCTAAAATCTCTGATTGTTTGCATGCTGACTCGAGCTAATAAATCTTGATTGAGCAGTCCAACCTACTGCTGGTCACCTGTGATACATGCTAAAATGGGTCAGCGAAACGCTGGTGAGCTCACAGGTTTGTATATCAATATATATTTGTATGAACCGCAAGATTTTATAATTGAATTTAAAATGCAATTAAGCAAAATAAAAGTTATACAGCCATGAGCACATAGTCTGAGCTTAACTTGAGTGTCAGGTCCAATTAAGGAAACCTAACTGAGTTGCCTCCTACGAGTGCCTAATCTACACTCGTCTTCCCAAATGCTAATACGTCCGTTTGACCAGTTAGTGCGTGCTAACCTGGACGAGGATTGTCAATCCTATATGATATCATATACTAACATTCACGCTACTACGTATTACCAGACTATGCTATGGAGGGCTTTAAATTGATTAGTTGAAGTAACTCATGTAGTATTTGATTTTGATTTGTACTTGCGTTCAACTTGTAAAACAAAACGAGCAATAATATCACACCCCTGATTGAAAAACAGTAAAATAGGGGCCATGAGACTCACCTGAGCCTTGAGTGTCTATTAAAATAACTTGAATTGATTAACTGTGAATTGATGTCCGAAGACTTGTAACCTGTCGGGCGTTCAAAACGCATAATGTTATATGAGTGAGTAGATGTCTCAACAGACCATCTATGTTTGTTGTCCAACAATTAGTTATGTCCAAATGTTTGATTGTTCAACTTTGTTTATCAAAAGCGTGTACGACCCGTTGGTGAAAGATTGTAATAATAATTCTTTAAGACATTATTATTATGTTTGTGTCATTGTATATGTTGTTACATTATGTATCATGTGCGGTTATAAGTTGTTACTCATGATCAATACTTAGTGAAAAACAAGTTTAAAACATTCTGTCATTAGCGACACTAGTATCAGTGTCGCATGTCATGCGACACTAGGGTAAGTGTCGCAGTGAGTCACTGTTAGTGTCGCAGAAGGTTACCACTGTTAGGTATTTTTAGTTTCCACTGTTGGTTATGCGACACTTAGGCAAGTGTCGCAGGTAGTGTCGCATAGTTAACACTGTTTGTGTCTCCAGGGTTACCACTGTTTGGTATGCGACACTAGGGGTAGTGTCGCAGGTTATGCGACATTAAGGTTAGTGTCGCATGGTCATGCGACACTAAGGGTCTGTCCAAAAATTCAATTTTTAGTCCAAGTGTTTTCAAGTGTCGGTTTTCGTTCGGGAAACTTTCTAAAATTAGTTTTTGGTCCAAGTTACTTAATTAAGTCAACCAAACCCATTTTTGTTACCACTTTCCAAAAATAGTAAGTTTTTCGAAAACTAGCCACTTTTGTTGACTTGGTCAAACTTACTCGGTTTGACCCGAAACTTTCACCCAACCCAAATATCAGTTTATAGAGTCTAAATAAATTGTCGGTTTGTGTCCAAGTTCATCAAGAGTGTCGATTCTTATAAAAGTTCCAAATATTTAAGATTTCACATTTTGACTTTTTGTCGGTTTATTCCACCATGTGTCTAACATATTTCTGGTCCTAACCAAGTCTCACCAATTTTTCTAACTGATCTTCTATGTGTTTAGGGTCTAACATATATTTTTTCAAGAGTCTTAAGTCCATGATCATAGAGAAACAATTTAATTAGTCATACATAGTTCAGTTTCTGCTTTTAGTCAGGTCAGTCCCAAAGATTGATAAATAGAGAAAAATACGTTCGGATCTGGTAAAAACGTAAAACATAAAAGTTGTAGATCTTTTCAATACGCAAATTTTAAAAAGAAATGCATCTTCTAACTCTTCTTAGAACTCAAGTTATGACATTTTTAGTAATCTGTGTTTTTCTGGACAGATTGTGTATCTTTTGTGAAAAGTTCATAAAAACGTATTTCAAGTTTATATTTGGACATAATCTTGTTAGGTGAGCTTTATAACATGTAAATAGACAATA
This sequence comes from Pseudognaphalium luteoalbum, assembly GCA_963422505.1. Classification (NCBI taxonomy): domain Eukaryota; kingdom Viridiplantae; phylum Streptophyta; class Magnoliopsida; order Asterales; family Asteraceae; genus Pseudognaphalium; species Pseudognaphalium luteoalbum. The sequence continues at coordinate 88,774,348 of OY730197.1, forward strand.
TGAAAGTAAGAAAGAGTTTCCTTACAAAGATCTTGATGGAAATGTGATGAGATGATGGTGTAAGTGTTCTTGAGCTTGTTATTATTACAATTAGTTAAGGAATTTGTTGGTGGTTGATGGTGGTGACTTGGTAGTTTATGGTGGAGTTATGGTGGTTAGAATTCTCTGGATTTTTAGAGAGAGAAGTGATAGAGAGAAGTTGGAGAAAATGAGAGAAAGAGAGTTAGTGGAAAATGGTCTTGCATGTTGAATGTATGGGAATATGGTGAGTGGAGTGCATGAAGGATTAGAGGATGAAATGGGAGGTGGTGCATGTGGCACATGGGGGGCATGGGGGGGGCCGGCCTAGGGGGCCCACACAAGGGTATTTTGGTCATTTTCTTGTTCCTAATTTAATTTGTGACGTTTTAGGTTCGTTTACTCGTTCGGTTTGGTGTTAAACGTTTATTACGCGTTTTTAAGTAACGATTTAAATTTCAATACTTTCACTTGAAGTGTTCTTTCTAAATACTTGGAAAAACATTTATATAGATGATTCGTTAATCTAGGGATCTCGATTGTTCGTTGTACGGATTTTAAATCACGTAACTGTTGTTTGTACGATACGAATTGATTACAAAGTATTATTATCAAGATAATATTTTGGGAAAGATAGTGTTATTAAATAATGTTATATTATTTAATAAAATTGTTTCACCAACGTCCGTATTTAATTGAATCGAAATACCTTCAATTTGAAACTTGTACGATTTAATCAAATCGCATAATTGTATATATTCATCAATATATAATTTGATACATTAATTAGCCTAACACAGAACTAATTACATGTATTAACTATTGATTAGGCACTAATTACTAGCCCTAATTTGACGGGTGTCACATTCTCCCCCTGTTAGGAGAATTTCGTCCCGAAATTTAGTTTGAAGTCGTGTTTGAAGTAGCGTCAGCAAATAACTGAGGATACTTGAGTCGCATCTGGTCCTCCCGCTCCCAGGTGAATTCCGGCCCACGCCGCGAATTCCACCTGACTTTGACAATGGGAATACGACTTTGTTTGAGTTGTTTGACCTCACGGTCCATGATTTCGGCGGGTTCTTCAACAAAATGAAGCTTTTCGTCAATACGAATTTCATCGAGTGGAATGATAAGTGTCTCATCAGACAGACACTTCTTTAAATTTGAAATGTGAAAAGTGGGATGCACACTGCTGAGCTCGGATGGCAGCTGCAATCGATATGCCACTGGACCTACCCTCTCGAGGATCTCGAATGGTCCAATGTATCTGGGATTTAATTTCCCGCGTTTACCGAATCGGATAACACCTTTCCAAGGTGAAACCTTGAGTAGTACTCGATCCCCAACCTGGAATTCGAGTGGTTTGCGTCTCACGTCAGCATAACTTTTCTGACGATCACGTGCGGCTTTGAGTTTGTTTTGAATCTCGAAGATTTTCTCGGTTGTTTCGTGAATGATCTCAGGACCAGTGAGTTGACTGTCTCCCACTTCGGTCCAACAGATAGGTGATCGGCACTTACGATCGTAGAGTGCCTCGAAAGGTGCAGCCTTAATGCTGGTGTGATAGCTGTTGTTGTACGAAAACTCGCACAATGATAGATGTTTTTCCCAATTTACACCGAAATCAACTACGCAGGTTCGTAGCATGTCTTCCAGTGTTTGAATGGTCCGTTCACTTTGGCCGTCGGTTTGAGGATGGTATGCGGTACTCATATCAAGACGGGTACCCAATGATTTTTGAAGTGATTGCCAAAAGTGAGATGTGAAGCGACTATCCCTATCAGAGATAATTGAGATTGGAACACCGTGTCGAGAAACAACCTCTTTGATGTAGATTTGTGTGAGGCGTTCCATTTTGTCGGTTTCCTTGATTGCCAGAAAATGGGCAGATTTTGTGAGACGATCGACGATCACCCAAATGGTATCGCAACCGCTCGATGACTTTGGTAGTTTGGTTATGAAATCCATGGAAATTTGTTCCCATTTCCATTCAGGAATACTGGGTTGTTGGAGTAAACCAGAAGGTTTTTGATATTCGACTTTGACTTTTGAGCAAGTGAGGCACTTGCTTACGTATGTAGCAATTTCAGCTTTCATATTCGACCACCAATAGAATTCCTTGATGCCATGATACATTTTGTCGGAACCAGGATGGATAGAATATTTGGACTTGTGAGCTTCATCCATCACCAAGTCTCGTAGATTTCCAAAACTGGGTAACCAGATTCGGTTTGAGAAATACCTAATCCCGTTAGGTTTGATTTCTAATTGTTTGTCCATGCCTCGCAAGGCTTCGTTTTTGATGTTATCGGGTTTCAGAGCTTCGAGTTGAGCAGTGAGAATCTGAATGTTTAGATCATTGTGAATAGTCATGCTGAGGGCTTGGACTCGAAGTGGTTTCGTTCGTTCTTTTCGACTGAGGGCATCGGCAACAACATTTGCTTTGCCCGGATGGTATTTGATCTCACAGTCGTAGTCGGTAAGTAATTCGACCCACCGACGTTGTCTCATGTTGAGATCCTTCTGATCGAATATGTGTTGGAGACTTTTGTGGTCGGTAAAGATTGTGCACTTAGTGCCATAGAGGTAATGTCTCCAGATTTTGAGGGCAAAGACGACAGCTCCTAGCTCAAGATCGTGGGTGGTGTAGTTCTTTTCATGAATTTTGAGCTGTCGCGAAGCATAAGCAATAACTTTGTCTCGTTGCATCAGCACGCAACCGAGACCTTGATGAGAAGCATCGCAGTATACCACGAAGTCATCGGTGCCTTCGGGTAAGGATAGAATCGGAGCACTGCAAAGCTTTTGTTTCAGAAGTTGAAATGCTGACTCTTGTTTATTAGTCCAATCGAACTTTTTGTCTTTCTGAGTCAAGGTTGTGAGTGGTTGAGCTATTTTTGAGAAATTTTCAATGAATCGCCGATAATACCCGGCAAGACCCAAGAATTGACGTACTTCAGTTGGAGATGTTGGTGCTTGCCAGCACTTGATGGCCTCGATTTTTGCTGGATCGACATGGATTCCTTGACTATTAACAACATGTCCAAGGAATTGAACGGATTGTATCCAGAACTCACACTTGGAGAATTTGGCGTAAAGCTCTTCGTGTTTGAGTAGTTCTAGAATGGTTTTGAGGTGTTGCGCGTGTTCTTGTTCGTTTCGCGAGTATATGAGAATGTCGTCAATAAAGACAATGACAAACTTGTCGAGATACGGTTTGCACACCCGATTCATAAGATCCATGAATACAGCCGGTGCGTTGGTTAGGCCGAATGGCATTACTTGAAATTCATAATGCCCATAACGAGTTCGGAAAGCAGTTTTCGGGATATCAATGTAGCGAACTCGAAGTTGATGGTAACCTGACCGAAGATCGATCTTTGAATAAATACTTGACCCTTGTAGTTGGTCAAACAAGTCATCAATACGAGGAAGTGGATAACGGTTCTTGACGGTTAGTTTGTTCAACTCACGATAATCGATGCACATTCGGAAAGAACCGTCTTTCTTTTTGACAAATAGGACCGGAGCTCCCCAAGGTGAAGAACTCGGTCGAATGAATCCTCTATCCAGGAGTTCCTGTAATTGGGTGGACAGTTCCTGAAGTTCGGATGGGGCTAATCGGTATGGTGCTCGGGCCACGGGTGTAGCACCTGGCACGAGATCGATTGAGAACTCAACCTGTCTTGGCGGTGGCAGACCAGGCAGTTCTTCGGAAAAGACTTCTGGGAAGTCTCGAACGATGGGTACATCCTCAAGTCGCTTCTCCTCCGACTTTTTCTCCATGATGTGTGCGAGGATTGCTGGATAACCTTTTCTCAGGAATTTCCGAGTTTTTAAGCAAGATATGACGTTTAGTCTCGTCCCACCGGTCTCCCCCTGTATGACCAAGGTTCTACCGACGGCGAGAGGAATACGAACGAGTTTATCATAACAAATGATTTCAGCGCGATGTTTGGACAACCAGTCCATTCCAATGATGACGTCGAAACTTCCAATTTCAACAGGCATAAGATCGATTGAAAAGATTTCGTTGGCTAGGTTTAAAGTGCAATTAGGTATCACACTATTGGTTTCTATGAGTTTACCATTTGCAAGTTCTACGGTGTACTTAACATCTAAGGCAATTGGGGTGATGTCAAGTAGTGGGCAAAACTCATCAGAAATAAAGCTTCTATCGGCACCAGTATCAAATAGAATAGAAGCAGTTAAGTTGTTGAGGAGGAACATACCCGTGACCACATTCGGGTCCTGACGGGCATCCCCAGAATTGAGTACAAACGCTCTTCCCCTTGCGTTGTTGTTGTTGTTGCTCTTGTTCTTGTTTTTAGGACATTCGTTCTTGAAGTGTCCTGTTTCTCCACACCCAAAGCAGGATTTGGGTTGGTTGGAAATGTTGCGAGAGGTGTTGTTGTTGGATTTGGGGGCTCGGCAATCTCGGGTCAAGTGCCCGTACTTCTTGCAGTTGTTGCAGGGAGTACTGCATGGACCATCGTGGTGGTAGTTACACTTGGAACAATATGGCTTGTCCCCAGTGTAAGCACGTTTGGGTTCAGAATTGGTATTGTAAACTTGGATGGTGTTGGATTTCTTGTTCTGGTTGTTGTGGTGTTCAGAAGGTTTGCGTTTGTTGTTGTTGGAGGAGGATGTATTGGATTTCTCACGGCTGATAACCATTGCCATGAGTTCATGTGCTAGCCGGATAGCACTTTCAGTAGTGGTTGGCTTGGATGAAGCGACATTCCCTTGGATATTTTCCGGGAGGCCGCGGATGTATCTTTTGATGCTCTTCTCCTCCGGATCAACCAAACCCGGGCATAACAGTGCAAATTGCTGGAATTTGGTGGTATATCCAGCGATGTCAGTTCCCTGCACAGTCAGGTGCCAGAACTCTTCTTCCAATCGATGTAATTCTTCTTCAGGGCAGTATTTTTCCCTTAGCTTCTTCTTCAATTCAGCCCAGGGAAGTTGGTTTGCTATTTCGATGCCTACAGAGTTTACGTGGGTGTTCCACCACGTGAGTGCACCTTCTTGAAAGGTGTAAGCAGAGAATTTGACCTTGTTTTCCTCAGCACAGTTGCAGAGGTTGAAGACGGATTCCATACGTTCAATCCATCGGATCAGACCAATGGCACCTTCCGTGCCTTTGAAGTAAAGTGGTTTGCAGCTGAGAAAATCCTTGTAGGAACAAGGCTTGATGACAGGAGTATTAACTGGGGTTTCGTCATTGTTTCGTGAGTTTCGAGGTGAATCCCGAGTAGCCAAAGCATCAGCCACAGCTCGAGATACAACAGCAGCAAGTTCGGCATCACTGTAACTTTTCCTCTTTGGCGGCATGATTCTTCAAGAAAGAATGAGAGGTACATAAGAAATTGCACCAGGATGATAATTATGATAGATGTATATATGTAAGAAGGGTAATATACAACATCACAGAGTAACAATCATATTGTAGAAATAACGAAAGAAATTGTCAATTCATAATACGAAGTCAAACGATTACAGACAATTTCTAGCTAGGGGTTTCAAAAGTTACAGACTTAGAAGTTTTACAAAAGTTCCGGGAATTATTACATCCGGTCGAATTACATAGGTCCTATGAAAGCATAATAAAGTACAGGTTCAACTTAAGCTAATCCTGACGTAGATTGAGTTGTGGCAGTAGTGTGGTGAGACGGTCCACAGATTCTGCAAGTCTGCTAACCATGCGGAGGGCATCCTCGGTTTCCCTTAGACGTGTCTCGCACTGGTTCAGCCTTGATTGTAGAACGGAAATTTCATTTCGGTTGCCAATCACTTGATTGTGGACAACCTCCATGGTTTCGATGGTTTCACCCAGACGATTGTCAAGGGTGTTCACGTGGTTGATTGTATGTTCGTGATCCTCGGAGACTTGATTGATGCGTTCAAGTGATGTGAGTCTCCAGTTTTCGTTGGTTTCTTGGAGTTCGATATCCATAGTATCAAGTCGTTGTTCGTGTCGGTGCATCCTAGTGGCTAAGTCCGACAAAGTGAAATGAATGGGGTATGGGTCAGCTCGAGGCAACCTGATGTTCCTCCTAGCTACCCTTGGATTGCGCGATCCATACGGATGAGAGCGTGATGAATTGGGTGGTGTGTTTGCCATTCTGAGACAAAGCGTTAGAAAAAGTGAGGCCTATATTCATATAATACATATATAATATAGCCTAAGATATAGAGTGAGAACGAGGCCTATCTATGTATATATATATATATATCACATAATAGCCTAGAGTGTTTAACACAGACAAGTTTGAGTCCCGGTTTCTCTCGTGGTCAGAGTCGACTAGTGTATCCTGTTCAGTCATGACTCCTTTCAGATTCCACATTATATTCTTTTAATTGTACATAGTTGATCAGGCTATGTTAAATTAAACTAATACAATGCAGTCACTGAACCTAATCATACTTAATAAGGAATACTGCCTAACGGTCATAGTCTAGGCCCACTAAATGCAACCTAGTTCACTATAACCTTAGGCTCTGATACCAATTTGTAACACCCCCAAATTTATTGTTTAGCGGAAGCAAGATTTGGGTGTTACTAATCAATAACAAAGCACAGAGATTAATAATGAACGACCACTACATGCGTCGTTTTACATTGATATTGATAAAATAAAAGTTTACATCAAAATATTGTCCATTAGCTCAGTTTAAAATTGAGAGATTTAAGTACATAATTAATCTATACAAAATATAATAATGCAGCTAAAATCTCTGATTGTTTGCATGCTGACTCGAGCTAATAAATCTTGATTGAGCAGTCCAACCTACTGCTGGTCACCTGTGATACATGCTAAAATAAGTATAGTAGTTCGCTTCAAACGCCGTCGGTCATGTCAAATTTAGGATATAATTAATTAGTTATTTTTCTGAATAATAAAACTTATCCTAAGTTTGAATATAGTAGTTCGCTTCAAACGCCGTCGTCCATGTCACATAAGCCAATTACAAACTTAGGATATAATTAATTCGTCATTTTTCTGAATATTACAACTTATCCTAAGTTTAAATATAGTAGTTCGTTTCAAACGCCGTCGTCCATGTCACACAAGCCAATTACAAACTTAGGATATAATTAAATCGTCATTTTTCTGAATATTACAACTTATCCTAAGTTTAAATATAGTAGTTCGCTTCAAACGCCGTCGTCCATGTCAAACTTAGGATATATTTAATTCGTTATTTTTCTGAATAATACAACTTATCCTTAGTTTGAATATAGTACTTCGCTTCAAACGCCGTCGTCCAGGTCGCATAAGCCAATTACAAACTTAGGATATATTTAATTCGTCATTTTTCTGAATATTACAACTTATCCTAAGTTTAAATATAGTAGTTCGTTTCAAACGCCGTCGTCCATGTCACACAAGCCAATTACAAACTTAGGATATAATTAAATCGTCATTTTTCTGAATATTACAACTTATCCTAAGTTTAAATATAGTAGTTCGCTTCAAACGCCGTCGTCCATGTCAAACTTAGGATATATTTAATTCGTTATTTTTCTGAATAATACAACTTATCCTTAGTTTGAATATAGTACTTCGCTTCAAACGCCGTCGTCCAGGTCGCATAAGCCAATTACAAACTTAGGATATATTTAATTCGTCATTTTTCTGAATATTACAACTTATCCTAAGTTTAAATATAGTAGTTCGCTTCAAACCGCGTCATCCATGTCACATAAGCCAATTACAAACTTAGGATATAATTAAATTGTCATTTTTCTTAATAATACAACTTATCCTAAGTTTGAATATAGTAGCTCGCTTCAAACGCCGTCGTCCATGTCACATAATCCAATTACAAACTTAGGATATAATTAAATCGTCATTTTTCTGAATAATACAACTTATCCTAAGTTTGTATATAGTAGCTCGCTTCAAACCACGTCATCCATGTCACACAAGCCAATTACAAACTTAGGATATAATTAAATCGTCATTTTTCTGAATAATACAACTTATCCTAAGTTTGAATATAGTAACTCGCTTCAAACCACATCATCCATGTCACACAAGCCAATTACAAACTTAGGATATAATTAAATCGTCATTTTTCTGAATAATACAACTTATCCTAAGTTTAAATATAGTAGTTCGCTTCAAACCGCGTCATCCATGTCACATAAGCCAATTACAAACTTAGGATATAATTAAATCGTCATTTTTCTGAATAATACAACTTATCCTAAGTTTGAATATAGTAGTTCGCTTCAAACGCCGTCGTACATGTCACATAAACCAATTACAAACTTAGGATATAATTAATTCGTCATTTTTCTGAATAATACAACTTATCCTAAGTTTGAATATAATAGTTCGCTTCAAACGCCGTCGTCATTGTCACATAAGCCAATTACAAACTTAGGATATAATTAATTCGTCATTTTCCTGAATAATACAACTTATCCTAAGTTTAAATATAGTAGTTCGCTTCAAACGCCATCGTCCATGTCACATAAAACTTAGGATATAATTAAATCATCATTTTTCTGAGTAATACAACATATCCTAAGTTTGAATATAGTAGTTCGCTTCAAATGCCGTCGTCCATGTTAAACTTAGGATATAATTAATTCGTTATTTTTCTGAATAATACAAATTATCCTAAGTTTGAATATAGTAGTTCGCTTCAAATGACGTCGTCCATGTCACAAAAGCCAATTACAAACTTAGGATATAATTAAATCGTCATTTTTTTGAATAATACAACCTATCCTAAGTTTGAATATACTAGTTCCCTTCAAACGCCGTCGTCCATGTCACATAAGCCAATTACAAACTTAAGATATAATTAATTCGTCATTTTTTTGAATAATACTACTTATCCTATGTTTAAATATAGTATTTCGCTTCAAACGCCGTCGTCCATGTCACATAAGCCAATTACAAACTTAGGATATTACTAAATCGTCATTTTTCTGAATAATACAACTTATCCTCAGTTTGAATATAGTAGTTCGCTTCAAATGCCGTCGTCCCTGTCCCATAAGCCAATTACAAACTTAGAATATAATTAATTCGTCATTTTTCTGAATAATACAACTTATCCTAAGTTTAAATATAGTAGTTCGTTTCAAACGACGTCGTCCATGTCACACAAGCCAATTAAAAACTTAGGATATAATTAAATCGTCATTTTTCTAAATAATACAACTTATCCAAATTTAAATATAGTAGTTCGATTCAAACGCCGTCGTCCATGTCAAACTTAGGATATAATTAATTCGTCATTTTTCTGAATAATACAACTTATCCTAAGTTTAAATATAGTAGTTCGCTTCAAACGGTGTCGTCCATGTCACATAAGCCAATTACAAACTTAAGATATAATTAAATCGTCATTTTTCTGAATAATACAACTTATCCTAAGTTTGAATATAGTAGTTCGCTTCAAACGCCGTCGTCCATGTCAAACTTAGGATATAATTAATTCGTTATTTTACTGAATAATACAACTTATCCTACAAATAAGTATAGTAGTTCGCTTCAAACAGCGTCGTCCATGTCACATAAGCCAATTTCAAACTTAGGATATAATTAAATCGTCATTTTTCTGAATAATACAACTAATCCTAAGTTTGAATATAGTAGTTCGCTTTAAACGCTGTCGTCCATGTCAAACTTAGGATATAATTAATTCGTTATTTTTCTGAATAATACAATTTATCCTAAGTTTAAGTATAGTAGTTCACTTCAAACGGCGTCATCCATGTCACATAAGCCAATTACAAACATAGGATATATTTAAATCGTCATTTTTCTGAATATTACAACATATCCTAAGTTTAAATATAGTAGTTCACTTCAAACGGCGTCATCCATGTCACATAAGCCAATTACAAACTTAGGATATAATTAATTCGTCATTTTTCTGAATATTACAACATATCCTAAGTTTAAATATAGTAGTTCACTTCAAACGGCGTCATCCATGTCACATAAGCCAATTACAAACATAGGATATATTTAAATCGTCATTTTTCTGAATAATACAACTTATCCTAAGTTTGAATATAGTAGTTCGCATCAAATGCCGCCGTCCATGTCCGATAAGCCAATTACAAACTTAGGATATAATTAATTCGTCATTTTTCTGACTAATACAATTTATCCTAAGTTTAAATATAGTAGTTCGTTTCAAACGCCGTCGTCCATGTCACACAAGCCAATTACAAACTTAGGATATAACTAAATCGTCATTTTTCTGAATAATACAACTTATCCTAAGTTTGAATATAGTAGTTCGCTTCAAACGCCGTCGGTCATGTCAAATTTAGGATATAATTAATTCGTTATTTTTCTGAATAATACAACTTATCCTAAGTTTGAATATAGTAGTTCGCTTCAAATGCCGTCGTCCAGGTCACATAAGCCAATTACAAACTTAGGATATAATTAATTCATCATTTTTCTGAATAATACAACTTATCCTAAGGTTGAATATAGTAGCTCGATTCAAACCACGCCATCCATGTCACACAAACCAATTACAAACTTAGGATATAATTAAATCGTCATTTTTCTGAATAATACAACTTATCCTAAGTTTGAATATAGTAGTTCGCTTCAAACGCCGTCGGTCATGTCAAATTTAGGATATAATTAATTCGTTATTTTTCTGAATAATACAAATTATCCTAAGTTTGAATATAGTAGTTCGCTTCAAATGACGTCGTCCATGTCACAAAAGCCAATTACAAACTTAGGATATAATTAAATCGTCATTTTTTTGAATAATACAACCTATCCTAAGTTTGAATATACTAGTTCCCTTCAAACGCCGTCGTCCATGTCACATAAGCCAATTACAAACTTAAGATATAATTAATTCGTCATTTTTTTGAATAATACTACTTATCCTAAGTTTAAATATAGTATTTCGCTTCAAACGCCGTCGTCCATGTCACATAAGCCAATTACAAACTTAGGATATTACTAAATCGTCATTTTTCTGAATAATACAACTTATCCTCAGTTTGAATATAGTAGTTCGCTTCAAATGCCGTCGTCCCTGTCCCATAAGCCAATTACAAACTTAGAATATAATTAATTCGTCATTTTTCTGAATAATACAACTTATCCTAAGTTTAAATATAGTAGTTCGTTTCAAACGCCGTCGTCCATGTCACACAAGCCAATTAAAAACTTAGGATATAATTAAATCGTCATTTTTCTAAATAATACAACTTATCCAAATTTAAATATAGTAGTTCGATTCAAACGCCGTCGTCCATGTCAAACTTAGGATATAATTAATTCGTCATTTTTCTGAATCATACAACTTATCCTAAGTTTAAATATAGTAGTTCGCTTCAAACGGTGTCGTCCATGTCACATAAGCCAATTACAAACTTAAGATATAATTAAATCGTCATTTTTCTGAATAATACAACTTATCCTAAGTTTGAATATAGTAGTTCGCTTCAAACGCCGTCGTCCATGTCAAACTTAGGATATAATTAATTCGTTATTTTACTGAATAATACAACTTATCCTACAAATAAGTATAGTAGTTCGCTTCAAACAGCGTCGTCCATGTCACATAAGCCAATTTCAAACTTAGGATATAATTAAATCGTCATTTTTCTGAATAATACAACTAATCCTAAGTTTGAATATAGTAGTTCGCTTTAAACGCTGTCGTCCATGTCAAACTTAGGATATAATTAATTCGTTATTTTTCTGAATAATACAATTTATCCTAAGTTTAAGTATAGTAGTTCACTTCAAACGGCGTCATCCATGTCACATAAGCCAATTACAAACATAGGATATATTTAAATCGTCATTTTTCTGAATATTACAACATATCCTAAGTTTAAATATAGTAGTTCACTTCAAACGGCGTCATCCATGTCACATAAGCCAATTACAAACTTAGGATATAATTAATTCGTCATTTTTCTGAATATTACAACATATCCTAAGTTTAAATATAGTAGTTCACTTCAAACGGCGTCATCCATGTCACATAAGCCAATTACAAACATAGGATATATTTAAATCGTCATTTTTCTGAATAATACAACTTATCCTAAGTTTGAATATAGTAGTTCGCATCAAATGCCGCCGTCCATGTCCGATAAGCCAATTACAAACTTAGGATATAATTAATTCGTCATTTTTCTGACTAATACAATTTATCCTAAGTTTAAATATAGTAGTTCGTTTCAAACGCCGTCGTCCATGTCACACAAGCCAATTACAAACTTAGGATATAACTAAATCGTCATTTTTCTGAATAATACAACTTATCCTAAGTTTGAATATAGTAGTTCGCTTCAAACGCCGTCGGTCATGTCAAATTTAGGATATAATTAATTCGTTATTTTTCTGAATAATACAACTTATCCTAAGTTTGAATATAGTAGTTCGCTTCAAATGCCGTCGTCCAGGTCACATAAGCCAATTACAAACTTAGGATATAATTAATTCATCATTTTTCTGAATAATACAACTTATCCTAAGGTTGAATATAGTAGCTCGATTCAAACCACGTCATCCATGTCACACAAACCAATTACAAACTTAGGATATAATTAAATCGTCATTTTTCTGAATAATACAACTTATCCTAAGTTTGAATATAGTAGTTCGCTTCAAACGCCGTCGGTCATGTCAAATTTAGGATATAATTAATTCGTTATTTTTCTGAATAATACAACTTATCCTAAGTTTGAATATAGTAGTTCGCTTCAAATGCCGTCGTCCAGGTCACATAAGCCAATTACAAACTTAGGATATAATTAATTCATCATTTTTCTGAATAATACAACTTATCCTAAGTTTGAATATAGTAGCTCGCTTCAAACCACGTCATCCATGTCACACAAGCCAATTACGAACTTAGGATATAATTAAATCGTCATTTTTCTGAATAATACAACTTTTCCTAAGTTTGAATATAATAGTTCGCTTCAAACGCCGTCGGTCATGTCAAATTTAGGATATAATTAATTCGTTATTTTTCTGAATAATACAACTTATCCTAAGTTTGAATATAGTAGTTCGCTTCAAACGCCGTCGTCCATGTCACATAAGCCAATTACAAACTTAGGATATAATTAATTCGTCATTTTTCTGAATATTACAACATATCCTAAGTTTAAATATAGTAGTTCACTTCAAACGGCGTCATCCATGTCACATATGCCAATTACAAACATAGGATATATTTAAATCGTCATTTTTCTGAATAATACAACTTATGCTAAGTTTGAATATAGTAGTTCGCATCAAATGCCGCCGTCCATATCCGATAAGCCAATTACAAACTTAGGATATATATAATTCGTCATTTTTCTGAATTATACAATTTATCCTAAGTTTAAATATAGTAGTTCGTTTCAAACGCCGTCGTCCATGTCACACAAGCCAATTACAAACTTAGGATATAATTAAATCGTCATTTTTCTGAAAAATACAACTTATCCTAAGTTTAAATATAGTAGTTCGCTTCAAACGGCGTCATCCATGTCACATAGGCCAATTACAAACATAGGATATATTTAAATCGTCATTTTTCTGAATAATACAACTTATCCTAAGTTTGAATATAGTAGTTCGCATCAAATGCTGCCGTCCATGTCCGATAAGCCAATTACAAACTTAGGATATAATTAATTCGTCATTTTTCTGAATAATACAATTTATCCTAAGTTTGAATATAGTAGTTCGCTTCAAACGCCGTCGGTCATGTCAAATTTAGGATATAATTAATTCGTTATTTTTCTGAATAATACAACTTATCCTAAGTTTGAATATAGTAGTTCGCTTCAAATGCCGTCGTCCAGGTCACATAAGCCAATTACAAACTTAGGATATAATTAATTCATCATTTTTCTGAATAATACAACTTATCCTAAGTTTGAATATAGTAGTTCGCATCAAATGCCGCCGTCCATGTCCGATAAGCCAATTACAAACTTAGGATATAATTAATTCGTCATTTTTCTGAATAATACAATTTATCCTAAGTTTAAATATAGTAGTTCGTTTCAAACGCCGTCGTCCATGTCACACAAGCCAATTACAAACTTAGGATATAACTAAATCGTCATTTTTCTGAATAATACAACTTATCCTAAGTTTGAATATAGTAGTTCGCTTCAAACGCCGTCGGTCATGTCAAATTTAGGATATAATTAATTCGTTATTTTTCTGAATAATACAACTTATCCTAAGTTTGAATATAGTAGTTCGCTTCAAATGCCGTCGTCCAGGTCACATAAGCCAATTACAAACTTAGGATATAATTAATTCATCATTTTTCTGAATAATACAACTTATCCTAAGTTTGAATATAGTAGTTCGCATCAAATGCCGCCGTCCATGTCCGATAAGCCAATTACAAACTTAGGATATAATTAATTCGTCATTTTTCTGAATAATACAATTTATCCTAAGTTTAAATATAGTAGTTCGTTTCAAACGCCGTCGTCCATGTCACACAAGCCAATTACAAACTTAGGATATAACTAAATCGTCGTTTTTCTGAATAATACAACTTATCCTAAGTTTGAATATAGTAGTTCGCTTCAAACGCCGTCGGTCATGTCAAATTTAGGATATAATTAATTCGTTATTTTTCTGAATAATACACCTTATCCTAAGTTTGAATATAGTAGTTCGCTTCAAATGCCGTCGTCCAGGTCACATAAGCCAATTACAAACTTAGGATATAATTAATTCATCATTTTTCTGAATAATACAACTTATCCTAAGGTTGAATATAGTAGCTCGCTTCAAACCACGTCATCCATGTCACACAAACCAATTACAAACTTGGGATATAATTAAATCGTCATTTTTCTGAATAATACAACTTATCCTAAGTTTGAATATAGTAGTTCGCTTCAAACGCCGTCGGTCATGTCAAATTTAGGATATAATTAATTAGTTATTTTTCTGAATAATACAACTTATCCTAAGTTTGAATATAGTAGTTCGCTTCAAACGCCGTCGTCCATGTCACATAAGCCAATTACAAACTTAGGATATAATTAATTCGTCATTTTTCTGAATATTACAACATATCCTAAGTTTAAATATAGTAGTTCACTTCAAACGGCGTCATCCATGTCACATAAGCCAATTACAAACATAGGATATATTTAAATCGTCATTTTTCTGAATAATACAACTTATCCTAAGTTTGAATATAGTAGTTCGCATCAAATGCCGTCGTCCATGTCCGATAAGCCAATTACAAACTTAGGATATAATTAATTCGTCATTTTTCTGAATAATACAATTTATCCTAAGTTTAAATATAGTAGTTCGTTTCAAACGCCGTCGTCCATGTCACACAAGCCAATTACAAACTTAGGATATAACTAAATCGTCATTTTTCTGAATAATACAACTTATCCTAAGTTTGAATATAGTAGTTCGCTTCAAACGCCGTCGGTCATGTCAAATTTAGGATATAATTAATTCGTTATTTTTCTGAATAATACAACTTATCCTAAGTTTGAATATAGTAGTTCGCTTCAAACGCCGTCGTCCATGTCACATAAGCCAATTACAAACTTAGGATATAATTAATTCGTCATTTTTCTGAATATTACAACATATCCTAAGTTTAAATAAAGTAGTTCACTTCAAACGGCGTCATCCATGTCACATAGGCCAATTACAAACATAGGATATATTTAAATCGTCATTTTTCTGAATAATACAACTTATCCTAAGTTTGAATATAGTAGTTCGCATCAAATGCTGCCGTCCATGTCCGATAAGCCAATTACAAACTTAGGATATAATTAATTCGTCATTTTTCTGAATAATACAATTTATCCTAAGTTTAAATATAGTAGTTCGTTTCAAACGCCGTCGTCCATGTCACACAAGCCAATTACAAACTTAGGATATAACTAAATCGTCATTTTTCTGAATAGTACAACTTATCCTAAGTTTAAATAAAGTAGTTCACTTCAAACGGCGTCATCCATGTCACATAAGCCAATTACAAACATAGGATATATTTAAATCGTCATTTTTCTGAATAATACAACTTATCCTAAGTTTGAATATAGTAGTTCGCATCAAATGCCGCCGTCCATGTCCGATAAGCCAATTACAAACTTAGGATATAATTAATTCGTCATTTTTCTGAATAATACAATTTATCCTAAGATTAAATATAGTAGTTCGTTTCAAACGCCGTCGTCCATGTCACACAAGCCAATTACAAACTTAGGATATAACTAAATCGTCATTTTTCTGAATAATACAACTTATCCTAAGTTTGAATATAGTAGTTCGCTTCAAACGCCGTCGGTCATGTCAAATTTAGGATATAATTAATTAGTTATTTTTCTGAATAATACAACTTATCCTAAGTTTGAATATAGTAGTTCGCTTCAAACGCCGTCGTCCATGTCACATAAGCCAATTACAAACTTAGGATATAATTAATTCGTCATTTTTCTGAAGATTACAACATATCCTAAGTTTAAATAAAGTAGTTCACTTCAAACGGCGTCATCCATGTCACATAAGCCAATTACAAACATAGGATATATTTAAATCGTCATTTTTCTGAATAATACAACTTATCCTAAGTTTGAATATAGTAGTTCGCATCAAATGCCGCCGTCCATGTCCGATAAGCCAATTACAAACTTAGGATATAATTAATTCGTCATTTTTCTGAATAATACAATTTATCCTAAGATTAAATATAGTAGTTCATTTCAAACGCCGTCGTCCATGTCACACAAGCCAATTATAAACTTAGGATATAACTTAATCGTCATTTTTCTGAATAATACAACTTATCCTAAGTTTGAATATAGTAGTTCGCTTCAAACGCCGTCGGTCATGTCAAATTTAGGATATAATTAATTCGTTATTTTTCTGAATAATACAACTTATCCTAAGTTTGAATATAGTAGTTCGATTCAAATGCCGTCGTCCAGGTCACATAAGCCAATTACAAACTTAGGATATAATTAATTCATCATTTTTCTGAATAATACAACTTATCCTAAGTTTGAATATAGTAGCTCGCTTCAAACCACGTTATCCATGTCACACAAGCCAATTACGAACTTAGGATATAATTAAATCGTCATTTTTCTGAATAATACAACTTATCCTAAGTTTGAATATAGTAGTTCGCTTCAAACGCCGTCGGTCATGTCAAATTTAGGATATAATTAATTCGTTATTTTTCTGAATAATACAACTTATCCTAAGTTTGAATATAGTAGTTCGCTTCAAATGCCGTTGTCCAGGTCACATAAGCCAATTACAAACTTAGGATATAATTAATTCATCATTTTTCTGAATAATACAACTTATCCTAAATTTGAATATAGTAGCTCGCTTCAAACCACGTCATCCATGTCACACAAGCCAATTACGAACTTAGGATATAATTAAATCGTCATTTTTCTGAATAATACAACTTATCCTAAGTTTGAATATAGTAGTTCGCTTCAAACGCCGTCGGTCATGTCAAATTTAGGATATAATTAATTCGTTATTTTTCTGAATAATACAACTTATCCTAAGTTTGAATATAGTAGTTCGCTTCAAACGCCGTCGTCCATGTCACATAAGCCAATTACAAACTTAGGATATAATTAATTCGTCATTTTTCTGAATATTACAACATATCCTAAGTTTAAATATAGTAGTTCACTTCAAACGGCGTCATCCATGTCACATAAACCAATTACAAACATAGGATATATTTAAATCGTCATTTTTCTGAATAATACAACTTATCCTAAGTTTGAATATAGTAGTTCGCATCAAATGCCGCCGTCCATGTCCGATAAGCCAATTACAAACTTAGGATATAATTAATTCGTCATTTTTCTGAATAATACAATTTATCCTAAGTTTAAATATAGTAGTTCGTTTCAAACGCCGTCGTCCATGTCACACAAGCCAATTACAAACTTAGGATATAACTAAATCGTCATTTTTCTGAATAATACAACTTATCCTAAGTTTGAATATAGTAGTTCGCTTCAAACGCCGTCGGTCATGTCAAATTTAGGATATAATTAATTCGTTATTTTTCTGAATAATACAACTTATCCTAAGTTTGAATATAGTAGTTCGCTTCAAACGCCGTCGTCCATGTCACATAAGCCAATTACAAACTTAGGATATAATTAATTCGTCATTTTTCTGAATATTACAACATATCCTAAGTTTAAATAAAGTAGTTCACTTCAAACGGCGTCATCCATGTTACATAGGCCAATTACAAACATAGGATATATTTAAATCGTCATTTTTCTGAATAATACAACTTATCCTAAGTTTGAATATAGTAGTTCGCATCAAATGCTGCCGTCCATGTCCGATAAGCCAATTACAAACTTAGGATATAATTAATTCGTCATTTTTCTGAATAATACAATTTATCCTAAGTTTAAATATAGTAGTTCGTTTCAAACGCCGTCGTCCATGTCACACAAGCCAATTACAAACTTAGGATATAACTAAATCGTCATTTTTCTGAATAATACAACTTATCCTAAGTTTAAATAAAGTAGTTCACTTCAAACGGCGTCATCCATGTCACATAAGCCAATTACAAACATAGGATATATTTAAATCGTCATTTTTCTGAATAATACAACCTATCCTAAGTTTGAATATAGTAGTTCGCATCAAATGCCGCCGTCCATGTCCGATAAGCCAATTACAAACTTAGGATATAATTAATTCGTCATTTTTCTGAATAATACAATTTATCCTAAGATTAAATATAGTAGTTCGTTTCAAACGCCGTCGTCCATGTCACACAAGCCAATTACAAACTTAGGATATAACTAAATCGTCATTTTTCTGAAAAATACAACTTATCCTAAGTTTGAATATAGTAGTTCGCTTCAAACGCCGTCGGTCATGTCAAATTTAGGATATAATTAATTCGTTATTTTTCTGAATAATACAACTTATCCTAAGTTTGAATATAGTAGTTCGCTTCAAACGCCGTCGTCCATGTCACATAAGCCAATTACAAACTTAGGATATAATTAATTCGTCATTTTTCTGAAGATTACAACATATCCTAAGTTTAAATAAAGTAGTTCACTTCAAACGGCGTCATCCATGTCACATAAGCCAATTACAAACATAGGATATATTTAAATCGTCATTTTTCTGAATAATACAACTTATCCTAAGTTTGAATATAGTAGTTCGCATCAAATGCCGCCGTCCATGTCTGATAAGCCAATTACAAACTTAGGATATAATTAATTCGTCATTTTTCTGAATAATACAATTTATCCTAAGATTAAATATAGTAGTTCATTTCAAACGCCGTCGTCCATGTCACACAAGCCAATTACAAACTTAGGATATAACTTAATCGTCATTTTTCTGAATAATACAACTTATCCTAAGTTTGAATATAGTAGTTCGCTTCAAACGCCGTCGGTCATGTCAAATTTAGGATATAATTAATTCGTTATTTTTCTGAATAATACAACTTATCCTAAGTTTGAATATAGTAGTTCGATTCAAATGCCGTCGTCCAGGTCACATAAGCCAATTACAAACTTAGGATATAATTAATTCATCATTTTTCTGAATAATACAACTTATCCTAAGTTTGAATATAGTAGCTCGCTTCAAACCACGTTATCCATGTCACACAAGCCAATTACGAACTTAGGATATAATTAAATCGTCATTTTTCTGAATAATACAACTTATCCTAAGTTTGAATATAGTAGTTCGCTTCAAACGCCGTCGGTCATGTCAAATTTAGGATATAATTAATTCGTTATTTTTCTGAATAATACAACTTATCCTAAGTTTGAATATAGTAGTTCGCTTCAAATGCCGTCGTCCAGGTCACATAAGCCAATTACAAACTTAGGATATAATTAATTCATCATTTTTCTGAATAATACAACTTATCCTAAATTTGAATATAGTAGCTCGCTTCAAACCACGTCATCCATGTCACACAAGCCAATTACGAACTTAGGATATAATTAAATCGTCATTTTTCTGAATAATACAACTTATCCTAAGTTTGAATATAGTAGTTCGCTTCAAACGCCGTCGGTCATGTCAAATTTAGGATATAATTAATTCGTTATTTTTCTGAATAATACAACTTATCCTAAGTTTGAATATAGTAGTTCGCTTCAAACGCCGTCGTCCATGTCACATAAGCCAATTACAAACTTAGGATATAATTAATTCGTCATTTTTCTGAATATTACAACATATCCTAAGTTTAAATATAGTAGTTCACTTCAAACGGCGTCATCCATGTCACATATGCCAATTACAAACATAGGATATATTTAAATCGTCATTTTTCTGAATAATACAACTTATGCTAAGTTTGAATATAGTAGTTCGCATCAAATGCCGCCGTCCATATCCGATAAGCCAATTACAAACTTAGGATATATATAATTCGTCATTTTTCTGAATAATACAATTTATCCTAAGTTTAAATATAGTAGTTCGTTTCAAACGCCGTCGTCAATGTCACACAAGCCAACTACAAACTTAGGATATAATTAAATCGTCATTTTTCTGAAAAATACAACTTATCCTAAGTTTAAATATAGTAGTTCGCTTCAAACGCCGACGTCCATGTCAAACTTAGGATATAATTAATTCGTTATTTTTCTTAATAGTACAACTTATCCTAAGTTTGAATATAGTAGTTCGCTTCAAACGCCGTCGTCAATGTCAAACTTAGGATATAAATAATTCGTTATTTTTCTGAATAATACAACTTATCCTAAGTTTGAATATAGTAGTTCGCTTCAAACGCCGTCGTCCAGGTCACATAAGCCAATTACAAACTTAGGATATAATTAATTCGTCATTTTTCTGAATATTACAACTTATCCTAAGTTTAAATATAGTAGTTCGCTTCAAACCGCGTCATCCATGTCACATAAGCCAATTACAAACTTAGGATATAATTAAATCGTCATTTTTCTGAATAATACAACTTATCCTGAGTTTGAATATAGTAGCTCGCTTCAAACGTCGTCGTCCATGTCACATAATCCAATTACATACTTAGGATATAATTAAATATTCATTTTTCTGAATAATACAACTTATCCTATGTTTGAATATAGTAGCTCGCTTCAAACCACGTCATCCATGTCACACAAGCCAATTACAAACTTAGGATATAATTAAATCGTCATTTTTCTGAATAATACAACTTATCCTAAGTTTGAATATAGTAGTTCGCTTCAAACGCCGTCGGTCTTGTCAAATTTAGGATATAATTAATTCGTTATTTTTCTGAATAATACAACTTATCCTAAGTTTGAATATAGTAGTTCGCTTCAAATGCCGTCGTCCAGGTCACATAAGCCAATTACAAACTTAGGATATAATTAATTCATCATTTTTCTGAATAATACAACTTATCCTAAGTTTAAATATAGTAGTTCGTTTCAAACACCGTCGTCCATGTCACACAAGCCAATTACAAACTTAGGATATAATTAAATCGTTATTTTTCTGAACAATACAACTTATCCTAAGTTTAAATATAGTAGTTTGCTTCAAACGCCGTCGTCCATGTCAAACTTAGGATATATTTAATTCGTTATTTTTCTGAATAGTACAACTTATCCTAAGTTTGAATATAGTAGTTCGCTTCAAACGCCGTCGTCCAGGTCACATAAGCCAATTACAAACTTAGGATATAATTAATTCGTCATTTTTCTGAATAATACAACTTATCCTAAGTTTAAATATAGTAGTTCGCTTCAAACCGCGTCATCCATGTCACATAAGCCAATTACAAACTTAGGATATAATTAAATCGTCATTTTTCTGAATAATACAACTTATCCTAAGTTTGAATATAGTAGCTCACTTCAAACGCTGTCGTCCATGTCACATAATCCAATTACATACTTAGGATATAATTAAATATTCATTTTTCTGAATAATACAACTTATCCTAAGTTTGAATATAGTAGCTCGCTTCAAACCACGTCATCCATGTCACACAAGCCAATTACAAACTTAGGATATAATTAAATCGTCATTTTTCTGAATAATACAACTTATCCTAAGTTTGAATATAGTAGTTCGCTTCAAACGCCGTCGGTCTTGTCAAATTTAGGATATAATTAATTCGTTATTTTTCTGAATAATACAACTTATCCTAAGTTTGAATATAGTAGTTCGCTTCAAACGCCGTCGTCCATGTCACATAAGCCAATTACAAACTTAGGATATAATTAATTCGTCATTTTTCTGAATATTACAACATATCCTAAGTTTAAATATAGTAGTTCACTTCAAACGGCGTCATCCATGTCACATATGCCAATTACAAACATAGGATATATTTAAATCGTCATTTTTCTGAATAATACAACTTATGCTAAGTTTGAATATAGTAGTTCGCATCAAATGCCGCCGTCCATATCCGATAAGCCAATTACAAACTTAGGATATATATAATTCGTCATTTTTCTGAATAATACAATTTATCCTAAGTTTAAATATAGTAGTTCGTTTCAAACGCCGTCGTCAATGTCACACAAGCCAACTACAAACTTAGGATATAATTAAATCGTCATTTTTCTGAAAAATACAACTTATCCTAAGTTTAAATATAGTAGTTCGCTTCAAACGCCGACGTCCATGTCAAACTTAGGATATAATTAATTCGTTATTTTTCTTAATAGTACAACTTATCCTAAGTTTGAATATAGTAGTTCGCTTCAAACGCCGTCGTCAATGTCAAACTTAGGATATAAATAATTCGTTATTTTTCTGAATAATACAACTTATCCTAAGTTTGAATATAGTAGTTCGCTTCAAACGCCGTCGTCCAGGTCACATAAGCCAATTACAAACTTAGGATATAATTAATTCGTCATTTTTCTGAATATTACAACTTATCCTAAGTTTAAATATAGTAGTTCGCTTCAAACCGCGTCATCCATGTCACATAAGCCAATTACAAACTTAGGATATAATTAAATCGTCATTTTTCTGAATAATACAACTTATCCTGAGTTTGAATATAGTAGCTCGCTTCAAACGTCGTCGTCCATGTCACATAATCCAATTACATACTTAGGATATAATTAAATATTCATTTTTCTGAATAATACAACTTATCCTATGTTTGAATATAGTAGCTCGCTTCAAACCACGTCATCCATGTCACACAAGCCAATTACAAACTTAGGATATAATTAAATCGTCATTTTTCTGAATAATACAACTTATCCTAAGTTTGAATATAGTAGTTCGCTTCAAACGCCGTCGGTCTTGTCAAATTTAGGATATAATTAATTCGTTATTTTTCTGAATAATACAACTTATCCTAAGTTTGAATATAGTAGTTCGCTTCAAATGCCGTCGTCCAGGTCACATAAGCCAATTACAAACTTAGGATATAATTAATTCATCATTTTTCTGAATAATACAACTTATCCTAAGTTTAAATATAGTAGTTCGTTTCAAACACCGTCGTCCATGTCACACAAGCCAATTACAAACTTAGGATATAATTAAATCGTTATTTTTCTGAACAATACAACTTATCCTAAGTTTAAATATAGTAGTTTGCTTCAAACGCCGTCGTCCATGTCAAACTTAGGATATATTTAATTCGTTATTTTTCTGAATAGTACAACTTATCCTAAGTTTGAATATAGTAGTTCGCTTCAAACGCCGTCGTCCAGGTCACATAAGCCAATTACAAACTTAGGATATAATTAATTCGTCATTTTTCTGAATAATACAACTTATCCTAAGTTTAAATATAGTAGTTCGCTTCAAACCGCGTCATCCATGTCACATAAGCCAATTACAAACTTAGGATATAATTAAATCGTCATTTTTCTGAATAATACAACTTATCCTAAGTTTGAATATAGTAGCTCACTTCAAACGCCGTCGTCCATGTCACATAATCCAATTACATACTTAGGATATAATTAAATATTCATTTTTCTGAATAATACAACTTATCCTAAGTTTGAATATAGTAGCTCGCTTCAAACCACGTCATCCATGTCACACAAGCCAATTACAAACTTAGGATATAATTAAATCGTCATTTTTCTGAATAATACAACTTATCCTAAGTTTGAATATAGTAGTTCGCTTCAAACGCCGTCGGTCTTGTCAAATTTAGGATATAATTAATTCGTTATTTTTCTGAATAATACAACTTATCCTAAGTTTGAATATAGTGGTTCGCTTCAAATGCCGTCGTCCAGGTCACATAAGCCAATTACAAACTTAGGATATAATTAATTCATCATTTTTCTGAATAATACAACTTATCCTAAGTTTAAATATAGTAGTTCATTTCAAACACCGTCGTCCATGTCACACAAGCCAATTACAAACTTAGGATATAATTAAATCGTTATTTTTCTGAACAATACAACTTATCCTAAGTTTAAATATAGTAGTTCGCTTCAAACGCCGTTGTCCATGTCAAACTTAGGATATATTTAATTCGTTATTTTTCTGAATAGTACAACTTATCCTAAGTTTGAATATAGTAGTTCGCTTCAAATGCCGTCGTCCATGTCACATAAGCCAATTACAAACTTAGGATATAATTAATTCGTCATTTTTATGAATATTACAACATATCCTAAGTTTAAATATAGTAGTTCACTTCAAACGGCGTCATCCATGTCGCATAAGCCAATTACAAACATAGGATATATTTAAATCGTCATTTTTCTGAATAATACAACTTATCCTAAGTTTGAATATAGTAGTTCGCTTCAAATGCCGCCGTGCATGTCCGATAAGCCAATTACAAACTTAGGATATAATTAATTCGTCATTTTTCTGAATAATACAATTTATCCTAAGTTTAAATATAGTAGTTCGTTTCAAACGCCGTCGTCCATGTCACACAAGCCAATTACAAACTTAGGATATAACTAAATCATCATTTTTCTGAATAATACAACTTATCCTAAGTTTGAATATAGTAGTTCGCTTCAAACGCCGTCGGTCATGTCAAATTTAGGATATAATTAATTCGTTATTTTTCTGAATAATACAACTTATCCTAAGTTTGAATATAGTAGTTCGCTTCAAATGCCGTCGTCCAGGTCACATAAGCCAATTACAAACTTAGGATATAATTAATTCATCATTTTTCTGAATAATACAACTTATCCTAAGTTTGAATATAGTAGCTCGCTTCAAACCACGTCATCCATGTCACACAAGCCAATTACAAACTTAGGATATAATTAAATCGTCATTTTTCTGAATAATACAACTTATCCTAAGTTTGAAAATAGTAGTTCGCTTCAAACGCCATCGGTCATGTCAAATTTAGGATATAATTAATTCGTTATTTTTCTGAATAATACAACTTATCCTAAGTTTGAATATAGTAGTTCGCTTCAAACGCCGTCGTCCATGTCACATAAGCCAATTACAAACTTAGGATATAATTAATTCGTCATTTTTATGAATATTACAACATATCCTAAGTTTAAATATAGTAGTTCACTTCAAACGGCGTCATCCATGTCGCATAAGCCAATTACAAACATAGGATATATTTAAATCGTCATTTTTCTGAATAATACAACTTATCCTAAGTTTGAATATAGTAGTTCGCATCAAATGCCGCCGTCCATATCCGATAAGCCAATTACAAACTTAGGATATAATTAATTCGTCATTTTTCTGAATAATACAATTTATCCTAAGTTTAAATATAGTAGTTCGTTTCAAACGCCGTCGTCCATGTCACACAAGCCAATTACAAACTTAGGATATAATTAAATCGTCATTTTTCTGAATATTACAACTTATCCTAAGTTTAAATATAGTAGTTCGCTTCAAACGCCGTCGTCCATGTCAAACTTAGGATATAATTAATTCGTTATTTTTCTGAATAATACAACTTATCCTAAGTTTGAATATAGTAGTTCGCTTTAAACGCCGTCGTCCATGTCACATAAGCCAATTACAAACTTAGGATATAATTAATTCGTCATTTTTCTGAATATTACAACATATCCTAAGTTTAAATATAGTAGTTCACTTCAAACGGCGTCATCCATGTCACATATGCCAATTACAAACATAGGATATATTTAAATCGTCATTTTTCTGAATAATACAACTTATGCTAAGTTTGAATATAGTAGTTCGCATCAAATGCCGCCGTCCATATCCGATAAGCCAATTACAAACTTAGGATATATATAATTCGTCATTTTTCTGAATAATACAATTTATCCTAAGTTTAAATATAGTAGTTCGTTTCAAACGCCGTCGTCCATGTCACACAAGCCAATTACAAACTTAGGATATAATTAAATCGTCATTTTTCAGAAAAATACAACTTATCCTAAGTTTAAATATAGTAGTTCGCTTCAAACGCCGACGTCCATGTCAAACTTAGGATATAATTAATTCGTTATTTTTCTTAATAGTACAACTTATCCTAAGTTTGAATATAGTAGTTCGCTTCAAACGCCGTCGTCAATGTCAAACTTAGGATATAATTAATTCGTTATTTTTCTGAATAATACAACTTATCCTAAGTTTGAATATAGTAGTTCGCTTCAAACGCCGTCGTCCAGGTCACATAAGCCAATTACAAACTTAGGATATAATTAATTCGTCATTTTTCTGAATATTACAACTTATCCTAAGTTTAAATATAGTAGTTCGCTTCAAACCGCGTCATCCATGTCACATAAGCCAATTACAAACTTAGGATATAATTAAATCGTCATTTTTCTGAATAATACAACTTATCCTGAGTTTGAATATAGTAGCTCGCTTCAAACGTCGTCGTCCATGTCACATAATCCAATTACATACTTAGGATATAATTAAATATTCATTTTTCTGAATAATACAACTTATCCTATGTTTGAATATAGTAGCTCGCTTCAAACCACGTCATCCATGTCACACAAGCCAATTACAAACTTAGGATATAATTAAATCGTCATTTTTCTGAATAATACAACTTATCCTAAGTTTGAATATAGTAGTTCGCTTCAAATGCCGTCGGTCTTGTCAAATTTAGGATATAATTAATTCGTTATTTTTCTGAATAATACAACTTATCCTAAGTTTGAATATAGTAGTTCGCTTCAAATGCCGTCGTCCAGGTCACATAAGCCAATTACAAACTTAGGATATAATTAATTTATCATTTTTCTGAATAATACAACTTATCCTAAGTTTAAATATAGTAGTTCGTTTCAAACACCGTCATCCATGTCACACAAGCCAATTACAAACTTAGGATATAATTAAATCGTTATTTTTCTGAAGAATACAACTGATCCTAAGTTTAAATATAGTAGTTCGCTTCAAACGCCGTCGTCCATGTCAAACTTAGGATATATTTAATTCGTTATTTTTCTGAATAGTACAACTTATCCTAAGTTTGAATATAGTAGTTCGCTTCAAACGCCGTCGTCCAGGTCACATAAGCCAATTACAAACTTAGGATATAATTAATTCGTCATTTTTCTGAATATTACAACTTATCCTAAGTTTAAATATAGTAGTTCGCTTCAAACCGCATCATCCATGTCACATAAGCCAATTACAAACTTAGGATATAATTAAATCGTCATTTTTCTGAATAATACAACTTATCCTAAGTTTGAATATAGTAGCTCGCTTCAAACGCCGTCGTCCATGTCACATAATCCAATTACATACTTAGGATATAATTAAATATTCATTTTTCTGAATAATACAACTTATCCTAAGTTTGAATATAGTAGCTCGCTTCAAACCACGTCATCCATGTCACACAAGCCAATTACAAACTTAGGATATAATTAAATCGTCATTTTTCTGAATAATACAACTTATCCTAAGTTTGAATATAGTAGTTCGCTTCAAACGCCGTCGGTCTTGTCAAATTTAGGATATAATTAATTCGTTATTTTTCTGAATAATACAACTTATCCTAAGTTTGAATATAGTAGTTCGCTTCAAATGCCGTCGTCCAGGTCACATAAGCCAATTACAAACTTAGGATATAATTAATTCATCATTTTTCTGAATAATACAACTTATCCTAAGTTTAAATATAGTAGTTCGTTTCAAACACCGTCGTCCATGTCACACAAGCCAATTACAAACTTAGGATATAATTAAATCGTTATTTTTCTGAACAATACAACTTATCCTAAGTTTAAATATAGTAGTTCGCTTCAAACGCCGTCGTCCATGTCAAACTTAGGATATATTTAATTCGTTATTTTTCTGAATAGTACAACTTATCCTAAGTTTGAATATAGTAGTTCGCTTCAAACGCCGTCGTCCATGTCACATAAGCCAATTACAAACTTAGGATATAATTAATTCGTCATTTTTATGAATATTACAACATATCCTAAGTTTAAATATAGTAGTTCACTTCAAACGGCGTCATCCATGTCGCATAAGCCAATTACAAACATAGGATATATTTAAATCGTCATTTTTCTGAATAATACAACTTATCCTAAGTTTGAATATAGTAGTTCGCTTCAAATGCCGCCGTCCATGTCCGATAAGCCAATTACAAACTTGGGATATAATTAATTCGTCATTTTTATGAATATTACAACATATCCTAAGTTTAAATATAGTAGTTCGCTTCAAACGGCGTCATCCATGTCACATAAGCCAATTACAAACTTAGGTTATAATTAAATCGTCATTTTTCTGAATATTACAACTTATCCTAAGTTTAAATATAGTAGTTCGCTTCAAACGCCGTCGTCCATGTCAAACTTAGGATATAATTAATTCGTTATTTTTCTGAATAATACAACTTATCCTAAGTTTGAATATAGTAGTTCGCTTCAAACGCCGTCGTCCAGGTCACATAAGCCATATACAAACTTGGGATATAATTAATTCGTCATTTTTCTGAATATTACAACTTATCCTAAGTTTAAATATAGTAGTTCGCTTCAAACCGAGTCATCCATGTCACATAAGCCAATTACAAACTTAGGATATAATTAAATCGTCATTTTTCTGAATAATACAACTTATCCTAAGTTTGAATATAGTAGCTCGCTTCAAACGCCGTCGTCCATGTCACATAATCCAATTACATACTTAGGATATAATTAAATCGTCATTTTTCTGAATAATACAACTTATCCTAAGTTTGAATATAGTAGCTCGCTTCAAACCACGTCATCCATGTCACACAAGCCAATTACAAACTTAGGATATAATTAAATCGTCATTTTTCTGAATAATACAACTTATCCTAAGTTTGAATATAGTAGTTCGCTTCAAACGCCGTCGGTCATGTCAAATTTAGGATATAATTAATTCGTTATTTTTCTGAATAATACAACTTATCCTAAGTTTGAATATAGTAGTTCGCTTCAAATGCCGTCGTCCAGGTCACATAAGCCAATTACAAACTTAGGATATAATTAATTGATCATTTTTCTGAATAATACAACTTATCCTAAGTTAAAATATAGTAGTTCGTTTCAAACACCATCGTCCATGTCACACAAGCCAATTACAAACTTAGGATATAATTAAATCGTCATTTTTCTGAACAATACAACTTATCCTAAGTTTAAATATAGTAGTTCGCTTCAAACGCCGTCGTCCATGTCAAACTTAGGATATAATTAATTCGTTATTTTTCTGAATAGTACAACTTATCCTAAGTTTGAATATAATAGTTCGCTTCAAACGCCGTCGTCCATGTCACATAAGCCAATTACAAACTTAGGATATAATTAATTCGTCATTTTTCTTAATATTACAACTTATCCTAAGTTTAAATCGTCAATTTTCTGACTAATACAACTTATCCTAAGTTTGAATATAGTAGTTCGCTTCAAACGCCATCGTCCATGTCACATAATCCAATTACAAACTTAGGATATAATTAAATCGTCATTTTTCTGAATAATACAACTTATCTTAAGTTTAAATATAGTAGTTCGCTTCAAACGCCGTCGTCCATGTCAAACTTAGGATTTAATTAGTTATTTTTCTGAATAATACAACTTATCCTAAGTTTGAATATAGTAGTTCGCTTCAAACGCCGTCGTCCATGTCACATAAGCCAATTACAAACTTAGGATATAATTAATTCGTCATTTTTCTGAATATTACAACTTATTCTAAGTTTAAATATAGTAGTTCGTTTCAAAAGGCGTCATCCATGTCACATAAGCCAATTACAAACTTAGGATATAATTTAATCGTCATTTTTCTGAATAATACAACTTATCCTAAGTTTGAATATAGTAGGTCGCTTCACACGCCGTCGTCCATGTCACATAAGCCAATTACAAACTTAGAATATAATTAAATCGTCATTTTTCTGAATATTACAACTTATCCTAAGTTTAAATATAGTAGTTCGTTTTAAACGCCGTCGTCCATGTCAAACTTAGGATATAATTAATTCGTTATTTTTCTGAATAATACAACTATCCTAAGTTTGAATATAGTAGCTCGCTTCAAACGCCGCGTCCATGTCACATAAGCCAATTACAAACTTAGGTGTAATTAATTCATCATTTTTCTGAATATTACAACTTATCCAAAGTTTAAATATAGTAGTTCGCTTCAAACGGCGTCATCCATGTCACATAAGCAAATTACCAACTTAGGATATAATTAAATCGTCATTTTTCTGAATAATAAAACTTATCCTAAGTTTGAATATAGTAGTTCGCATCAAATGTCGCCGTCCATATCCGATAAGCCAATTACAAACTTAGGATATAATTAATTCATCATTTTTCTGAATAATACAACTTATCCTAAGTTTAAATATAGTAGTTCGTTTCAAACACCGTCGTCCATGTCACACAAGCCAATTACAAACTTAGGATATAATTAAATCGTCATTTTTCTGAACTATACAACTTATCCTAATTTTAAATATAGTAGTTCGCTTCAAACGCCGTCGTCCGTGTCAAACTTAGGATATAATTAATTCGTTATTTTTATGAATAGTACAACTTATCCTAAGTTTGAATATAGTAGTTCGCTTCAAATGCCGTCGACCATGTCACATAAGCCAATTACAAACTTAGGATATAATTAATTCGTCATTTTTCTTAATATTACAACTTATCCTAAGTTTAAATATAGTAGTTCGCTTCAAACGGCGTCATCCATGTCACATAAGCCAATTACAAACTTAGGTTATAATCGTCATTTTTCTAAATAATACAACTTATCCTAAGTTTAAATATAGTAGTTCGCATCAAATGCCGCCGTCCATGTCCGATAAGCCAATTACAAACTTAGGATATAATTAATTCGTCATTTTTCTGAATAATACAACTTATCCTAAGTTTAAATATTGTAGTTCATTTCAAACGCCGTCGTCCCTGTCATATAAGCCAATTACAAACTTAGGTGTAATTAATTCATCATTTTTCTGAATATTACAACTTATCCTAAGTTTAAATATAGTAGTTCGCTTCAAACAGCGTCATCCATGTCACATAAGCCAATTACAAACATAGGATATATTTAAAACGTTATTTTTCTGAATAATACAACTTATCCTAAGTTTGAATATAGTAGTTCGCATCAAATGCCGCCTTCCATGTCCGATAAGCCAATTACAAACTTAGGTTATAATTAATTCGTCATTTTTCTGAATAATACAACTTATCCTAAGTTTAAATATAGTAGTTCGTTTCAAACGCCGTCGTCCATGTCACACAAGACAATTACAAACTTAGGATATAATTAAATCGTCATTTTTCTGAATATTACAACTTATCCTAAGTTTAAATATAGTAGTTCGCATCAAACGCCGTCGTCCATGTCAAACTTAGGATATAATTAATTCGTTATTTTTCTGAATAATACAACTTATCCTAAATTTGAATATAGTAGTTCGCTTCAAACGCCGTCGTCCATGTCACATAAGCCAATTACAAACTTAGGATATAATTAATTTGTCATTTTTCTGAATATTACAACTTATCCTAAGTTTAAATATAGTAGTTCGCTTCAAACGGCGTCATCCATGTCACATAAGCCAATTACAAACTTAGGATATAATTAAATCGTCATTTTTCCGAATAATACAACTTATCCTAAGTTTGAACATAGTAGTTCGCATCAAATGCCGCCGTCCATGTCCGATAAGCCAATTACAAACTTAGGATATAATTAATTCGTCATTTTTCTGAATAATACAACTTATCCTAAGTTTAAATATAGTAGTTCGTTTCAAACGCCGTCGTCCATGTCACACAAGCCAATTACAAACTTAGGATATAATTAAATCGTCATTTTTCTGAACAATACAACTTATCCTAAGTTTAAATATATTAGTTCGCTTCAAACGCCGTCGTCCATGTCAAACTTAGGATATAATTAATTCGTTATTTTTCTGAATAGTACAACTTATCCTAAGTTTGAATATAATAGTTCGCTTCAAACGCCGTCGTCCATGTCACATAAGCCAATTACAAACTTAGGATATAATTAATTCGTCATTTTTCTTAATATTACAACTTATCCTAAGTTTAAATCGTCAATTTTCTGACTAATACAACTTATCCTAAGTTTGAATATAGTAGTTCGCTTCAAACGCCATCGTCCATGTCACATAATCCAATTACAAACTTAGGATATAATTAAATCGTCATTTTTCTGAATAATACAACTTATCTTAAGTTTAAATATAGTAGTTCGCTTCAAACGCCGTCGTCCATGTCAAACTTAGGATTTAATTAGTTATTTTTCTGAATAATACAACTTATCCTAAGTTTGAATATAGTAGTTCGCTTCAAACGCCGTCGTCCATGTCACATAAGCCAATTACAAACTTAGGATATAATTAATTCGTCATTTTTCTGAATATTACAACTTATTCTAAGTTTAAATATAGTAGTTCGTTTCAAAAGGCGTCATCCATGTCACATAAGCCAATTACAAACTTAGGATATAATTTAATCGTCATTTTTCTGAATAATACAACTTATCCTAAGTTTGAATATAGTAGGTCGCTTCACACGCCGTCGTCCATGTCACATAAGCCAATTACAAACTTAGAATATAATTAAATCGTCATTTTTCTGAATATTACAACTTATCCTAAGTTTAAATATAGTAGTTCGTTTTAAACGCCGTCGTCCATGTCAAACTTAGGATATAATTAATTCGTTATTTTTCTTAATAATACAACTATCCTAAGTTTGAATATAGTAGCTCGCTTCAAACGCCGCGTCCATGTCACATAAGCCAATTACAAACTTAGGTGTAATTAATTCATCATTTTTCTGAATATTACAACTTATCCAAAGTTTAAATATAGTAGTTCGCTTCAAACGGCGTCATCCATGTCACATAAGCAAATTACCAACTTAGGATATAATTAAATCGTCATTTTTCTGAATAATACAACTTATCCTAAGTTTGAATATAGTAGTTCGCATCAAATGTCGCCGTCCATATCCGATAAGCCAATTACAAACTTAGGATATAATTAATTCATCATTTTTCTGAATAATACAACTTATCCTAAGTTTAAATATAGTAGTTCGTTTCAAACACCGTCGTCCATGTCACACAAGCCAATTACAAACTTAGGATATAATTAAATCGTCATTTTTCTGAACTATACAACTTATCCTAATTTTAAATATAGTAGTTCGCTTCAAACGCCGTCGTCCGTGTCAAACTTAGGATATAATTAATTCGTTATTTTTATGAATAGTACAACTTATCCTAAGTTTGAATATAGTAGTTCACTTCAAATGCCGTCGACCATGTCACATAAGCCAATTACAAACTTAGGATATAATTAATTCGTCATTTTTCTTAATATTACAACTTATCCTAAGTTTAAATATAGTAGTTCGCTTCAAACGGCGTCATCCATGTCACATAAGCCAATTACAAACTTAGGTTATAATCGTCATTTTTCTAAATAATACAACTTATCCTAAGTTTAAATATAGTAGTTCGCATCCAATGCCGCCGTCCATGTCCGATAAGCCAATTACAAACTTAGGATATAATTAATTCGTCATTTTTCTGAATAATACAACTTATCCTAAGTTTAAATATTGTAGTTCATTTCAAACGCCGTCGTCCCTGTCATATAAGCCAATTACAAACTTAGGTGTAATTAATTCATCATTTTTCTGAATATTACAACTTATCCTAAGTTTAAATATAGTAGTTCGCTTCAAACAGCGTCATCCATGTCACATAAGCCAATTACAAACATAGGATATATTTAAAACGTTATTTTTCTGAATAATA
The DNA here is from genome assembly GCA_963422505.1 of Pseudognaphalium luteoalbum. Taxonomy (NCBI): domain Eukaryota; kingdom Viridiplantae; phylum Streptophyta; class Magnoliopsida; order Asterales; family Asteraceae; genus Pseudognaphalium; species Pseudognaphalium luteoalbum. Next base: position 88,808,625 of record OY730197.1, read on the forward strand.
CAACTTATCCTAAGTTTGAATATAGTAGTTCGCATCAAATGCCGCCTTCCATGTCCGATAAGCCAATTACAAACTTAGGTTATAATTAATTCGTCATTTTTCTGAATAATACAACTTATCCTAAGTTTAAATATAGTAGTTCGTTTCAAACGCCGTCGTCCATGTCACACAAGACAATTACAAACTTAGGATATAATTAAATCGTCATTTTTCTGAATATTACAACTTATCCTATGTTTAAATATAGTAGTTCGCATCAAACGCCGTCGTCCATGTCAAACTTAGGATATAATTAATTCGTTATTTTTCTGAATAATACAACTTATCCTAAATTTGAATATAGTAGTTCGCTTCAAACGCCGTCGTCCATGTCACATAAGCCAATTACAAACTTAGGATATAATTAATTTGTCATTTTTCTGAATATTACAACTTATCCTAAGTTTAAATATAGTAGTTCGCTTCAAACGGCGTCATCCATGTCACATAAGCCAATTACAAACTTAGGATATAATTAAATCGTCATTTTTCCGAATAATACAACTTATCCTAAGTTTGAACATATTAGTTCGCATCAAATGCCGCCGTCCATGTCCGATAAGCCAATTACAAACTTAGGATATAATTAATTCGTCATTTTTCTGAATAATACAACTTATCCTAAGTTTAAATATAGTAGTTCGTTTCAAACGCCGTCGTCCATGTCACACAAGCCAATTACAAACTTAGGATATAATTAAATCGTCATTTTTCTGAATAATACAACTTATCCTAAGTTTGAATATAGTAGCTCGCTTAAAACGCCGTCGTCCAGGTCACATAAGCCAATTACAAATTTAGGATATAATTAATTCGTCATTTTTCTGAATATTACAACTTATCCTAAGTTTAAATATAGTAGTTCGCTTCAAACGGCGTCATCCATGTCACATATGCCAATTACAAACTTAGGATATAATTAAATCGTCATTTTTCTGAATAATACAACTTATCCTAAGTTTGAATATAGTAGCTCGCTTCAAACGCCGTCGTCCATGTCACATAAGCCAATTACAAACTTAGGATATAATTAAATCGTCATTTTTCTAAATAATACAACTTATCCTAAGTTTGAATATAGTAGCTCGCTTCAAACCACGTCATCCATGTCACACAAGCCAATTACAAACTTAGGATATAATTAAATCGTCATTTTTCTGAACTATACAACTTATCCTATGTTTAAATATAGTAGTTCGCTTCAAACGCCGTCGTCCATGTCAAACTTAGGATATAATTAATTCGTTATTTTTCTGAATAGTACAACTTATCCTAAGTTTGAATATAGTAGTTTGCTTCAAACGCCGTCGTCCATGTCACATAAGCCAATTACAAACTTAGGATATAATTAATTCGTCATTTTTCTTAATATTACAACTTATCCTAAGTTTAAATATAGTAGTTCGCTTCAAACGGCGTCATCCATGTCACATAAGCCAATTACAAACTTAGGTTATAATTAAATCGTCATTTTTCTAAATAATACAACTTATCCTAAGTTTAAATATAGTAGTTCGCATTAAATGCCGCCGTCCATGTCCGATAAGCCAATTACAAACTTAGGATATAATTAATTCGTCATTTTTCTGAATAATACAACTTATCCTAAGTTTAAATATTGTAGTTCATTTCAAACGCCGTCGTCCCTGTCACATAAGCCAATTACAAACTTAGGATATACTTAAATCGTCATTTTTCTGAATAATACAACTTATCCTAAGTTTGAATATAGTAGTTCGCTTCAAACGCCATCGTCCATGTCACATAATCCAATTACAAACTTAGGATATAATTAAATCGTCATTTTTCTGAATAATACAACTTATCTTAAGTTTAAATATAGTAGTTCGCTTCAAACGCCGTCGTCCATGTCAAACTTAGGATTTAATTCGTTATTTTTCTGAATAATACAACTTATCCTAAGTTTGAATATAGTAGTTCGCTTCAAACGCCGTCATCCATGTCACATAAGCCAATTACAAACTTAGGATATAATTAAGTCGTCATTTTTCTGAATATTACAACTTATTCTAAGTTTAAATATAGTAGTTCGCTTCAAAAGGCGTCATCCATGTCACATAAGCCAATTACAAACTTAGGATATAATTAAATCGTCATTTTTCTGAATAATACAACTTATCCTAAGTTTGAATATAGTAGCTCGCTTCACACGCCGTCGTCCATGTCACATAAGCCAATTACAAACTTAGGATATAATTAAATCGTCATTTTTCTGAATATTACAACTTATCCTATGTTTAAATATAGTAGTTCATTTTAAACGCCGTCGTCCATGTCAAACTTAGGATATAATTAATTCGTTATTTTTCTGAATAATACAACTTATCCTAAGTTTGAATATAGTAGTTCGTTTCAAACGCCGTCGTCCATGTCACATAAGCCAATTACAAACTTACGATATAATTAAATCGTCATTTTTCTGAATAATATAACTTATCCTAACTTTAAATATAGTAGTTCGCTTCAAACGCCATCGGCCATGTCGCATAAGCCAATTACAAACTTAGGACATAATTAAATCGTTATTTTTCTGAATAATACAACTTATCCTAAGTTTGAATATATTAGTTCGCATCAAACGCCGTCGTCCATGTCACATAAGCCAATTACAACCTTACGATATATTTAAATCATTACTTTTCTGAATAATACAACTTATCCTAAGTTTGAATATAGTAGTTCATTTCAAACGCCGTCGGCCATGTCACATAAGCCAATTACATACTTAGGATATAATTAATTCGTCATTTTTCTGAATAATACAACTTATCCTAAGTTTAAATATAGTAGTTCGCTTCAAACGCCGTCGTCTATGTCACATATGCCAATTACAAACTTAGGATATAATTAAATCGTCATTTTTCTGAATAATACAACTTATCTTAAGTTTAAATATAGTAGTTCGCTTCAAACGCCGTCGTCCATGTCAAACTTAGGATTTAATTAGTTATTTTTCTGAATAATACAACTTATCCTAAGTTTGAATATAGTAGTTCGCTTCAAACGCCGTCGTCCATGTCACATAAGCCAATTACAAACTTAGGATATAATTAATTCGTCATTTTTCTGAATATTACAACTTATTCTAAGTTTAAATATAGTAGTTCGTTTCAAAAGGCGTCATCCATGTCACATAAGCCAATTACAAACTTAGGATATAATTTAATCGTCATTTTTCTGAATAATACAACTTATCCTAAGTTTGAATATAGTAGGTCGCTTCACACGCCGTCGTCCATGTCACATAAGCCAATTACAAACTTAGAATATAATTAAATCGTCATTTTTCTGAATATTACAACTTATCCTAAGTTTAAATATAGTAGTTCGTTTTAAACGCCGTCGTCCATGTCAAACTTAGGATATAATTAATTCGTTATTTTTCTGAATAATACAACTATCCTAAGTTTGAATATAGTAGCTCGCTTCAAACGCCGCGTCCATGTCACATAAGCCAATTACAAACTTAGGTGTAATTAATTCATCATTTTTCTGAATATTACAACTTATCAAAAGTTTAAATATAGTAGTTCGCTTCAAACGGCGTCATCCATGTCACATAAGCAAATTACCAACTTAGGATATAATTAAATCGTCATTTTTCTGAATAATACAACTTATCCTAAGTTTGAATATAGTAGTTCGCATCAAATGTCGCCGTCCATATCCGATAAGCCAATTACAAACTTAGGATATAATTAATTCATCATTTTTCTGAATAATACAACTTATCCTAAGTTTAAATATAGTAGTTCGTTTCAAACACCGTCGTCCATGTCACACAAGCCAATTACAAACTTAGGATATAATTAAATCGTCATTTTTCTGAACTATACAACTTATCCTAATTTTAAATATAGTAGTTCGCTTCAAACGCCGTCGTCCATGTCAAACTTAGGATATAATTAATTCGTTATTTTTATGAATAGTACAACTTATCCTAAGTTTGAATATAGTAGTTCGCTTCAAATGCCGTCGACCATGTCACATAAGCCAATTACAAACTTAGGATATAATTAATTCGTCATTTTTCTTAATATTACAACTTATCCTAAGTTTAAATATAGTAGTTCGCTTCAAACGGCGTCATCCATGTCACATAAGCCAATTACAAACTTAGGTTATAATCGTCATTTTTCTAAATAATACAACTTATCCTAAGTTTAAATATAGTAGTTCGCATCAAATGCCGCCGTCCATGTCCGATAAGCCAATTACAAACTTAGGATATAATTAATTCGTCATTTTTCTGAATAATACAACTTATCCTAAGTTTAAATATTGTAGTTCATTTCAAACACCGTCGTCCCTGTCATATAAGCCAATTACAAACTTAGGTGTAATTAATTCATCATTTTTCTGAATATTACAACTTATCCTAAGTTTAAATATAGTAGTTCGCTTCAAACAGCGTCATCCATGTCACATAAGCCAATTACAAACATAGGATATATTTAAAACGTTATTTTTCTGAATAATACAACTTATCCTAAGTTTGAATATAGTAGTTCGCATCAAATGCCGCCTTCCATGTCCGATAAGCCAATTACAAACTTAGGTTATAATTAATTCGTCATTTTTCTGAATAATACAACTTATCCTAAGTTTAAATATAGTAGTTCGTTTCAAACGCCGTCGTCCATGTCACACAAGACAATTACAAACTTAGGATATAATTAAATCGTCATTTTTCTGAATATTACAACTTATCCTAAGTTTAAATATAGTAGTTCGCATCAAACGCCGTCGTCCATGTCAAACTTAGGATATAATTAATTCGTTATTTTTCTGAATAATACAACTTATCCTAAATTTGAATATAGTAGTTCGCTTCAAACGCCGTCGTCCATGTCACATAAGCCAATTACAAACTTAGGATATAATTAATTTGTCATTTTTCTGAATATTACAACTTATCCTAAGTTTAAATATAGTAGTTCGCTTCAAACGGCGTCATCCATGTCACATAAGCCAATTACAAACTTAGGATATAATTAAATCGTCATTTTTCCGAATAATACAACTTATCCTAAGTTTGAACATAGTAGTTCGCATCAAATGCCGCCGTCCATGTCCGATAAGCCAATTACAAACTTAGGATATAATTAATTCGTCATTTTTCTGAATAATACAACTTATCCTAAGTTTAAATATAGTAGTTCGTTTCAAACGCCGTCGTCCATGTCACACAAGCCAATTACAAACTTAGGATATAATTAAATCGTCATTTTTCTGAATAATACAACTTATCCTAAGTTTGAATATAGTAGCTCGCTTAAAACGCCGTCGTCCAGGTCACATAAGCCAATTACAAACTTAGGATATAATTAATTCGTCATTTTTCTGAATATTACAACTTATTCTAAGTTTAAATATAGTAGTTCGTTTCAAAAGGCGTCATCCATGTCACATAAGCCAATTACAAACTTAGGATATAATTTAATCGTCATTTTTCTGAATAATACAACTTATCCTAAGTTTGAATATAGTAGGTCGCTTCACACGCCGTCGTCCATGTCACATAAGCCAATTACAAACTTAGAATATAATTAAATCGTCATTTTTCTGAATATTACAACTTATCCTAAGTTTAAATATAGTAGTTCGTTTTAAACGCCGTCGTCCATGTCAAACTTAGGATATAATTAATTCGTTATTTTTCTGAATAATACAACTATCCTAAGTTTGAATATAGTAGCTCGCTTCAAACGCCGCGTCCATGTCACATAAGCCAATTACAAACTTAGGTGTAATTAATTCATCATTTTTCTGAATATTACAACTTATCCAAAGTTTAAATATAGTAGTTCGCTTCAAACGGCGTCATCCATGTCACATAAGCAAATTACCAACTTAGGATATAATTAAATCGTCATTTTTCTGAATAATACAACTTATCCTAAGTTTGAATATAGTAGTTCGCATCAAATGTCGCCGTCCATATCCGATAAGCCAATTACAAACTTAGGATATAATTAATTCATCATTTTTCTGAATAATACAACTTATCCTAAGTTTAAATATAGTAGTTCGTTTCAAACACCGTCGTCCATGTCACACAAGCCAATTACAAACTTAGGATATAATTAAATCGTCATTTTTCTGAACTATACAACTTATCCTAATTTTAAATATAGTAGTTCGCTTCAAACGCCGTCGTCCATGTCAAACTTAGGATATAATTAATTCGTTATTTTTATGAATAGTACAACTTATCCTAAGTTTGAATATAGTAGTTCGCTTCAAATGCCGTCGACCATGTCACATAAGCCAATTACAAACTTAGGATATAATTAATTCGTCATTTTTCTTAATATTACAACTTATCCTAAGTTTAAATATAGTAGTTCGCTTCAAACGGCGTCATCCATGTCACATAAGCCAATTACAAACTTAGGTTATAATCGTCATTTTTCTAAATAATACAACTTATCCTAAGTTTAAATATAGTAGTTCGCATCAAATGCCGCCGTCCATGTCCGATAAGCCAATTACAAACTTAGGATATAATTAATTCGTCATTTTTCTGAATAATACAACTTATCCTAAGTTTAAATATTGTAGTTCATTTCAAACGCCGTCGTCCCTGTCATATAAGCCAATTACAAACTTAGGTGTAATTAATTCATCATTTTTCTGAATATTACAACTTATCCTAAGTTTAAATATAGTAGTTCGCTTCAAACAGCGTCATCCATGTCACATAAGCCAATTACAAACATAGGATATATTTAAAACGTTATTTTTCTGAATAATACAACTTATCCTAAGTTTGAATATAGTAGTTCGCATCAAATGCCGCCTTCCATGTCCGATAAGCCAATTACAAACTTAGGTTATAATTAATTCGTCATTTTTCTGAATAATACAACTTATCCTAAGTTTAAATATAGTAGTTCGTTTCAAACGCCGTCGTCCATGTCACACAAGACAATTACAAACTTAGGATATAATTAAATCGTCATTTTTCTGAATATTACAACTTATCCTAAGTTTAAATATAGTAGTTCGCATCAAACGCCGTCGTCCATGTCAAACTTAGGATATAATTAATTCGTTATTTTTCTGAATAATACAACTTATCCTAAATTTGAATATAGTAGTTCGCTTCAAACGCCGTCGTCCATGTCACATAAGCCAATTACAAACTTAGGATATAATTAATTTGTCATTTTTCTGAATATTACAACTTATCCTAAGTTTAAATATAGTAGTTCGCTTCAAACGGCGTCATCCATGTCACATAAGCCAATTACAAACTTAGGATATAATTAAATCGTCATTTTTCCGAATAATACAACTTATCCTAAGTTTGAACATAGTAGTTCGCATCAAATGCCGCCGTCCATGTCCGATAAGCCAATTACAAACTTAGGATATAATTAATTCGTCATTTTTCTGAATAATACAACTTATCCTAAGTTTAAATATAGTAGTTCGTTTCAAACGCCGTCGTCCATGTCACACAAGCCAATTACAAACTTAGGATATAATTAAATCGTCATTTTTCTGAATAATACAACTTATCCTAAGTTTGAATATAGTAGCTCGCTTAAAACGCCGTCGTCCAGGTCACATAAGCCAATTACAAACTTAGGATATAATTAATTCGTCATTTTTCTGAATATTACAACTTATCCTAAGTTTAAATATAGTAGTTCGCTTCAAACGGCGTCATCCATGTCACATATGCCAATTACAAACTTAGGATATAATTAAATCGTCATTTTTCTGAATAATACAACTTATCCTAAGTTTGAATATAGTAGCTCGCTTCAAACGCCGTCGTCCATGTCACATAAGCCAATTACAAACTTAGGATATAATTAAATCGTCATTTTTCTAAATAATACAACTTATCCTAAGTTTGAATATAGTAGCTTGCTTCAAACCACGTCATCCATGTCACACAAGCCAATTACAAACTTAGGATATAATTAAATCGTCATTTTTCTGAACTATACAACTTATCCTATGTTTAAATATAGTAGTTCGCTTCAAACGCCGTCGTCCATGTCAAACTTTGGATATAATTAATTCGTTATTTTTCTGAATAGTACAACTTATCCTAAGTTTGAATATAGTAGTTCGCTTCAAACGCCGTCGTCCATGTCACATAAGCCAATTACAAACTTAGGATATAATTAATTCGTCATTTTTCTTAATATTACAACTTATCCTAAGTTTAAATATAGTAGTTCGCTTCAAACGGCGTCATCCATGTCACATAAGCCAATTACAAACTTAGGTTATAATTAAATCGTCATTTTTCTAAGTAATACAACTTATCCTAAGTTTAAATATAGTAGTTCGCATTAAATGCCGCCGTCCATGTCCGATAAGCCAATTACAAACTTAGGATATAATTAATTCGTCATTTTTCTGAATAATACAACTTATCCTAAGTTTAAATATTGTAGTTCATTTCAAACGCCGTCGTCCCTGTCACATAAGCCAATTACAAACTTAGGATATACTTAAATCGTCATTTTTCTGAATAATACAACTTATCCTAAGTTTGAATATAGTAGTTCGCTTCAAACGCCATCGTCCATGTCACATAATCCAATTACAAACTTAGGATATAATTAAATCGTCATTTTTCTGAATAATACAACTTATCTTAAGTTTAAATATAGTAGTTCGCTTCAAACGCCGTCGTCCATGTCAAACTTAGGATTTAATTCGTTATTTTTCTGAATAATACAACTTATCCTAAGTTTGAATATAGTAGTTCGCTTCAAACGCCGTCGTCCATGTCACATAAGCCAATTACAAACTTAGGATATAATTAAGTCATCATTTTTCTGAATATTACAACTTATTCTAAGTTTAAATATAGTAGTTCGCTTCAAAAGGCGTCATCCATGTCACATAAGCCAATTACAAACTTAGGATATAATTAAATCGTCATTTTTCTGAATAATACAACTTATCCTAAGTTTGAATATAGTAGCTCGCTTCACACGCCGTCGTCCATGTCACATAAGCCAATTACAAACTTAGGATATAATTAAATCGTCATTTTTCTGAATATTACAACTTATCCTATGTTTAAATATAGTAGTTCATTTTAAACGCCGTCGTCCATGTCAAACTTAGGATATAATTAATTCGTTATTTTTCTGAATAATACAACTTATCCTAAGTTTGAATATAGTAGTTCGTTTCAAACGCCGTCGTCCATGTCACATAAGCCAATTACAAACTTACGATATAATTAAATCGTCATTTTTCTGAATAATATAACTTATCCTAACTTTAAATATAGTAGTTCGCTTCAAACGCCATCGGCCATGTCGCATAAGCCAATTACAAACTTAGGACATAATTAAATCGTTATTTTTCTGAATAATACAACTTATCCTAAGTTTGAATATATTAGTTCGCATCAAACGCCGTCGTCCATGTCACATAAGCCAATTACAACCTTACGATATATTTAAATCATTACTTTTCTGAATAATACAACTTATCCTAAGTTTGAATTTAGTAGTTCATTTCAAACGCCGTCGGCTATGTCACATAAGCCAATTACATACTTAGGATATAATTAATTCGTCATTTTTCTGAATAATACAACTTATCCTAAGTTTAAATATAGTAGTTCGCTTCAAACGCCGTCGTCTATGTCACATATGCCAATTACAAACTTAGGATATAATTAAATCGTCATTTTTCTGAATAATACAACCTATCCTAAGTTTAAATATAGTAGTTCATTTCAAATGCCCTCGTCCATGTCAAATAAGCCAATTTGTCGCACCCCCATGACACGTGACAGCGGAAGTAGGAGGTGTCACGGGGGCGTCGACCAAATCAAACATCACAACACCAAGATTTAAAGCAAACGACCTCTATATGAGACGTTTTAATAAAAAGTTACATTTCTTAAATAAAGCGATTACAAACGTTATATCAAAACATTGGAGTTCGCATTAAAAGTGTAGAGATTTCTAATACGTAAATGTTGATACAAAATATCGTAATGCAATCTAAACTCTTGTTGTTTGTGAAAACATGCGACTCGAGCTAATGCTTTCCAAAAGCATCCTACTGCCTTGTTTCCTGTGGGTAGTCCTACTGCGTCTGTGAACCTGAGAAATACATGCTAAAAGGTCAACATAAAGTTGGTGAGTTCATAGGTTTACGCAGTTAAAATCATAATATGAACCACAAGATTTCATAGTTATCAAAGTAGCACGAATGCCAAAGTAAATCGTAGTATACTATTGCCATGAGCTCATAGTCCGAAGCTTAACCGTAGTTGTTTACCCCCAGTGAGTGTGTAACCAGTACACTCGGTTGTACGAAATATTATGCATCCGTGTAGTGGTTAGAGCTACTAACCCAGATGGCGGATTGTCAGGTCCCGATAGATCTATCCATAATGTTCGCGCTTAGTATTAACGTACTATGATATTTGTTAGGGGCCATCGTAGTTTGGTTTAGTTACTCATGCAATCAGTATAAGAGTTTTCGTTACTTGCGTTCATATGTAAAACAGTTTATAAAATAGAGCATGTATTCTCACCCCAAAGTAAAAAGCAATAAAAAGTGGGGCTATGAAACTCACCTGAGTTAGCAAGTACCAAGCAATATATCTAATAGCAAGCAAGTAAGCGTGTCCAAGTGCAGCCTTCTAACGCCCTAAACGTATAAGGTTGTAGGTAAGTAGATGTCTCAAAAGACCATCTATGTAAGTGGAGGGTTAATGTCCACCTATTTGCTAGTACACTCAACTAGTATGTCCAAGTATGTTTGTTCAATTATGTTTATCAAAAATAAGTACGACCCGTTGGTGAAAGTTTGTATTAATAATCCGTTTAGACATTATTATTAAGTTTGTTACGTTGTACATTATATATCGTATGTTGCTAACAAATTATTTAGTTCTTAAAAACCTCAAAGGTCAAAGTTGGTTAACTCGTTGGTCAAAGCTGGTCAAGCTAGTCAAAGTTGGTCAAACTGGTCAAAGGTGGTCAAACTTGGTCAAAGTTGGTCAAACTGGTCAAGGGTGGTCAAACCTAGTCAAAGTTGGTCAAACTGGTCAAAGGTGGTCAAACTTGGTCAAAGTTGGTCAAACTGGTCAAAGGTAGTCAAACCTAGTCAAAGTTGGTCAAACTAGTCAAAGGTGGTCAAACTGGTCAAAGGTGGTCAGACCTAGTCAAAGTTACCAACTAAGTCACCCAAACCCATTTTTATTACCATTTTCCAAAATAGTAAGTTTGTCGGTTTTTAGAAATCGAGCCCCGTTTTTGTTGACTTGGTCAAACTTGACCCGAAAACTTTTACCCGAACCTTATATGTGTTTATGGACCATAAAAAGTTAGTTTGTCCATTTATAGCAAGCCTGCAAGTGTCGGTTTTTAAAGTGTTACCAAAATCAGTCCACTATCTCATTTTCCAGAAAATATACTTGTTAGTCGAATTTTTAATAAATTGTAAATTCCGATTTAACTCCCAAGAAAATTACCAGTTATTCCTCTACATGTTAACCACTTCCATTAAATTTTCTATGAATTTTAGGGTAGCCTAAGTATTTATCAAAATTGCATGTGTCCTCTGAGGTCCAACAGTTGACCAATCTAGACACATGCATGAAGATTGAGTTTTTGGAAAAAATCTACAACTTTTCAAGAAAGAGCTAGTACAACTTTTGTAGCTAACAAAATTCTTAAGATTTTGGCGGTGGTTTCTAGTCATTTGGAGTTGTGTAGCTCAAGATATGGTCAAAACCATATGAACAAAGTTTCTGACTTTTCAGAGCAGATTGTATATGTGTTTTTATATAAATTATTTAAAATATTATTCGAGCTCAAAAAGATATGAGATTTGCGGAGTTTGAAAGCTAACATCTTGAACTTGATTTTAAACTATAAAAATGTCCGATTTCATGAAGAAATGATTTTTATAAAAATCGTGGAAGTGGATCAAACTTTCTGGACAGAAAGTATATCTCACTTTTGATAAATTTCAAGTTAATAAAAATGGTTTTTGAGCATGGTTCCTTACACAACTTGTTGAGTGAACTTTAGATACATGTTAATCAAGTAAAATAAGAGTGTTTAAGTGTTCTTACAATTGGGTTTTGAAGAAGAAATGCAGAGATGGATTGAGGAAGTCTTGAGCTTTAATTCCTTGCAAGAATCTTGAAAAATGGTGATGTATTGTGGTGGTGGTTAGTGGTGGCCTTGTGGTAGTTTATGGTGGTGAAGATGGTGGTTTGAGGGCTGAGTTTATCTCAGATTTTTAGTGAGAGAGAGAGAGAGAGTTGTAGAGAGAAGGTGGAGAAAAGGTGTGAGTGTGTGAAAGAGTGAAATGAGTAAATGCATGAAATGTTTGTGGTCTTGTAAGAGAATCACAATGATTCATTTTTGCATGAATTTTTAGAGGTGGAGAGAGAGGTGGCTGGTCCCCCATGGGCCCCCATCTGATTTCTTGTGTGATTTAATTAAATTCCAGACTGTGTTTGCGTATTTTGGTCGTTTACTCGTTATTTCGTTAAATCGTTAAATCGTTAAATCGCGTAACGTTTTCTTTCATCGTTTAAATTAACGATATAAATTTGGATTATTTTTCATTAAAGTATTATTAAAATACTTATTTTTAGTTGTCAAAATATTTATTGACTTTAGTTTGGTTACTGGATTCGATTCGCGCGTTTTTACTGCGTTTGTCACATTTTAATTAAAACGTCTAGGTTTTTCGTGTATTATTATATAAAAATAATAATATATGATAAATAACTTCTAAAAATAGATTTAAGTTATTTATAGAAAGTTTTTCACCAACGTCGTATAGTTTATCGGACTCCGTCCGATTGTTTTGCGTAATATCAGCAAATCACGTAAGCGTAATATAAAACAATTACGTAGGCGTATATTCACATAAATATACAATTAGTTACATTTAGCCTAAATCATATCTAAATAACGTAATTAGAGTTTCGGTTAATTTTAAAAGTTAACCTAAATTGCCGGGTGTCACATTCTCCCCCTATTAGGAGAATTTCGTCCCGAAATTTGCTCGTAGTCATAGTTTGTGTGGTATCTAGCGAAAGTGTGAGTAATTCTGATGTTTAACTAAGTGCACTAAAGGAAAGTTCGTTGTTGTGATGCAACACATCCATTTGTATACGTTTGGAGAATTATCTCCCTGTACTATTAGTAGTACAAATATTCCTAGATAGTCAGTCGTAGTAATGTCATTTACTATAAGGTTCGTAGTAGGAAAACATTCCTATGTGGTTTGTTGTAGGAATCGTAGTTGAAATCAAAGAAAAGGTCATAGTTGAGATCATAGTTCAAAGCATAGTTCTAAAATCGGAGTACAAGTCTCAAGTTTTTAAAGTTATCAAAGTTTCCAAAGTTTAATCACAGATGTAATCGTAGTTGAAATCGTAGTTATTATTGAAGTAGGGCTCGTAGTTGCTATCGTAGTTCCCCCATAGTTGTTATCGTAGTGGGGCTTGTAGTAGTTATCGTAGTGGGGCTTGTAGTTGTTATCGTAGTTCCCCCATAGTTGTTATCATAGTCGTTTCATAGTCGTATTATACAATACGTAAAAGTAATTTCACAAAAATAGTTCACAGTATAGTACAAGTAGTTCATGAATCAGAGTTCAAGTAGTTGGTAAATCAAAGTTCAAATAGTTCATAAACCAGAGTTCAAATAGTTCCTAAAACGGAGTTCAAAGGGTTCGTAGTAAATCATAGAAAACGAGCATTAAATAGTTCGCAAATGGTTCTTAAAACAGCTTCAAAGTAGCTTCACAAAACAGAGATAAAGTAGTTCATAGTACAAGTTCTAAATTAGTTGGGTGTGATCGTGTAGTGGACTAAACTCGTCCAGTATCGAATAAGAGTGAAATAGTTAAGTTATCAGGAAGTATCGTACCCGAAAAAGAGTTATGAGTTCTGTCAGGCGTTGTTGTTCAGTTTTGGACAGTTGTTCCTGGAATGTCCAGTGTTTCCACAACCGAAACAAGTTTTCACTCTGCAATCTTTGGTTGAATGTCCAAAATTTTTGCATTTGTCACATGAAATGCCACAGGGTCCTTCGTGATGACTCTTGCATTTGGAGCAAAAAGGCTTGTTCCCTTTATACTGTTTCTCTCCAGTTCCAGCAGCATAGGCCCTGGCAGTTTCCGACCTCTTCATTTGTTGTTGACCCTGATTGTTTCCCTGCCATTTCCTCTTGTTATCTCCAGCGCTTTTCTCAGCGGGTGTACCACGACTGACAATCTGCGCCATGAGTTCATGTGCCATACAGACGGCACTTTGGATGGTTCCGGGTTTCGAAGAGGTGACGTTACCTTGGATTGATTCTGGTAGCCCCCAAATGTATCTCTCGATACGTTTGTATTCGGGGTCCACCATGGATGGACAAAGAAGGGCGAGTTCGTGAAATCTGGTGGTGTAACTGGTGATATCATTTCCTTGGACAGTGAGGTTCCAGAATTCCTGCTCGAGTTGTTGTAGCTGTTCCCTGGGACAGTACTCTTCCCTAAGCATTGTTTTGAGATCCTCCCAGGGAAGTTGATAGGCGACATCAATTCCTTGAGTCTGGGCGTAAGAGTTCCAAAAAGTGAGTGCACCTTCAGAGAGGGTGCAAGTGGAGAACTTAACCTTGTTCTCCTCGGCGCAGTTGCAGATACGGAATACGGATTCCATCTTTTGTATCCATCGCATCAGGCCGATGGCTCCTTCGGTGCCTGCAAAACTTAGAGGTTGGCAGTTCCTGAAGTCCTTGTATGTGCAGGGTTTGGTTATAGGTGGGTCGTTGGCTCCTCCTCCGGGATTTCCTTGGTTTGGATTGGGATTGTTCCTGGTTGCTTCTAAGGCCTCTTGTACCCTTTGGTTGACAAGTTGTGCGATTTCCTCTGAGCTCATTTGACGTTTCGGTGCCATGATTCTAAAAGAAAGAGAGTAATAGGCACATGATATGTCGTTGAATAAGAAATAAGGATCAAAGTCATCGCAGGTGTATAAAATACAATAGGATGATTTTTCGCAACAAGATAGACGCAAGATTAAATGATTACAAGGCTTGAAGTTTATAAAACGTGTCGGGCAGTGTTACATCCGGTCTATTACAAAAGTCTTATACAAAATGTCATCGAGATAGAAGTTTCTATTATAACGTCTGGTAGACACAGTTTCGCCATCTTTATCGGGAGGGAGTTCTATTGAAATAGTGAATTTGTGACAAGATTCAGGTGTAGTCATAATAATGACCGAGTAGTGTCTTCAAGGTAGTCAGTCATGACTATGTTATTGTTTCGAAATGAACAAGTGTTTAGTAAAGATGTTTAGTCAAAATAGTTGGTAATTCCGTAACTGCTAGCATCCATTGCAGTAGTGATCGAAATGATTAAGTTGTTATTGATTTAGTTTGTGTCCAGAGTAGTTAAAGTCATAAACCGAGTCATACCTAAGTCGTTAGAATCCATCCAAGTGTTGGGTATATTATTTCGAGTAGGTAATGTGAATAGGATGGTCTATTTCGAGGAGGTCTGCCCTTCTAGTCGTGTATAGCACACGCGCTCCATGGGTCTATGATACAAGTGGGAACGAAGAGTGCAAAGTGACGGGAGGAGGTGTAGTTCATCTAGGTGTCGAAGTATCGTACGGTTTAAGTTCTATACGTATTCCCGAGTGATTTGGTTGCGAGCGGAAAGAAAAGGGTGAAATAGATGTGACTTGTTTGGTTGGGGAATCCTCAGGTAGATTCTTCTCAAGTGAGTCCTATTCGATTACGTAGTTACCCTATGCGGTCAGGCAAGTGGTACCGTGGAAGTCTCCTCAGTGGTAAATAAGGGTCGAGTCTCGTTTTCAGAGTTGGGTGACGTAGCTGTGGGAGTGGTTGTCGTGAAGGGTGGCAAATAAGTTTAGTGTACGTAAGGTTATACATATATACATATATATATATATACACACACATAAAAGCCTAGCACATAAGCACGTATAAAGGTTGGTCCCGTTTCTAACCTTGGTCAAAGTCTTCTAATGTATTCCTATTCACTATAACCATTTCAGGTCTTACATCGAATCTCCTTTAATTGTACATAGTTGATCAGGCTATGTTAAATTAAGTTTGAATGATGCAATTGCTGAACCAGTTATACAAAATGAGGAATACTAACCTAATGATTATAGTCTAGGTCACTAATGCAATCCTAGTTCGCTATAACCTTAGGCTCTGATACCAATCTGTCGCACCCCCGTGACACCTCCTACTTCCACTGTCACGTGTCATGGGGGTGCGACACAATTACATACTTAGGATACATTTAAAATCATAATTTTTCTGAATAATACAACCTATCCTAAGTTTGAATATAGTAGTTCGCTTCAAACGCCGTCGTCCATGTCACATACGGCAATTACAAACTTAGGATATAAATAATTCGTCATTTTTTCTTAATAATACAACTTATCCTAAGTTTGAATATAGTAGTTCGTTTCAAACGCCGTCGTCCATGTCATATAAGACAATTACAAACTTAGGATATAATTAAATCGTCATTTTTCTGAATAATACAACCTATCCTAAGTTTGAATATAGTAGTTCGCTTCAAACGCCGTCGTCCATGTCACATAAGCCAATTACAAACTTATGATATAATTAAATCGTCATTTTTCTGAATAATACAACTTATCCTAAGTTTGAATATAATAGTTCGCTTCAAACGTCGTCGTCCATGTCACATAAGCCAATTACAAAATTACGATATAATTAAATCGTCATTTTTCTGAATAATACAACTTATCCTAAGTTTGAATATAGTAGTTCATTTCAAACGTCGTCGTCCATCTCACATAAGAAAATTACAAACTGAGGATATAATTAAATCCTCATTTTTCTGAATAATACAACCTATCCTAAGTTTGAATATCGTAGTTCGCTTTAAACGCCGTCGTCCATGTCACATAAGCCAATTACAAACTTAGGATATAATTAAATCTTCATTTTTCTGAATAATACAACTTATCCTAAGTTTGAATGTAATAGTTCGCTTCAAACGTCGTCGTCCATGTCACATAAGCCAATTACAAAATTACGATATATTTAAATCGTCATTTTTCTGAACAATACAACTTATCCTAAGTTTGAATATAGTAGTTCGTTTCAAACGCCGTCGTCCATGTTACATAAGACAATTACAAACTTAGGATATAATTAAATCGTCATTTATCTGAATAATACAACCTATCCTAAGTTTGAATATAGTAGTTCGATTAAAACGCCGTCGTCCATGTCACATAAGCCAATTACAAACATAGGATATAATTAAATCGTCATATTTCTGAATAATACAACTTATCCTAAGTTTGAATATAATAGTTCGCTTCAAACGTCGTCGTCCATGTCACATAAGCCAATTACAAAATTACGATATAATTAAATCGTCATTTTTCTGAATAATACAACTTATCCTAAGTTTGAATATAGTAGTTCGTTTCAAACGTCGTCGTCCATGTCACATAAGACAATTAGAAACTGAGGATATAATTAAATCGTTATTTTTCTGAATATTACAACTTATCCTAAGTTTAAATATAGTAGTTGGTTTCAAATGCCGTCGTCCATGTCACATAAGCCAATTACAAACTTAGGATATAATTAAATCGTTATTTTTCTGAATAATACTACTTATCCTAAGTTTGAATATAGTAGTTCACATTAAACGCCGTCGTCCATGTCACATAAGCCAATTGCAAACTTACGATATAATTAAATCGTCATTTTTCTGAAAAATACAACTTATCCTAAGTTTGAGATTAGTAGTTCATTTCAAACGCCGTCGGCCATGTCACATAAGCCAATTACAAACTTAGGATATAATTAATTCGTCATTTTTCTGAATAAAACAACTTATCCTATGTTTAAATATAGTAGTTCGCTTCAAACGCCGTCGTCTATGTCACATATGCCAATTACAAACTTAGGATATATTTAAATCGTCATTTTTCTGAATAATACAACCTATCCTAAGTTTGAATATAGTAGTTCGCTTCAAACGCCGTCGTCCATGTCACATACGGCAATTACAAACTTAGGATATAATTAAATCGTTATTTTTCTGAATAATACAACCTATCCTAAGTTTGAATATAGTAGTTCGCTTCAAACGCCGTCGTCCCTGTCACATAAGCCAATTACAAACTTAGGATATAATTAATTCGTCATTTTCTAAATAATACAACTTATCCTAAGTTTGAATATAGTAGTTCATTTCAAACGCCGTCGTCCATGTCACATAAGACAATTACAAACTTAGGATATAATTAAATCGTCATTTTTCTGAATAATACAACCTATCCTAAGTTTGAATATAGTCGTTCGCTTCAAACGTCGTCGTCCATGTCACATAAGCCAATTACAAACTTAGGATACAATTAAATCGTCATTTTTCTGAATACTACAACTTATCCTAATTTTAAATATAATAGTTCGTTTCAAACGCCGTCGTCCATGTCACATAAGCCAATTACAAACTAAAGATATAATTAAATCGTTATTTTTCTGAATAATACAACTTATCCTAAGTTTGAATATAGTAGTTCGCTTCAAACGCCGTCATCCATGTCACATAAGCCAATTACAAACTTAGGATATAACTAATTCGTCATTTTTCTGAATAATACAACTTATCCTAGGTTTGAATATAGTAGTCCGCTTCAAACGTCATCGTCCATGTCACATAAGCCAATTACAAAATTACGATATAATTAAATCGTCATTTTTCTGAATAATACAACTTATCCTAAGTTTGAATATAGTAGTTCATTTCAAACGTCGTCGTCCATCTCACATAAGAAAATTACAAATTGAGGATATAATTAAATCCTCATTTTTCTGAATAATACAACCTATTCTAAGTTTGAATATCGTAGTTCGCTTTAAACGCCGTCGTCCATGTCACATAAGCCAATTACAAACTTAGGATATAATTAAATCTTCATTTTTCTGAATAATACAACTTATCCTAAGTTTGAATATAATAGTTCGCTTCAAACGTCGTCGTCCATGTCACATAAGCCAATTACAAAATTACGATATATTTAAATCGTCATTTTTCTGAACAATACAACTTATCCTAAGTTTGAATATAGTAGTTCGTTTCAAACGCCGTCGTCCATGTTACATAAGACAATTACAAACTTAGGATATAATTAAATCGTCATTTATCTGAATAATACAACCTATCCTAAGTTTGAATATAGTAGTTCGATTAAAACGCCGTTGTCAATGTCACATAAGCCAATTACAAACTTAGGATATAATTAAATCGTCATATTTCTGAATAATACAACTTATCCTAAGTTTGAATATAATAGTTCGCTTCAAACGTCGTCGTCCATGTCACATAAGCCAATTACAAAATTACGATATAATTAAATCGTCATTTTTCTGAATAATATAACTTATCCTAAGTTTGAATATAGTAGTTGTTGAGACATAGTTTGTGACAACAGATCTAGCTTTGCAATATGACTAGTGTAATTGTTATCATATTGATATATTGGTTTAGATTTGTAAATTGATATTGTTTTTATATTAATATTCGTGAAATATATTATTATGATAAAGTGTTAGACGAATATAGATTTTAACAATATATATACAAATGTTGCGAGTCCAGTTATTTGTTTGAGATGTTTGTTGCGAGTCGAGATCTCAAGTCGCAAGGCTTTGCGATGCGAGATGAGATCTGAACTCGCAGAACTCAACAAAAGATAACGAGCCGAGTTCATGGGCTTGGGCTGCGTAGCGAGTCGAGTCAACTCGCAGGCCCAGTGGCTGCGAGTTGAGACGAATTATATATATGTTTTTGTACGTGAAAAACAAAACAAGAATAATAATTATTATTGAACAACTATTGGAGATCAGAATTCATAGCATTCCTGCGAACTCAGTTTTCCAGAGAAACAAAACTAAAGGCTAGACTTTGACGTTTATACGTATAAAGTAAAGCAATTGGTTAACCTAAACGCGAACTATATAGTTATTAGTAAGATAACACCGTATTGAGGAATTCCGCACCTTAATACTACAGATAACGAAGTTATCGATCCTAGAACTAGGGACTTACAATTGGTATCAGAGCATTCGGGCTAGATAACGAGTGTTGTTCGAAGTTTTCGGGTTAATCGCGTGTGATTTAGGATTGTTTTGACATGCATTAGTGCGTAAAAACGATCAAAATCATTCTCTGGACGATTTAGGGTTTGTTTACGATCGAAATTTCCAGTTTTAATCGTAAAAATACCAAAAATCTCTGATTTCGTAATTTTCAGCCGTTTTGCGAGTTGAGTTAGGGTTTCAGAATAAGTCTGCGAACCGAGTTGAACTTGCGAGTCGACATTCTGCGAGTCGAACCTTTTTGCGAGTTGATATATTCTGCGAACCGAGATCACTTGCAAGTTGACATCACTGCGATCAGAACTGAGACTTGCGAACCGAGATTCTGCGAGTCGAGCTGAGATTGCGAGTTGAACTGAGTTTTCCGAGTTGAGATTTTTATTTTATCTAAATTCGCAAATACATTTTAACTTAAAATTTTACGATGTCAGACCTTAGCAAAATGATTGAGATGGAACACGAGATTGGCAAATCTAATGTCCCACCTAAATTGTTGAGAGTTGAGGACTATTTTAGCTGGAGGGATAGGTTTGAATCTTACTGTAGATTCCATGATCTATCTATCTGGATGTGTATCAAGAATGGATACACGGCACCTACCCAGACTGTTGAATCTGCAATAGTGGTTCTCACTTATCAACAGATGAGTGAAGCACAAAAGAAGGAATTTGAGATTGAGAACAAGGCTCATTCATCAATCAAGATGAGTCTTCCAAAGGAACTCAATCATCAACTCAAATCCTTCCATACTGCTAGATCTTTGTGGACAGCTCTTGAAAAGAGATGTGAAGGAAGTCCACAAGTTAAAGCAGGCAAGAAAAATCTCCTGAAAAAGCAGTTTACTATGTTTAAAGCTATGAAAGGAGAAGATCTTGATGCATATACCACAAGATACTACCATTTGCTGAGTGAGCTAGATGATCATGAGATTATTTCTACAGAGACTGAGAAAACCGACAAATTTATTGAAGGTTTACCATCTAAGTGGGAAATGCATGGCATAATGCTCAAAGACAATGATGAGAGGTATGCAACCATGACCTTAGAGCAGGCAATTGATAAGCTCAGAGGTTATGATTTCACCAAGAAAACTAGAGATACTAATTCTGATCAGGCTCAGGATCCGGGACTTTATCATGGAAAATCTACTATCTCTAATGCTTCCTCGAGCTCGACCACTGCTTTATTTGTTGGTAATGCTGAAGGAAAAGGTGAAATGATTACCGATGATCTGTGTCTTCTTACATCATCTGGTAGTGATGCAAAGGGCAAACCAACTGAGAAGTCACCTCAAGAGCATCAAAAGATGCCTATGAGTGTGAAATCTGCTGAACAGCAATTATCTGTTCTTGCTTCCTTTGTCGCTTCTTATGAAAACTACCTTCAAGGGAAAATCAATGATCCAATTATGTTTGACGAAGATTATGATCAGATTGACCCTGATTATCTAGAAGAAATAGACCTTCAGGATCAACTTGCTATGTTGTCAAGAAGGGTAAAGAATTTCTTGAAGAAAACAGGTAGAAAGGTGGTTGGCAATAGATCAGGGTTTGATAAAACCAAGATCAAGTGTTTTAACTGTCAAGGTTATGGACACTTTGCTAGAGAGTGCCAAAGACCTAAGGTAGAAGCTGGCAACGGACAACAAGGTTCGGGAAGTACTCTTGCTTCCAAAGCCTTAGTTGTAAAACAGTTGGATGGATCGTATGAATGGAAAGCTCAATCTGAGGAAGCTTTCATGGCTGAAATTGATGGATCTACATCTTATATGCCTACTGATCCAGAGGGTGAGGTAAAAGTGCCAGAGGTTGCATCTAAAGCAAGTGATGAGGATGTGCTATATATGGAGTCGACTGAAAACATGACTCCTGAATACTTTGTAGCACGCATGGCTGAAATTCAAACAGACAAGAAAAGGGTATGTATTGATATTCTTACTCTTGCTGATGTCTGTTATTTAGTTACTGATTTGCAGTCACAGGTTAGTGTTTTAAATGTAGCAAACAAAAACCTGACATCTCAAGTTAGCTTATTGACTGAATCTAGTAAGACTGTTAGATCTGAACTTGAACTAGTCAAGATTGATGTGCGTAGGTTAAGTGACGATAAACAGGACTTAAAAGATAAAATTAGGTCTGATGCTTCTGATAGGAGTTCTCTTAGAGATACCATTAATGAAAAAGCTGTTATCATAGATGGTCTCTATATTAATCTAAAGGACTTAAATCAGAAATTAGCTAATAAGGAGAAAGAGCTAGCTGACTGTAAATTGAAGCTAGTTGAGCAAAATAGAAAGATAGAAAATTATAGATCCACTGAGATGGACAAAATGCTTGATGCTCAACGAAGTGTAAAGGATAAGACTGGATTAGGTTACAATGAGACACCACCTCCTTTCAACTCAAATTACACTAAGCTTCCAGAAGATACTGAAATGACTGATGTAAGTTCTGAGAAAACAGTAGCTAAACCTGATCTGTCAGAGGCACAGAAGGAGTTTATTAAGAATCCTTCATCTGATGATAGTAAGAGAGTTTCTTTCACCAAAGTACAATTTGTGCCGGGTGGAGTAATTCATGATACTAAGATTGATGAATTGATTAATAAAGAGCATGTTATTCATCCTTTAGTGCCTAAGACTCCAATAGCGGTTACCAAAGTTAGTAAGTCACGAAAACAGATGTCATGCTTCAAGTGTCACCAAAAAGGACACGTATCTTCTTGTTGCCCAAATAAGAAGTTGGAAGCTATACATAAGTTAGTGAATACTGATAAGACACCGACCACTTCTAGTTCGATTGTAGATAGGTTAGGCTCCAAACCGGGATTAGGAAGCAAACCTATAAACATTCTAAAAAGAGATGGTAATCATAGTGTCTCTCCACCTAAACCTAAAAGGGCTTATACTCTAAACGAAAATACTTTCAATAAACCAAGAGATAAGACACCTTCGAGGTTTAGGACCCCAAGTAGAAACCATAGTCAATTTGAGAATGGTTCTACTTCGAGGCACAGGGATCTAAGTATGTGCCTAGGAGGTTTTCTACTCACTCTCCTCATAGGCACAAGACTACAGATCATAAACAATCTCAAACTCCTGTGAAAGCGACCAAGACTCCAAATGGAAACAGTTATGGTCACTTTAAGGAGGTTCAGATTGTAGATGATCAGGGACAAACCAAGACCGTAATGGCTTGGGTCCCTCTTGATAACTAACTGTGTACAACTTGTTATGTGTAGGAGCAGACTATGAACAAGGACAATTGGTGGTATGTAGACAGTGGATGCTCAAGACACATGACAGGTGAACGAAGTCTACTGAAGGACTTCACAGAAGGTTTCAAGCAAAAAGTAAATTTTGCAGGAGACAAAGGAGGAGTAATTACCGGGAAAGGAAAAGTTTCAAATGGAACTTTGACTCTAGAGGATGTGAATTACGTTGAAGAACTAACTCACAACCTAGTGAGTGTTTCCCAAGTCTGCGATAAAGGTCATCCAGTTCATTTTAATGAAAAGGAAGCCTTAGTTCTGAAGTCAGGCTTCATAATTCCTGAAGAATGGATATTGATGAGGGCACCAAGGAAGAAGGACATATATGCGATAAACATGGGTGTTCCTAATTCTTCAATGGTGTCGACATGTTTACTATCCAAGGCCTCAGAAGCAGATGCACTCTTATGGCATAGGAGAATGGCACACCTAAACTGGAGAAAAATGAATTTTATAATTAAGAATGGGTTAGTGCTAGGTGTACCACAAAATCGTTTCGAGTCTGAAGACAAGTGTGTTCCTTGCCTCAAAGGAAAGCAGCACAAGAAACCACACAGGTCTAAGACTGAAAACTCAATCTCCTCGCCATTTGAACTACTGCACATGGACCTCTTTGGCCCTATAAGCAAAAGAAGTCTAGGTGGCAAGTGGTACTGTTTAGTTATCACAGATGATTACGCTAGATTCTCATGGGTATTCTTTTTGGGATCTAAAGATGAAACTCCAGGAATTTTAATAGAGTTCTTTGATCTAGTAGAGAATGTCTATAAAACAAGAGTTAAGCGTATTCGTAGTGATAACGGAACAGAATTCAAAAATTCAACGTTGAATATCTATTGCTTAAGCAAAGGGATAATTCATCAATTCAGTGCACCATATGAACCTCAACAGAATGGTGTAGCTGAAAGGAAGAATAGAACGTTGATTGAAGCTGCTAGAACTATGCTTGCAGATTCAAAGCTTCCGGTCTTCTTTTGGGCAGAAGCGGTGAATACAGCATGTCATGTTCTAAATAGGGTTCTTACGGTCAAAAAGCGTAACAAGACTTGTTATGAATTATTGAATAATAAGAAACCTAATCTGAAGGGATTTGAACCCTTTGGAGTTCCATGTTCAATATTGAAAACAGGACATCAAGCTAAATTTGGTGAAAAGGCGGACGAAGGATTTTTCCTAGGTTATATGCCCAACTCACCAAATAAAAGAGTTTTCAATAAAGTCACAGGACGACTGAAAATTGTTTATAACATTGAAGTTACGAGCTATGTACCTGCTGTACATAAGGGATTAGATTGGCAATTTGACTATTCAGATCTCTTTCAGTCATTTAAAGTTCCTATAAGTGACTTTGTCAGTGATTCAGAGATCTCTAAACACTTATTGTCTGAAGAATCGGACAATGGTCCTTCTTCAACATCGAGTGTTCCGAGATCTGGAATCAGGACACCAAATGACTCAAATGAAGCTTCTTCAAGTGGGTCACAACAACCTTCAAAGGATAAGTATCAAGAAACTGCAGATCCTGAAAAGGATCTTCAAACAACGTTTGATGATATACTTACCTCTTTGAATCATTTAAGGTTATCTTCAGCAAGTTCAGAAGATATTCCTTCATTAGAAGAGATTGGTACTAACTTAGGAGATGAGTTAATAGTTGATCCTATACCGGTTACAAGAATGAGTAAGAATCATCCCGTTGAAAACATCATCGGTGATATTAATACTCCTGTTCAGACTAGGACTCAATCTAAAGCTAGTACCTCTGAGAATTTAGAAAGCTTGTATACTGCTATGAAAGAGACAGGGATTCCTAATCAATGTCTATATTCATGCTTTATCTCACAAATCGAGCCTAAAAATGTGCAGATGGCTCTCAAAGAAAGTTCGTGGGTTGAAGCTATGCAAGAAGAACTGCAACAGTTCTCTAAGTTACAAGTATGGGAGTTGGTTGACCTTCCAAAGGGAGAATATCCAATTGAAACTAGATGGGTATTTAAGTGTAAGAGAGATGACCGGGGAGTCATTACTCGCAATAAAGCTCGTCTAGTGGTTCAAGGGTTTAATCAACAAGAGGGGATAGATTACAATGAAGTGTTTGCACCAGTTGCTAGGCTAGAAGCAATTAGAGTATTCTTAGCATTTGCCTCTTTTAAGGGTATCAAAGTTTATCAGTTGGATGTTAAGAGTGCCTTTTTGTATGGCAAAGTTGAAGAATTGGTGTATGTTTCACAACCGCCAGGGTTTACTGATTCTGAACATCCAGATAGAGTATATCGCTTGAATAAGGCTCTATATGGATTACATCAGGCACCTAGGGCGTGGTATGGAATGCTATCAACTTATCTACTTGATAATGGATTTACAAGAGGATCAATTGATAGTACACTTTTTGTAAAATGGAATAAAAATGACTTTCTATTAGTACAAGTATATGTTGATGATATTATCTTTGGATCTTCGGATGAAAAGATGTGTCAAGAATTTGAGAAAGTCATGAGAAAAAGGTTTGAGATGTCTGCAATGGGAGAGTTAAATTTCTTCTTAGGATTACAAGTTGATCAAAAGAAGGATGGATTCTTTATTCATCAATCTAAATATACATATGAGCTATTAGAACGCTTTAAGATGGATGAAAGTAAGGTCTATAATACTCCAATTCCAGTTAATCACAACCTTGGTCCAAATACATCGAGTGATAGCGATGTGGATCCCACTCTTTATAGAGCCATGATCGGATCACTAATGTATTTAACTGCCTCTAGGCCTGACATTATGTTTGCTATTTGTATATGCGCAAGATATCAGGCAAATCCGAAGAGTCACATATGCAAGCTGTGAAACGGATTCTTCGTTACCTCAAAGGGAAGCCGAAGCTGGGACTTTGGTATCCGATTGATGGAGACTTAGATCTTATAGCTTATACTGATTCGGATTATGGAGGATGCAATCAAAATAGGAAATCTACGACCGGAGGATGTCAATTCTTAGGAGGTAGATTAGTATCTTGGCAGTGCAAGAAGCAAAGCTCAGTAGCCATTTCTACATGTGAAGCTGAGTATGTTGCAGCTGGCAGCTGTTGTTCTCAAGTTCTTTGGATTCAACAGCAACTGCGGGATTATGGGTTAAATATAACCAATACTCCTATGATGATTGATAACGAATCTACAATGTCGATCACCAATAATCCGGTGAAGCATAGTAAAACTAAGCACATTGATATTCGACATCATTTTATTAGAGACTGTGCTGAAAAGAGTTTGAAAAAGTTAGTTAAGGTTCCATCATTGGATAACTTAGCAGACTTATACACCAAGGCGTTCGACAGAGCTAGATTTGAGACATTGGTTCAACTTAATGGAATGAGAAATCCAAAGTGATTAGACTTCCAAGGGTATTTGTGTAATAAGTTTTGTTTTAAAAAAAAAAAAAAAAAAAGGGGGGGGGGGGGGCGTATGGCATTCATTTGCTTGTTACCTGAGGGGATCGCCTCAAATAAAAGAACAACGGAAGTTCTTTTAGAAAACGCTTTAAGTTTTGGCTGTAAAAACTTGGGAGATGATAGTACATTAGGAGAATACGGTTTCAAATAATAAACTTAAGTATTAAGAATGATATGTTAGTAGATTCTAATAAGTTGCATCAAAATGATGACTGTTAATTAGGATTATACTTATATTTATCTTATTATACACCTATATCCACTGATTATAACTTGTTCTTTTATCTAACAAGTGATAAGAATAACTTACGTCTAGTCAGCTTCATCATACAATTTATTGGTAGGCAGGTTATGCTACGATTTCCGAGCAGTTAAGAAGTATAACTGACATGTGTATTATCTTATGTGATTTGTTATATAACATATGACATATGTCTTAATTGTTGAATGATAGTACTATCATACACTGTGATCTAAAATAAAAGATTGTGAAATGATACAAAGTATCATAATGTCAAAAGGTGAGTTATATGTTTCGAAAGGGCATCATTTAGTAACCTCTACCTTACATATGAAAGATACAAAGTATCTCGTGTCAAGTGTATGTTATATGCTTCTAAAGAACATCATTTAGTATCTCAACCTTGATAATACAAGATACAGTGTTATGTGTTGTACTTGAATTCTTCAGTATGTTGTATAGTAGAAAACACTAGATCTTGTGCACATTAATAATAAAAGATTGGCTCAGAAATCTGTGTGTAATTTGTTTATGTGGATCATAATACCGGTAATTGTCTTGAACTGTCTATGATATTTGAACTTTCACTTTTGTGAATAATAAGAAATCATAAGTTATATTTCAATGAAATGTTATATCATGTGGATAAAGGTACATAAGATATAATTTTATAAATATAAGTTTATTACTGATTAACGTTGTGATTTTCTTGTGCTTATATGAATTTCATGCGGTATGTATACTAACAATCATCTTAGACTTATGGCTATATAATAAGTACCGCTTATTCTCTCTAATATGATTCCTAAGCAGTTACAACTTTAAGTGCTTTATATTAAGTTATTTTATTTTCTTAAAACGTTAGTAGTTTTATTACTTTCACGTTTGTAATTATTTATTTGAATTAATAAATTTTTTATTTACTATTCTTGTTTACCCTTTGGAATTGAATTATACTGGATATTTAGTATAAATGTTGAACAAATGTCTGTTGAAAATTGTAAATATTATATACGTTACGTGGAATATTAATCGAAAGTCTTCCGACTCACAGTGTAGTCGAGCAGCGTGTCCTGATTTTTATCAGCGGTTAATTTTTCTATTATAACTTATATATATATTTTTACATAAACTGAAGACCAGTAGGTATATCAGTGAATAATTTTAGCTTAATGATTTGTCTTTATACAAGATTAACTGTATCACGGGTTTAGTCGGTTAATATATGTAAGAAGATTATTGTTAAGGAAAAATTAATGCGAAAACATTTTATTTTAAATGTTTAGGCTAAATAGTTACAGAGATAACTATTCACATAAAAGGGTTCTCAATTTATACTTAGTATTAAATTCGCATTTTATTTAATTTTGTGAGTTTGACTAGTCAACCTTGTGAATCGAGATGTATTGCGAATCGAGTACAGAGTATAAAAGGGTGGTCAAACGAGTCAAAACACTCCACCGAACCCATTTGATTTGCGAGTTCACTTAAACTCTGCGAATCCACTTCTTGCGAAACGAGTCGAACACACTAGTTCATCTGATTTCGATTTACATAGTTACCAGGACGAGTTTTTGATCCATAGCTTTTATACACTTTCAGATTGCGAACATATTGAGGTATAAATCAATGGATTTCACCGTTTAAATTACACGAAATCGAAGTTTTTATCATTCTAGGGTTTCGGTTCAAAATTTGAACGATTAATGTAGATTAAGGTGTTATTTGACAAGAATCTTGTAGATTAATGTTAAACGAACCTTAATGAACGTAAATCAATCGATAGATCACCTTTTAATAGGTAGATTAATTGATTTCAGTTTCACCTCGCAACATCAGTTCATGCTGCGAGTTGAACACTCGACTCGCAGACTTAGCGAGTTGAGATTTTTACTTTGACTATTTGACCATGCGAGTCGAGTTTCACTTCAACTCGCAGATTACATTTAGCGAGTTGAGATTGATTCTTTGACTTGTTGATCATTGCGGACCGAGTAGATTAGCGAATCGACTTGCGAGTCGAGTTGCGGATTGACTTGGTTAGCGAGTTGACATGGTTGCGAGTTGAGTTGCGAGTTCACTTTAGATTTTTGCGAGTTGATTAACTTTAATAATAAGCTACATTTATTTGTGTTTACATGAAATATATCACTTTAAAAGCTTATTAAAATATGTTTTGACGTACGAATTTTATATTAATACGTGATAACATATATATTAAAATTATATATTTATATCGAAAGTCTACAGATTCAAAGAGTAATCGAGTGGCGTGTTCTGACTTTTAGTTAGCGGTATAATATATATATATATATCTTTTGAAATGTTAATGATTTGAGACTTTTAATTTACAAGTAATTAACGTTAAAAACATATTGGACTTACGTACTGTTACAGTTATAAGTTATATATGTGCTTATCTTGTTACGAACTAAGGTGTTCGATGATCATTTTGGTTCATAAACACTGTAGTTTATAACTTACTAACGTGCTTTATGTTTTGTCATTTGTGTTTTTATAGATATGGCGAGACAATTTGATAAAGGTTACAATATTCTTGTTGATCTGGATCTTTCAGCACGTGGAGCACATCAAGTTGCTCAAGTGTTGTCATTTTTTGCACGTTCACGCATTCGGTATGCGATTACCGAGTCTCCTCAGATTTCTCAGTCCATTCTGAACGACTTCTGGGAAGGTATTCAGTATGACGAGACAATCAACCCACCAGTTATTCGCACAACGGTCAATAATCGATCAGTTGTTTTCTCTGCTGGCGATCTACGTCAGATTTTACACTTGGGGACAGTAGACCAAGAAGATGGTCCGACTGAGTACCCTAGTGATTTTGTTGAGGGTGCGATAGGTCGTATGGGATATACGGGAGATAGGAGGGGACGTCAGTTCCAAAAACCTCTGGTTATTGGACAGTGGAGGTTTTTGTGGCATGTTATGGTCACAGTTTTTGCACCAAAGAAGGGAGGTTTTGATGAATTAAGCCCTGCCCTTGTATCAGCTGCACTGTCACTGGTTTACAACAAACCATACAGTTTTTGTGATTATCTTTTTGGAGAGCTGGTTAGACAGATTTCGGGTTCTGTTAGATCACGGTTTCTGGTTTATCCACGTTTTTGTATGCTGATCATTCGTGCTCGTCTGCCAGACCTTGTTATTCCTGGGCCATTTTGACGTGTAGATACTATTGGGCTTCGAGGATACAATGCGATGTTTTTGCAGTCGGTGAGGAAGGAAGGGGTCGTAAAGCCTGAGGAGCGAGAGCTGTTTGGTTTTATTGTTGATCCTGCCTATGTGACACCACCGAATAATGGTTGGTTAGATGTTGGTGCTGAGGTTGCGGTTCCAGAACCGACAGCTGGTGTGGTTCCTTCTGAAGATCCACAGGAGCTCATTGAGGATGTTTTGGAACAACCTGCACATGCTGGGGTACAGGTGAACCCAGATGTTGCTACTCAGGTGATACAGGAGGTGCTAGTTGAGCATGATGATGCTACTGATATCCTGCTACGGGATATTGATAGTTATGTTGCTTCACCTGAGGTAATTTTATAATTATATAATAATAATGGTACTTAGATGTTATATCATTTTCACATTATTATTTTATATAATACTTAGGTTATTGATATTTAGTTAATTAGATAATATTTCTAATTATAAAATATAAATATTATTATGATCAGGGAGCTGAGACTGCAGACCCAGAGGTCATTCGATCTGAGGGTACGCAGGGACAGCTAGATGGATCTGAGGTTTTACCTTCTAAGGTATTTATCAGATTAATCATAAATATATAGAACTTGTATGATAGAGCTTTTAGCTAATCATAAGTGTTTAATATATTTAATATTTAGGATCATGATGTTGGTCCATCTGGAGGCCGTGATGGCGAATCGGCTTCAGATGATGATGATAGTACTCCTTCTCCACCTCCAGGTGCTGGTTATATTCGATATCGATCTCGTATGATTCCAGATCCAGCATTGAAGGAGAAGAGGAAGGCTAAGGAAGTTGATCCTGACTTCTGTCTTCTTGATGAGGGTTCTGAGGAAGAGGATACACCTCTTATTACTCGACG
Source organism: Pseudognaphalium luteoalbum (assembly GCA_963422505.1). Taxonomy (NCBI): domain Eukaryota; kingdom Viridiplantae; phylum Streptophyta; class Magnoliopsida; order Asterales; family Asteraceae; genus Pseudognaphalium; species Pseudognaphalium luteoalbum. Next base: position 88,839,878 of record OY730197.1, read on the forward strand.
CCGTAAGCGTTCAAGGACTCTGACCATTCAGGATGGTATGTAATACTTAATAGTTAGATAATCTTAACTTGTTGTTTATCAGGAGTTCAAACTGAGACAGTTAATTCTGTGACAGTTGCTCGAGATACACCGCAGGTGGAGAATGTAACACCGGTGGTTACTGAACAGATATCTGTACCTATTGAGGTAAGGGATATAAGTTTAGTTATACAAGTGTTATATAATTAATTAGAGATTGAGACAGACTAATCTGTAACAATTACTTAATTAATTTTGTTTAACTTACCAGGCTGAGATCAATAACGCTAGTAGATTTGCAGCTACTCTTCTTACGGAAGCGTTATCTCAGGCTATTCCACCACTTACACGAGATTCTTACATTGCTTCAGTGACACCACCTGGACCACATACTATTTCTGTTACTCCTACGACTGATACTGAAAGGATTACATCCTTAGAGTCTAGAGTTAAGGAGTTAGAGAAACTTACTTCGAAGATTCCAGGGATGTTAGCTGAAAATGTCTCTCTTGCTCAGCAGATGGTTCATATGAGTACATCATATTTGACCCTGCTAAACACTCATAATACTTTGCTTGATGATTTTACTGCCCAGCGACTGAAGCTTGAACACTTAGAACGGTTAGTGTTGAGAGTGAATTCAGGACAGTCAGCTCAGTGGGAGATATTGGTATATCTAGAATCTTGCAAAGAAGATGAGTTGAAGAAAAAACGAGATGATGACAAAGACGATGATCCCAATGCTCAGAAGGATAGTGAGCTGGCTGGTCCTTCAACGACTGGTCAGCAGACTATTATTCAGGGGGAGTCTGCTGGTGTAAGTGCAAGTGGTGATGGTGCTGGTACAAGTGCTGCAGGAACAAGTGAAGCTGGTAAGACAGCTTAGACTTGTGTAGTTATTTGTATTTAGATTTTAGTTGAATTATAATTGTAATTTATAATTGTAACTAAATATTTGTAACTTAATGGTTTTGTAATATATTTGATTTGAGATTATTATTATTACAAGTTAAATATATTAGAAATTGTTTAAGTTATTTGATTTTAAAAGGTTAAATAAATTAGTGATCGAAAGTCTTCCGACTCATTGAGAAGTCGAGCGGCGTGTTCTGATTCATTTCAGCGGTCAAAATTTATTTTTAACTTAAACATTTTAGACTTGAGAGTTTTTATAACTGACAAGTTAAAAATGTATGATTTTTAAACTAGACAAATGATATATAATTTTAAAGATATAATTGAAAGTTAAGATCTTATGATATAACAGTTCAATTAAGTCTTAGAAATTATATAAGTTAATTAATGATAAACTTAAATGTTTGATGATTCTTCATAGTACATTAGAGTTTAAAATTAGTTAATGTTTGTTAAGTGTTTGATATAAGACTTAAGAAATCTTAGATTGATCATCAATAAAAGATTTATAAGTTATATATATTTCGCGTTTATATTACACAAAAGGATTAGTATTGGAATTCTTAGATTGATTCAGGGAAATCAATAAGAGAATTTAAATCATTAATATATTTGTGTTTGTTTGTTTTTCTCTAGGAATGGAATGTCTAGATCTATCAGATTCAGAAAATGATGTTTTGGATGAGATAGATGAAGATATTGATTATGATCTTGAAGAGGGTGAATTTCAACCACCTGAGGATTGGACTGCTGTTTCTGAGATAGTGCATGACATGGGTGTAGATCCAGATGTTTATGTTGATGAACACCATGTGAGCCCATCTAGAACAGAGGTTATTATTGAAAATGCTGAAGGTCCAACGGTTGTCGATGTAGATGAAGAAATCGATGACTCAACTGATTCAGATGAAGAAGATCTTCCTGATAAGCATAAAAATAATCCTATATTCAAACCTTTGCCAAAGAAAAAGAAAGAAAAGTTTGGTATATCAGAAGTTGATATTACAGGTAAACGAATAGCAAAAAGAGGGATTATAGGATGGTATTTTGATGCTGATCTAAAACTGTTTGCTATCAAAAGATTTGATGAAGTTCAATATTTTGAAAGAAAACTTGCAGTTTTTAGTTCTTTGCCTAGATTTGAGATTAAAGATTTGGCTAGATTATCATTGAATAACCCAAGTGATGATTTTGTGGGAAGATATGTTGAACACATAATCAAGGTTGAGGTTAGAGCTAATAAATTTGAAAAGATTAAGCCAAGAAAAGGAAAGACAATTAAATTGTCTGAAAGGAGTCAAAGAACTGGTAGAAGAAGAAGGAAGAAAATTTATCCAGCTATAAAATGTGTGCAACAGATACCACTGAAGAAGATGCCTCAAGATATTTTGGGAAATATGAAGAGTTGGCATGTGGATTCAGAAACTGGAGAAGCTGTAATGGTTGAAGCTGATGATGAGGTTGAAGGTGGTGAAAGAGAGATCTTCAGAGTTTATGATCATCGTCATCTTATGAACATGTCAAGAATGGATATATTGAAGTTAAATGAGAACAGAATTTTATGTACTGAAGCATGGGGTGACTTAGCACGAGATTATCAAATGATGATTAAAACTTGTATGAAGATGAAGATTTTTGCAGGTAGTAAGATTTACTCTTAAAACCAAAGACAATGTGAAGATAAAGATGTTAGAGCTATTGTCAAGGGGGAGTCTGTTGAGACATAGTTTGTGACAACAGATCTAGCTTTGCAATATGACTAGTGTAATTGTTATCATATTGATATATTGGTTTAGATTTGTAAATTGATTTTGTTTTTATATTAATATTCGTTAAATATATTATTATGATAAAGTGTTAGACGAATATAGATTTTAACAATATATATACAAATGTTGCGAGTCCAGTTATTTGTTTGAGACGTTTGTTGCGAGTCGAGATCTCAAGTCGCAAGGCTTTGCGATGCGAGATGAGATCTGAACTCGCAGAACTCAACAAAAGATAACGAGCCGAGTTCATGGGCTTGGGCTGCGTAGCAAGTCGAGTCAACTCGCAGGCCCAGTGGCTGCGAGTTGAGACGAATTATATATATATTTTTGTACGTGAAAAACAAAACAAGAATAATAATTATTATTAAACAACTATTGGAGATCAGAATTCATAGCATTCCCGCGAACTCAGTTTTCCAGAGAAACAAAACTAAAGGCTAGACATTGACGTTTATACGTTTAAAGTATAGCAATTGGTTAACCTAAACGCGAACTATATAGTTATTAGTAAGATAACACCGTATTGAGGAATTCCGCACCTTAATACTACAGATAACGAAGTTATCGATCCTAGAACTAGGGACTTACAGTAGTTCGTTTCAAACGTCGTCGTCCATGTCACATAAGACAATTAGAAACTGAAGATATAATTAAATCGTCATTTTTCTGAATATTACAACTTATCCTAAGTTTAAATATAGTAGTTGGTTTCAAATGCCGTCGTCCATGTCACATAAGCCAATTACAAACTTAGGATATAATTAAATTGTTATTTTTCTGAATAATACTACTTATCCTAAGTTTGAATATAGTAGTTCACATTAAACGCCGTCGTCCATGTCACATAAGCCAATTGCAAACTTACGATATAATTAAATCGTCATTTTTCTGAAAAATACAACTTATCCTAAGTTTGAGATTAGTAGTTCGTTTCAAACGCCGTCGGCCATGTCACATAAGCCAATTACAAACTTAGGATATAATTAATTCGTCATTTTTCTGAATAAAACAACTTATCCTAAGTTTAAATATAGTAGTTCGCTTCAAACGCCGTCGTCTATGTCACATATGCCAATTACAAACTTAGGATATATTTAAATCGTCATTTTTCTGAATAATACAACCTATCCTATGTTTGATTATAGTAGTTCGCTTCAAACGCCGTCGTCCATGTCACATACGGCAATTACAAACTTAGGATATAATTAAATCTTCATTTTTCTGAATAATACAACCTATCCTAAGTTTGAATATAGTAGTTCGCTTCAAACGCCGTCGTCCCTGTCACATAAGCCAATTACAAACTTAGGATATAATTAATTCGTCATTTTCTAAATAATACAACTTATCCTAAGTTTGATTATAGTAGTTCGTTTCAAACGCCGTCGTCCATGTCACATAAGACAATTACAAACTTAGGATATAATTAAATCGTCATTTTTCTGAATAATACAACCTATCCTAAGTTTGAATATAGTCGTTCACTTCAGACGCCGTCGTCCATGTCACATAAGCCAATTACAAACTTAGGATACAATTAAATCGTCATTTTTCTGAATACTACAACTTATGCTAATTTTAAATATAGTAGTTCGTTTCAAACGCCGTCGTCCATGTCACATAAGCCAATTACAAACTAAAGATATAATTAAATCGTTATTTATCTGAATAATACAACTTATCCTAAGTTTGAATATAGTAGTTCGCTTCAAACGCCGCCGTCCATGTCACATAAGCCAATTACAAACTTACGATATAATTAAATCGTCATTTTTCTGAATAATATAACTTATCCTAAGTTTAAATATAGTAGTTCGCTTCAAACGCCATCGGCCATGTCACATAAGCCAATTACAAACTTAGGACATAATTAAATCATTATTTTTCTGAATAATACAACTTATCCTAAGTTTGAATATAGTAGTTCGCATCAAACACCGTCGTCCATGTCACATAAGCCAATTACAAACTTACGATATATTTAAATCATTATTTTTCTGAATAATACAACTAATCCTAAGTTTGAATATAGTAGTTCATTTCAAACGCCGTCGGCCATATCACATAAGCCAATTACATACTTAGGATATAATTAATTCGTCATTTTTCTGAATAATACAACTTATCCTAAGTTTAAATATAGTAGTTCGCTTCAAACGCCGTCGTCCATGTCACATAAGACAATTACAAACTGAGGATATAATTAAATCTTCATTTTTCTGAATAATACAACCTATCCTAAGTTTGAATATCGTAGTTCGCTTTAAACGCCGTCGTCCATGTCACATAAGCCAATTACAAACTTAGGATATAATTAAATCTTCATTTTTCTGAATAATACAACTTATCCTAAGTTTGAATATAATAGTTCGCTTCAAACGTCGTCGTCCATGTCACATAAGCCAATTACATACTTACGATATAATTAGTTCGTCATTTTTTTGAATAATACAACTTATCCTAAGTTTAAATATAGTAGTTCGCTTCAAACGCCATCGTCCATGTCACATAAGACAATTACAAACTGAGGATATAATTAAATCTTCATTTTTCTGAATAATACAACCTATCCTAAGTTTGAATATCGTAGTTCGCTTTAAACGCCGTCGTCCATGTCACATAAGCCAATTACAAACTTAGGATATAATTAAATCTTCATTTTTCTGAATAATACAACTTATCCTAAGTTTGAATATAATAGTTCACTTCAAACGTCGTCGTCCATGTCACATAAGCCAATTACATACTTAGGATATAATTAATTCGTCATTTTTCTGAATAATACAACTTATCCTAAGTTTAAATATAGTAGTTCGCTTCAAACGCCGTCGTCCATGTCACATAAGACAATTACAAACTGAGGATATAATTAAATCTTCATTTTTCTGAATAATACTACCTATCCTAAGTTTGAATATCGTAGTTCGTTTCAAACGACGTCGTCCATGTTACATAAGACAATTACAAACTTAGGATATAATTAAATCGTCATTTATCTGAATAATACAACCTATCCTAAGTTTGAATATAGTAGTTCGCTTCAAACGCCGTCGTCCATCTCACATAAGCCAATTAGAAAATTACGATATATTTAAATCGTCATTTTTCTGAACAATACAACTTATCCTAAGCTTGAATATAGTAGTTCGTTTCAAACGCCGTCGTCCATGTTACATAAGACAATTACAAACTTAGGATATAATTAAATCGTCATTTATCTGAATTATACAACCTATCCTAAGTTTGAATATAGTAGTTCGATTAAAACGCCGTCGTCCATGTCACATAAGCCAATTACAAACTTAGGATATAATTAAATCGTTATTTTTCGGAATAATACAACTTATCCTAAGTTTGAATATAGTAGTTCACATTAAACGCCGTCGTCCATGTCACATAAGCCAATTGCAAACTTACGATATAATTAAATCGTCATTTTTCTGAAAAATACAACTTATCCTAAGTTTGAGATTAGTAGTTCGTTTCAAACGCCGTCGGCCATGTCACATAAGCCAATTACAAACTTAGGATATAATTAAATCGTCATTTATCTGAATAATACTACTTATCCTAAGTTTGAATATAATAGTTCGCTTCAAACGTCGTCGTCCATGTCACATAAGCCAATTACAAAATTACGATATAATTAAATCGTCATTTTTCTGAATAATACAACTTATCCTAAGTTTGAATATAGTAGTTCGTTTCAAACGTCGTCGTCCATGTCACATAAGACAATTAGAAACTGAGGATATAATTAAATCGTCATTTTTCTGAATATTACAACTTATCCTAAGTTTAAATATAGTAGTTGGTTTCAAATGCCGTCGTCCATGTCACATAAGCCAATTACAAACTTAGGATATAATTAAATCGTTATTTTTCTGAATAATACAACTTATCCTAAGTTTGAATATAGTAGTTCACATTAAACGCCGTCGTCCATGTCACATAAGCCAATTGCAAACTTACGATATAATTAAATCGTCATTTTTCTGAAAAATACAACTTATCCTAAGTTTGAGATTAGTAGTTCGTTTCAAACGCCGTCGGCCATGTCACATAAGCCAATTACAAACTTAGGATTTAATTAATTCGTCATTTTTCTGAATAAAACAACTTATCCTAAGTTTAAATATAGTAGTTCGCTTCAAACGCCGTCGTCTATGTCACATATGCCAATTACAAACTTAGGATATATTTAAATCGTCATTTTTCTGAATAATACAACCTATCCTAAGTTTGAATATTGTAGTTCGCTTCAAACGCCGTCGTCCATGTCACATACGGCAATTACAAACTTAGGATATAATTAAATCGTCATTTTTCTGAATAATACAACTTATCCTAAGTTTGAATATAGTAGTTCGCTTCAAACGCCGTCGTCCCTGTCACATAAGCCAATTACAAACTTAGGATATAATTAAATCGTTATTTTTCTGAATAATACAACTTATCCTAAGTTTGAATATAGTAGTTCACATTAAACGCCGTCGTCCATGTCACATAAGCCAATTGCAAACTTACGATATAATTAAATCGTCATTTTTCTGAATAATACAACCTATCCTAAATTTGAATATAGTCGTTCGCTTCAAACGCCGTCGTCCATGTCACATAAGCCAATTACAAACTTAGGATACAATTAAATCGTCATTTTTCTGAATACTACAACTTATCCTAATTTTAAATATAGTAGTTCGTTTCAAACGCCGTCGTCCATGTCACATAAGCCAATTACAAACTAAAGATATAATTAAATCGTTATTTTTCTGAATAATACAACTTATCCTAAGTTTGAATATAGTAGTTCGCTTCAAACGCCGTCGTCCATGTCACATAAGCCAATTACAAACTTACGATATAATTAAATCGTCATTTTTCTGAATAATATAACTTATCCTAAGTTTAAATATAGTAGTTCGCTTCAAACGCCATCGGCCATGTCACATAAGCTAATTACAAACTTAGGACATAATTAAATCGTTATTTTTCTGAATAATACAACTTATCCTAAGTTTGAATATAGTAGTTCGCATCAAACGCCGTCGTCCATGTCACATAAGCCAATTACAAACTTACGATATATTTAAATCATTATTTTTCTGAATAATACAACTTATTCTAAGTTTGAATATAGTAGTTCATTTCAAACGCCGTCGGCCATGTCACATAAGCCAATTACATACTTAGGATATAATTAATTCGTCATTTTTCTGAATAATACAACTTATCCTAAGTTTAAATATAGTAGTTCGCTTCAAACGCCGTCGTCCATGTCACATAAGACAATTACAAACTGAGGATATAATTAAATCTTCATTTTTCTGAAAAATACAACCTATCCTAAGTTTGAATATCGTAGTTCGCTTTAAACGCCGTCGTCCATGTCACATAAGCCAATTACAAACTTAGGATATAATTAAATCTTCATTTTTCTGAATAATACAACTTATCCTAAGTTTGAATATAATAGTTCGCTTCAAACGTCGTCGTCCATGTCACATAAGCCAATTACATACTTAGGATATAATTAATTCGTCATTTTTCTGAATAATACAACTTATCCTAAGTTTAAATTTAGTAGTTCGCTTCAAACGCCGTCGTCCATGTCACATAAGACAATTACAAACCGAGGATATAATTAAATCTTCATTTTTCTGAATAATACAACCTATCCTAAGTTTGAATATCGTAGTTCGTTTCAAACGCCGTCGTCCATGTTACATAAGACAATTACAAACTTAGGATATAATTAAATCGTCATTTATCTGAATAATACAACCTATCCTAAGTTTGAATATAGTAGTTCGCTTCAAACACCGTCGTCCATGTCACATAAGCCAATTACAAAATTACGATATATTTAAATCGTCATTTTTCTGAACAATACAACTTATCCTAAGTTTGAATATAGTAGTTCGTTTCAAACGCCGTCGTCCATGTTACATAAGACAATTACAAACTTAGGATATAATTAAATCATCATTTATCTGAATAATACAACCTATCCTAAGTTTGAATATAGCAGTTCGCTTAAAACGCCGTCGTCCATGTCACATAAGCCAATTCCAAACTTAGGATATAATTAAATAGTCATATTTCTGAATAATACAACTTATCCTAAGTTTGAATATCGTAGTTCGCTTTAAACGCCGTCGTCCATGTCACATAAGCCAATTACAAACTTAGGATATAATTAAATCTTCATTTTTCTGAATAATACAACTTATCCTAAGTTTGAATATAATAGTTCGCTTCAAACGTCGTCGTCCATGTCACATAAGCCAATTACATACTTAGGATATAATTAATTCGTCATTTTTCTGAATAATACAACTTATCCTAAGTTTAAATTTAGTAATTCGCTTCAAACGCCGTCGTCCATGTCACATAAGACAATTACAAACCGAGGATATAATTAAATCTTCATTTTTCTGAATAATACAACCTATCCTAAGTTTGAATATCGTAGTTCGTTTCAAACGCCGTCGTCCATGTTACATAAGACAATTACAAACTTAGGATATAATTAAATCGTCATTTATCTGAATAATACAACCTATCCTAAGTTTGAATATAGCAGTTCGCTTAAAACGCCGTCGTCCATGTCACATAAGCCAATTCCAAACTTAGGATATAATTAAATCGTCATATTTCTGAATAATACAACTTATCCTAAGTTTGAATATAATAGTTCGCTTCAAACGTCGTCGTCCATGTCACATAAGCCAATTACAAAATTACGATATAATTAAATCGTCATTTTTCTGAATAATACAACTTATCCTAAGTTTGAATATAGTAGTTCGTTTCAAACGTCGTCGTCCATGTCACATAAGACAATTAGAAACTGAGGATATAATTAAATCGTCATTTTTCTGAATATTACAACTTATCCTAAGTTTAAATATAGTAGTTGGTTTCAAATGCCGTCGTCCATGTCACATAAGCCAATTACAAACTTAGGATATAATTAAATTGTTATTTTTCTGAATAATACAACTTATCCTAAGTTTGAATATAGTAGTTCACGTTAAACGCCGTCGTCCATGTCACATAAGCCAATTGCAAACTTACGATATAATTAAATCGTCATTTTTCTGAAAAATACAACTTATCCTAAGTTTGAGATTAGTAGTTCGTTTCAAACGCCGTCGGCCATGTCACATAAGCCAATTACGAACTTAGGATATAATTAATTCGTCATTTTTCTGAATAAAACAACTTATCCTAAGTTTAAATATAGTTGTTCGCTTCAAACGCCGTCGTCTATGTCACATATGCCAATTACAAACTTAGGATATATTTAAATCGTCATTTTTCTGAATAATACAACCTATCCTAAGTTTGAATATAGTAGTTCGCTTCAAACGCCGTCGTCCATGTCACATACGGCAATTACAAACTTAGGATATAATTAAATCGTCATTTTTCTGAATAATACAACCTATCCTAAGTTTGAATATAGTAGTTCGCTTCAAACGCCGTCGTCCCTGTCACATAAGCCAATTACAAACTTAGGATATAATTAATTCGTCATTTTCTGAATAATACAACTTATCCTAAGTTTGAATATAGTAGTTCGTTTCAAACGCCGTCGTCCATGTCACATAAGACAATTACAAACTTAGGATATAATTAAATCGTCATTTTTCTGAATAATACAACCTATCCTAAGTTTGAATATAGTCGTTCGCTTCAAACACCGTCGTCCATGTCACATAAGCCAATTACAAACTTAGGATACAATTAAATCGTCATTTTTCTGAATACTACAACTTATCCTAATTTTAAATATAGTAGTTCGTTTCAAACGCCGTCATCCATGTCACATAAGCCAATTACAAACTAAAGATATAATTAAATCGTTATTTTTCTGAATAATACAACTTATGCTACGTATGAATATAGTAGTTCGCTTCAAACGCCGTCGTCCATGTCACATAAGCCAATTACAAACTTACGATATAATTAAATTGTCATTTTTCTGAATAGTATAACTTATCCTAAGTTTAAATATAGTAGTTCGCTTCAAACGCCATCGGCCATGTCACATAAGCCAATTACAAACTTAGGACATAATTAAATCGTTATTTTTCTGAATAATACAACTTATCCTAAGTTGTAATATAGTAGTTCGCATCAAACGCCGTCGTCCATGTCACATAAGCCAATTACAAACTTACGATATATTTAAATCATTATTTTTCTGAATAATACAACTTATCCTAAGTTTGAATATAGTAGTTCATTTCAAACGCCGTCGGCCATGTCACATAAGCCAATTACATACTTAGGATATAATTAATTCATCATTTTTCTGAATAATACAACTTATCCTAAGTTTAAATATAGTAGTTCGCTTCAAACACCGTCGTCCATGTCACATAAGACAATTACAAACTTAGGATATAATTAAATCTTCATTTTTCTGAATAATACAACCTATCCTAAGTTTGAATATCGTAGTTCGCTTTAAACGCCGTCGTCCATGTCACATAAGCCAATTACAAACTTAGGATATAATTAAATCTTCATTTTTCTGAATAATACAACTTATCCTAAGTTTGAATATAATAGTTCGCTTCAAACGTCGTCGTCCATGTCACATAAGCCAATTACAAAATTACGATATATTTAAATCGTCATTTTTCTGAACAATACAACTTATCCTAAGTTTGAATATAGTAGTTCGTTTCAAACGCCGTCGTCCATGTCACATAAGACAATTACAAACTTAGGATATAATTAAATCGTCATTTATCTGAATAATACAACCTATCCTAAGTTTGAATATAGTAGTTCGCTTAAAACGCCGTCGTCCATGTCACATAAGCCAATTCCAAACTTAGGATATAATTAAATCGTCATATTTCTGAATAATACAACTTATCCTAAGTTTGAATATAATAGTTCGCTTCAAACGCCGTCGTCCATGTCACATAAGACAATTACAAACTTATGATATAATTAAATCGTCATTTTTCTGAATAATACAACCTATCCTATGTTTGAATATAGTCGTTCGCTTCAAACGCCGTCGTCCATGTCACATAAGCCAATTACAAACTTAGGATACAATTAAATCGTCATTTTTCTGAATACTACAACTTATCCTAATTTTAAATATAGTAGTTCGTTTCAAACGACGTCATCCATGTCACATAAGCCAATTACAAACTAAAGATATAATTAAATCGTTATTTTTCTGAATAATACAACTTATGCTACGTATGAATATAGTAGTTCGCTTCAAACGCCGTCGTCCATGTCACATAAGCCAATTACAAACTTACGATATAATTAAATCGTCATTTTTCTGAATAGTATAACTTATCCTAAGTTTAAATATAGTAGTTCGCTTCAAACGCCATCGGCCATGTCACATAAGCCAATTACAAACTTAGGACATAATTAAATCGTTATTTTTCTGAATAATACAACTTATCCTAAGTTGTAATATAGTAGTTCGCATCAAACGCCGTCGTCCATGTCACATAAGCCAATTACAAACTTACGATATATTTAAATCATTATTTTTCTGAATAATACAACTTATCCTAAGTTTGAATATAGTAGTTCATTTCAAACGCCGTCGGCCATGTCACATAAGCCAATTACATACTTAGGATATAATTAATTCGTCATTTTTCTGAATAATACAACTTATCCTAAGTTTAAATATAGTAGTTCGCTTCAAACACCGTCGTCCATGTCACATAAGACAATTACAAACGTAGGATATAATTAAATCTTCATTTTTCTGAATAATACAACCTATCCTAAGTTTGAATATCGTAGTTCGCTTTAAACGCCGTCGTCCATGTCACATAAGCCAATTACAAACTTAGGATATAATTAAATCTTCATTTTTCTGAATAATACAACTTATCCTAAGTTTGAATATAATAGTTCGCTTCAAACGTCGTCGTCCATGTCACATAAGCCAATTACAAAATTACGATATATTTAAATCGTCATTTTTCTGAACAATACAACTTATCCTAAGTTTGAATATAGTAGTTCGTTTCAAACGCCGTCGTCCATGTCACATAAGACAATTACAAACTTAGGATATAATTAAATCGTCATTTATCTGAATAATACAACCTATCCTAAGTTTGAATATAGTAGTTCGCTTAAAACGCCGTCGTCCATGTCACATAAGCCAATTCCAAACTTAGGATATAATTAAATCGTCATTTTTCTGAATACTACAACTTATCCTAATTTTAAATATAGTAGTTCGTTTCAAACGCCGTCATCCATGTCACATAAGCCAATTACAAACTAAAGATATAATTAAATCGTTATTTTTCTGAATAATACAACTTATGCTACGTATGAATATAGTAGTTCGCTTCAAACGCCGTCGTCCATGTCACATAAGCCAATTACAAACTTACGATATAATTAAATCGTCATTTTTCTGAATAGTATAACTTATCCTAAGTTTAAATATAGTAGTTCGCTTCAAACGCCATCGGCCATGTCACATAAGCCAATTACAAACTTAGGACATAATTAAATCGTTATTTTTCTGAATAATACAACTTATCCTAAGTTGTAATATAGTAGTTCGCATCAAACGCCGTCGTCCATGTCACATAAGCCAATTACAAACTTACGATATATTTAAATCATTATTTTTCTGAATAATACAACTTATCCTAAGTTTGAATATAGTAGTTCATTTCAAACGCCGTCGGCCATGTCACATAAGCCAATTACATACTTAGGATATAATTAATTCGTCATTTTTCTGAATAATACAACTTATCCTAAGTTTAAATATAGTAGTTCGCTTCAAACACCGTCGTCCATGTCACATAAGACAATTACAAACTTAGGATATAATTAAATCTTCATTTTTCTGAATAATACAACCTATCCTAAGTTTGAATATCGTAGTTCGCTTTAAACGCCGTCGTCCATGTCACATAAGCCAATTACAAACTTAGGATATAGATAAATCTTCATTTTTCTGAATAATACAACTTATCCTAAGTTTGAATATAATAGTTCGCTTCAAACGTCGTCGTCCATGTCACATAAGCCAATTACAAAATTACGATATATTTAAATCGTCATTTTTCTGAACAATACAACTTATCCTAAGTTTGAATATAGTAGTTCGTTTCAAACGCCGTCGTCCATGTCACATAAGACAATTACAAACTTAGGATATAATTAAATCGTCATTTATCTGAATAATACAACCTATCCTAAGTTTGAATATAGTAGTTCGCTTAAAACGCCGTCGTCCATGTCACATAAGCCAATTCCAAACTTAGGATATAATTAAATCGTCATATTTCTGAATAATACAACTTATCCTAAGTTTGAATATAATAGTTCGCTTCAAACGCCGTCGTCCATGTCACATAAGACAATTACAAACTTAGGATATAATTAAATCGTCATTTTTCTGAATAATACAACCTATCCTATGTTTGAATATAGTCGTTCGCTTCAAACGCCGTCGTCCATGTCACATAAGCCAATTACAAACTTAGGATACAATTAAATCGTCATTTTTCTGAATACTACAACTTATCCTAATTTTAAATATAGTAGTTCGTTTCAAACGACGTCATCCATGTCACATAAGCCAATTACAAACTAAAGATATAATTAAATCGTTATTTTTCTGAATAATACAACTTATGCTACGTATGAATATAGTAGTTCGCTTCAAACGCCGTCGTCCATGTCACATAAGCCAATTACAAACTTACGATATAATTAAATCGTTATTTTTCTGAATAGTATAACTTATCCTAAGTTTAAATATAGTAGTTCGCTTCAAACGCCATCGGCCATGTCACATAAGCCAATTACAAACTTAGGACATAATTAAATCGTTATTTTTCTGAATAATACAACTTATCCTAAGTTGTAATATAGTAGTTCGCATCAAACGCCGTCGTCCATGTCACATAAGCCAATTACAAACTTACGATATATTTAAATCATTATTTTTCTGAATAATACAACTTATCCTAAGTTTGAATATAGTAGTTCATTTCAAACGCCGTCGGCCATGTCACATAAGCCAATTACATACTTAGGATATAATTAATTCGTCATTTTTCTGAATAATACAACTTATCCTAAGTTTAAATATAGTAGTTCGCTTCAAACACCGTCGTCCATGTCACATAAGACAATTACAAACTTAGGATATAATTAAATCTTCATTTTTCTGAATAATACAACCTATCCTAAGTTTGAATATCGTAGTTCGCTTTAAACGCCGTCGTCCATGTCACATAAGCCAATTACAAACTTAGGATATAATTAAATCTTCATTTTTCTGAATAATACAACTTATCCTAAGTTTGAATATAATAGTTCGCTTCAAACGTCGTCGTCCATGTCACATAAGCCAATTACAAAATTACGATATATTTAAATCGTCATCTTTCTGAACAATACAACTTATCCTAAGTTTGAATATAGTAGTTCGTTTCAAACGCCGTCGTCCATGTCACATAAGACAATTACAAACTTAGGATATAATTAAATCGTCATTTATCTGAATAATACAACCTATCCTAAGTTTGAATATAGTAGTTCGCTTAAAACGCCGTCGTCCATGTCACATAAGCCAATTCCAAACTTAGGATATAATTAAATCGTCATTTTTCTGAATACTACAACTTATCCTAATTTTAAATATAGTAGTTCGTTTCAAACGCCGTCATCCATGTCACATAAGCCAATTACAAACTAAAGATATAATTAAATCGTTATTTTTCTGAATAATACAACTTATGCTACGTATGAATATAGTAGTTCGCTTCAAACGCCGTCGTCCATGTCACATAAGCCAATTACAAACTTACGATATAATTAAATCGTCATTTTTCTGAATAGTATAACTTATCCTAAGTTTAAATATAGTAGTTCGCTTCAAACGCCATCGGCCATGTCACATAAGCCAATTACAAACTTAGGACATAATTAAATCGTTATTTTTCTGAATAATACAACTTATCCTAAGTTGTAATATAGTAGTTCGCATCAAACGCCGTCGTCCATGTCACATAAGCCAATTACAAACTTACGATATATTTAAATCATTATTTTTCTGAATAATACAACTTATCCTAAGTTTGAATATAGTAGTTCATTTCAAACGCCGTCGGCCATGTCACATAAGCCAATTACATACTTAGGATATAATTAATTCGTCATTTTTCTGAATAATACAACTTATCCTAAGTTTAAATATAGTAGTTCGCTTCAAACACCGTCGTCCATGTCACATAAGACAATTACAAACTTAGGATATAATTAAATCTTCATTTTTCTGAATAATACAACCTATCCTAAGTTTGAATATCGTAGTTCGCTTTAAACGCCGTCGTCCATGTCACATAAGCCAATTACAAACTTAGGATATAATTAAATCTTCATTTTTCTGAATAATACAACTTATCCTAAGTTTGAATATAATAGTTCGCTTCAAACGTCGTCGTCCATGTCACATAAGCCAATTACAAAATTACGATATATTTAAATCGTCATTTTTCTGAACAATACAACTTATCCTAAGTTTGAATATAGTAGTTCGTTTCAAACGCCGTCGTCCATGTCACATAAGACAATTACAAACTTAGGATATAATTAAATCGTCATTTATCTGAATAATACAACCTATCCTAAGTTTGAATATAGTAGTTCGCTTAAAACGCCGTCGTCCATGTCACATAAGCCAATTCCAAACTTAGGATATAATTAAATCGTCATATTTCTGAATAATACAACTTATTCTAAGTTTGAATATAATAGTTCGCTTCAAACGCCGTCGTCCATGTCACATAAGACAATTACAAACTTAGGATATAATTAAATCGTCATTTTTCTGAATAATACAACCTATCCTATGTTTGAATATAGTCGTTCGCTTCAAACGCCGTCGTCCATGTCACATAAGCCAATTACAAACTTAGGATACAATTAAATCGTCATTTTTCTGAATACTACAACTTATCCTAATTTTAAATATAGTAGTTCGTTTCAAACGACGTCATCCATGTCACATAAGCCAATTACAAACTAAAGATATAATTAAATCGTTATTTTTCTGAATAATACAACTTATGCTACGTATGAATATAGTAGTTCGCTTCAAACGCCGTCGTCCATGTCACATAAGCCAATTACAAACTTACGATATAATTAAATCGTCATTTTTCTGAATAGTATAACTTATCCTAAGTTTAAATATAGTAGTTCGCTTCAAACGCCATCGGCCATGTCACATAAGCCAATTACAAACTTAGGACATAATTAAATCGTTATTTTTCTGAATAATACAACTTATCCTAAGTTGTAATATAGTAGTTCGCATCAAACGCCGTCGTCCATGTCACATAAGCCAATTACAAACTTACGATATATTTAAATCATTATTTTTCTGAATAATACAACTTATCCTAAGTTTGAATATAGTAGTTCATTTCAAACGCCGTCGGCCATGTCACATAAGCCAATTACATACTTAGGATATAATTAATTCGTCATTTTTCTGAATAATACAACTTATCCTAAGTTTAAATATAGTAGTTCGCTTCAAACACCGTCGTCCATGTCACATAAGACAATTACAAACTTAGGATATAATTAAATCTTCATTTTTCTGAATAATACAACCTATCCTAAGTTTGAATATCGTAGTTCGCTTTAAACGCCGTCGTCCATGTCACATAAGCCAATTACAAACTTAGGATATAATTAAATCTTCATTTTTCTGAATAATACAACTTATCCTAAGTTTGAATATAATAGTTCGCTTCAAACGTCGTCGTCCATGTCACATAAGCCAATTACAAAATTACGATATATTTAAATCGTCATTTTTCTGAACAATACAACTTATCCTAAGTTTGAATATAGTAGTTCATTTCAAACGCCGTCGTCCATGTCACATAAGACAATTACAAACTTAGGATATAATTAAATCGTCATTTTTCTGAATAATACAACCTATCCTAAGTTTGAATATAGTAGTTTGCTTCAAACGCCGTCGTCCATGTCACATAAGCCAATTACAAACTTAGGATATAATTAAATCGTCATTTTTCTGAATAATACAACTTATCCTAAGTTTGAATATAATAGTTCGCTTCAAACGCCGTCGTCCATGTCACATAAGCCAATTACAAAATTACGATATAATTAAATCGTCATTTTTCTGAATAATACAACTTATCCTAAGTTTGAATATGGTAGTTCGCTTCAAACGTCGTCGTCCATGTCACATAAGACAATTAGAAACTAAGGATATAATTAAATCGTCATTTTTCTGAATATTACAACCTATCCTAAGTTTGAATATAGTAGTTCGCTTCAAACGCCGTCGTCCATGTCATATACGGCAATTACAAACTTAGGATATAATTAAATCGTCATTTTTCTGAATAATACAACCTATCCTAAGTTTGAATATAGTAGTTCGCTTCAAACGCCGTCGTCCTTGTCACATAAGCCAATTACAAACTTAGGATATAATTAATTCGTCATTTTCTGAATAATACAACTTATCCTAAGTTTGAATATAGTAGTTCGTTTCAAACGCCGTCGTCCATGTCACATAAGACAATTACAAACTTAGGATATAATTAAATCGTCATTTTTCTGAATAATACAACCTATCCTAAGTTTGAATATAGTCGTTCGCTTCAAACGCCGTCGTCCATGTCACATAAGCCAATTACAAACTAAAGATACAAATAAATCGTTATTTTTCTGAATAATACAACTTATCCTTCGTATGAATATAGTAGTTCGCTTCAAACGCCGTCGTCCATGTCACATAAGCCAATTACAAACTTACGATATAATTAAATCGTCATTTTTCTGAATAGTATAACTTATCCTAAGTTTAAATATAGTAGTTCGCTTCAAACGCCATCGGCCATGTCACATAAGCCAATTACAAACTTAGGACATAATTAAATCGTTATTTTTCTGAATAATACAACTTATCCTAAGTTTGAATATAGTAGTTCGCATCAAACGCCGTCGTCCATGTCACATAAGCCAATTACAAACTTACGATATATTTAAATCATTATTTTTCTGAATAATACAACTTATCCTAAGTTTGAATATAGTAGTTCATTTCAAACGCCGTCGGCCATGTCACATAAGCCAATTACATACTTAGGATATAATTAATTCGTCATTTTTCTGAATAATACAACTTATCCTAAGTTTAAATATAGTAGTTCGCTTCAAACACCGTCGTCCATGTCACATAAGACAATTACAAACTTAGGATATAATTAAATCTTCATTTTTCTGAATAATACAACCTATCCTAAGTTTGAATATCGTAGTTCGCTTTAAACGCCGTCGTCCATGTCACATAAGCCAATTACAAACTTAGGATATAATTAAATCTTCATTTTTCTGAATAATACAACTTATCCTAAGTTTGAATATAATAGTTCGCTTCAAACGCCGTCGTCCATGTCACATAAGCCAATTACAAAATTACGATATAATTAAATCGTCATTTTTCTGAATAATACAACTTATCCTAAGTTTGAATATGGTAGTTCGCTTCAAACGTCGTCGTCCATGTCACATAAGACAATTAGAAACTGAGGATATAATTAAATCGTCATTTTTCTGAATATTACAACCTATCCTAAGTTTGAATTTATTAGTTCGCTTCAAACGCCGTCGTCCATGTCACATACGGCAATTACAAACTTAGGATATAATTAAATCGTCATTTTTCTGAATAATACAACCTATCCTAAGTTTGAATATAGTAGTTCGCTTCAAACGCCGTCGTCCCTGTCACATAAGCCAATTACAAACTTAGGATATAATTAATTCGTCATTTTCTGAATAATACAACTTATCCTAAGTTTGAATATAGTAGTTCGTTTGAAACGCCGTCGTCCATGTCACATAAGACAATTACAAACTTAGGATATAATTAAATCGTCATTTTTCTGAATAATACAACCTATCCTAAGTTTGAATATAGTCGTTCGCTTCAAACGCCGTCGTCCATGTCACATAAGCCAATTACAAACTTAGGATACAATTAAATCGTCATTTTTCTGAATACTACAACTTATCCTAATTATAAATATAGTAGTTCGTTTCAAACGCCGTCGTCCATGTCACATAAGCCAATTACAAACTAAAGATATAATTAAATCGTTATTTTTCTGAATAATACAACTTATCCTTCGTATGAATATAGTAGTTCGCTTCAAACGCCGTCGTCCATGTCACATAAGCCAATTACAAACTTACGATATAAGTAAATCGTCATTTTTCTGAATAGTATAACTTATCCTAAGTTTAAATATAGTAGTTCGCTTCAAACGCCATCGGCCATGTCACATAAGCCAATTACAAACTTAGGACATAATTAAATCGTTATTTTTCTGAATAATACAACTTATCCTAAGTTTGAATATAGTAGTTCGCATCAAACGCCGTCGTCCATGTCACATAAGCCAATTACAAACTTACGATATATTTAAATCATTATTTTTCTGAATAATACAACTTATCCTAAGTTTGAATATAGTAGTTCATTTCAAACGCCGTCGGCCATGTCACATAAGCCAATTACATACTTAGGATATAATTAATTCGTCATTTTTCTGAATAATACAACTTATCCTAAGTCTAAATATAGTAGTTCGCTTCAAACACCGTCGTCCATGTCACATAAGACAATTACAAACTTAGGATATAATTAAATCTTCATTTTTCTGAATAATACAACCTATCCTAAGTTTGAATATCGTAGTTCGCTTTAAACGCCGTCGTCCATGTCACATAAGCCAATTACAAACTTAGGATATAATTAAATCTTCATTTTTCTGAATAATACAACTTATCCTAAGTTTGAATATAATAGTTCGCTTCAAACGTCGTCGTCCATGTCACATAAGCCAATTACAAAATTACGATATATTTAAATCGTCATTTTTCTGAACAATACAACTTATCCTAAGTTTGAATATAGTAGTTCGTTTCAAACGCCGTCGTCCATGTCACATAAGACAATTACAAACTTAGGATATAATTAAATCGTCATTTTTCTGAATAATACAACCTATCCTAAGTTTGAATATAGTAGTTTGCTTCAAACGCCGTCGTCCATGTCACATAAGCCAATTACAAACTTAGGATATAATTAAATCGTCATTTTTCTGAATAATACAACTTATCCTAAGTTTGAATATAATAGTTCGCTTCAAACGTCGTCGTCCATGTCACATAAGCCAATTACAAAATTACGATATAATTAAATCGTCATTTTTCTGAATAATACAACTTATCCTAAGTTTGAATATGGTAGTTCGTTTCAAACGTCGTCGTCCATGTCACATAAGACAATTATAAACTGAGGATATAATTAAATCGTCATTTTTCTGAATATTACAACTTATCCTAAGTTTAAATATAGTAGTTGGTTTCAAATGTCGTCGTCCATGTCACATAAGCCAATTACAAACTTAGGATATAATTAAATCGTTATTTTTCTGAATAATACAACTTATCCTAAGTTTGAATATAGTAGTTCACATCAAACGCCGTCGTCCATGTCACATAAGCCAATTGCAATCTTAAGATATAATTAAATCGTCATTTTTCTGAAAAATACAACTTATCCTAAGTTTAAATATAGTAGGTCGCTTCAAACGCCGTCGTCTATGTCACATATGCCAATTTCAAACTTAGGATATATTTAAATCGTCATTTTTCTGAATAATACAACCTATCCTAAGTTTGAATATAGTATTTCGCTTCAAACGCCGTCGTCCATGTCACATACGGCAATTACAAACTTAGGATATAATTAATTCGTCATTTTTTCTTAATAATACAACTTATCCTATGTTTGAATATAGTAGTTCGTTTCAAATGCCGTCGTCCATGTCACAAAAGACAATTACAAACTTAGGATATAATTAAATCATCATTTTTCTGAATAATACAACCTATCCTAAGTTTGAATATAGTAGTTCGCTTCAAGCGCCGTCGTCCATGTAACATAAGCCAATTACAAACTTAGGATATAATTAAATCATCATTTTTCTGAATAATACGACTTATCCTAAGTTTAAATATAGTAGTTTGTTTCAAACGCCGTCGTCCATGTCACATAAGCCAATTACAAACTTAAGTTATAATTAAATCATTATTTTTCTGAATAATACAACTTATCCTAAGTTTGAATATAGTAGTTCGCTTCAAACGCCGTCGTCCATGTCACATAAGCCAATTACAAAATTAGGATATAATTAATTCGTCATTTTTCTGAATAATATAACTTATCCTTAGTTGAAATATATTAGTTCTCTTCAAACGTTTTCGTCCATGTCACCTAAGCCAATTACAAACTTAGGATATAATTAAATCGTTATTTTTCTGAATAATACAACTTATCCTAAGTTTGAATATTGTAGTTCCCTTCAAATGCCGTCGCCCTGTCACATAAGCCAATTACAAACTTAGGATATAATTAATTCGTCATTTTTCTGAATACTACAACTTATCCTAATTTTAAATATAGTAGTTCGTTTCAAACGCCGTCGTCCATGTCACATACGGCAATTACACACTTAGGATATAATTAAATCGTCATTTTTCAGAATAATACAACTTATCCTAAGTTTGAATATTGTAGTTCGCTTCAAATGCCGTCGTCCCTGTCACATAAGTCAATTACAAACTTAGGATATAATTAATTCGTCATTTTCTGAATAATACAACTTATCCTAAGTTTGAATATAGTAGTTCGTTTCAAACGCCGTCGTCCATGTCACATAAGACAATTACAAACTTAGGATATAATTAAATCGTCATTTTTCTGAATAATACAACCTATCCTAAGTTTGAATATAGTAGTTTGCTTCAAACGCCGTCGTCCATGTCACATAAGCCAATTACAAACTTAGGATATAATTAAATCGTCATTTTTCTGAATAATACAACTTATCCTAAGTTTGAATATAATAGTTCGCTTCAAACGTCGTCGTCCATGTCACATAAGCCAATTACAAAATTACGATATAATTAAATCGTCATTTTTCTGAATAATACAACTTATCCTAAGTTTGAATATGGTAGTTCGTTTCAAACGTCGTCGTCCATGTCACATAAGACAATTATAAACTGAGGATATAATTAAATCGTCATTTTTCTGAATATTACAACTTATCCTAAGTTTAAATATAGTAGTTGGTTTCAAATGTCGTCGTCCATGTCACATAAGCCAATTACAAACTTAGGATATAATTAAATCGTTATTTTTCTGAATAATACAACTTATCCTAAGTTTGAATATAGTAGTTCACATCAAACGCCGTCGTCCATGTCACATAAGCCAATTGCAATCTTACGATATAATTAAATCGTCATTTTTCTGAAAAATACAACTTATCCTAAGTTTAAATATAGTAGGTCGCTTCAAACGCCGTCGTCTATGTCACATATGCCAATTTCAAACTTAGGATATATTTAAATCGTCATTTTTCTGAATAATACAACCTATCCTAAGTTTGAATATAGTATTTCGCTTCAAACGCCATCGTCCATGTCACATACGGCAATTACAAACTTAGGATATAATTAATTCGTCATTTTTTCTTAATAATACAACTTATCCTAAGTTTGAATATAGTAGTTCGTTTCAAATGCCGTCGTCCATGTCACAAAAGACAATTACAAACTTAGGATATAATTAAATCATCATTTTTCTGAATAATACAACTTATCCTAAGTTTGAATATTGTAGTTCCCTTCAAATGCCGTCGCCCTGTCACATAAGTCAATTACAAACTTAGGATATAATTAATTCGTCATTTTTCTGAATACTACAACTTATCCTAATTTTAAATATAGTAGTTCGTTTCAAACGCCGTCGTCCATGTCACATACGGCAATTACAAACTTAGGATATAATTAAATCGTCATTTTTCAGAATAATACAACTTATCCTAAGTTTGAATATTGTAGTTCGCTTCAAATGCCGTCGTCCCTGTCACATAAGCCAATTACAAACTTAGGATATAATTAATTCGTCATTTTCTGAATAATACAACTTATCCTAAGTTTGAATATAGTAGTTCGTTTCAAACGCCGTCGTCCATGTCACATAAGACAATTACAAACTTAGGATATAATTAAATCGTCATTTTTCTGAATAATACAACCTATCCTAAGTTTGAATATAGTAGTTTGCTTCAAACGCCGTCGTCCATGTCACATAAGCCAATTACAAACTTAGGATATAATTAAATCGTCATTTTTCTGAATAATACAACTTATCCTAAGTTTGAATATAATAGTTCGCTTCAAACGTCGTCGTCCATGTCACATAAGCCAATTACAAAATTACGATATAATTAAATCGTCATTTTTCTGAATAATACAACTTATCCTAAGTTTGAATATGGTAGTTCGTTTCAAACGTCGTCGTCCATGTCACATAAGACAATTATAAACTGAGGATATAATTAAATCGTCATTTTTCTGAATATTACAACTTATCCTAAGTTTAAATATAGTAGTTGGTTTCAAATGTCGTCGTCCATGTCACATAAGCCAATTACAAACTTAGGATATAATTAAATCGTTATTTTTCAGAATAATACAACTTATCCTAAGTTTGAATATAGTAGTTCACATCAAACGCCGTCGTCCATGTCACATAAGCCAATTGCAATCTTACGATATAATTAAATCGTCATTTTTCTGAAAAATACAACTTATCCTAAGTTTAAATATAGTAGGTCGCTTCAAACGCCGTCGTCTATGTCACATATGCCAATTTCAAACTTAGGATATATTTAAATCGTCATTTTTCTGAATAATACAACCTATCCTAAGTTTGAATATAGTATTTCGCTTCAAACGCCATCGTCCATGTCACATACGGCAATTACAAACTTAGGATATAATTAATTCGTCATTTTTTCTTAATAATACAACTTATCCTAAGTTTGAATATAGTAGTTCGTTTCAAATGCCGTCGTCCATGTCACAAAAGACAATTACAAACTTAGGATATAATTAAATCATCATTTTTCTGAATAATACAACCTATCCTAAGTTTGAATATAGTAGTTCGCTTCAAGCGCCGTCGTCCATGTAACATAAGCCAATTACAAACTTAGGATATAATTAAATCATCATTTTTCTGAATAATACGACTTATCCTAAGTTTAAATATAGTAGTTTGTTTCAAACGCCGTCGTCCATGTCACATAAGCCAATTACAAACTTAAGATATAATTAAATCATTATTTTTCTGAATAATACAACTTATCCTAAGTTTGAATATAGTAGTTCGCTTCAAACGCCGTCGTCCATGTCACATAAGCCAATTACAAAATTAGGATATAATTAATTCGTCATTTTTCTGAATAATATAACTTATCCTTAGTTGAAATATATTAGTTCTCTTCAAACGTTTTCGTCCATGTCACCTAAGCCAATTACAAACTTAGGATATAATTAAATCGTCATTTTTCTGAATACTACAACCTATCCTAAGTTTGAATATAGTAGTTCACTTCAAACGCCGTCGTCCATGTCACATACGGCAATTACAAACTTAGGATATAATTAAATCGTCATTTTTTAGAATAATACAACTTATCCTAAGTTTGAATATTGTAGTTCGCTTCAAATGCCGTCGTCCCTGTCACATAAGCCAATTACAAACTTAGGATATAATTAATTCATCATTTTCTGAATAATACAACTTATCCTAAGTTTGAATATAGTAGTTCGTTTCAAACGCCGTCGTCCATGTCAAATAAGACAATTACAAACTTAGGATATATTTAAATCGTCATTTTTCTGAATAATACAACCTATCCAAAGTTTGAATATAGTAGTTTGCTTCAAACGCCGTCGTCCATATCACATAAGCCAATTACAAACTTAGGATATAAATAAATCGTCATTTTTCTGAATACTACAACTTATCCTAATTTTAATTATAGTAGTTCGTTTCAAACGCCGTCGTCCATGTCACATAAGCCAATTACAAACTTAGGATATAATTAAATCGTTATTTTTCTGAATAATACAACTTATCCTAAGTTTGAATATTGTAGTTCCCTTCAAATGCCGTCGCCCTGTCACATAAGCCAATTACAAACTTAGGATATAATTAATTCGTCATTTTTCTGAATACTACAACTTATCCTAATTTAAAATATAGTAGTTCGTTTCAAACGCCTTCGTCCATGTCACATACGGCAATTACAAACTTAGGATATAATTAAATCGTCATTTTTCAGAATAATACAACTTATCCTAAGTTTGAATATTGTAGTTCGCTTCAAATGCCGTCGTCCCTGTCACATAAGCCAATTACAAACTTAGGATATAATTAATTCGTCATTTTCTGAATAATACAACTTATCCTAAGTTTGAATATAGTAGTTCGTTTCAAACGCCGTCGTCCATGTCACATAAGACAATTACAAACTTAGGATATAATTAAATCGTCATTTTTCTGAATAATACAACCTATCCTAAGTTTGAATATAGTAGTTTGCTTCAAACGCCGTCGTCCATGTCACATAAGCCAATTACAAACTTAGGATATAATTAAATCGTCATTTTTCTGAATAATACAACTTATCCTAAGTTTGAATATAATAGTTCGCTTCAAACGTCGTCGTCCATGTCACATAAGCCAATTACAAAATTACGATATAATTAAATCGTCATTTTTCTGAATAATACAACTTATCCTAAGTTTGAATATGGTAGTTCGTTTCAAACGTCGTCGTCCATGTCACATAAGACAATTATAAACTGAGGATATAATTAAATCGTCATTTTTCTGAATATTACAACTTATCCTAAGTTTAAATATAGTAGTTGGTTTCAAATGTCGTCGTCCATGTCACATAAGCCAATTACAAACTTAGGATATAATTAAATCGTTATTTTTCTGAATAATACAACTTATCCTAAGTTTGAATATAGTAGTTCACATCAAACGCCGTCGTCCATGTCACATAAGCCAATTGCAATCTTACGATATAATTAAATCGTCATTTTTCTGAAAAATACAACTTATCCTAAGTTTAAATATAGTAGGTCGCTTCAAACGCCGTCGTCTATGTCACATATGCCAATTTCAAACTTAGGATATATTTAAATCGTCATTTTTCTGAATAATACAACCTATCCTAAGTTTGAATATAGTATTTCGCTTCAAACGCCGTCGTCCATGTCACATACGGCAATTACAAACTTAGGATATAATTAATTCGTCATTTTTTCTTAATAATACAACTTATCCTAAGTTTGAATATAGTAGTTCGTTTCAAATGCCGTCGTCCATGTCACAAAAGACAATTACAAACTTAGGATATAATTAAATCATCATTTTTCTGAATAATACGACTTATCCTAAGTTTAAATATAGTAGTTTGTTTCAAACGCCGTCGTCCATGTCACATAAGCCAATTACAAACTTAAGATATAATTAAATCATTATTTTTCTGAATAATACAACTTATCCTAAGTTTGAATATAGTAGTTCGCTTCAAACGCCGTCGTCCATGTCACATAAGCCAATTACAAACTTAAGATATAATTAATTCGTCATTTTCTGAATAATATAACTTATCCTTAGTTGAAATATATTAGTTCTCTTCAAACGTTTTCGTCCATGTCACCTAAGCCAATTACAAACTTAGGATATAATTAAATCGTTATTTTTCTGAATACTACAACCTATCCTAAGTTTAAATATAGTAGTTCACTTCAAACGCCGTCGTCCATGTCACATACGGCAATTACAAACTTAGGATATAATTAAATCGTCATTTTTTAGAATAATACAACTTATCCTAAGTTTGAATATTGTAGTTCGCTTCAAATGCCGTCGTCCCTGTCACATAAGCCAATTACAAACTTAGGATATAATTAATTCGTCATTTTCTGAATAATACAACTTATCCTAAGTTTGAATATAGTAGTTCGTTTCAAACGCCATCGTCCATGTCAAATAAGACAATTACAAACTTAGGATATATTTAAATCGTCATTTTTCTGAATAATACAACCTATCCAAAGTTTGAATATAGTAGTTTGCTTCAAACGCCGTCGTCCATATCACATAAGCCAATTACAAACTTAGGATATAAATAAATCGTCATTTTTCTGAATACTACAACTTATCCTAATTTTAAATATAGTAGTTCGTTTCAAACGCCGTCGTCCATGTCACGTAAGCCAATTACAAACTTAGGATATAATTAAATCGTTATTTTTCTGAATAATACAACTTATCCTAAGTTTGAATATTGTAGTTCCCTTCAAATGCCGTCGCCCTGTCACATAAGCCAATTACAAACTTAGGATATAATTAATTCGTCATTTTTCTGAATACTACAACTTATCCTAATTTTAAATATAGTAGTTCGTTTCAAACGCCGTCGTCCATGTCACATACGGCAATTACAAACTTAGGATATAATTAAATCGTCATTTTTCAGAATAATACAACTTATCCTAAGTTTGAATATTGTAGTTCGCTTCAAATGCCGTCGTCCCTGTCACATAAGCCAATTACAAACTTAGGATATAATTAATTCGTCATTTTCTGAATAATACAACTTATCCTAAGTTTGAATATAGTAGTTCGTTTCAAACGCCGTCGTCCATGTCACATAAGACAATTACAAACTTAGGATATAATTAAATCGTCATTTTTCGGAATAATACAACCTATCCTAAGTTTGAATATAGTAGTTTGCTTCAAACGCCGTCGTCCATGTCACATAAGCCAATTACAAACTTAGGATATAATTAAATCGTCATTTTTCTGAATAATACAACCTATCCTAAGTTTGAATATAATAGTTCGCTTCAAACGTCGTCGTCCATGTCACATAAGCCAATTACAAAATTACGATATAATTAAATCATCATTTTTCTTAATAATACAACCTATCCTAAGTTTGAATATAGTAGTTCGCTTCAAACGCCGTCGTCCATGTAACATAAGCCAATTACAAACTTAGGATATAATTAAATCATCATTTTTCTGAATAATTCGACTTATCGTAAGTTTAAATATAGTAGTTTGTTTCAAACGCCGTCGTCCATGTCACATAAGCCAATTACAAACTTAAGATATAATTAAATCATTATTTTTCTGAATAATACAACTTATCCTAAGTTTGAATATAGTAGTTTGCTTCAAACGCCGTCGTCCATGTCACATAAGCCAGTTACAAACTTAGGATATAATTAATTCGTCATTTTTCTGAATAATATAACTTATCCTTAGTTGAAATATATTAGTTCTCTTCAAACGTTGTCGTCCATGTCACCTAAGCCAATTACAAACTTAGGATATAATTAAATCGTCATTTTTCTGAATACTACAACCTATCCTAAGTTTGAAAATAGTAGTTCAC
Organism: Pseudognaphalium luteoalbum; assembly: GCA_963422505.1. NCBI lineage: Eukaryota > Viridiplantae > Streptophyta > Magnoliopsida > Asterales > Asteraceae > Pseudognaphalium > Pseudognaphalium luteoalbum. The sequence continues at coordinate 88,869,030 of OY730197.1, forward strand.
TTCAAACGCCGTCGTCCATGTCACATACGGCAATTACAAACTTAGGATATAATTAAATCGTCATTTTTTAGAATAATACAACTTATCCTAAGTTTGAATATTGTAGTTCGCTTCAAATGTCGTCGTCCCTGTCACATAAGCCAATTACAAACTTAGGATATAATTAATTCGTCATTTTCTGAATAATACAACTTATCCTAAGTTTGAATATAGTAGTTCGTTTCAAACGCCGTCGTCCATGTCAAATAAGACAATTACAAACTTAGGATATATTTAAATCGTCATTTTTCTGAATAATACAACCTATCCAAAGTTTGAATATAGTAGTTTACTTCAAACGCCGTCGTCCATATCACATAAGCCAATTACAAACTTAGGATATAAATAAATCGTCATTTTTCTGAATACTACAACTTATCCTAATTTTAAATATAGTAGTTCGTTTCAAACGCCGTCGTCCATGTCACATAAGCCAATTACAAACTTAGGATATAATTAAATCGTTATTTTTCTGAATAATACAACGTATCCTAAGTTTGAATATTGTAGTTCCCTTCAAATGCCGTCGCCCTGTCACATAAGCCAATTACAAACTTAGGATATAATTAATTCGTCATTTTTCAGAATACTACAACTTATCCTAATTTTAAATATAGTAGTTCGTTTCAAACGCCGTCGTCCATGTCACATACGGCAATTACAAACTTAGGATATAATTAAATCGTCATTTTTCAGAATAATACAACTTATCCTTAGTTTGACTATTGTAGTTCGCTTCAAATGCCGTCGTCCCTGTCACATAAGCCAATTACAAACTTAGGATATAATTAATTCGTCATTTTTCAGAATAATACAACTTATCCTAAGTTTGAATATAGTAGTTCGTTTTAAACGCCGTCGTCCATGTCACATAAGACAATTAAAAACTTAGGATATAATTAAATCGTCATTTTTCTGAATAATACAACCTATCCTAAGTTTGAATATAGTAGTTTGCTTCAAACGCTGTCGTCCATGTCACATAAGCCAATTACAAACTTAGGATATAATTAAATCGTCATTTTTCTGAATAATACAACCTATCCTAAGTTTGAATATAATAGTTCGCTTCAAACGTCGTCGTCCATGTCACATAAGCCAATTACAAAATTACGATATAATTAAATCGTCATTTTTCTGAATAATACAACTTATCCTAAGTTTAAATATAGTAGTTCGTTTCAAACGTCGTCGTCCATGTCACATAAGACAATTAGAAACTGAGGATATAATTAAATCGTTATTTTTCTGAATATTACAACTTATCCTAAGTTTAAATATAGTAGTTGGTTTCAAATTCCGTCGTCTATGTCACATAAGCCAATTACAAACTTAGGATATAATTAAATCGTTATTTTTCTGAATAATACAACTTATCCTAAGTTTGAATATAGTAGTTCACATCAAACGCCGTCGTCCATGTCACATAAGCCAATTGCAAACTTACGATATAATTAAATCGTCATTTTTCTGAAAAATACAACTTATCCTAAGTTTGAATTTAGTAGTTCGTTTCAAAAGCCGTCGGCCATGTCACATAAGCCAATTACAAATTTAGGATATAATTAATTCGTTATTTTTCTAAATAATACAACTTATTCTAAGTTTGAATATAGTAGTTCGTATAAAACGCCGTCGTCCATGTCACATAAGACAATTACAAACTTAGGATATAATTAAATCGTCATTTTTCTAAATAATACAACCTATCCTAAGTTTGAATATAGTAGTTTGCTTCAAACGCCGTCGTCCATATCACATAAGCCAATTACAAACTTAGGATATAAATAAATCGTCATTTTTCTGAATAGTACAACTTATCCTAATTTTAAAAATAGTAGTTCGTTTCAAACGCCGTCGTCCATGTCACATAAGCCAATTACAAACTTAGGATATAATTAAATCGTTATTTTTCTGAATAATACAACTTATCCTAAGTTTGAATATTGTAGTTCCCTTCAAATGTCGTCGCCCTGTCACATAAGCCAATTACAAACTTAGGATATAATTAATTCGTCATTTTTCTGAATACTACAACTTATCCTAATTTTAAATATATTAGTTCGTTTCAAACGCCGTCGTCCATGTCACATACGGCAATTACAAACTTAGGATATAATTAAATCGTCATTTTTCATAATAATACAACTTATCCTAAGTTTGAATATTGTAGTTCGCTTCAAATGCCGTCGTCCCTGTCACATAAGCCAATTACAAACTTAGGATATAATTAATTCGTCATTTTCTGAATAATACAACTTATCCTAAGTTTAAATATAGTAGTTCGTTTCAAACGCCGTCGTCCATGTCACATAAGACAATTACAAACTTAGGATATAATTAAATCGTCATTTATCTGAATAATACAACCTATCCTAAGTTTGAATATAGTAGTTTGCTTCAAACGCCGTCGTCCATGTCACATAAGCCAATTACAAACTTAGGATATAATTAAATCGTCATTTTTCTGAATAATACAACCTATCCTAAGTTTGAATATAATAGTTCGCTTCAAACGTCGTCGTCCATGTCACATAAGCCAATTACAAAATTACGATATAATTAAATCGTCATTTTTCTGAATAATACAACTTATCCTAAGTTTAAATATAGTAGTTGGTTTCAAATTCCGTCGTCTATGTCACATAAGCCAATTACAAACTTAGGATATAATTAAATCGTTATTTTTCTGAATAATACAACTTATCCTAAGTATGAATATAGTAGTTCACATCAAACGCCGTCGTCCATGTCACATAAGCCAATTGCAAACTTACGATATAATTAAATCGTCATTTTTCTGAAAAATGCAACTTATCCTAAGTTTGAATTTAGTAGTTCGTTTCAAACGCCGTCGGCCATGTCACATAAGCCAATTACAAACTTGGGATATAATTAATTCGTCATTTTTCTGAATAAAACAACTTATCCTAAGTTTAAATATAATAGGTCGCTTCAAACGCCGTCGTCTATGTCACATATGCCAATTACAAACTTAGGATATATTTAAATCGTCATTTTTCTGAATAATACAACCTATCCTAAGTTTGAATATAGTAGTTCGCTTCAAACGTCGTCGTCCATGTCACATACGGCAATTACAAACTTAGGATATAATTAATTCGTCATTTTTTCTTAATAATACAACTTATCCTAAGTTTAAATATAGTAGTTGGTTTCAAATTCCGTCGTCTATGTCACATAAGCCAATTACAAACTTAGGATATAATTAAATCGTTATTTTTCAGAATAAAACAACTTATCCTAAGTTTAAATATAGTAGGTCGCTTCAAACGCCGTCGTCTATGTCACATATGCCAATTACAAACTTAGGATATATTTAAATCATCATTTTTCTGAATAATACAACCTATCCTAAGTTTGAATATAGTAGTTCGCTTCAAACGCCGTCGTCCATGTCACATACGGCAATTACAAACTGAGGATATAATTAATTCGTCATTTTTTCTTAATAATACAACTTATCCTAAGTTTGAATATAGTAGTTCATTTCAAATGCCGTCGTCCATGTCACAAAAGACAATTACAAACTTAGGATATAATTAAATCATCATTTTTCTGAATAATACAACCTATCCTAAGTTTGAATATTGTAGTTCGCTTCAAACGCCGTCTTCCATGTAACATAAGCCAATTACAAACTTAGGATATAATTAAATCATCATTTTTCTGAATAATACGACTTATCCTAAGTTTAAATATAGTAGTTTGTTTCAAACGCCGTCGTCCATGTCACATAAGCCAATTACAAACTTAAGATATAATTAAATCATTATTTTTTTGAATAATACAACTTATCCTAAGTTTGAATATAGTAGTTCGCTTCAAACGCCGTCGTCCATGTCACATAAGCCAATTACAAACTTAGGATATAATTAAATCGTCATTTTTCTAAATAATACAACCTATCCTAAGTTTGAATATAGTAGTTCGTTTCAAACGCCGTCGGCCATGTCACATATGCCAATTACAAACTTAGGATATAATTAATTCGTCATTTTTCTGAATAATATAACTTATCCTTAGTTGAAATATATTAGTTCTCTTCAAACGTTGTCGTCCATGTCACCTAAGCCAATTACAAACTTAGGATATAATTAAATCGTCATTTTTCTGAATAATACAACCTATCCTAAGTTTGAATATAGTAGTTCACTTCAAACGCCGTCGTCCATGTCACATACGGCAATTACAAACTTAGGATATAATTAAATCGTCATTTTTTAGAATAATACAACTTATCCTAAGTTTGAATATTGTAGTTCGCTTCAAATGCCGTCGTCCCTGTCACATAAGCCAATTACAAACTTAGGATATAATTAATTCATCATTTTCTGAATAATACAACTTATCCTAAGTTTGAATATAGTAGTTCGTTTCAAACGCCGTCGTCCATGTCAAATAAGACAATTACAAACTTAGGATATATTTAAATCGTCATTTTTCTGAATAATACAACCTATCCAAAGTTTGAATATAGTAGTTTGCTTCAAACGCCGTCGTCCATATCACATAAGCCAATTACAAACTTAGGATATAAATAAATCGTCATTTTTCTGAATACTACAACTTATCCTAATTTTAAAAATAGTAGTTCGTTTCAAACGCCGTCGTCCATGTCACATAAGCCAATTACAAACTTAGGATATAATTAAATCGTTACTTTTCTGAATAATACAACTTATCCTAAGTTTGAATATTGTAGTTCCCTTCAAATGCCGTCGCCCTGTCACATAAGCCAATTACAAACTTAGGATATAATTAATTCGTCATTTTTCTGAATACTACAACTTATCCTAATTTTAAATATATTAGTTTGTTTCAAACGCCGTCGTCCATGTCACATACGGCAATTACAAACTTAGGATATAATTAAATCGTCATTTTTCATAATAATACAACTTATCCTAAGTTTGAATATTGTAGTTCGCTTCAAATGCCGTCATCCCTGTCACATAAGCCAATTACAAACTTAGGATATAATTAATTCGTCATTTTCTGAACAATACAACTTATCCTAAGTTTGAATATAGTAGTTCGTTTCAAACGCCGTCGTCCATGTCACATAAGACAATTACAAACTTAGGATATAATTAAATCGTCATTTTTCTGAATAATACAACCTATCCTAAGTTTGAATATAGTAGTTTGCTTCAAACGCCGTCGTCCATGTCACATAAGCCAATTACAAACTTAAGATATAATTAAATCGTCATTTTTCTGAATAATACAACCTATCCTAAGTTTGAATATAATAGTTCGCTTCAAACGTCGTCGTCCATGTCACATAAGCCAATTACAAAGTTACGATATAATTAAATCGTCATTTTTCTGAATAATACAACTTATCCTAAGTTTAAATATAGTAGTTGGTTTCAAATTCCGTCGTCTATGTCACATAAGCCAATTACAAACTTAGGATATAATTAAATCATTATTTTTCTGAATAATACAACTTATCCTAAGTTTGAATATAGTAGTTCACATCAAACGCCGTCGTCCATGTCACATAAGCCAATTGCAAACTTACGATATAATTAAATCGTCATTTTTCTGAAAAATACAACTTATCCTAAGTTTGAATTTAGTAGTTCGTTTCAAACGCCGTCGGCCATGTCACATATGCCAATTACAAACTTAGGATATAATAATTCGTCATTTTTCTGAATAAAACAACTTACCCTAAGTTTAAATATAGTAGGTCGCTTCAAACGCCGTCGTCTATGTTACATATGCCAATTACAAACTTAGGATATATTTAAATCGTCATTTTTCTGAATAATACAACCTATCCTAAGTTTGAATATAGTAGTTCGCTTCAAACGCCGTCGTCCATGTCACATACGGCAATTACAAACTTAGGATATAATTAATTCGTCATTTTTTCTTAATAATACAACTTATCCTAAGTTTAAATATAGTAGTTGGTTTCAAATTCCGTCGTCTATGTCACATAAGCCAATTACAAACTTAGGATATAATTAAATCGTTATTTTTCTGAATAATACAACTTATCCTAAGTTTGAATATAGTAGTTCGTTTCAAACGCCGTCGTCCATGTCAAATAAGCCAATTGCAAACTTACGATATATTTAAATCGGCATTTTTCTGAATAATACAACCTATCCAAAGTTTGAATATAGTAGTTCGTTTCAAACGCCGTCGGCCATGACACATAAACCAACTACAAACTTAGGATATAATTAATTCGTCATTTTTCTGAATAAAACAACTTATCCTAAGTTTAAATATAGTAGGTCGCTTCAAACGCCATCGTCTATGTCACATATGCCAATTACAAACTTAGGATATATTTAAATCGTCATTTTTCTGAAAAATACAACCTATCCTAAGTTTGAATATAGTAGTTCGCTTCAAACGCCGTCGTCCATGTCACATACGGCAATTACAAATTTAGGATATAATTAATTCGTCATTTTTTCTTAATAATACAACTTATCCTAAGTTTGAATATAGTAGTTCGTTTCAAATGCCGTCGTCCATGTCACAAAAGACAATTACAAACTTAGGATATAATTAAATCATCATTTTTCTGAATAATACAACCTATCCTAAGTTTGAATATAGTAGTTCGCTTCAAACGCCGTCGTCCATGTAACATAAGCCAATTAAAAACTTAGGATATAATTAAATCATCATTTTTCTGAATAATACGACTTATCCTAAGTTTAAATATAGTAGTTTGTTTCAAACACCGTCGTCCATGTCACATAAGCCAATTACAAACTTAAGATATAATTAAATCATTATTTTTCTGAATAATACAACTTATCCTAAGTTTGAATATAGTAGTTCGCTTCAAACGCCGTCGTCCATGTCACATAAGCCAATTACAAACTTAGGATATAATTAATTCGTCATTTTTCTGAATAATATAACTTATTCTAAGTTGAAATATCTTAGTTCTCTTCAAACGTTGTCGTCCATGTCACCTAAGCCAATTACAAACTTAGGATATAATTAAATCGTCATTTTTCTGAATAATACAACCTATCCTAAGTTTGAATATAGTAGTTCACTTCAAACGCCGTCGTCCATGTCACATACGGCAATTACAAACTTAGGATATAATTAAATCGTCATTTTTCAGAATAATACAACTTATCCTAAGTTTGAATATTGTAGTTCGCTTCAAATACCGTCGTCCCTGTCACATAAGCCAATTACAAACTTAGGATATAATTAATTCGTCATTTTCTGAATAATACAACTTATCCTAAGTTTGAACATAGTAGTTCGTTTCAAACGCCGTCGTCCATGTCAAATAAGACAATTACAAACTTAGGATATAATTAAATCGTCATTTTTCTGAATACTACAACTTATCCTAATTTTAAATATAATAGTTAGTTTCAAACGCCGTCGTCCATGTCACATAAGCCAATTACAAACTTAGGATATAATTAAATCGTTATTTTTCTGAATAATACAACTTATCCTAAGTTTGAATATTGTAGTTCGCTTCAAATGCCGTCGTCCCTGTCACATAAGCCAATTACAAACTTAGGATATAATTAATTCGTCATTTTTCTGAATACTACAACTTATCCTAATTTTAAATATAGTAGTTTGTTTCAAACGCCGTCGTCCATGTCACATACGGCAATTACAAACTTAGGATATAATTAAATCGTCATTTTTCAGAATAATACAACTTATCCTAAGTTTGAATATTGTAGTTCGCTTCAAATGCCGTCGTCCCTGTCACATAAGCCAATTACAAACTTAGGATATAATTAATTCGTCATTTTCTGAATAATACAACTTATCCTAAGTTTGAATATAGTAGTTCGTTTAAAACGCCGTCGTCCATGTCAAATAAGACAATTTCAAACTTAGGATATATTTAAATCGTCATTTTTTTGAATAATACAACCTATCCAAAGTTTGAATATAGTAGTTTGCTTCAAACGCCGTCGTCCATATCACATAAGCCAATTACAAACTTAGGATATAAATAAATCGTCATTTTTCTGAATACTACAACTTATCCTAATTTTAAATATAGTAGTTCGTTTCAAACGCCGTCGTCTATGTCACATATGCCAATTACAAACTTAGGATATATTTAAATCATCATTTTTTTAAATAATACAACCTATCCTAAGTTTGAATATAGTAGTTCGCTTCAAACGCCGTCGTCCATGTCACATACGGTAATTACAAACTTAGGATATAATTAATTCGTCATTTTTTCTTAATAATACAACTTATCCTAAGTTTGAATATAGTAGTTCGTTTCAAATGCCGTCGTCCATGTCACAAAAGACAATTACAAACTTAGGATATAATTAAATCATCATTTTTCTGAATAATACGACTTATCCTAAGTTTAAATATAGTACTTTGTTTCAAACGCCGTCGTCCATGTCACATAAGCCAATTACAAACTTAAGATATAATTAAATCATTATTTTTCTGAATAATACAACTTATCCTATGTTTGAATATAGTAGTTCGCTTCAAACGCCGTCGTCCATGTCACATAAGCCAATTACAAACTTAGGATATAATTAATTCGTCATTTTTCTGAATAATATAACTTATCCTAAGTTGAAATATCTTAGTTCTCTTCAAACGTTGTCGTCCATGTCACCTAAGCCAATTACAAACTTAGGATATAATTAAATCGTCATTTTTCTGAATAATACAACCTATCCTAAGTTTGAATATAGTAGTTCACTTCAAACGCCGTCGTCCATGTCACATACGGCAATTACAAACTTAGGATATAATTAAATCGTCATTTTTCAGAATAATACAACTTATCCTAAGTTTGAATATTGTAGTTCGCTTCAAATACCGTCGTCCCTGTCACATAAGCCAATTACAAACTTAGGATATAATTAATTCGTCATTTTCTGAATAATACAACTTATCCTAAGTTTGAACATAGTAGTTCGTTTCAAACGCCGTCGTCCATGTCAAATAAGACAATTACAAACTTAGGATATAATTAAATCGTCATTTTTCTGAATACTACAACTTATCCTAATTTTAAATATAATAGTTCGTTTCAAACGCCGTCGTCCATGTCACATAAGCCAATTACAAACTTAGGATATAATTAAATCGTTATTTTTCTGAATAATACAACTTATCCTAAGTTTGAATATTGTAGTTCGCTTCAAATGCCGTCGTCCCTGTCACATAAGCCAATTACAAACTTAGGATATAATTAATTCGTCATTTTTCTGAATACTACAACTTATCCTAATTTTAAATATAGTAGTTTGTTTCAAACGCCGTCGTCCATGTCACATACGGCAATTACAAACTTAGGATATAATTAAATCGTCATTTTTCAGAATAATACAACTTATCCTAAGTTTGAATATTGTAGTTCGCTTCAAATGCCGTCGTCCCTGTCACATAAGCCAATTACAAACTTAGGATATAATTAATTCGTCATTTTCTGAATAATACAACTTATCCTAAGTTTGAATATAGTAGTTCGTTTAAAACGCCGTCGTCCATGTCAAATAAGACAATTTCAAACTTAGGATATATTTAAATCGTCATTTTTTTGAATAATACAACCTATCCAAAGTTTGAATATAGTAGTTTGCTTCAAACGCCGTCGTCCATATCACATAAGCCAATTACAAACTTAGGATATAAATAAATCGTCATTTTTCTGAATACTACAACTTATCCTAATTTTAAATATAGTAGTTCGTTTCAAACGCCGTCATCTATGTCACATATGCCAATTACAAACTTAGGATATATTTAAATCATCATTTTTTTAAATAATACAACCTATCCTAAGTTTGAATATAGTAGTTCGCTTCAAACGCCGTCGTCCATGTCACATACGGTAATTACAAACTTAGGATATAATTAATTCGTCATTTTTTCTTAATAATACAACTTATCCTAAGTTTGAATATAGTAGTTCGTTTCAAATGCCGTCGTCCATGTCACAAAAGACAATTACAAACTTAGGATATAATTAAATCATCATTTTTCTGAATAATACGACTTATCCTAAGTTTAAATATAGTACTTTGTTTCAAACGCCGTCGTCCATGTCACATAAGCCAATTACAAACTTAAGATATAATTAAATCATTATTTTTCTGAATAATACAACTTATCCTATGTTTGAATATAGTAGTTCGCTTCAAACGCCGTCGTCCATGTCACATAAGCCAATTACAAACTTAGGATATAATTAATTCGTCATTTTTCTGAATAATATAACTTATCCTAAGTTGAAATATCTTAGTTCTCTTCAAACGTTGTCGTCCATGTCACCTAAGCCAATTACAAACTTAGGATATAATTAAATCGTCATTTTTCTGAATAATACAACCTATCCTAAGTTTGAATATAGTAGTTCACTTCAAACGCCGTCGTCCATGTCACATACGGCAATTACAAACTTAGGATATAATTAAATCGTCATTTTTCAGAATAATACAACTTATCCTAAGTTTGAATATTGTAGTTCGCTTCAAATACTGTCGTCCCTGTCACATAAGCCAATTACAAACTTAGGATATAATTAATTCGTCATTTTCTTAATAATACAACTTATCCTAAGTTTGAACATAGTAGTTCGTTTCAAACGCCGTCGTCCATGTCAAATATGACAATTACAAACTTAGGATATATTTAAATCGTCATTTTTCTGAATAATACAACCTATCCAAAGTTTGAATATAGTAGTTTGCTTCAAACGCCGTCGTCCATATCACATAAGCCAATTACAAACTTAGGATATAAATAAATCGTCATTTTTCTGAATACTACAACTTATCCTAATTTTAAATATAGTAGTTCGTTTCAAACGCCGTCGTCCATGTCACATAAGCCAATTACAAACTTAGGATATAATTAAATCATTATTTTTCTGAATAATACAACTTATCCTAAGTTTGAATATAGTAGTTCGCTTCAAACGCCGTCGTCCATGTCACATAAGCCAATTACAAACTTAGGATATAATTAATTCGTCATTTTTCTGAATAATATAACTTATTCTAAGTTGAAATATCTTAGTTCTCTTCAAACGTTGTCGTCCATGTCACCTAAGCCAATTACAAACTTAGGATATAATTAAATCGTCATTTTTCTGAATAATACAACCTATCCTAAGTTTGAATATAGTAGTTCACTTCAAACGCCGTCGTCCATGTCACATACGGCAATTACAAACTTAGGATATAATTAAATCGTCATTTTTCAGAATAATACAACTTATCCTAAGTTTGAATATTGTAGTTCGCTTCAAATACCGTCGTCCCTGTCACATAAGCCAATTACAAACTTAGGATATAATTAATTCGTCATTTTCTGAATAATACAACTTATCCTAAGTTTGAACATAGTAGTTCGTTTCAAACGCCGTCGTCCATGTCAAATAAGACAATTACAAACTTAGGATATAATTAAAATCGTCATTTTTCTGAATACTACAACTTATCCTAATTTTAAATATAATAGTTCGTTTCAAACGCCGTCGTCCATGTCACATAAGCCAATTACAAACTTAGGATATAATTAAATCGTTATTTTTCTGAATAATACAACTTATCCTAAGTTTGAATATTGTAGTTCGCTTCAAATGCCGTCGTCCCTGTCACATAAGCCAATTACAAACTTAGGATATAATTAATTCGTCATTTTTCTGAATACTACAACTTATCCTAATTTTAAATATAGTAGTTTGTTTCAAACGCCGTCGTCCATGTCACATACGGCAATTACAAACTTAGGATATAATTAAATCGTCATTTTTCAGAATAATACAACTTATCCTAAGTTTGAATATTGTAGTTCGCTTCAAATGTCGTCGTCCCTGTCACATAAGCCAATTACAAACTTAGGATATAATTAATTCGTCATTTTCTGAATAATACAACTTATCCTAAGTTTGAATATAGTAGTTCGTTTAAAACGCCGTCGTCCATGTCAAATAAGACAATTTCAAACTTAGGATATATTTAAATCGTCATTTTTTTGAATAATACAACCTATCCAAAGTTTGAATATAGTAGTTTGGTTCAAACGCCGTCGTCCATATCACATAAGCCAATTACAAACTTAGGATATAAATAAATCGTCATTTTTCTGAATACTACAACTTATCCTAATTTTAAATATAGTAGTTCGTTTCAAACGCCGTCGTCTATGTCACATATGCCAATTACAAACTTAGGATATATTTAAATCATCATTTTTTTAAATAATACAACATATCCTAAGTTTGAATATAGTAGTTCGCTTCAAACGCCGTCGTTCATGTCACATACGGTAATTACAAACTTAGGATATAATTAATTCGTCATTTTTTCTTAATAATACAACTTATCCTAAGTTTGAATATAGTAGTTCGTTTCAAATGCCGTCGTCCATGTCACAAAAGACAATTACAAACTTAGGATATAATTAAATCATCATTTTTCTGAATAATACGACTTATCCTAAGTTTAAATATAGTACTTTGTTTCAAACGCCGTCGTCCATGTCACATAAGCCAATTACAAACTTAAGATATAATTAAATCATTATTTTTCTGAATAATACAACTTATCCTATGTTTGAATATAGTAGTTCGCTTCAAACGCCGTCGTCCATGTCACATAAGCCAATTACAAACTTAGGATATAATTAATTCGTCATTTTTCTGAATAATATAACTTATCCTAAGTTGAAATATCTTAGTTCTCTTCAAACGTTGTCGTCCATGTCACCTAAGCCAATTACAAACTTAGGATATAATTAAATCGTCATTTTTCTGAATAATACAACCTATCCTAAGTTTGAATATAGTAGTTCACTTCAAACGCCGTCGTCCATGTCACATACGGCAATTACAAACTTAGGATATAATTAAATCGTCATTTTTCAGAATAATACAACTTATCCTAAGTTTGAATATTGTAGTTCGCTTCAAATACTGTCGTCCCTGTCACATAAGCCAATTACAAACTTAGGATATAACTAATTCGTCATTTTCTTAATAATACAACTTATCCTAAGTTTGAACATAGTAGTTCGTTTCAAACGCCGTCGTCCATGTCAAATATGACAATTACAAACTTAGGATATATTTAAATCGTCATTTTTCTGAATAATACAACCTATCAAAAGTTTGAATATAGTAGTTTGCTTCAAACGCCGTCGTCCATATCACATAAGCCAATTACAAACTTAGGATATAAATAAATCGTCATTTTTCTGAATACTACAACTTATCCTAATTTTAAATATAGTAGTTCGTTTCAAACGCCGTCGTCCATGTCACATAAGCCAATTACAAACTTAGGATATAATTAAATCGTTATTTTTCTGAATAATACAACTTATCCTAAGTTTGAATATTGTAGTTCGCTTCAAATGTCGTCGTCCCTGTCACATAAGCCAATTACAAACTTAGGATATAATTAATTCGTCATTTTTCTGAATACTACAACTTATCCTAATTTTAAATATAGTAGTTCGTTTCAAACGCCGTCGTCCATGTCACATACGGCAATTACAAACTTAGGATATCATTAAATCGTCATTTTTCAGAATAATACAACTTATCCTAAGTTTGAATATTGTAGTTCGCTTCAAATGCCGTCGTCCCTGTCACATAAGCCAATTACAAACTTAGGATATAATTAATTCGTCATTTTCTGAATAATACAACTTATCCTAAGTTTGAATATAGTAGTTCGTTTCAAACGCCGTCGTCCATGTCAAATAAGACAATTTCAAACTTAGGATATATTTAAATCGTCATTTTTCTGAATAATACAACCTATCCAAAGTTTGAATATAGTAATTCGTTTCAAACGCCGTCGGCCATGACACATAAGTCAATTACAAACTTAGGATATAATTAATTCGTCATTTTTCTGAATAATACAATTTATCCTAAGTTTAAATATAGTAGTTCGCTTCAAACGCCGTCGTCTATGTCACATATGCCAATTACAAACTTAGGATATATTTAAATCATCATTTTTCTAAATAATACAACCTATCCTAAGTTTGAATATAGTAGTTCGCTTCAAACGCCGTCGTCCATGTCACATACGGCAATTACAAACTTAGGATATAATTAATTCGTCATTTTTTCTTAATAATACAACTTATCCTAAGTTTGAATATAGTAGTTCGTTTCAAATGCCGTCGTCCATGTCACATATGACAATTACAAACTTAGGATATAATTAAATCATCATTTTTCTGAATAATACAACCTATCCTAAGTTTGAATATAGTAGTTCGCTTCAAACGCCGTCGTCCATGTAACATAAGCCAATTACAAACTTAGGAGATAATTAAATCATCATTTTTCTGAATAATACGACTTATCCTAAGTTTAAATATAGTTGTTTGTTTCAAACGCAGTCGTCCATGTCACATAAGCCAATTACAAACTTAACATATAATTAAATCATTATTTTTCTGAATAATACAACTTATCCTAAGTTTGAATATAGTAGTTCGCTTCAAACGCCGTCGTCCATGTCACATAAGCCAATTACAAACTTAGGATATAATTAATTCGTCATTTTTCTTAATAATACAACCTATCCTAAGTTTGAATATAGTAGTTCGCTTCAAACGCCGTCATCCATGTCACATAAGCCAATTACAAACATAGGAAATAATTAAATCGTCATTTTTCTGAATACTACAACTTATCCTAATTTTAAATATAGTAGTTCGTTTCAAACGCCGTCGTCCATGTCACATAAGCCAATTACAAACATAGGAAATAATTAAATCGTTATTTTTCTGAATAATACAACTTATCCTAAGTTTGAATATAGTAGTTCGCTTCAAACGCCGTCGTCTATGTCACATATGCCAATTACAAACTTAGGATATAATTAAATCGTCATTTTTCTGAATAATACAAACTATCCTAAGTTTAAATATAGTAGTTCGTTTCAAATGCCGTCGTCTATGTCACATAAGCCAATTACATACTTAGGATATATTTAAAATCGTCATTTTTCTGAATAATACAACCTATCCTAGGTTTGAATATAGTAGTTCGCTTCAAACGCCGTCGTCCATGTCACATACGGCAATTACAAACTTAGGATATAAATAATTCGTCATTTTTTCTTAATAATACAACTTATCCTAAGTTTGAATATAGTAGTTCATTTCGAACGCCGTCGTCCATGTCACATAAGAAAATTACAAACTTAGGATATAATTAAATCATCATTTTTCTGATTAATACAACCTATCCTATGTTTGAATATAGTAGATCGCTTCAAATGTCGTCGTCCATGTCACATATGCCAATTACAAACTTAGGATATAATTAAATCTTCATTTTTCTGAATAATACAACTTATCCTAAGTTTGAATATAATAGTTCGCTTCAAACGTCGTCGTCCATGTGACATAAGCCAATTACAAAATTACGATATAATTAAATCGTCATTTTTCTGAATAATACAACTTATCCGAAGTTTGAATATAGTAGTTCGCTTCAAACGCCGTCGGCCATGTCACATAAGCCAATTACAAATTTTGGATATAATTAATTCGTCATTTTTCTGAATAATATAATTTATCCTAAGTTTAAATATATAAGTTCTCTTCAAACGTTGTCGTCCATGTCACCTAAGCCAATTACAAACTTAGGATATAATTAAATCGTCATTTTTCTGAATAATACAACCTATCCTAAGTTTGAATATAGTAGTTCACTTCAAACGCCGTCGTCCATGTCACATACGGCAATTACAAACTTAGGATATAATTAAATCGTCATTTTTCAGAATAATACAACTTATCCTAAGTTTGAATATTGTAGTTCGCTTCAAATGCCGTCGTCCCTGTCACATAAGCCAATTACAAAATTACGATATAATTAAATCGTCATTTTTCTGAATAATACAACTTATCCGAAGTTTGAATATAGTAATTCGCTTCAAACGCCGTCGGCCATGTCACATAAGCCAATTACAAACTTTGGATATAATTAATTCGTCATTTTTCTGAATAATATAACTTATCCTAACTTTAAATATATTAGTTCTCTTCAATCGTTGTCGTCCATGTCACCTAAGCCAATTACAAACTTAGGATATAATTAAATCGTCATTTTTCTGAATAATACAACCTATCTTAAGTTTGAATATAGTAGTTCGTTTCAAACGCCGTCGTCCATGTCACATATGGCAATTACAAACTTAGGATATAATTAAATCGTCATTTTTCAGAATAATACAACTTATCCTAAGTTTGAATATTGTAGTTCGCTTCAAATGTCGTCGTCCCTGTCACATAAGCCAATTACAAACTTAGGATATAATTAATTCGTCATTTTCTGAATAATACAACTTATCCTAAGTTTGAATATAGTAGTTCGTTTCAAACGCCATCGTCCATGTCAAATAAGACAATTACAAATTTAGGATATATTTAAATCGTCATTTTTCTAAATAATACAACCTATCCAAAGTTTGAAATAGTAGTTCGTTTCAAACGCCGTCGGCCATGTCACATAAGCCAATTACAAACTTAGGATATAATTAATTCGTCATTTTTCTGAATAATACAACTTATCCTAAGTTTGAATATAGTAGTTCGTTTCAAATGCCGTCGTCCATGTCACATAAGACAATTACAAACTTAGGATATAATTAAATCATCATTTTTCTGAATAATACAACCTATCCTAAGTTTGAATATAGTAGTTCGCTTCAAACGCCGTCGTCCATGTAACATAAGCCAATTACAAACTTAGGATATAATTAAATCATCATTTTTCTGAATAATACGACTTATCCTAAGTTTAAATATAGTAGTTTGTTTCAAACGCCGTCGTCCATGTCACATAAGCCAATTACAAACATAAGATATAATTAAATCATTATTTTTCTGAAGAATGCAACTTATCCTAAGTTTGAATATAGTAGTTCGCTTCAAACGCCGTCGTCCATGTCACATAAGCCAATTACAAACTTAGGATATAATTAATTCGTCATTTTTCAGAATAATACAACTTATCCTAAGTTTAAATAAAGTAGTTCGCTTCAAACGCCGTCGTCCATGTCACATAAGCCAATTACAAAATTAGGATATAATTAAATCGTCAATTTTCTTAATAATACAACCTATCCTAAGTTTGAATATAGTAGTTCGCTTCAAACGCCGTCATCCATGTCACATACGGCAATTACAAACTTAGGATATAATTAAATTGTCATTTTTCAAAATAATACCACCTATCCTAAGTTTGAATATAGTAGTTCATTTCGAACGCCGTCGTCCATGTCACATAAGCCAATTACAAACTTAGGATATAATTAAATCGTCATTTTTTTGAATACTACAACTTATCCTAATTTTAAATATAGTAGTTCATTTCAAACGCCGTCGTCCATGTCACATAAGCCAATTACAAACTTAGGATATAATTAAATCGTCATTTTTCTGAATAATACAACCTATCCTAAGTTTGAATATAGTAGTTCGTTTCAAACGCCGTCGTCCATGTCACATACGGCAATTACAAACTTAGGATATAATTAAATCGTCATTTTTCAGAATAATACAACTTATCCTAAGTTTGAATATTGTAGTTCGCTTCAAATGTCGTCGTCCCTGTCACATAAGCCAATTACAAACTTAGGATATAATTAATTCGTCATTTTCTGAATAATACAACTTATCCTAAGTTTGAATATAGTAGTTCGTTTCAAACGCCATCGTCCATGTCAAATAAGACAATTACAAACTTAGGATATATTTAAATCGTCATTTTTCTGAATAATACAACCTATCCAAAGTTTGAAATAGTAGTTCGTTTCAAACGCCGTCGGCCATGTCACATAAGCCAATTACAAACTTAGGATATAATTAATTCGTCATTTTTCAGAATAATACAACTTATCCTAAGTTTGAATATTGTAGTTCGCTTCAAATGCCGTCGTCCCTGTCACATAAGCCAATTACAAAATTACGATATAATTAAATCGTCATTTTTCTGAATAATACAACTTATCCGAAGTTTGAATATAGTAATTCGCTTCAAACGCCGTCGGCCATGTCACATAAGCCAATTACAAACTTTGGATATAATTAATTCGTCATTTTTCTGAATAATATAACTTATCCTAACTTTAAATATATTAGTTCTCTTCAATCGTTGTCGTCCATGTCACCTAAGCCAATTACAAACTTAGGATATAATTAAATCGTCATTTTTCTGAATAATACAACCTATCTTAAGTTTGAATATAGTAGTTCGTTTCAAACGCCGTCGTCCATGTCACATATGGCAATTACAAACTTAGGATATAATTAAATCGTCATTTTTCAGAATAATACAACTTATCCTAAGTTTGAATATTGTAGTTCGCTTCAAATGTCGTCGTCCCTGTCACATAAGCCAATTACAAACTTAGGATATAATTAATTCGTCATTTTCTGAATAATACAACTTATCCTAAGTTTGAATATAGTAGTTCGTTTCAAACGCCATCGTCCATGTCAAATAAGACAATTACAAATTTAGGATATATTTAAATCGTCATTTTTCTAAATAATACAACCTATCCAAAGTTTGAAATAGTAGTTCGTTTCAAACGCCGTCGGCCATGTCACATAAGCCAATTACAAACTTAGGATATAATTAATTCATCATTTTTCTGAATAATACAACTTATCCTAAGTTTGAATATAGTAGTTCGTTTCAAATGCCGTCGTCCATGTCACATAAGACAATTACAAACTTAGGATATAATTAAATCATCATTTTTCTGAATAATACAACCTATCCTAAGTTTGAATATAGTAGTTCGCTTCAAACGCCGTCGTCCATGTAACATAAGCCAATTACAAACTTAGGATATAATTAAATCATCATTTTTCTGAATAATACGACTTATCCTAAGTTTAAATATAGTAGTTTGTTTCAAACGCCGTCGTCCATGTCACATAAGCCAATTACAAACATAAGATATAATTAAATCATTATTTTTCTGAAGAATGCAACTTATCCTAAGTTTGAATATAGTAGTTCGCTTCAAACGCCGTCGTCCATGTCACATAAGCCAATTACAAACTTAGGATATAATTAATTCGTCATTTTTCAGAATAATACAACTTATCCTAAGTTTAAATAAAGTAGTTCGCTTCAAACGCCGTCGTCCATGTCACATAAGCCAATTACAAAATTAGGATATAATTAAATCGTCAATTTTCTTAATAATACAACCTATCCTAAGTTTGAATATAGTAGTTCGCTTCAAACGCCGTCATCCATGTCACATACGGCAATTACAAACTTAGGATATAATTAAATTGTCATTTTTCAAAATAATACCACCTATCCTAAGTTTGAATATAGTAGTTCATTTCGAACGCCGTCGTCCATGTCACATAAGCCAATTACAAACTTAGGATATAATTAAATCGTCATTTTTTTGAATACTACAACTTATCCTAATTTTAAATATAGTAGTTCATTTCAAACGCCGTCGTCCATGTCACATAAGCCAATTACAAACTTAGGATATAATTAAATCGTCATTTTTCTGAATAATACAACCTATCCTAAGTTTGAATATAGTAGTTCGTTTCAAACGCCGTCGTCCATGTCACATACGGCAATTACAAACTTAGGATATAATTAAATCGTCATTTTTCAGAATAATACAACTTATCCTAAGTTTGAATATTGTAGTTCGCTTCAAATGTCGTCGTCCCTGTCACATAAGCCAATTACAAACTTAGGATATAATTAATTCGTCATTTTCTGAATAATACAACTTATCCTAAGTTTGAATATAGTAGTTCGTTTCAAACGCCATCGTCCATGTCAAATAAGACAATTACAAACTTAGGATATATTTAAATCGTCATTTTTCTGAATAATACAACCTATCCAAAGTTTGAAATAGTAGTTCGTTTCAAACGCCGTCGGCCATGTCACATAAGCCAATTACAAACTTAGGATATAATTAATTCGTCATTTTTCAGAATAATACAACTTATCCTAAGTTTGAATATTGTAGTTCGCTTCAAATGCCGTCGTCCCTGTCACATAAGCCAATTACAAAATTACGATATAATTAAATCGTCATTTTTCTGAATAATACAACTTATCCGAAGTTTGAATATAGTAATTCGCTTCAAACGCCGTCGGCCATGTCACATAAGCTAATTACAAACTTTGGATATAATTAATTCGTCATTTTTCTGAATAATATAACTTATCCTAACTTTAAATATATTAGTTCTCTTCAATCGTTGTCGTCCATGTCACCTAAGCCAATTACAAACTTAGGATATAATTAAATCGTCATTTTTCTGAATAATACAACCTATCCTAAGTTTGAATATAGTAGTTCGTTTCAAACGCCGTCGTCCATGTCACATATGGCAATTACAAACTTAGGATATAATTAAATCGTCATTTTTCAGAATAATACAACTTATCCTAAGTTTGAATATTGTAGTTCGCTTCAAATGTCGTCGTCCCTGTCACATAAGCCAATTACAAACTTAGGATATAATTAATTCGTCATTTTCTGAATAATACAACTTATCCTAAGTTTGAATATAGTAGTTCGTTTCAAACGCCATCGTCCATGTCAAATAAGACAATTACAAATTTAGGATATATTTAAATCGTCATTTTTCTGAATAATACAACCTATCCAAAGTTTGAAATAGTAGTTCGTTTCAAACGCCGTCGGCCATGTCACATAAGCCAATTACAAACTTAGGATATAATTAATTCGTCATTTTTCTGAATAATACAACTTATCCTAAGTTTGAATATAGTAGTTCGTTTCAAATGCCGTCGTCCATGTCACATAAGACAATTACAAACTTAGGATATAATTAAATCATCATTTTTCTGAATAATACAACCTATCCTAAGTTTGAATATAGTAGTTCGCTTCAAACGCCGTCGTCCATGTAACATAAGCCAATTACAAACTTAGGATATAATTAAATCATCATTTTTCTGAATAATACGACTTATCCTAAGTTTAAATATAGTAGTTTGTTTCAAACGCCGTCGTCCATGTCACATAAGCCAATTACAAACATAAGATATAATTAAATCATTATTTTTCTGAAGAATGCAACTTATCCTAAGTTTGAATATAGTAGTTCGCTTCAAACGCCGTCGTCCATGTCACATAAGCCAATTACAAACTTAGGATATAATTAATTCGTCATTTTTCAGAATAATACAACTTATCCTAAGTTTAAATAAAGTAGTTCGCTTCAAACGCCGTCGTCCATGTCACATAAGCCAATTACAAAATTAGGATATAATTAAATCGTCAATTTTCTTAATAATACAACCTATCCTAAGTTTGAATATAGTAGTTCGCTTCAAACGCCGTCATCCATGTCACATACGGCAATTACAAACTTAGGATATAATTAAATTGTCATTTTTCAAAATAATACCACCTATCCTAAGTTTGAATATAGTAGTTCGTTTCGAACGCCGTCGTCCATGTCACATAAGCCAATTACAAACTTAGGATATAATTAAATCGTCATTTTTTTGAATACTACAACTTATCCTAATTTTAAATATAGTAGTTCATTTCAAACGCCGTCGTCCATGTCACATAAGCCAATTACAAACTTAGGATATAATTAAATCGTCATTTTTCTTAATAATACAACCTATCCTAAGTTTGAATATAGTAGTTCGTTTCAAACGCCGTCGTCCATGTCACATACGGCAATTACAAACTTAGGATATACTTAAATCGTCATTTTTCAGAATAATACAACTTATCCTAAGTTTGAATATTGTAGTTCGCTTCAAATGTCGTCGTCCCTGTCACATAAGCCAATTACAAACTTAGGATATAATTAATTCGTCATTTTCTGAATAATACAACTTATCCTAAGTTTGAATATAGTAGTTCGTTTCAAACGCCATCGTCCATGTCAAATAAGACAATTACAAACTTAGGATATATTTAAATCGTCATTTTTCTGAATAATACAACCTATCCAAAGTTTGAAATAGTAGTTCGTTTCAAACGCCGTCGGCCATGTCACATAAGCCAATTACAAACTTAGGATATAATTAATTCGTCATTTTTCTGAATCATACAACTTATCCTAAGTTTGAATATAGTAGTTCGTTTCAAATGCCGTCGTCCATGTCACATAAGACAATTACAAACTTAGGATATAATTAAATCATCATTTTTCTGAATAATACAACCTATCCTAAGTTTGAATATAGTAGTTCGCTTCAAACGCCGTCGTCCATGTAACATAAGCCAATTACAAACTTAGGATATAATTAAATCATCATTTTTCTGAATAATACGACTTATCCTAAGTTTAAATATAGTAGATTGTTTCAAACGCCATCGTCCATATCACATAAGCCAATTACAAACTTAGGATATAATTAAATCGTCATTTTTCTGAATACAACAACTTATCCTAATTTTAAATATAGTAGTTTGTTTCAAACGCCGTCGTCCATGTCACATAAGCCAATTACAAACATAAGATATAATTAAATCATTATTTTTCTGAAGAATGCAACTTATCCTAAGTTTGAATATAGTAGTTCGCTTCAAACGCCGTCGTCCATGTCACATAAGCCAATTACAAACTTAGGATATAATTAATTCGTCATTTTTCAGAATAATACAACTTATCCTAAGTTTAAATAAAGTAGTTCGCTTTAAACGCCGTCGTCCATGTCACATAAGCCAATTACAAAATTAGGATATAATTAAATCGTCAATTTTCTTAATAATACAACCTATCCTAAGTTTGAATATAGTAGTTCGCTTCAAACGCCGTCATCCATGTCACATACGGCAATTACAAACTTAGGATATAATTAAATTGTCATTTTTCAAAATAATACCACCTATCCTAAGTTTGAATATAGTAGTTCGTTTCGAACGCCGTCGTCCATGTCACATAAGCCAATTACAAACTTAGGATATAATTAAATCGTCATTTTTCTGAATACTACAACTTATCCTAATTTTAAGTATAGTAGTTCATTTCAAACGCCGTCGTCCATGTGACATAAGCCAATTACAAACTTAGGATATAATTAAATCGTTATTTTTCTGAATAATACAACTTATCCTAAGTTTGAATATAGTAGTTCGCTTCAAACGGCGTCGTCTCTGTCACATATGCCAATTACAAACTTAGGATATAATTAAATCGTCATTTTTCTGAATAATACAACCTATCCTAAGTTTAAATATAGTAGTTCATTTCAAATGCCGTCGTCCATGTCACATAAGCCAATTACATGCTTAGGATATATTTAAAATCGTCATTTTTCTGAATAATACGACTTATCCTAAGTTTAAATATAGTTGTTTGTTTCAAACGCCGTCGTCCATGTCACATAAGCCAATTACAAACTTAACATATAATTAAATCATTATTTTTCTGAATAATACAACTTATCCTAAGTTTGAATATAGTAGTTCGCTTCAAACGCCGTCGTCCATGTCACATAAGCCAATTACAAACTTAGGATATAATTAATTCATCATTTTTCTTAATAATACAACCTATCCTAAGTTTGAATATAGTAGTTCGCTTCAAACGCCGTCATCCATGTCACATACGGCAATTACAAACTTACGATATAATTAAATCGTCATTTTTCAGAATAATACAACCTATCCTAAGTTTGAATATAGTAGTTCGTTTCGAACGCCGTCGTCCATGTCACATAAGCCAATTACAAACTTAGGATATAATTAAATCGTCATTTTTCTGAATACTACAACTTATCCTAATTTTAAATATAGTAGTTCGTTTCAAACGCCGTCGTCCATGTCACATAAGCCAATTACAAACATAGGAAATAATTAAATCGTTATTTTTCTAAATAATACAACTTATCCTAAGTTTGAATATAGTAGTTCGCTTCAAACGCCGTCGTCTATGTCACATATGCCAATTACAAACTTAGGATATAATTAAATCGTCATTTTTCTGAATAATACAAACTATCCTAAGTTTAAATATAGTAGTTCGTTTCAAATGCCGTCGTCCATGTCACATAAGCCAATTACATACTTAGGATATATTTAAAATCGTCATTTTTCTGAATAATACAACCTATCCTAGGTTTGAATATAGTAGTTCGCTTCAAACGCCGTCGTCCATGTCACATACGGCAATTACAAACTTAGGATATAAATAATTCGTCATTTTTTCTTAATAATACAACTTATCCTAAGTTTGAATATAGTAGTTCATTTCGAACGCCGTCGTCCATGTCACATAAGACAATTACAAACTTAGGATATAATTAAATCATCATTTTTCTGATTAATACAACCTATCCTATGTTTGAATATAGTAGATCGCTTCAAATGTCGTCGTCCATGTCACATATGCCAATTACAAACTTAGGATATAATTAAATCGTCATTTTTCTGAATAATACAACTTATCCTAAGTTTGAATATAATAGTTCGCTTCAAACGTCGTCGTCCATGTGACATAAGCCAATTACAAAATTACGATACAATTAAATCGTCATTTTTCTGAATAATACAACTTATCCGAAGTTTGAATATAGTAGTTCGCTTCAAACGCCGTCGGCCATGTCACATAAGCCAATTACAAATTTTGGATATAATTAATTCGTCATTTTTCTGAATAATATAACTTATCCTAAGTTTAAATATATAAGTTCTCTTCAAACGTTGTCGTCCATGTCACCTAAGCCAATTACAAACTTAGGATATAATTAAATCGTCATTTTTCTGAATAATACAACCTATCCTAAGTTTGAATATAGTAGTTCACTTCAAACGCCGTCGTCCATGTCACATACGGCAATTACAAACTTAGGATATAATTAAATCGTCATTTTTCAGAATAATACAACTTATCCTAAGTTTGAATATTGTAGTTCGCTTCAAATGCCGTCGTCCCTGTCACATAAGCCAATTACAAAATTACGATATAATTAAATCGTCATTTTTCTGAATAATACAACTTATCCGAAGTTTGAATATAGTAATTCGCTTCAAACGCCGTCGGCCATGTCACATAAGCCAATTACAAACTTTGGATATAATTAATTCGTCATTTTTCTGAATAATATAACTTATCCTAACTTTAAATATATTAGTTCTCTTCAATCGTTGTCGTCCATATCACCTAAGCCAATTACAAACTTAGGATATAATTAAATCGTCATTTTTCTGAATAATACAACCTATCCTAAGTTTGAATATAGTAGTTCGTTTCAAACGCCGTCGTCCATGTCACATACGGCAATTACAAACTTAGGATATAATTAAATCGTCATTTTCCAGAATAATACAACTTATCCTAAGTTTGAATATTGTAGTTCGCTTCAAATGTCGTCGTCCCTGTCACATAAGCCAATTACAAACTTAGGATATAATTAATTCGTCATTTTCTGAATAATACAACTTATCCTAAGTTTGAATATAGTAGTTCGTTTCAAACGCCATCGTCCATGTCAAATAAGACAATTACAAACTTAGGATATATTTAAATCGTCATTTTTCTGAATAATACAACCTATCCAAAGTTTGAAATAGTAGTTCGTTTCAAACGCCGTCGGCCATGTCACATAAGCCAATTACAAATTAGGATATAATTAATTCGTCATTTTTCTGAATAATACAACTTATCCTAAGTTTGAATATAGTAGTTCGTTTCAAATGCCGTCGTCCATGTCACATAAGACAATTACAAACTTAGGATATAATTAAATCATCATTTTTCTGAATAATACAACCTATCCTAAGTTTGAATATAGTAGTTCGCTTCAAACGCCGTCGTCCATGTAACATAAGCCAATTACAAACTTAGGATATAATTAAATCATCATTTTTCTGAATAATACGACTTATCCTAAGTTTAAATATAGTAGTTTGTTTCAAACGCCGTCGTCCATGTCACATAAGCCAATTACAAACATAAGATATAATTAAATCATTATTTTTCTGAAGAATGCAACTTATCCTAAGTTTGAATATAGTAGTTCGCTTCAAACGCCGTCGTCCATGTCACATAAGCCAATTACAAACTTAGGATATAATTAATTCGTCATTTTTCAGAATAATACAACTTATCCTAAGTTTAAATAAAGTAGTTCGCTTCAAACGCCGTCGTCCATGTCACATAAGCCAATTACAAAATTAGGATATAATTAAATCGTCAATTTTCTTAATAATACAACCTATCCTAAGTTTGAATATAGTAGTTCGCTTCAAACGCCGTCATCCATGTCACATACGGCAATTACAAACTTAGGATATAATTAAATTGTCATTTTTCAAAATAATACCACCTATCCTAAGTTTGAATATAGTAGTTCGTTTCGAACGCCGTCGTCCATGTCACATAAGCCAATTACAAACTTAGGATATAATTAAATCGTCATTTTTCTGAATACTACAACTTATCCTAATTTTAAATATAGTAGTTCATTTCAAACGCCGTCGTCCATGTCACATAAGCCAATTACAAACTTAGGATATAATTAAATCATTATTTTTCTGAATAATACAACTTATCCTAAGTTTGAATATAGTAGTTCGCTTCAAACGGCGTCGTCTATGTCACATATGCCAATTACAAACTTAGGATATAATTAAATCGTCATTTTTCTGAATAATACAACCTATCCTAAGTTTAAATATAGTAGTTCATTTCAAATGCCGTCGTCCATGTCACATAAGCCAATTACATGCTTAGGATATATTTAAAATCGTCATTTTTCTGAATAATACAACCTATCCTAAGTTTGAATATAGTAGTTCGCTTCAAACGCCGTCGTCCATGTCACATACGGCAATTACAAACTTAGGATATAAATAATTCGTCATTTTTTCTTAATTATACAACTTATCCTAAGTTTGAATATAGTAGTTCGTTTCAAACGCCGTCGTCCATGTCACATAAGACAATTACAAACTTAGGATATATTTAAATCGTCATTTTTCTGAATAATACAACCTATCCAAAGTTTGAAATAGTAGTTCGTTTCAAACGCCGTCGGCCATGTCACATAAGCCAATTACAAATTAGGATATAATTAATTCGTCATTTTTCTGAATAATACAACTTATCCTAAGTTTGAATATAGTAGTTCGTTTCAAATGCCGTCGTCCATGTCACATAAGACAATTACAAACTTAGGATATAATTAAATCATCATTTTTCTGAATAATACAACCTATCCTAAGTTTGAATATAGTAGTTCGCTTCAAACGCCGTCGTCCATGTAACATAAGCCAATTACTAACTTAGGATATAATTAAATCATCATTTTTCTGAATAATACGACTTATCCTAAGTTTAAATATAGTAGTTTGTTTCAAACGCCGTCGTCCATGTCACATAAGCCAATTACAAACATAAGATATAATTAAATCATTATTTTTCTGAAGAATGCAACTTATCCTAAGTTTGAATATAGTAGTTCGCTTCAAACGCCGTCGTCCATGTCACATAAGCCAATTACAAACTTAGGATATAATTAATTAGTCATTTTTCAGAATAATACAACTTATCCTAAGTTTAAATAAAGTAGTTCGCTTCAAACGCCGTCGTCCATGTCACATAAGCCAATTACAAAATTAGGATATAATTAAATCGTCAATTTTCTTAATAATACAACCTATCCTAAGTTTGAATATAGTAGTTCGCTTCAAACGCCGTCATCCATGTCACATACGGCAATTACAAACTTAGGATATAATTAAATTGTCATTTTTCAAAATAATACCACCTATCCTAAATTAGAATATAGTAGTTCGTTTCGAACGCCGTCGTCCATGTCACATAAGCCAATTACAAACTTAGGATATAATTAAATCGTCATTTTTCTGAATACTACAACTTATCCTAATTTTAAGTATAGTAGTTCATTTCAAACGCCGTCGTCCATGTGACATAAGCCAATTACAAACTTAGGATATAATTAAATCGTTATTTTTCTGAATAATACAACTTATCCTAAGTTTGAATATAGTAGTTCGCTTCAAACGGCGTCGTCTCTGTCACATATGCCAATTACAAACTTAGGATATAATTAAATCGTCATTTTTCTGAATAATACAACCTATCCTAAGTTTAAATATAGTAGTTCATTTCAAATGCCGTCGTCCATGTCACATAAGCCAATTACCTGCTTAGGATATATTTAAAATCGTCATTTTTCTGAATAATACGACTTATCCTAAGTTTAAATATAGTTGTTTGTTTCAAACGCCGTCGTCCATGTCACATAAGCCAATTACAAACTTAACATATAATTAAATCATTATTTTTCTGAATAATACAACTTATCCTAAGTTTGAATATTGTAGTTCGCTTCAAATGTCGTCGTCCCTGTCACATAAGCCAATTACAAACTTAGGATATAATTAATTCGTCATTTTCTGAATAATACAACTTATCCTAAGTTTGAATATAGTAGTTCGTTTCAAACGCCGTCGTCCATGTCAAATAAGACAATTACAAACTTAGGATATATTTAAATCGTCATTTTTCTGAATAATACAACCTATCCAAAGTTTGAATATAGTAGATTGCTTCAAACGCCATCGTCCATATCACATATGCCAATTACAAACTTAGGATATAATTAAATCGTCATTTTTCTGAATACTACAACTTATCCTAATTTTAAATATAGTAGTTCATTTCAAACGCCGTCGTCCATGTCACATAAGCCAATTACAAACTTAGGATATAATTAAATCGTTATTTTTCTGAATAATACAACTTATCCTAAGTTTGAATATAGTAGTTCGCTTCAAACGGCGTCGTCTATGTCACATATGCCAATTACAAACTTAGGATATAATTAAATCGTCATTTTTCTGAATAATACAACCTATCCTAAGTTTAAATATAGTAGTTCATTTCAAATGCCGTCGTCCATGTCACATAAGCCAATTACATGCTTAGGATATATTTAAAATCGTCATTTTTCTGAATAATACAACCTATCCTAAGTTTGAATATAGTAGTTCGCTTCAAACGCCGTCGTCCATGTCACATACGGCAATTACAAACTTAGGATATAAATAATTCGTCATTTTTTCTTAATTATACAACTTATCCTAAGTTTGAATATAGTAGTTCGTTTCAAACGCCGTCGTCCATGTCACATAAGACAATTACAAACTTAAGATATAATTAAATCATCATTTTTCTGAATAATACAACCTATCCTATGTTTGAATATAATAGATCGCTTCAAATGCCGTCGTCCATGTCACATAAGCCAATTACAAACTTAGGATATAATTAAATCGTCATTTTTCTGAATAATACTACTTATCCTAAGTTTGAATATAATAGTTCGCTTCAAACGTCGTCGTCCATGAGACATAAGCCAATTACAAAATTACGATATAATTAAATCGTCATTTTTCTGAATAATACAACTTATCCGAAGTTTGAAAATAGTAGTTCGCTTCAAACGCCGTCGGCCATGTCACATAAGCCAATTACAAACTTTGGATATAATTAATTCGTCATTTTTCTGAATATTATAACTTATCCTAAGTTTAAATATATTAGTTCTCTTCAATCGTTGTCGTCCATGTCACCTAAGCCAATTACAAACTTAGGATATAATTAAATCGTCATTTTTCTGAATAATACAACCTATCCTAAGTTTGAATATAGTAGTTCACTTCATACGCCGTCGTCCATGTCACATACGGCAATTACAAACTTAGGATATAATTAAATCGTCATTTTTCAGAATAATACAACTTATCCTAAGTCTGAATATTGTAGTTCGCTTCAAATGTCGTCGTCCCTGTCACATAAGCCAATTACAAACTTAGGATATAATTAATTCGTCATTTTCTGAATAATACAACTTATCCTAAGTTTGAATATAGTAGTTCGTTTCAAACGCCGTCGTCCATGTCAAATAAGACAATTACAAACTTAGGATATATTTAAATCGTCATTTTTCTAAATAATACAACCTATCCAAAGTTTGAATATAGTAGTTTGCTTCAAACGCCGTCGTCCATATCACATAAGCCAATTACAAACTTAGGATATTAATAAATCGTCATTTTTCTGAATACTACAACTTATCCTAATTTTAAATATAGTAGTTCGTTTCAAACGCCATCGTCCATGTCACATAAGCCAATTACAAACTTAGGATATAATTAAATCGTTATTTTTCTGAATAATACAACTTATCCTAAGTTTGAATATTGTAGTTCGCTTCAAATGCCGTCGTCCCTGTCACATAAGCCAATTACAAACTTAGGATATAATTAATTCGTCATTTTTCTTAATACTACAACTTATCCTAATTTTAAATATAGTAGTTCGTTTCAAACGCCGTCGTCCATGTCACATACGGCAATTACAAACTTAGGATATAATTAAATCGTCATTTTTCAGAATAATACAACTTATCCTAAGTTTGAATATTGTAGTTCGCTTCAAATGCCGTCGTCCCTGTCACATAAGCCAATTACAAACTTAGGATATAATTAATTCGTCATTTTCTGAATAATACAACTTATCCTAAGTTTGAATATAGTAGTTCGTTTCAAACGCCGTCGTCAATGTCAAATAAGACAATTACAAACTTAGGATATATTTAAATCGTCAATTTTCTGAATAATACAACCTATCCAAAGTTTGAATATAGTAGTTCGTTTCAAACGCCGTCGGCCATGTCACATAAGCCAATTACAAACTTAGGATATAATTAATTCGTCATTTTTCTGAATAATACAACTTATCCTAAGTTTAAATATAGTAGTTCGCTTCAAACGCCGTCGTCTATGTCACATATGTCAATTACAAACTTAGGATATATTTAAAACGTCATTTTTCTGAATAATACAACCTATCCTAAGTTTGAATATAGTAGTTCGCTTCGAACGCCGTCGTCCATGTCACATACGGCAATTACAAACTTAGGATATAATTAATTCGTCATTTTTTCTTAATAATACAACTTATCCTAAGTTTGAATATAGTAGTTCGCTTCAAACGCCGTCGTCCATGTCAGATAAGCCAATTAAAACTTAGGATATAATTAAATCATCATTTTTCTGAATAATACAACCTATCCTATGTTTGAATATAGTAGATCGCTTCAAATGCCGTCGTCCATGTCACATAAGCCAATTACAAACTTAAGATATAATTAAATCATTATTTTTCTGAATAATACAACTTATCCTAAGTTTGAATATAGTAGTTCGCTTCAAACGCCGTCGTCCATGTCACATAAGCCAATTACAAAATTAGGATATAATTAAATCGTCATTTTTCTTAATAATACAACCTATCCTAAGTTTGAATATAGTAGTTCGCTTCAAACGCCGTCGGCCATGTCACATAAGCCAATTACAAACTTTGGATATAATTAATTCGTCATTTTTCTGAATAATATAACTTATCCTAAGTTTAAATATATTAGTTCTCTTCAATCGTTGTCGTCCATGTCACCTAAGCCAATTACAAACTTAGGATATAATTAAATCGTCATTTTTCTGAATAATACAACCTATCCTAAGTTTGAATATAGTAGTTCACTTCATACGCCGTCGTCCATGTCACATACGGCAATTACAAACTTAGGATATAATTAAATCGTCATTTTTCAGAATAATACAACTTATCCTAAGTTTGAATATTGTAGTTCGCTTCAAATGCCGTCGTCCCTGTCACATAAGCCAATTACAAACTTAGGATATAATTAATTCGTCATTTTCTGAATAATACAACTTATCCTAAGTTTGAATATAGTAGTTCGTTTCAAACGCCGTCGTCCATGTCAAATAAGACAATTACAAACTTAGGATATATTTAAATCGTCAATTTTCTGAATAATACAACCTATCCAAAGTTTGAATATAGTAGTTCGTTTCAAACGCCGTCGGCCATGTCACATAAGCCAATTACAAACTTAGGATATAATTAATTCGTCATTTTTCTGAATAATACAACTTATCCTAAGTTTAAATATAGTAGTTCGCTTCAAACGCCGTCGTCTATGTCACATATGTCAATTACAAACTTAGGATATATTTAAAACGTCATTTTTCTGAATAATACAACCTATCCTAAGTTTGAATATAGTAGTTCGCTTCAAACGCCGTCGTCCATGTCACATACGGCAATTACAAACTTAGGATATAATTAATTCGTCATTTTTTCTTAATAATACAACTTATCCTAAGTTTGAATATAGTAGTTCGCTTCAAACGCCGTCGTCCATGTCAGATAAGCCAATTAAAACTTAGGATATAATTAAATCATCATTTTTCTGAATAATACAACCTATCCTATGTTTGAATATAGTAGATCGCTTCAAATGCCGTCGTCCATGTCACATAAGCCAATTACAAACTTAAGATATAATTAAATCATTATTTTTCTGAATAATACAACTTATCCTAAGTTTGAATATAGTAGTTCGCTTCAAACGCCGTCGTCCATGTCACATAAGCCAATTACAAAATTAGGATATAATTAAATCGTCATTTTTCTTAATAATACAACCTATCCTAAGTTTGAATATAGTAGTTCGCTTCAAACGCCGTCATCCATGTCACATACGGCAATTATAAACTAAGGATATAAATAAATCGTCATTTTTCAGAATAATACAACTTATCCTAAGTTAGAATATAGTAGTTCGCTTCAAACGCCGTCGTCCCTGTCACATAAGCCAATTACAAACTTAGGATATAATTAATTCGTCATTTTCTGAAAAATACAACTTATCCTAAGTTTGAATATAGTAGTTCGTTTCAAACGCCGTCGTCCATGTCTCATAATACAATTACAAAGTTAGGATATAATTAAATCGTCATTTTTCTGAATAATACAACCTATCCTAAATTTGAATATAGTAGTTCGTTTCGAACGCCGTCGTCCATGTCACATAAGCCAATTACAAACTTAGGATATAATAAATCGTCATTTTTCTGAATACTACAACTTATCCTAATTTTAAATATAGTAGTTCGTTTCAAACGCCGTCGTCCATGTCATATAAGCCAATTACAAACTTAGGATATAATTAAATCGTTATTTTTCTGAATTATACAACTTATCCTAAGTTTGAATATAGTAGTTCGCTTCAAACGCCGTCGTCTATGTCACATAAGCCAATTACATACTTAGGATATATTTAAAATCGTCATTTTTCTGAATAATACAACCTATCCTAAGTTTGAATATAGTAGTTCGCTTCAAACGCCGTCGCCCATGTCACATACGGCAATTACAAACTTAGGATATAAATAATTCGTCTTTTTTTCTTAATAATACAACTTATCCTAAGTTTGAATATAGTAGTTCGTTTCAAACGCCGTCGTCCATGTCACATAAGACAATTACAAACTTAGGATATAATTAAATCATCATTTTTCTGAATAATACAACCTATCCTATGTTTGAATATAGTAGATCGCTTCAAATGCCGTCGTCCATGTCACATAAGCCATTTTACAAACTTAGGATATAATTAAATCGTCAATTTTCTGAATAATACAACTTATCCTAAGTTTGAATATAATAGTTCGCTTCAAACGTCGTCGTCCATGTCACATAAGCCAATTACAAAATTACGATATAATTAAATCGTCATTTTTCTGAATAATACAACTTCTCCGAAGTTTGAATATAGTAGTTCGCTTCAAACGCCGTCGTCCATGTCACATACGGCAATTACAAACTTTGGATATAAATAATTCGTCATTTTTTCTTAATTATACAACTTATCCTAAGTTTGAATATAGTAGTTCGTTTCAAACGCCGTCGTCCATGTCACATAAGACAATTACAAACTTAAGATATAATTAAATCATCATTTTTCTGAATAATACAACCTATCCTATGTTTGAATATAATAGATCGCTTCAAATGCCGTCGTCCATGTCACATAAGCCAATTACAAACTTAGGATATAATTAAATCGTCATTTTTCTGAATAATACAACTTATCCTAAGTTTGAATATAATAGTTCGCTTCAAACGTCGTCGTCCATGAGACATAAGCCAATTACAAAATTACGATATAATTAAATCGTCATTTTTCTGAATAATACAACTTATCCGAAGTTTGAAAATAGTAGTTCGCTTCAAACGCCGTCGGCCATGTCACATAAGCCAATTACAAACTTTGGATATAATTAATTCGTCATTTTTCTGAATAATATAACTTATCCTAAGTTTAAATATATTAGTTCTCTTCAATCGTTGTCGTCCATGTCACCTAAGCCAATTACAAACTTAGGATATAATTAAATCGTCATTTTTCTGAATAATACAACCTATCCTAAGTTTGAATATAGTAGTTCACTTCATACGCCGTCGTCCATGTCACAATAGGCAATTACACACTTAGGATATAATTAAATCGTCATTTTTCAGAATAATACAACTTATCCTAAGTCTGAATATTGTAGTTCGCTTCAAATGTCGTCGTCCCTGTCACATAAGCCAATTACAAACTTAGGATATAATTAATTCGTCATTTTCTGAATAATACAACTTATCCTAAGTTTGAATATAGTAGTTCGTTTCAAACGCCGTCGTCCATGTCAAATAAGACAATTACAAACTTAGGATATATTTAAATCGTCATTTTTCTGAATAATACAACCTATCCAAAGTTTGAATATAGTAGTTTGCTTCAAACGCCGTCGTCCATATCACATAAGCCAATTACAAACTTAGGATATTAATAAATCGTCATTTTTCTGAATACTACAACTTATCCTAATTTTAAATATAGTAGTTCGTTTCAAACGCCATCGTCCATGTCACATAAGCCAATTACAAACTTAGGATATAATTAAATCGTTATTTTTCTGAATAATACAACTTATCCTAAGTTTGAATATTGTAGTTCGCTTCAAATGCCGTCGTCCCTGTCACATAAGCCAATTACAAACTTAGGATATAATTAATTCGTCATTTTTCTTAATACTACAACTTATCCTAATTTTAAATATAGTAGTTCGTTTCAAAAGCCGTCGTCCATGTCACATACGGCAATTACAAACTTAGGATATAATTAAATCGTCATTTTTCAGAATAATACAACTTATCCTAAGTTTGAATATTGTAGTTCGCTTCAAATGCCGTCGTCCCTGTCACATAAGCCAATTACAAACTTAGGATATAATTAATTCGTCATTTTCTGAATAATACAACTTATCCTAAGTTTGAATATAGTAGTTCGTTTCAAACGCCGTCGTCCATGTCAAATAAGACAATTACAAACTTAGGATATATTTAAATCGTCAATTTTCTGAATAATACAACCTATCCAAAGTTTGAATATAGTAGTTCGTTTCAAACGCCGTCGGCCATGTCACATAAGCCAATTACAAACTTAGGATATAATTAATTCGTCATTTTTCTGAATAATACAACTTATCCTAAGTTTAAATATAGTAGTTCGCTTCAAACGCCGTCGTCTATGTCACATATGTCAATTACAAACTTAGGATATATTTAAAACGTCATTTTTCTGAATAATACAACCTATCCTAAGTTTGAATATAGTAGTTCGCTTCAAACGCCGTCGTCCATGTCACATACGGCAATTACAAACTTAGGATATAATTAATTCGTCATTTTTTCTTAATAATACAACTTATCCTAAGTTTGAATATAGTAGTTCGCTTCAAACGCCGTCGTCCATGTCAGATAAGCCAATTAAAACTTAGGATATAATTAAATCATCATTTTTCTGAATAATACAACCTATCCTATGTTTGAATATAGTAGATCGCTTCAAATGCCGTCGTCCATGTCACATAAGCCAATTACAAACTTAAGATATAATTAAATCATTATTTTTCTGAATAATACAACTTATCCTAAGTTTGAATATAGTAGTTCGCTTCAAACGCCGTCGTCCATGTCACATAAGCCAATTACAAACTTAGGATATAATTAATTCGTCATTTTTCTGAATAATACAACTTATCCTAAGTTTAAATAAAGTAGTTCGCTTCAAACGCCGTCGTCCATGTCACATAAGCCAATTACAAAATTAGGATATAATTAAATCGTCATTTTTCTTAATAATACAACCTATCCTAAGTTTGAATATAGTAGTTCGCTTCAAACGCCGTCATCCATGTCACATACGGCAATTACAAACTAAGGATATAAATAAATCGTCATTTTTCAGAATAATACAACTTATCCTAAGTTAGAATATAGTAGTTCGCTTCAAACGCCGTCGTCCCTGTCACATAAGCCAATTACAAACTTAGGATATAATTAATTCGTCATTTTCTGAAAAATACAACTTATCCTAAGTTTGAATATAGTAGTTCGTTTCAAACGCCGTCGTCCATGTCTCATAATACAATTACAAAGTTAGGATATAATTAAATCGTCATTTTTCTGAATAATACAACCTATCCTAAATTTGAATATAGTAGTTCGTTTCGAACGCCGTCGTCCATGTCACATAAGCCAATTACAAACTTAGGATATAATTAAATCGTCATTTTTCTGAATACTACAACTTATCCTAATTTTAAATATAGTAGTTCGTTTCAAACGCCGTCGTCCATGTCATATAAGCCAATTACAAACTTAGGATATAATTAAATCGTTATTTTTCTGAATTATACAACTTATCCTAAGTTTGAATATAGTAGTTCGCTTCAAACGCCGTCGTCTATGTCACATAAGCCAATTACATACTTAGGATATATTTAAAATCGTCATTTTTCTGAATAATACAACCTATCCTAAGTTTGAATATAGTAGTTCGCTTCAAACGCCGTCGCCCATGTCACATACGGCAATTACAAACTTAGGATATAAATAATTCGTCATTTTTTCTTAATAATACAACTTATCCTAAGTTTGAATATAGTAGTTCGTTTCAAACGCCGTCGTCCATGTCACATAAGACAATTACAAACTTAGGATATAATTAAATCATCATTTTTCTGAATAATACAACCTATCCTATGTTTGAATATAGTAGATCGCTTCAAATGCCGTCGTCCATGTCACATAAGCCATTTTACAAACTTAGGATATAATTAAATCGTCAATTTTCTGAATAATACAACTTATCCTAAGTTTGAATATAATAGTTCGCTTCAAACGTCGTCGTCCATGTCACATAAGCCAATTACAAAATTACGATATAATTAAATCGTCATTTTTCTGAATAATACAACTTCTCCGAAGTTTGAATATAGTAGTTCGCTTCAAACGCCGTCGGCCATGTCACATAAGCCAATTACAAACTTTGGATATAATTAATTCGTCATTTTTCTGAATAATATAACTTATCCTAAGTTTAAATATATTAGTTCTCTTCAAACGCTGTCGTCCATGTCACCTAAGCCAATTACAAACTTAGGATATAATTAAATCATTATTTTTCTGAATAATACAACCTATCCTAAGTTTGAATATAGTAGTTCACTTCAAACGCCGTCGTCCATGTCACATACGGCAATTACAAACTTAGGATATAATTAAATCGTCATTTTCCAGAATAATACAACTTATCCTAAGTTTGAATATTGTAGTTCGCTTCAAATGCCGTCGTCCCTGTCACATAAGCCAATTACAAACTTAGATTATAATTAATTCGTCATTTTCTGAATAATACAACTTATCCTAAGTTTGAATATAGTAGTTCGTTTCAAACGCCGTCGTCCATGTCAAATAAGACAATTACAAACTTAGGATATATTTAAATCGTCATTTTTCTGATTAATACAACCTATCCAAAGTTTGAATATAGTAGTTTGCTTCAAACGCCATCGTCCATATCACATAAGCCAATTACAAACTTAGGATATAATTAAATCGTCATTTTTCTGAATACAACAACTTATCCTAATTTTAAATATAGTAGTTTGTTTCAAACGCCGTCGTCCATGTCACATAAGCCAATTACAAACTTAAGATATAATTAAATCATTATTTTTCTGAATAATACAACTTATCCTAAGTTTGAATATAGTAGTTCGCTTCAAACGCCGTCGTCCATGTCACATAAGCCAATTACAAACTTAGGATATAAATAATTCGTCATTTTTCTGAATAATACAACTTATCCTAAGTTTAAATAAAGTAGTTCGCTTCAAACGCCGTCGTCCATGTCACATAAGCCAATTACAAAATTAGGATATAATTAAATCGTCATTTTTCTTAATAATACAACCTATCCTAAGTTTGAATATAGTAGTTCGCTTCAAACGCCGTCATCCATGTCACATACGGCAATTACAAACTAAGGATATAAATAAATCGTCATTTTTCCGAATAATACAACTTATCCTAAGTTAGAATATAGTAGTTCGCTTCAAACGCCGTCGTCCCTGTCACATAAGCCAATTACAAACTTAGGATATAATTAATTCGTCATTTTCTGAATAATACAACCTATCCTAAGTTTGAATATAGTAGTTCGTTTCAAACGCCGTCGTCCATGTCACATAATACAATTACAAAGTTAGGATATAATCAAATCATCATTTTTCTGAATAATACAACCTATCCTAAGTTTGAATATAGTAGTTCGTTTCGAACGCCGTCGTCCATGTCACATAAGCCAATTACAAACTTAGGATATAATTAAATCGTCATTTTTCTGAATACTACAACTTATCCTAATTTTAAATATAGTAGTTCATTTCAAACGCCGTCGTCCATGTCATATAAGGCAATTACAAACTTAGGATATAATTAAATCGTTATTTTTCTGAATTATACAACTTATCCTAAGTTTGAATATAGTAGTTCGCTTCAAACGCCGTCGTCTATGTCACATATGCCAATTACAAACTTAGTATATAATTAAATCGTCATTTTTCTGAATAATACAAGCTATCCTAAGTTTAAAAATAGTAGTTCGTTTCAAATACCTTCGTCAATGTCACATAAGCCAATTACATACTTAGGATATATTTAAAATCGTCATTTTTCTGAATAATACAACCTATCCTAAGTTTGAATATAGTAGTTCGCTTCAAACGCCGTCGCCCATGTCACATACGGCAATTACAAACTTAGGATATAAATAATTTGTCATTTTTTCTTAATAATACAACTTATCCTAAGTTTGAATATAGTAGTTCGTTTCAAACGCCGTCGTCCATGTCACATAAGACAATTACAAACTTAGGATATAAATAAATCATCATTTTTCTGAATAATACAACCTATCCTATGTTTGAATATAGTAGATCGCTTCAAATGCCGTCGTCCATGTCACATAAGCCATTTTACAAACTTAGGATATAATTAAATCGTCAATTTTCTGAATAATACAACTTATCCTAAGTTTGAATATAATAGTTCGCTTCAAACGTCGTCGTCCATGTCACATAAGCCAATTACAAAATTACGATATAATTAAATCGTCATTTTTCTGAATAATACAACTTATCCAAAGTTTGAATATAGTAGTTCGCTTCAAACGCCGTCGGCCATGTCACATAAGCCAATTACAAACTTTGGATATAATTAATTCATCATTTTTCTGAATAATATAACTTATCCTAAGTTTAAATATATTAGTTCTCTTCAAACGCTGTCGTCCATGTCACCTAAGCCAATTACAAACTTAGGATATAATTAAATCATTATTTTTCTGAATAATACAACCTATCCTAAGTTTGAATATAGTAGTTCACTTCAAACGCCATCGTCCATGTCACATACGGCAATTACAAACTTAGGATATAATTAAATCGTCATTTTCCAGAATAATACAACTTATCCTAAGTTTGAATATTGTAGTTCGCTTCAAATGCCGTCGTCCCTGTCTAATAAGCCAATTACAAACTTAGAATATAATTAATTCGTCATTTTCTGAATAATACAACTTATCCTAAGTTTGAATATAGTAGTTCGTTTCAAACGCCGTCGTCCATGTCAAATAAGACAATTACAAACTTAGGATATATTTAAATCGTCATTTTTCTGAATAATACAACCTATCCAAAGTTTGAATATAGTAGATTGCTTCAAACGCCATCGTCCATATCACATATGCCAATTACAAACTTAGGATATAATTAAATCGTCATTTTTCTGAATACAACAACTTATCCTAATTTTAAATGTAGTAGTTCGTTTCAAACGCCGTCGTCCATGTCACATAAGCAAATTACAAACTTAGGATATAATTAAATCGTTATTTTTCTAAATAATACAACTTATCCTAAGTTTGAATATAGTAGTTCGCTTCAAACGCCGTCGTCCATGTCACAGAAGCCAATTACAAACTTACGATATAATTAAATCGTCATTTTCTGAAAAATACAACTTATCCTAAGTTTGAATATAGTAGTTCGCTTCAACCGCCATCGGCCATGTCACATAAGCCAATTACAAACTTAGGACATAATTAAATCGTTATTTTTCTGAATAATACAACTTATCCTAAGTTTGAATATAGTAGTTCGCATCAAACGCCGTCGTCCATGTCACATAAGCCAATTATAAACTTACGATATATTTAAATCATTATTTTTCTGAATAATAGAACTTATCCTACGTTTGAATATAGTAGTTCCTTTCAAACGCCGTCGGCCATGTCACATAAGCCAATTACATACTTAGGATATAATTAATTCGTCATTTTTCTGAATAATACAACTTATCCTAAGTTTAAATATAGTACTTCGCTTCAAACGCCGTCGTCCATGTCACATAATACAATTACAAAGTTAGGATATAATTAAATCGTCATTTTTCTGAATAATACAACCTATCCTAAGTTTGAATATAGTAGTTCGTTTTGAACGCCGTCGTCCATGTCACATAAGCCAATTACAAACTTAGGATATAATTAAATCGTCATTTTTCTGAATACTACAACTTATCCTAATTTTAAATATAGTAGTTCGTTTCAAACGCCGTCGTCCATGTCATATAAGCCAATTACAAACTTAGGATATAATTAAATCGTTATTTTTCTGAATTATACAACTTATCCTAAGTTTGAATATAGTAGTTCGCTTCAAACGCCGTCGTCTATGTCACATATGCCAATTACAAACTTAGTATATAATTAAATCGTCATTTTTCTGAATAATACAAGCTATCCTAAGTTTAAAAATAGTAGTTCGTTTCAAATACCGTCGTCAATGTCACATAAGCCAATTACATACTTAGGATATATTTAAAATCGTCATTTTTCTGAATAATACAACCTATCCTAAGTTTGAATATAGTAGTTCGCTTCAAACGCCGTCGCCCATGTCACATACGGCAATTACAAACTTAGGATATAAATAATTTGTCATTTTTTCTTTATAATACAACTTATCCTAAGTTTGAATATAGTAGTTCGTTTCAAACGCCGTCGTCCATGTCACATAAGACAATTACAAACTTAGGATATAAATAAATCATCATTTTTCTGAATAATACAACCTATCCTATGTTTGAATATAGTAGATCGCTTCAAATGCCGTCGTCCATGTCACATAAGCCATTTTA
Organism: Pseudognaphalium luteoalbum; assembly: GCA_963422505.1. Lineage (NCBI taxonomy): Eukaryota > Viridiplantae > Streptophyta > Magnoliopsida > Asterales > Asteraceae > Pseudognaphalium > Pseudognaphalium luteoalbum. The sequence continues at coordinate 88,910,565 of OY730197.1, forward strand.
CAAACTTAGGATATAATTAAATCGTCAATTTTCTGAATAATACAACTTATCCTAAGTTTGAATATAATAGTTCGCTTCAAACGTCGTCGTCCATGTCACATAAGCCAATTACAAAATTACGATATAATTAAATCGTCATTTTTCTGAATAATACAACTTATCCGAAGTTTGAATATAGTAGTTCGCTTCAAACGCCGTCGGCCATGTCACATAAGCCAATTACAAACTTTGGATATAATTAATTCGTCATTTTTCTGAATAATATAACTTATCCTAAGTTTAAATATATTAGTTCTCTTCAAACGCTGTCGTCCATGTCACCTAAGCCAATTACAAACTTAGGATATAATTAAATCATTATTTTTCTGAATAATACAACCTATCCTAAGTTTGAATATAGTAGTTCACTTCAAACGCCGTCGTCCATGTCACATACGGCAATTACAAACTTAGGATATAATTAAATCGTCATTTTCCAGAATAATACAACTTATCCTAAGTTTGAATATTGTAGTTCGCTTCAAATGCCGTCGTCCCTGTCTAATAAGCCAATTACAAACTTAGAATATAATTAATTCGTCATTTTCTGAATAATACAACTTATCCTAAGTTTGAATATAGTAGTTCGTTTCAAACGCCGTCGTCCATGTCAAATAAGACAATTACAAACTTAGGATATATTTAAATCGTCATTTTTCTGAATAATACAACCTATCCAAAGTTTGAATATAGTAGATTGCTTCAAACGCCATCGTCCATATCACATATGCCAATTACAAACTTAGGATATAATTAAATCGTCATTTTTCTGAATACAACAACTTATCCTAATTTTAAATATAGTAGTTCGTTTCAAACGCCGTCGTCCATGTCACATAAGCAAATTACAAACTTAGGATATAATTAAATCGTTATTTTTCTAAATAATACAACTTATCCTAAGTTTGAATATAGTAGTTCGCTTCAAACGCCGTCGTCCATGTCACAGAAGCCAATTACAAACTTACGATATAATTAAATCGTCATTTTCTGAAAAATACAACTTATCCTAAGTTTGAATATAGTAGTTCGCTTCAACCGCCATCGGCCATGTCACATAAGCCAATTACAAACTTAGGACATAATTAAATCGTTATTTTTCTGAATAATACAACTTATCCTAAGTTTGAATATAGTAGTTCGCATCAAACGCCGTCGTCCATGTCACATAAGCCAATTATAAACTTACGATATATTTAAATCATTATTTTTCTGAATAATACAACTTATCCTAAGTTTGAATATAGTAGTTCCTTTCAAACGCCGTCGGCCATGTCACATAAGCCAATTACATACTTAGGATATAATTAATTCGTCATTTTTCTGAATAATACAACTTATCCTAAGTTTAAATATAGTACTTCGCTTCAAACGCCGTCGTCCATGTCACATAATACAATTACAAAGTTAGGATATAATTAAATCGTCATTTTTCTGAATAATACAACCTATCCTAAGTTTGAATATAGTAGTTCGTTTCGAACGCCGTCGTCCATGTCACATAAGCCAATTACAAACTTAGGATATAATTAAATCGTCATTTTTCTGAATACTACAACTTATCCTAATTTTAAATATAGTAGTTCGTTTCAAACGCCGTCGTCCATGTCATATAAGCCAATTACAAACTTAGGATATAATTAAATCGTTATTTTTCTGAATTATACAACTTATCCTAAGTTTGAATATAGTAGTTCGCTTCAAACGCCGTCGTCTATGTCACATATGCCAATTACAAACTTAGTATATAATTAAATCGTCATTTTTCTGAATAATACAAGCTATCCTAAGTTTAAAAATAGTAGTTCGTTTCAAATACCGTCGTCAATGTCACATAAGCCAATTACATACTTAGGATATATTTAAAATCGTCATTTTTCTGAATAATACAACCTATCCTAAGTTTGAATATAGTAGTTCGCTTCAAACGCCGTCGCCCATGTCACATACGGCAATTACAAACTTAGGATATAAATAATTTGTCATTTTTTCTTAATAATACAACTTATCCTAAGTTTGAATATAGTAGTTCGTTTCAAACGCCGTCGTCCATGTCACATAAGACAATTACAAACTTAGGATATAAATAAATCATCATCTTTCTGAATAATACAACCTATCCTATGTTTGAATATAGTAGATCGCTTCAAATGCCGTCGTCCATGTCACATAAGCCATTTTACAAACTTAGGATATAATTAAATCGTCAATTTTCTGAATAATACAACTTATCCTAAGTTTGAATATAATAGTTCGCTTCAAACGTCGTCGTCCATGTCACATAAGCCAATTACAAAATTACGATATAATTAAATCGTCATTTTTCTGAATAATACAACTTATCCGAAGTTTGAATATAGTAGTTCGCTTTAAACGCCGTCGGCCATGTCACATAAGCCAATTACAAACTTTGGATATAATTAATTCGTCATTTTTCTGAATAATATAACTTATCCTAAGTTTAAATATATTAGTTCTCTTCAAACGCTGTCGTCCATGTCACCTAAGCCAATTACAAACTTAGGATATAATTAAATCATTATTTTTCTGAATAATACAACCTATCCTAAGTTTGAATATAGTAGTTCACTTCAAACGCCATCGTCCATGTCACATACGGCAATTACAAACTTAGGATATAATTAAATCGTCATTTTCCAGAATAATACAACTTATCCTAAGTTTGAATATTGTAGTTCGCTTCAAATGCCGTCGTCCCTGTCTAATAAGCCAATTACAAACTTAGAATATAATTAATTCGTCATTTTCTAAATAATACAACTTATCCTAAGTTTGAATATAGTAGTTCGTTTCAAACGCCGTCGTCCATGTCAAATAAGACAATTACAAACTTAGGATATATTTAAATCGTCAGTTTTCTGAATAATACAACCTATCCAAAGTTTGAATATAGTAGATTGCTTCAAACGCCATCGTCCATATCACATATGCCAATTACAAACTTAGGATATAATTAAATCGTCATTTTTCTGAATACAACAACTTATCCTAATTTTAAATATAGTAGTTCGTTTCAAACGCCGTCGTCCATGTCACATAAGCAAATTACAAACTTAGGATATAATTAAATCGTTATTTTTCTAAATAATACAACTTATCCTAAGTTTGAATATAGTAGTTCGCTTCAAACGCCGTCGTCCATGTCACAGAAGCCAATTACAAACTTACGATATAATTAAATCGTCATTTTTCTGTATAATATAACTTATCCTAAGTTTGAATATAGTAGTTCGCTTCAACCGCCATCGGCCATGTCACATAAGCCAATTACAAACTTAGGACCTAATTAAATCGTTATTTTTCTGAATAATACAACTTATCCTAAGTTTGAATATAGTAGTTCGCATCAAACGCCGTCGTCCATGTCACATAAGCCAATTATAAACTTACGATATATTTAAATCATTATTTTTCTGAATAATACAACTTATCCTAAGTTTGAATATAGTAGTTCCTTTCAAACGCCGTCGGCCATGTCACATAAGCCAATTACATACTTAGGATATAATTAATTCGTCATTTTTCTGAATAATACAACTTATCCTAAGTTTAAATATAGTACTTCGCTTCAAACGCCGTCGTCTATGTCACATATGCCAATTACAAACTTAGGATATAATTAAATCGTCATTTTTCTGAATAATACAACCTATCCTAAGTTTGAATATAGTAGTTCGTTTCGAACGCCGTCGTCCATGTCACATAAGCCAATTACAAACTTAGGATATAATTAAATCGTCATTTTTCTGAATACTACAACTTATCCTAATTTTAAATATAGTAGTTCGTTTCAAACGCCGTCGTCCATGTCATATAAGCCAATTACAAACTTAGGATATAATTAAATCGTTATTTTTCTGAATTATACAACTTATCCTAAGTTTGAATATAGTAGTTCGCTTCAAACGCCGTCGTCTATGTCACATATGCCAATTACAAACTTAGTATATAATTAAATCGTCATTTTTCTGAATAATACAAGCTATCCTAAGTTTAAAAATAGTAGTTCGTTTCAAATACCGTCGTCAATGTCACATAAGCCAATTACATACTTAGGATATATTTAAAATCGTCATTTTTCTGAATAATACAACCTATCCTAAGTTTGAATATAGTAGTTCGCTTCAAACGCCGTCGCCCATGTCACATACGGCAATTACAAACTTAGGATATAAATAATTTGTCATTTTTTCTTAATAATACAACTTATCCTAAGTTTGAATATAGTAGTTCGTTTCAAACGCCGTCGTCCATGTCACATAAGACAATTACAAACTTAGGATATAAATAAATCATCATTTTTCTGAATAATACAACCTATCCTATGTTTGAATATAGTAGATCGCTTCAAATGCCGTCGTCCATGTCACATAAGCCATTTTACAAACTTAGGATATAATTAAATCGTCAATTTTCTGAATAATACAACTTATCCTAAGTTTGAATATAATAGTTCGCTTCAAACGTCGTCGTCCATGTCACATAAGCCAATTACAAAATTACGATATAATTAAATCGTCATTTTTCTGAATAATACAACTTATCCGAAGTTTGAATATAGTAGTTCGCTTTAAACGCCGTCGGCCATGTCACATAAGCCAATTACAAACTTTGGATATAATTAATTCGTCATTTTTCTGAATAATATAACTTATCCTAAGTTTAAATATATTAGTTCTCTTCAAACGCTGTCGTCCATGTCACCTAAGCCAATTACAAACTTAGGATATAATTAAATCATTATTTTTCTGAATAATACAACCTATCCTAAGTTTGAATATAGTAGTTCACTTCAAACGCCATCGTCCATGTCACATACGGCAATTACAAACTTAGGATATAATTAAATCGTCATTTTCCAGAATAATACAACTTATCCTAAGTTTGAATATTGTAGTTCGCTTCAAATGCCGTCGTCCCTGTCTAATAAGCCAATTACAAACTTAGAATATAATTAATTCGTCATTTTCTGAATAATACAACTTATCCTAAGTTTGAATATAGTAGTTCGTTTCAAACGCCGTCGTCCATGTCAAATAAGACAATTACAAACTTAGGATATATTTAAATCGTCAGTTTTCTGAATAATACAACCTATCCAAAGTTTGAATATAGTAGATTGCTTCAAACGCCATCGTCCATATCACATATGCCAATTACAAACTTAGGATATAATTAAATCGTCATTTTTCTGAATACAACAACTTATCCTAATTTTAAATATAGTAGTTCGTTTCAAACGCCGTCGTCCATGTCACATAAGCAAATTACAAACTTAGGATATAATTAAATCGTTATTTTTCTAAATAATACAACTTATCCTAAGTTTGAATATAGTAGTTCGCTTCAAACGCCGTCGTCCATGTCACAGAAGCCAATTACAAACTTACGATATAATTAAATCGTCATTTTTCTGTATAATATAACTTATCCTAAGTTTGAATATAGTAGTTCGCTTCAACCGCCATCGGCCATGTCACATAAGCCAATTACAAACTTAGGACCTAATTAAATCGTTATTTTTCTGAATAATACAACTTATCCTAAGTTTGAATATAGTAGTTCGCATCAAACGCCGTCGTCCATGTCACATAAGCCAATTATAAACTTACGATATATTTAAATCATTATTTTTCTGAATAATACAACTTATCCTAAGTTTGAATATAGTAGTTCCTTTCAAACGCCGTCGGCCATGTCACATAAGCCAATTACATACTTAGGATATAATTAATTCGTCATTTTTCTGAATAATACAACTTATCCTAAGTTTAAATATAGTACTTCGCTTCAAACGCCGTCGTCTATGTCACATATGCCAATTACAAACTTAGGATATAATTAAATCGTCATTTTTCTAAATAATACAACCTATCCTAAGTTTAAATATAGCAGTTTGTTTCAAATGCCGTCGTCCATGTCACATAAGCCAATTACATACTTAAGATATATTTAAAATCGTCATTTTTCTGAATAATACAACCTATCCTAAGTTTGAATATAGTAGTTCGCTTCAAACGCCGTCGTCCATGTCACATACGGCAATTACAAACTTAGGATATAAATAATTCGTCATTTTTTCTTAATAATACAACTTATCCTAAGTTTGAATATAGTAGTTCGTTTCAAACGCCGTCGTCCATGTCATATAAGACAATTACAAAGTTAGGATATAATTAAATCGTCATTTTTCTGAATAATACAACCTATCCTAAGTTTGAATATAGTAGATCGCTTCAAACGCCGTCGTCCATGTCACATAAGCCAATTACAAACTTAGGATATAATTAAATCGTCATTTTTCTGAATAATACAACTTATCCTAAGTTTGAATATAATAGTTCGCTTCAAACGTCGTCGTCCATGTCACATAAGCCAATTACAAACTTACGATATAATTAAATCGTCATTTTTCTGAATAATACAACTTATCCGAAGTTTGAATATAGTAGTTCGCTTCAAACGCCATCGGCCATGTCACATATGCCAATTACAAACTTTGGATATAATTAATTCGTCATTTTTCTGAATAATACAACTTATCCTAAGTTTAAATATATTAGTTCTCTTCAAACGCTGTCGTCCATGTTACATAAGCCATTTACAAACTTAGGATATAATTAAATCCTCATTTTTCTGAATAATACAACCTATCCTAAGTTTGAATATAGTAGTTCACTTCAAACGCCATCGTCCATGTCACATACGGCAATTACAAACTTAGGATATAATTAAATCGTCATTTTTCAGAATAATACAACTTATCCTAAGTTTGAATATTGTAGTTCGCTTCAAATGCCGTCGTCCCTGTCACATAAGCCAATTACAAACTTAGGATATAATTAATTCGTCATTTTCTGAATAATACAACTTATCCTAAGTTTGAATATAGTAGTTCGTTTCAAACGCCGTCGTCCATGTCAAATAAGACAATTACAAACTTAGGATATATTTAAATCGTCATTTTTCTGAATAATACAACATATCCTAAGTTTGAATATAGTAGTTTGCTTCAAACGCCGTCGTCCATATCACATAAGCCAATTACAAACTTAGGATATAATTAAATCGTCATTTTTCTGAATACTATAACTTATCCTCATTTTAAATATAGTAGTTCGTTTCAAACGCTGTCGTCCATGTCACATAAGCCAATTACAAACTTAGGATATAATTAAATCGTTATTTTTCTAAATAATACAACTTATCCTAAGTTTGAATATAGTAGTTCGCTTCAAACGCCGTCGTCCATGTCACATAAGCCAATTACAAACTTACGATATAATTAAATCGTCATTTTTCTGAATAATACAACTTATCCTAAGTTTGAATATAGTAGTTCGCTTCAAACGCCATCGGCCATGTCACATAAGCCAATTACAAACTTAGGATATAATTAAATCGTTATTTTTCTGAATAATACAACTTATCCTAAGTTTGAATATAGTAGTTCGCATCAAACGCCGTCGTCCATGTCACATAAGCCAATTACAAACTTACGATATATTTAAATCATTATTTTTCTGAATAATACAACTTATCCTAAGTTTGAATATAGTAGTTCATTTCAAACGCCGTCGGCCATGTCCCATAAGCCAATTACACACTTAGGATATAATTAATTCGTCATTTTTCCGAATAATACAACTTATCCTAAGTTTAAATATAGTAGTTCACTTCAAACGCCGTCGTCCATGTCACATAAGCCATTTACAAACTTAGGATATAATTAAATCGTCATGATTCTGAATAATACAACTTATCCTAAGTTTAAATATAGTAGTTTGTTTCAAACGCAGTCGTCCATGTCACATAAGCCAATTACAAACTTAGGATATAATTAAATCGTTATTTTTCTTAATAATACAACTTATCCTAAGTTTAAATATAGTAGTTCGCTTCAAACGCCGTCGTCCATGTCACATAAGCCAATTACAAACTTACGATATAATTAAATCGTCATTGTTCTAAATTATACAACCTATCCTAAGTTTGAATATAGTAGTTCGCTTCAAACGCCGTCGTCCATGTCACATACGACAATTACAAACTTATGATATAAATAAATCGTTATTTTTCTGAATAATACAACTTATCCTAAGTTTGAATATAGTAGTTCGCTTTAAACGCCGTCGTCCCTGTCACATAAGCCAATTACAAACTTAGGATATAATTAATTCGTCATTTTTTTGAATAATACAACTTATCCTAAGTTTGAATATAGTAGTTTGTTTCAAACGCCATCGTCCGTGTCACATAAGACAATTACAAACTTAGGATATAATTAAATCGTCATTTTTCTGAATAATACAACCTATCCTAAGTTTGAATATAGTAGTTCGCTTCAAACGCCGTCGTCCATGTCACATAAGCCAATTACAAACTTTGGATATAATTAAATCGTCATTTTTCTGAATACTATAACTTATCCTAATTTTAAATATAGTAGTTCGTTTCAAACGCCGTCGTCCATGTCAAATAAGCCAATTACAAACTTAGGATATAATTAAATCGTTATTTTTCTGAATAATACAACTTATCCTAAGTTTGAATATGGTAGTTCGCTTCAAACGCCGTCGTCCATGTCACATACGGCAATTACAAACTTAGGATATAACTAAATCATCATTTTTCTGAATAATACAACCTATCCTAAGTTTGAATATAGTAGTTCGCTTCAAACGCCGTCGTCCATGTCACATACGGCAATTACAAACTTAGGATATAATTAATTCGTCATTTTTTCTTAATAATACAACTTATCCTAAGTTTGAATATAGTAGTTCGTTTCAAATGCCGTCGTCCATGTCACAAAAGACAATTACAAACTTAGGATATAATTAAATCATATTTTTCTGAATAATACAATTTAGGATATAATTAATATGTATCAACTATATAAATAATTTATCTTGTTACCATATTTGTAAACGTTTGAATATATACATTAAAGGTATTATTGATATAAATACCCTTACTAATCCAATAATAAGCATTTTATTTATAAGGGCATTTCCGTAATTGACTAAAAGACCAGAATGGAGGTGTGTGATGATTACTATAGTTCACCACCCAACTTAACGCTTCAGTTCCCGGCGTACAAACTTCCAAACCCTTTGAAACAGAGCATCACAAAATCTTCAAGCAAGATTATAATTATGGAATTCCAACTTCCAAAAGGACGCCGACTGACTACGCAACAAGGATTATCGCTTTATGAACTTCTAGATGAAGTCATCGTTACCATATTGGCGTTTTTGGGGGCTTTAAGGGCGACTGGCATTTTTAAGTTCAAGACTCTGTAAGTCTCCTAACCCTAGTAAACACTATCGATTCGACTTAAATAATACCGTATTTGCCTATTTAAGCGATAAACTTAGTGTTATTTTAATGAACCGTAGCACATTTATTAGGTCTTAGATTGAATTTTGTGAATGAAGAGTATTTAAGAGATTACCATTTTTGAGGGATTTATAATGCTTTTGTTTTACCTACATTACAGTTGCAAAACCTTTGATAGAGCCGGTGGGTCGGATGAGGTGTATCAAAGGATGGAAGTTGATTCCATCTTTTCCATTCCGTTCTTGATACAGAGAAGTGAAGTGCTAGCACTTTTGAGGGAGAAAGGAAACACACACATGTTGTTTAGAGATGGAATGGTACAATTTATTTTCCATTCAATTGAATTCTTTCATGGTGCTCTGTTACATACATATTTATGTTTCTATATTGTGTTGATCAGACATAGATGTTTTATATATGTAGGTGATGAGGTACTCAATTACATACATATTTATGTTTTTTCTTTATTGTGTTGATCAGATGAGGATGTTTTATGTGGGTGATGAGGCTGCTGGAAAGGAGATGATGCAACGGGCATCGCGTTTGGGATAAACCGATGCTACATTTGTCCTTGGTATGCTGCTAATGGCAGAAGGTCGAGGAAGGATGGAAGAAGCAAGGACACTGTTGAATGACGAATACACAAGGTCAGGAGGTCGTTAGAAGGTGAGGCAAACCATTAACAAGGTTAGAAGGATCTTGTCTGATCGTGAAAACTTAAGCCGAAGGGAATTCCCGAGGTTCTTGTTATGTGGTACACACCACCATGCATCCCAACAGAGTTTAATGAATGCTTTGTTGCAAAGCCATGAATGGCTGTTTAGATGTAATGTTTGTTTGTGGGATGCTTGTTACCTTTGGGTTGTAGAAATTTGGGATGTTTAGGTATAGTTAGTTAAGGATGTTTGTTTGTTGGATACATTTATCTTAAGTTTTTTGCGGGTACTATATACAAGTTAACAACATTTCATATATGTGTATTTGTTTGCGTGTATTTCGGTTTTTCATTGTTGTTGGTTTTAAATAAAATTATTAACACACCTGTTTAATGGTTAATTAAAACTAATTAATCAAAACTGATGGATCAAAATGTAAATACTAAAACTCGGGTTATTCAAATTCGGGTGGCTAAATAAGCTTCGAATTCGGGTTAGTTAATCGCCATTTGAAATAATGTACACATACTTAAAAAACTCATAAACAATAGGCCAAACCTTATTCATAATATTTACTCATACTATTTTACAATGATTGTTATTAGTTGACAGATGTTAATAACACTTAGCACTCTTCCATTAAAATATAACATGATCACTTAACAAACAAAAAAAAAAAAAAATTAGGGTGCAAGACTTGAACATGCGACCAACCCAACACCTTCCACCACTTATACCACTAATCTAATTGATGCGTTTTACTTTTTTTTCATACACTTAATATATATATAAAACACCGCTGAACTTTTTTTTTTGGGAGTCAAATATTTGCATAATATTTTAAAATTTATACTTAGAGCCAAAATTAGTCGAAAAATTTAAATTAGACGTGACCATTTACATTGTTTAAAATTCGATAATTACAGTTAATGCCTCCAAACCAGTATAAACACAATCATTATTCTGTCTTACACTTTTCTACCGATCAAAATCAACCATTAACAAAAAATTAAAATCTTTTAATTTACAACTCACTCCTAAAGAACTAAAGGATCATGGATATTGAAGCCGATAATAATGTTGCTATTTACCATAGTAATGGCTACGAGGAAGAAGATCAAGGATATGAATCAGAGCAGTATGATGATTTTGATGATGAACAGGCTGACGATGGAAACGAGAATTCAAATGCAATCAAAATGGTTCCGCCGAGGGGCATTACAAGGTTATCCAAGTTTCGCAACCAATACAGCAAACCGGGTGCATTAAAGCTAAAGATAACCTTCGATGCTATGGATAGGCTAACAGGTGATAATAGAGCAGTGTTTACAAGTTTTCTAGGAGACATTGTTCGTGAGCAAATAGGCTTGAAGATTCTTTCCTGGAAGAAGGTCGATGCAGAAGGAAGAACTAAACTTTTGGAAGAAATCAAGGCAAGTTTTAACAACTGATCCCTTTTAAATTAATTCCTTTATTATATTAAAAAATACTGAGAATACATTATGCAATTATATTTAATTTGTTAATGTTAAAACAACAGATTGCTGTTAATCAGATTTGTGTATTATTTATGTGTCTATTTGAGAATACATTATGCCGTTTTGTAGTCTGTAATCAGATTTGAGCAAAAGTCTGCAATTGATTTTTAATTGATTTTGCAGCGATATTTTGATGTTGAAGACACATACATAAAGTCAATAATGAATCGTCTTGGTGCCCATCTAAGGAATTTCAGAAGGAAGTTGAGGGAAAAATACATACTGCCCAACAAAGATACACCTTCAAAATTAATTGAAGTCCTATTCAAGTATAGTGCAATTGTCAAAGCCCCGGAATGGGGTGCTTTCGTACAGTATACGAGCACCGAGAATTACCAGGTTTCGGTCATTATATTAATTAGGTCCATACATAAATCTTTCATATATATTATTGTGTTTGCAAATTTATGCATTAAATATATATCTTTTTGTTCTGTAATTAAGAAAAAGTCTGATGCATCAAAAGAGGCGCGCTCCATGTCTGTTTATTCGTATACGATGGGACGAGGCGGATACATACATGTGAAAAAGAAATTGGTAACTACATTTACATTTTGAATGTTTGTTTCTAAATACTATCTAATTTGTTTCTATTTTCTATTTTCTAAGTTTATATATTAATTGTTTTAACTTTAATTTACATGTGTATTTGATGACTATAAGATCGAAGAAAAAGTAATTGAAGCACATGAAGAACTCCCACGTGGTGTCTTGTGGTTGAAAGGAAGGAAAACCAAAGCAGGGGTATTTCGTGACAAAAAGACTAAAGAAAAGGCAGATAAAGTAGTAAGTATTTTGACGTGCTAATTCATCATTTACATTATTCAAGCTTATTTTCATGAAACAAATTAATTACTGCCTATTGGATATTAATCTGTAATGCAGAAAGACACTGAGGCACAGATCAAAGCCGGAACCTTAAAGGTTAATGATGGGACTGATGCCTTGACAAAGGTATTTGGACCCGAAAAGTCAGGGTATGCACGAGGAGTGGGAAGCGGAGTGACTGTCAAAAAGTTTTTTAATCTTCCTGCTCGAAACAGAAATGTCAGCAATGATGAGAAAGTCAAGTTACTTGAAGCAGAGCTTGCTGCTGAGAGACACGCACGTCAATACAAAGACACAATAATAAAGTCTTTGTCAGCGCAAGTGCTTGAAACACAGGCAATGGTTACCAAACTTATGGGTCGGTTTGATGCATTACAAGGGGATCAACTAAATTCATTGTCAACTGCTGTACCAGCATTAGAGGAAAGGCATTTATTGTATTAATTATGCTAACATTTTATACATTAGTTTACAATATATTGCTAACAAATGTATAATTTTTATTGCAGGTGTCTCCAACAGTGGACGTTAATCCTAACGCTTGCAATACTGTTCAGGATGGCGGAGTGGCGTTAAGTGATGTTAGATGTGAGAAGGATTCCAGCTTTCACAAGTCTAATGGACTCGCAACTGTGGAAATGCCAACAGAAACAAGTGTAAGTATTAAAACATTTGAATTAATTTGACTTTAATATTTCTCACTGTGATTTAATAATTTTACATACATGACTTATTTACTAAGTTTTATATAGGATCTGGTTGTTAAATCTGCTGACAAGTCAAACAGGACGCCTGATTCACAACAGAGGCAAAAGAATCTGTCTCCAGCAAAGCCAACACCACCGTAGGTATGTATATATATATTCCAAAATGTTCATATATTCTTCGATCAGTTTAATATAATTCTGATGCATACATACATACATACATACACACACATATATATATATATACATAATAATCGATATTATTTTCTTTAGTTATTCAAGTGTAAACTGTGGCACCTAAAGAGGACCAACATCATTGCTTTGGGTACTGTCTACTTGTCAAATGGAAAAGTGATTATTCATAACAAACCACTCCCAAATGATTGCTTCAAAGTGTCCGTTGATAAATCGTTAGTGGATGCAGCTTGTATTCCGGACAACGGGAACAATGGTTTCAAAATAGCTATCGATTTAGTAGGTGGTTTTTATGCATGGCCCAAGGATCAAGTGATTTTTATGAGGAGGTACATATATAGTACACGTTTTTATCTGCTACATAGTTCTTGATATTTAATTTAGTGTTTGATCCATATGCCACTTCTTTATTGTACAGGTAACACCACCAACTACTGGACAAAAAGCATTTGGTGAGACTAAAACTGTACCAGAAGGATCAAGGAAAAAGCGCAAAGCACCGGTTTTTGTGTCTAGCGATGCCATGCGAAAGCAAGCGAAGAGCAAACTCAAGATTCAAAAGTCCTTACAACTCTGATTTTAATAAGTGTATTTTCGTATATATGCAATTACTATACTTAGGATATTGTTATGTAAATTAAACAATACAATTATATTATTGATTTGTACATTGAATTATGTACATTGAAATTTAATTTGTGGTGTTATATAATTCATATTGTTACACAAATTATTGATTTGTTATATGTGACTAAAATATGTATTCACATAATATGGTCACACATTGTGGCCACTGTTTAATTAATTATGTGTGACTAAATACTGCAAAACGCCACATAAACATACAATTCAAGTGGTCATTGGGTGAACAATGGTCACACTTATTATCACCTACGGTCACTTTTGGCTTAATTTTGTGTGATCAAATCCTAGAATAAATCACTCTTTGAGTGACTAAATGATACAAAATGTCACACAAACATAAAAATAAAGTGGCCATTGGATGACAATAGTCACACAAAATACAAGTTTAGTTGACATTAAAATGCATATGGTCACACTTATTATCACCTACGACCACTTTTGGCTTAATTTTGTGTGACCAAATCCCAGAATAAATTACTCTTTGAGTGATTAAATGATACAAAACGCCACACAAACATAAAAATAAAGTGGTCATTGGATGGAAATAGTCACACAAAATACAAGTTTACTTGACATTGCAGCCCATATGGTCACACTTTTTATCACCTACGGCTACTTTTGATCTAATTTTACGTGACCAAATCCAAGAATAAATCACTCTTAGTGTGACTAAATGATACAAAACGCCACACAAATATAAAAATAAAGTGGCCATTGGTTGGCAATAGTCACACAAAATAAAAGTTTACTTGACATTACATAGCATATGGTCACACTTATTATAACCTACGACCACTTTTGATCTAATTTTATGTGACCAAATCCCAGATTAAATCACTCTTTGAGTGACTAAATGATACAAAACGTCACACAAACATAAAAAAAGTGGCCATTGAATGGCAATAGTCACACAAAATACAAGTTTACTTGACATTGCAGCCCATATGGTCACACTTTTTATCACATACGACCACTTTTGGCTTAATTTTGTGTGACCAAATCTCAGAATAAATCACTCTTTGAGTGACTAAATGATACAAAACGCCACACAAACATAAAAATAAAGTGGCCATTGGATGACAATAGTCACAAAAAATACAAGTCTAGTTGACATTGCAGCCCATATGGTCACACTTTTTATCACCTACGACCACTTTTGATCTAATTTTATGTGACCAAATCCAAGAATAAATCACTCTTTGTGTGACTAAATGATACAAAATGCCACACAAACATAAAAATAAAGTGGCCATTGGATGGACAATAGCCACACAAAATACAAGTTTACTTGACATCACATAGCATATGATCACACAAAATACACGTTTAGCTAACTTTAAAGAACATATGATCACACTTATTAACACTTTTGGTCACTCTTGGCTTAAATTTATGTAACCAAATCCCAAAAATAAAATACTCGTTGTGTGACTAAATGTTACAAATAGCCACACAAACCTACAATTCAAGTGGCCATTGGATGGACAATGGTCACACAAAATACACTTTCACTTAATTTTAAAGAGCATACGGTCACACATTTTATGGTTTTCGTCATACTTTTTAGATGGATACGGCCACTAACCATGTAATGTGACCGTATGGACCCCTTTGGTCACGGCACCTTTAGTCACACACACGCTGAAAAAACAAGTATGACCATATGGTTTTCGTCACACTTTTCTGGTGTGACCAAAGCCCAAATCTGTACTAGTGTTAACACATAAGCTATTTCAGTTGAACTTGAAAACCTGAATGATTAATTATGGATCGGATTACGATTTTTTTTAATCAGACTAACCCGACCCATTAAAGTGTTTTAATTAATGATCGAGCTGACTCGATAAACACCCCTGTCCATGGTTACTGTACATCAAACCATTACTAACCATTACGTTCATTTGCATATGTTAACTCGATTAACACCCCTGTCCATGGTCATTGTACATCAAACCATTCATTGTACATCAAACCATTACTAACCATTACGTTCATTTGCATATGTTAACTATTAAGAAAATTATAAATACATATAGCATAACTCGATATAAATATAATGCTGATACAGGACGCGTCACCAAGACAAAAAAAAGTTTATGAAATTTTGGATACTTTCAAACAATAAACTGGAACAATGTAGACATCCTTATTTAATGTAGACATACTAATTAAATGTTAACATATGGTTGGAAATCTTTATATGTCTATTTTCTTATGCGAAAAACAGTGTCTCATTTGGAGTTTTCTACAAGAAGTAATGCCCTTTTTAGTACAACATGTTCAAGGAAAAGATTCATCCGAATTTGGACATAACGTTTGAGTTAGGAGTCTCTTGAGTGGTTTTTATGAATTGGCTTAATTAGTCATTTATTAGTATTCAACTCTAAGCTTTTGATATTTCTCAAAATAATGTAATTTTAATATTTCTAACCCTTTATAAAGGCTACCAAATGTATTAGAGATGAGAAGTTTTAGTATATGGTTTTTGAAGAAATCAAATTTTCTCTCAAATTGTGTTGTTCAATTGAGTTGCATCTATCCTAATCGCGGTATTCTTGTGAATCAACATGTGTTAGAAAAATTCGTAACCATGGTATTCTTTTAAATCAATGTGTATTAGAAAGAATTATTTCTGGATATTCTTTAAATTAACAGGTTTTGTTTGTGCTTGTTATTTTCACCCTACATGAAACGTCCAATATTTTTTATACATTCATTTAGGTCCCATTGATCTTAAATTACTTTACAATTCATATTATATTTATCCCACATTCAACCTTTGACTTAAAACTGATTTTCTAATTTTATACATGCATACGCGATCCAGATTTGAAGTTGGGATCACGTACCAAAGAACAAAACTCACTAATCACAAAATACACTGACATACGCGATCCAGATTTTGGAGTTGGGATCGCGTACCTATGCCTAAAATTTAAACTCATCAAAACTCATAATTTTTGACCAAATTCAAACGCGCATAACTTCTTACTCGTTAAGAGTTAGATCATCAAATTTTGCAGGCACCTCCAATATACCAAAATGAAGGTTTCCGTTTTTACACTTTTTCAAAATACTCATTTATCGAGAAAACGGACATATGATCCATATTTGACCATTTTAGACCATTTTGATTGACATGTCATATTCCAATCCAATTGGTCTCTGACTTCAACCTTTTACCAACATGTTTCTACATACATTTATGACGTATGGGCATATTCATCAACATCATACACCCACACTAACCCACTTTGACTCCCTTGACCCATTTAGTGCCCATTTGGACACTTATAACTCATTTGACCCATTTAACACCCAATTCACCCAATGGTACTTAAAGTTAACTATCTACGACATATTTGACTTATTCAAATAGTTTGACTACCAATCAACATCAAGTTTCAACCGTTGATCAACTTTCGACTATATATAGATCAAAACATATTTGCTATTATTATATATCAAAATTTGCATACATGAGTCACACTTATATACATAAAAACGGTCTGACCTTCAAAGTCAAACTTCAACAACAACTACATTCCAAGACTATCACAACCATCGTTCAAAATATCATTTCAAACATCATTGGGGCGTATTAAACAAGTCATGATCAAAACAATAATTCAAGGGAGGAACTTGTTACCATACATCCGAGCAAGCGTAATCCAAGCTAGTTCCTTGCTATATCCTTCTCCTCCCTATGTCCACTAGTACCTATGACGGCGCCCAAACGGTCAGTCGGGTTTTCACCCCGTCATCGGACCGTCCGTCGGAGTGCGCATCGGTTGAGTTTTAAATTTATAAAGAGCTGGGGACTCAATATATAAGTACTACCTATCACACAGGGTGAGTAAGCAGTAAGTATAACTCGAGGTCGTTCTTAAATCGGAGCGAATTGAAACGAAGTGATGCCAAAGATAGAGTTTCGCTTTTAGGATGGGTTTTGTGCAGATAGGTAGGTTTTGGGGGTTTTCTATTTTAATTAACTAACTAATTAAAGACAGGAAAAGTAAATGAGATGGAGTAGAATTGGTAGTTAGGTAGACAGATAGAGAATTGCGGTAGTTGAAACTTCAATAATCAGTTGCGGGGATGATGCTTATTATAAAGATAATTGGGGACATTTTCAGTTAATAAACAGATGCATTATGGGTGTAAACACTAGGACCCTACTCATTCTAGTTAAGTACCAGAATTAGTATGTCATGAGACCTAGGCTATGGTGATTCTGATCAGAACAGGCTGCTCAACCCCCCACACTGTCTTTTTGGACAAGTGACCCTTCAAGGGTGCAGGAATAAGGTAACAGACTGCCACTTGGGTTATTCTGACCGTTCTTAACACCTAAATGTAAATGCCATTTGCTAAATATGTTCAGATTATTAACTTGTTATTCTAAACTATCAGTTTTGTAGAGTCTGGGGGTTTTAAGAACTCCGAACCACTGCTGGGCTTGACTTTCATCTCCAGACTCATTCCTTACGTTTTATTAGTTCAACTACTTCTGTCATGATCTAGCCTCTCCTTTGCAATCAGTCATTCAGCCCTAGGAACACCAGCGGGGTACAATGCATACTTCTTCCACAGTGTACTAACCTAGGAACCGTTTATGATGTACCGCACTTAGATAATTCCACAGATTCGTGTAACCGAGGATGTACTTACGGTGTACTATGATATTTCCACAGCTTTTCATCCCTAGGTACATATACGGTGTATACTATCGAAGTGTTTCCATAGCTTCAGTTACAGGGGTAGCCAGACGGTGTACTGTGCACTTCCACAGCTATATTGGTTTCTAGGCCATATTCTAGGGTCTCTAGGTAATCCACAGTGTCGGCACAGACGGCTTTTTCCGGAGCTTCCACGTTGTACTCCACTAGTGGTGTTTCCAAAGCTATACTCAGTACTTCAGCCGAATTACAGTGACAAACATGGCTTCTTTACTATAACACAGATAACTTCCTACTGTACCTAGAGTTGATCAGGTTCTAAGCCTAAAGTAGCAGTCACGCGAAGGACTGGAAAGGGTGATCCATAGCTAAGTCTAGATGCATGATAAGTTTAGACATAACAAATATAACAATTCCCAATTATATAGATTTAAAGATTAATTTAACATCATCCCTACTTCTAACTATCTACATTTCAACAACCGCAACAGCACACTACTCAACAAACATGGCAATAGTAGTAACATACATTATACAAACAGGCAGAAATAATTCGGACATAGTATAAGTATGAAAAGAGAGATATCACCAGTAAAATTGAGCAGAGTAACAGCTGAAAAGAAAAGACAGAGTCTCGCACCAAGAATGCTTCTTATTACACCGTGATTACAATACCAGCTTTTCTCTCTCTCTACTGCTAACCAACTACCTATCTAACTCTCTCTCTCTAGAGAGAGAAACTCTAGAGAGAGAAACTACCTAAACTATTCTAGAGAGAGACTAAAAATATAAAAATATAAGAAAACGAAGAATTGAAGTGTGTTGAATGAGATGTGTGTTGTATGTTGTGATGGTGTGTTGAAATGATGAAATGAGGCTAGTATTTATAGAGAACGCACAACCGTATCCGTAGACCGTATCCAAACCTCAAAATGCACGACCGTATCGCAAGGGCAAATAAAAATCAGATTTTTATCACCCAAACGCACGATACGGCTGAGTTAGGGTGAATACGGGTGAACTGGACCGTATACAGCTGCGCGTTGGGTGAATACGGCTGAACTGGACCGTATACAGCTGTGCATAGGCCGTATACGGCCTGCACAGACCGTATACGGTCTAGGTCCAGCCGTATACGGCCTGGACCAGCCGTATACGGCCTGGTTCAGCCGTATCCTGGCCTCTCGGTTTCCTGTTTCTTCGTTCGGGCGTAACTTCTTCGTCGTTTATCCGTTTTGAGCGTTCTTTATACCCACGCGTTCGTATTTTCCTAACGAAGAGAATGACATAAGTTAGAGGTCATAACTCGGAGCATAGCTTAAAGTGCATTGAAATGAGTGAACGGTGGTGTGATAAAGCAGTTTTGCCCGGTTTCTTATGTTTTTCATGCCATTTTAGTGATTTTTCAAACATCAACTCCGTTTTGACTTAGTTAACAAAACTTTATGAATAATGTCCTTTTAAGTATGTTTTTGTTAACTTTGTGCCTAAAATGTGGAAGATAACGTACGTAAAAACATGACTTTTTACGTGTTATCAAATATCCCACACTTAGACTTTTGCTTGTCCTCAAGCAAACTTTAAAATTCTCATCTGCTATAAATGTTTGAAAAAATCGGTTTTTGGGTTTTGACAAGAAATAACCTGAGATTTTTACTTAGTCAGAGACCAAGAAAACCTTTTTAGAAAGCAAGCATCATTAAGATAACCCTCCCTTAATCCTGAAATGTCAACCTTGGCATACTTTCACAATTCTCGATGGATATTGTACATGACTAGGCGATCTCACAAAGGTGGTCACTCAATTCACTCAGAGTGTATCGGATTTCCTATCATTCTAATCAAACGAAATCGCTCATAAAGCCAGTCATGCATTGCTTCTCATCATAGGCTTGATCAAGAATCGGATCTCCACCACTTTAATGAGGACAGTGCTAATCATCCCAGGACATTCGAAATGGGTTGTAATGGTTGGTGAGGGTTGAATGGTATGGATAAGTGGGAGTTTTTGGTTGAAAAATAGGGGGTTTGCTTATCTTTGAGAATTCAAAACTTTTTGGGAAAACATTACTTTAAACACCTTTTTTAATGAAAACGGAAACGGATAAATGGCAAGGGAAGAAGATAGCTATTTTGACTTCTATCTTTTCAAAAAATACTCGGGAGAGTTTATATCTTTTATAAGAACAGGAATTTTTCACGAGATTTGAAGCACTTAGCTTTATTCTATTTTCTTTTCTTTTCTTTTGCTTCTATTTTTTTATTTTTGTTTATCCCAGTATGGATCTTAATATGTATTACCTTGATTGATTATTAATAAGCTTGCGGAATAGTTTATTAATAACTTGAAGAATAAACTTGAAAACACAGAATATTAACCAAAAGCTTCAATATTATTATCAAATAATACGAACACACAAACTGTGCTAGGGTTTACAACCTTGAAGCTAATAACTAGAAATACGTCACCATTCTAGAGTTCTACAGGATCTCTATTTATAACATATAGAGTCCTTTACAGAATCAAACTATTATGGAAATCATATATATTCCATAATTATCTCTAACCGACTACTAACAGTGGTTGAACTATACACTAACACGGGTAGTACCCGTATATAACCAACAGTGGTTAAACACTTAATACCAAATATACTTATACCAACAGTGGCACTGTTAGACTAATTCTAACTGACAGTGGCACTGTCAATACAAAACTAACTAACAGTGGTAAAGTGCTAGCAGTGGCACAAGACTTGACTTCTGAGCAGATCTGGCAGTGGCTCAGGACTCAACAATCTCCCCCTAAACTTGATCATTCTCAGTAATGATTCAAGTTTCTTCATCTTTCTTCTCATCCTTAGAATTTTGATTCTGTCTTCTCCTTTTCTCCTCCTCTCTTAACCTTTCCAACTCCATTCTCTTATGAAACTGATTGAACACCATGTATAAAGCATTGAAAGCCCCTTCTGAAACCACAGTAGTTCTTAACTTAGATGCAAGCACATTTCTCAGAATCTGAGTCCCCAAGACATATTGTCTTTCATCAAGCATGAAGATTATGACTCCATCTCTGAACACAATCATATGTATTCCAGCTCTAACAAAATGTCTCCAAGTATGCACATGTTCAATGCAGTTTAAAAACAAATTAGTGAATGGCTCAGGCTCAAACAGCATATTCAAACATCTACCCAAATCTCTTTCCACAATCACCATAGAAGCTTGCCTGTTTCTTTGACTATTAAGCTCATACAGATCCAGAATGTCTAACCTATTCACATTTTTGATCACATCAGCTACAGATGTCAGATATTGCATATTCCCATCCTCTCTGACAATCTTGATCTGTTCTTTAACAACATCAGCAATTTTTGATCTCTGTCCTTCCCATTCAACTATCCTTGATGATCTATCATGATTAATATGAATATTTTCTTTGCTATCCTTCATCTCTTTGATATATTTTCTTAACTCTGCTGCATCTTTCTCCAGATCAGGAACCACATTATCACAAGCAAGAACTCCATCCCATCTAATCTTTAGATTTCTATCAGAAAGCCTTTTTAATTCTCGTTCTTCTGCTTCTGCTTTCTCTTGCTCTTCCTTTTCAATTCTATTCTGTTCCTCTATTCTGACCTGCTCTGCAATCTTTTTCCTATCCTCAGATAACTTTTTCTCAATAAATTTATCTTGCATGAGCTTCTTTTCAAAATCCACCATACCTTCATTCTGATGTCTGGCATAAGCTTTTTCCAACCTATCCAATTCCCATCCTTCCAGAATACTTCTTGGTGCATACCTTCCACCAAGAATCCTGATTAAGTCCTTTTTTCTTTGAGCAGCAATTGGTGGTTTATTTCTTTTCTTTTCAAGCTCTGCTTGTCTTTTCTTTCTAGCCCTTTCTTCATTTGCTTGTTTTAACTTGGCAAACCCTGGGCTTAAATCACCATTATCATCCTTCTTGTTGATCATATCATGAATCTGTTGTGCAGATAATCCTTTACCACTTGCAGCCATATCATTCAACATCTTTGCAGCCTTTTGAGATAAAGTTACCACACTCATATCTTCTAGCACAACATCAACATCAGGACCCTCCAGCCTCTTAGACTCAACAGCCATCCTTAACATTCTCTCATCATGCTCCTCCTGAGCTCTCCTAGCCTCATCCAAATCAATCTGAGGTTCTACAACCTTCTTTACCTTTCTCTCTTCTTTCAATTTTCCCTTACCTTTGTCTTTAGAATCAATCTTTGGAAGATCAGACTTAGGTTTGGGTGGTGAAGAAGGTTCTTCAATCATGACAGGGGGTAAAATTGTTCTGGTGACAGTGGTTGATGGTGTTGTGATGACAGTGGTTGATTCTGTGATGACAGGGGTAGGTAATATAGCAGTGGTTGCTGCTGAAGTACTAACAGAGGTAGATACCTCAACAGTGGTAGAAACCAAACTGCTAACAGTGGTTAGTGATTGAGATGACACAAGATTTTTCTTGACAGAAGTCTTTCTCACTGGAATTGATTTCTTTCTATTATAGGTTGTCACTTTCACCTCCTTTTCAACTTCAGATCTATCAACCATCATCCTATCACTAAAACTTACTCTCTTTCCCATATCAACATGTTCTCCCATAACATCCCAGAAATACAAATTAGCCACAGCCTCAAAAGGTAATCCCTTGTTTATTGGGAAAACATTTAAAGCTGGACCTCTTTGTGCACTATTATCTGCCTCATCCTGACCTGTTTGTACATTTTCACCCTCATATATCACCATACTCCTATCAATTGCATCATCATCCATGTCCTCATTAATCACATAATCTGATACATTCAACTCATCCTCAACATTTTCACTAATACCACCTGCACCTCCATCATCATTCCCATCAGTACCATCATTATCATCTTTCTTATCTTCAGGCATATTATCTTTCTCTTGATTTTCATCATTTTTCTCCCCCTTGCCTGAAGATTTCTGTAAAGCTGCAGCAGGTTGTAAGACTTGTATAACAACATCTTCTACCACAGCCAATCTAGCTCTTAAATCATCAATCTCCTTCTGCTGCCTTTGAAGTAACTCATCCTGAGCAGCCAACTTGATTTGTTGCTCTCTTCTCAACTCTCTTTCCTTCACAAATTTGTCCCATATCAAAATGACATCATGTGCCAAATCATCAATCGTCAATTCCTCAGTTATATTACTAGTCTCATCAACATTAGAGTGTGACCTCCTAGAAGAATCATTGACTGCATCTGGCACTTGCTCAGATGCCCCTAGATTCATGGTACTGGGACCTTCACCTGCTTCATTACCCGTAGGTTCAGCATTAGAAGTTGCCTCTGGTTGGGTCTGATTGATGTTACCACTGTCCTGTCCTGCCAGTGGGCTAGAAACAGTAGTGGCAGCCCTTCCAGAATGAACATTTTCATCAAGTATGTTCACCTGTTGTGAATGTTCCTGTGACTGAGACTGTGAAGAAACAGGAATCTCCACAGCCTGCTTAGATTTCTTGAATTTCTTGGCTTTGTTGTGGGTAGGTTTTTGGTTCCCTTGTTTTCTTTTTGTGCCACCTCCTGATGTGTGTTCAGAAACAACTTGTGTTGTTGTCCTGTCATCATTTGGTCCAAGTGATGTTGGTAATACACCACCAGTAGCAGAAAGATCAACTAACATTGTAGAAAACAATGCAGTTTCCTTTTTGGAAAAAGTGTTTTGATATTGATACATGGCTCTAATAGTTTTCAAAGATAAAGTAGAGCTAACTATTACACTTTTATCTGCTGGCAGATTTGGCAGCTGTTTATTCAACAAAAGTTGAACAAACCTAGGATACATAATAAATGTATCACCCTTTACATTTTTAATCATATTATCTAAGATGAACCTAGACATATTAAATTTAAGACCCTGTGCCAAGCAGATTATAGGATATGCAATACTAGAACTAAATTCATTAAAACTAGTCCTCTTCTGAGATAAACATACCAGGAAAGTATGAATATAGAACTTCCATTGAGGACAGAACCAGGACTTCAAGAATGTGTATTCTGATCTTGTCTTTCCAGTACCTTCATAACCCATAGTATGTATTCCTTGAAATAGATCTCCTCTGGACAATTCCAGGACTCCTCCTTCATCATCAAACTGCAGAAGTTCTCTAAGAACAATCTCAGTTATCATCACTCTATTCCCCTTGACAGTAGAATGAATATGAGGAATGCCATTAACAGTTCCTTCCTTAGCATTCTTCCAGAATTCTTGAATGTGTGATCTGATCAATCTTGGAGCAACAGTAAGGGCATATGTAACTGGACAGTTACTCAAGAAGTCAATAATTGGGTGAAAATATTCATCTGCGATTTCTTTATTCAAGAAAGCCCTCATGTTGTGTTCAGAATGAACACTCAGAGTAGAATGATCAGTATCAGATGAAGATGACGATGCCATTTGTGAAATTGATGAAAGAAAGAAGATTGATTGACAACTAAGAAACACAAACAAGAGCGATTTGTAGAGAGTTTTGAGAGATTTGAAAGCGTAATTGAAAAAGTGAAGTGTTTAGATATTTATATGTTGACAGCGCCAAGCCCTAGTAAAATGAACTAACAGTGGCACTGTCAGTTATGTGCCAACAAGGGCACAACTAACACATAAGCCCAACAGGGGTTACTTCACTTGATCAAATTCAAACATTAATACCACTCAATAACACCAACAGAGGTATTAGTACTAGCAGGGGTATACTAGAACTAGCAGAGGCAAATACTTCACAATTTTTTTTTTTTTTTTTTTTTTTTTTTTGTAATCATAAGAAAGAAAAACATTAGATTCCAGCTTCTCCTAATGTCTCTTGACAGTGGCTTAATCCTGCAATATTAAACTAAAAACAGCCAACAGGGGTTAAATTACAAAAATATACAGCAGAGGTTGAAAATACATTAACAGTGGCATAGGTAAACTAACAGTGGAACCAACTGTTATCATGATGAAGCTAACAGTGGTACCACTTGACCCTGTCACAATATAATTCACCTCTGTTAGTATCTAATCCTGACCAAAACACTAAGTGAGATTTATCATACCAATGTTAGATATCAAAAATGTAAATCTTCCTACATCAAATGCTTTGGTAAAAAGATCTGCAAGTTGATTATCAGTATGAATTTTGAAAATATGAATCAATCTTTTATCATAACAATCTCTTATAAAATGATATCTGATTTCAATGTGTTTGGTTTTTGAATGCTTAACAGGATTTTGTATGATACTAATAGCAGAAGTATTATCAATGTAAATAGGAGTGTTCATGAAAGTCAAACCATAGTCCATCATTTGATTCTGAATCCAGATCACTTGTGCACAACAACTGGATGCTGCAACATACTCTGCTTCTGCTGTAGATGTGGAAACTGTGGTCTGCTTCTTGCATTGCCATGACACTAGCCTATTTCCAAGAAATTGACATCCACCACTAGTGGATTTTCTATCCATGTTTTCACCACCATAGTCACTATCTGTGAAAGCTTTGAGCTCAAAATCTGATCCTTTAGCATACCAAAGTCCCAAATCTGGTTGACCTTTCAAGTATCTAAAGATTCTTTTCACAGCATACATGTGTGACTGCTTTGGATTGGTCTGGTACCTAGCACAAAGACACACTGCAACCATAATATCAGGTCTAGATGAAGTTAAATACATCAAAGAACCAATCATTGACCTGTATAAGTGCACATCTACTTCCTCCCCCTCAGGATCATAATTAAGATGTTTATGTGTCTCCATGGGAGTGCTAGCTATCTTTACATCTTGATAACCAAATTTAGTCAAGATATCTTTAACATACTTCCCTTGGTTAATGAAGATTCCATCTGTCTTCTGCTTAACCTGCAGCCCTAAAAAGAAGGTGAGTTCTCCCATTGAACTCATCTTAAACTTCTTATGCATTAGCACCTCAAAATCTTTACACAGTGGATCACTTGTAGATCCAAATATAATATCATCGACATAAACCTGTACCAGCAAAATATCTTTCTGAATTGTCTTGATAAACAAAGTCTTGTCAATAGTACCTCTCTTGAATCCATTCTTGCATGATACTCAGATAGAGTGTCATACCAAGCTCTTGGTGCTTGATGTAAACCATACAAAGTTTCTTCAATCTGCATACTCTATCTGGATATGTTGGATCTTCAAACCCTGGAGGTTGGTACACATACACCTCATCATCAATCAAACCATGAAGAAAAGCACTCTTCACATCCATTTGATAAACCTTGAAACCCTGATAAGATGCATAAGCTAAAAATAATCTAATAGCTTCTATCCTAGCAACTGGAGCAAAAACATCATCATAATCAATGCCTTCTTCCTGTGTATACCCTTGTGCTACCAACCTGGCTTTATTCTTGATAACTATTCCTCTTTCATCTCTCTTATTCTTAAATATCCACTTGGTGCCTATAGCTCTCTTTCCTTTTGGTAAATCAACCAAATCCCATACATCTTGCAGCTTGAACTGCAGCAATTCTTCTTGCATAGCTTCAATCCAGCTGTGATCCTTGAGAGCTTCCACTGCTTTCTTTGGTTCCATCTGAGAAAGAAAACAAACATATAATGAAGTATGTAAATCTTCCTCTCTTACCTTTGACTGCTGTCTTGTCAAAACAGGTGAACTAATATCACCAATGACCAGATCCAAGGAATGATCTTTATGAACCAGATATTTAGATGTGGATGTATCAAGCAATTCCCTTTCCAAATTATGACCCAGAAGATTATCCATTTCTGATTCAGAAAAAGAATCTCTTTCCTCTCTTTCTTTTGCAGAAGGAGTTGTGTCAGAATCTGACAAAGAATTCCTTTCCAAGACTTGAAACGGTGAATGTTGTTCAAAGTCCTTTGGTGATCTCTGTTCTTCATATGAATCATCCTTTGCATCTGAACCAGTTGTTGCAGGAGTTGATCCTTCAGTTTCTGTTTGATCCTGTTGAAAAACTGCTGGTGGATCTGGAGTCCAAATTGGAAATAATACATACTCCAAGTCATTCTTTTTAGGTTGAATGAAGTTGCTCTGTTCATCTGCACCATCACCTGCACTAGTACCTGCACTAGTAGACAAATCTGGATATCTAAAAGCATGGGTTAGTGCATCAATATCAAACAACACTTCTGGACCTGTTCCTTCTACATTTGGTGTATGTTCATTAAAAGTCACATTCATGGTCTCCTCTATGATTCTAGTCCTTTTATTAAATACTCTATAAGCCTTGCTTTGAATAGAGTACCCAACAAAGACAGCCTCATCTACCTTACTTTGAAACTTACCTAGGTGATCCCTGGTATTTAAGACAGTACAAGGACATCCAAATGGTTTTAAAAAGCTAACCAAAGGTTTTCTCTTAAAGAATAACTCATAGGGTGTCTTGTTATGAGGTTTGACTATCAAAATCCTATTCAAAACATAACAAGCAGTGCTAACTGCCTCTGCCCAGAAAGACATTGGAAGTTTAGCATCTGCTAGCATGCTTCTAGTAGCTTCAATTAGTGTCCTATTCCTCCTTTCAGCTACTCCATTTTGTTGTGGAGTTCTAGGTGCACTAAACTGTCTTTCTATACCTTTCTCTTCACAGAACTTATTCATCTCACAATTCTTAAATTCTGTCCCATTATCACATCTGATGATCTTAACCTTCTGATTAGTTGAATTTTCAATCCTAGTTATGAAAGATCTAAGTGTTTCACTTGTCTCATCCTTTGTCCTAAGAAAGAATACCCAACTCATCCTAGAGTAATCATCAGTTATCACCAAGCAGTAAGATTTCTTCCCTTGACTAGCTACATTGGTAGGGCCAAATAAGTCCATATGTAACAGGTGTAAGGGAGTGGTATTGGTATTAACAGCTTGGACTTATAAGAAGTCTTGTGTTGCTTGCCTTTGAGACAAGCTACACAATGGTCACTACATTCAAATAACTTTTCAGGTAAGCCTCTCACTAGCCTATCCTTAACAAGTTTATTCATGGTCTTGTAATTCAAGTGACACATCCTCCTATGCCATAAGTCAGATTCAGAAACAGTAGCTTTAGATATAAGACAGTTGACATTTTGAGATTTCATCTTGTTTAGATCACTACAGTATACATTGTTCTTTCTTGGAACTCTCATTAAAATTTTGTCTTCAGGTATTTTGAGTTTTTCAGAAAGTATAATGCATTCTGTGTCAGTGAAATAAACAGGATTTTGCTTATCTGTGATTTGACTCACACTAAGCAAATTGTATCTCAATTGCTCAACATAATAAACATCATTGAAAGTGAGCTTACTGCTTTTTACCTTGCCTTTACCTGTGATTTTTCCTCCTTTAGGGTTACTGCCAAAAGCCACATCTCCTCCATTAAATGCTTTAAAATCCTGCAGTTTCTCCCTATCTCCAGTCATGTGCCTTGAGCATCCTGAATCAATATGCCATAAACTTGGTTTGCTCTGCACATATCAAAAGAGAAATAATTAGTTTCTCTTGGGAACCCAAACCAATCTGGCTTTGGGTTTCCCTTTAGCATTTTTGACATCAACCCTCTTAAAAGTGATTGATCTCAATGCTTCATTGATTTTGGACACTTTTGATGTATATGCATTCTTATATTTCCAAAAACAATCTGTTTTAGACCTGACAGTGGTTAATGGTCTGACAGTGGTCACTTTAAAGTTTGTGTTTATTACCCTAGCAGTGGTAGCTTTACTTGGTATAAACATTTTTTTTAAATGTTTAACACCAGCAGAGGTACCATGCCTGACAGTAGTCAAACCCTCCCCTGTCCTTGTCTTGCCTCTGTTAGCCTTTGACAATGGCACTGCTGCAGTATTAACAGTGGTTGCAGCATTGCCTCTGTTAGCTTTTGACAGTGGCACTGCTGCAGTATTAATAGTAGCTGCAGCATTGCCTCTGTTAGGCTTATTTCTCAACACTTGGCTTGTTCCACTGTTCCTATTATTTTTAGGATTGTGGTAGCAGTCCAGTTGTAGATGATTATACCCACCACAAATAAAACATGATTTTCTTTTCACACATTCAAACCCATTACCCAGCCTTTGTGACACTAATTGATTCCAATTCCTCTGATTCCCTCTAGGTGTAGGTTTGTTTATTTTATTTTCAGATTTGTCATTATGTTTGCCTGCACACTTATCACATTCAGCCTTGATATTTGACACATAACCTAGATTAGTTCTAGATTTGTTAACTCTATTCACTTGTTCAAGCTGAATTTTAGCTTTCTCCATGAACATCTTCTTGCCTTCTACCAATTTATCACTTTTAAGTTCTGAAACTAGACCAGTAATTGACTTATTACAATCATTCATAGAATTATCACTAGATGAGCTACCACTATCATTCTCATCTTCCTCAGTCCAATCAGATATGTCTACTTTATCAAAATCTATATTATCATCACAATTAACTACTGGATCTACCTTAATAATCTCTTCTGACACACCTTCCTTAAGTTTTCCTAAGTCAAACTCAATTTTAGATGGAAAGTAAGTATGATTATAAGGTGGGAGAACAGCATTACGATTGTAACCTAACCCAGTTTTTAATTTATCATGAATTTGAGACTTGATTAAGTTTTGGACACCTTTGGAAGCATTTTCCAATTCATCAACTTTCAGCTTTATTGACTCTTTATCAGAAATTTCCTCAGCCAACTTGGCACTTAGCATATCAACTTTTGTTTGTAAAGCTTTCTTTTCCCAATTTAGATATTTAATATCTAAGTGAAATTGTGATTCATTCTTTTCAAAAGCTTTAATTTGTTTTTCCAGATTTTCAATAGCTAAAGTTGCATGTTGACCTTTGACCTCAAAAGCTTTTAACTCATTGCACACAACAACATTATGATCCCTATAAAATTTAACCATTTTCTTGCATTCAGGAGAACATAATTTAACTTGTACCTCTTGTGGAATGTCTGAAGGTTCTGGTTCTTCTGTGACCGCCATCAATGCTTGATTCTTTACCACAAGCTCTTCTTGATCACTCCAGTCAAACCCCCCATTCCATCTTGTGCTACCAATGAGTCTGAAGTGGTGTTCTGTACAGGTACCATTCTTCTCTGAGGACCAGAACTATTTCTCATGATTCCATTAGCAGTATTCATAGATCCTCCATCCTGTGTGTTCCTGCATTCTCTAGCAAAGTGACCCAGCTTGTGATAGTTGAAACACTCCACCTTGCTCTTGTCAAAGCCTGCTACACCATCTCTCTTGAATGTAAAGTTTCTGTTACCAGACCTCTGCATAAACCTTTTTGCTCTTATGGTAATCATGGCCATTTACCATCTTAAATCCATCTCCTCAAGATCTTCTTCAGTGACCTGCTCTAAATCCTCTGTAGTTAATGATGAATTTATATGGCTAGCAAAGAATGCTTCTAGCACATTATCATTAGCACCAGATGTGCTACTACTTCCAGTATCACCAACAGAAACAAAAGCAGTATTATTAGAACTACCAATGGATTGTTTCATAGCCAAAACCTCAGGCTCAAAGTTTCTTAGATCATTGTACAGATCCTCAATTTCCTTCTGATCAAGATCTGTACTTTGTCTAAGTCCCACAGTGTACATGTTCCATTCTGTACCAAGTGATCTTAAAAATTTCCTATTAAGATCATCCTTATCAATCTTAACATTGTGATTTTCAAGATCTCCCACCAGTTTCTGAAACCTGTCAAAGGTTTGAGTTAAGGTTTCTGACTTTACTCCAGCAAAATTCTCAAACTGTTGTTTGAGAAGAGACCTCTTGTTCTTCTTTGTATTATCATTACCTCCAAACCTTGTAATAATAGCTTCCATGAGAACCTTAGCATCTACACATTTATCAAACTTCTTTTGATACTCATTGGGAATAGACAAGAGTAATGTACTTAATGCTTTCCACTCAGTAGCTCTTTCTTTTCTCTCAACATCTGTTTTGGGTGGTGGTCTTTCCAATTTTTCACCATCTGGACCCTTTGGATAATTAGGTCCATTGATAACCACCTCCCATATCATATAATCTGTGAGAAGCATGTACTGCCTTATTCTTGTCTGCCATAACTCAAACTCATCAGGTAAAGCATAGGAATCTTGGTAGCCTGTATTCCTTCCATTGTTTCAGTAGACATCTTGAAATTTGAAGAGAAAGCTGCAATCTTTTATAGAATTCTTCAAGATCAAAGCAATATCTAGCTCTGATACCACTTGTTTATCCCAGTATGGATCTTAATATGTATTACCTTGATTGATTATTAATAAGCTTGCGGAATAGTTTATTAATAACTTGAAGAATAAACTTGAAAACACAGAATAATAGCCAAAAGCTTCAATATTATTATCAAATAATACGAACACACAAACTGTGCTAGGGTTTACAACCTTGAAGCTAATAACTAGAAATTCGTCACCATTCTAGAGTTCTACAGGATCTCTATTTATAACATATAGAGTCCTTTACAGAATCAAACTATTATGGAAATCATATCTATTCCTTAATTATCTCTAACCGACTACTAACAATGGTTGAACTATACACTAACAGGGGTAGTACCCGTATATAACCAACAGTGGTTAAACACTTAATACAAAATATACTTATACCAACAGTGGCACTGTTAGACTAATTCTAACTGACAGTGGCACTGTCAATACAAAACTAACTAACAGTGGTAAAGTGCTAGCAGTGGCACAAGACTTGACTTCTGAGCAGATCTGGCAGTGGCTCAGGACTCAACAATTTTAATTTTTTTTGGATTTTTCTAGGGATTTTTATTTTGTTTCTTTCTTTTGCCCTTTTTGAAATCCTTTTCTTTCTTTCATCTTTTTCATCCTTCTGATAACTTTGCATTTACTTGGTGTCAATTTTTCACACCACAAACTTTTTCAATTCTTGATTTTTATCAGGGGAACGCACACGAGAAAGTTTTGAGTAAACACCAGTATTTGTGATTTGGAGTGAAAGCAAAAAGGATAATTAAAATAACATTTCCCGCAAGTTTAAATTTCTAAGATAAGATTTTTGGTGGGTGTGGAATAAGTGGGTTTAAACTTTTGGGTTTTGAAAGAAACGAATAGGCTAATGCTCAACAGGGTTTTCTAGGCGGATCATCAACACTAAAAGTGAGTGTTGGAAGGGTTTTGGGCTTGAAGAGATATGATGAAAAGGGGTTTATATCCTAAGGAATGTCAAGGTCCTTTGACTGCACCTTCACTGCGTACGGTGCCCATTGGTGTGGTCTCGAAGCGTATACCAAGAGCAAGTTCTAACTTAAAGCACATGCATCGGCACACACATCAAATGAAAAAGTGTAGCATTGAAGATGAATGCTTTTATTGGGCTCAAATACCTCACTGCAATAGGGTTGTATGTGCCTAGCCGTGCGATGCTCTTAGATTAACATTCCATTTATAAGGAGATCGTATCTTAACTTATTTTACTTTCCAAAGCAGTTTAATTAATTTCTGAAAAATTTATTTTTCTCAAGATTATTTAGAGTCAGAAAATTTTAAAAATTTTAACAAAAATTAGTTTTTATGAAAATTAAGCTAACTGAATGAGTGGCATCTCCACTGTCGAAGTTAAGCTTATGATTTTGGAAAAAAATGTTTTCTAAAATTTTAGCAAAAATGAGGTTTTTTAGGAAAAACTTTAAGCTAACTGAATGAGTGGCATCTCCACTGTCGAAGTTAAGCTTATTTTTGGAAAGTTATACTTTGGACAAGCAATCAAAGTCAAAGAATACGGTATAACATACCGTGTATCCCACACTTAGAGGAACATTGTCCCTAATGTTCTCAAACTAAGTTTAAAATTCTTGTGAATGAATCCCACACTTAGAGTTTGAAAATATTTTGGAACCCTATTTCTAAGTTGATTTGATTTATGTGGGATTTAGAATCCCACACTTAGAATTTAAGCATGATGGCATAACGGCGAGTTATAGATGATGAAAGAAAATCACTAAGGGATGGAAAAGAAAAACTCCCCTAGAAAGGATTGAGATGTGTGAATGAAGATTCTGATTTAGATGTGTAGGTCGATCAGCTTGTGTCAGGATCTTTGCGTGATTCGTGCGTCATCTCGGTTTCTTCTTGGGGAACTTTCATACTTTTTACTCTCTCTTTTATTGCAAGTAATCTAAAAACTAACTAAGAAAAGCATAAAATAAGTAAATGATAGATAAACGATAAGATAGGATAGATAGATGGGTCCAACCAGATTACAGGTTGAAACATAAATAGTTCATGCAGCAACAGTCAAATACAGTAATCCCAAATATTAGTAATAATAATAATAAGTGATACAGTTATCCAACACAAATGAAAATAAAATCTGATAAGATCAAGGATGAGAAGGATCCTGGTCGGATGGTGGTCCGTGAGCTGGAGGTGGCATGGAGTTGTAAGGTGCATGGCTGGAGGCAGAGTGTTGTCCACTGGATAACCTGCGGGAGACTGATGCTGAAGATGAACTGCGTTGCCTGCCGGATGTTGGTGGCTGGATCGGGTACAAATGGAAGTTGGGATCTAGTCCCATCTCTACAACCTCATATGATCCTAAGGAGGCACCATGCATTGGGTACGGTAGAAGCTCGGCAGAAGGCACTGGGTTGCTTTGAAGCATCCCTGTGAATCCTGAAAAAGTAGGCACAACAGTAGCAGTAGTCATATCAGGCAGGTAGTCAGTCTGCACCGGTACCTGATCATCAACCTGCATGTCCTGTCTGAAATCTGACTGAGGTGAGTCTGTCTCTGAAGATGTGTCTGATGTGGCTGACTCAGCTGGTCTCGGACGGGTCATGGTACGGGAAGATGGCTGTCCAATATGTGGGATATGCGGCTCATGTGGTGTCGCAGTGTGCACAGAGAAAACCGGCTCAGCCGCAGGAGTAGTCCTGGTACGGCGGGCTCGAGGAATCTCCATGTGCACAGTGCGAGTGGAGGATGTGGGTGGTATGGAGGTGTAGGGAACGGTGGTAGTGGGTGGCATCATGGCAAATGGATGTAGTGGCATGGTGTGGTAGTTGGGTGGTCGTGGGCCGCATACCCATGTAGGACGTGTAGGTTGTGGGAATCCAAACTCAGTAGCTAAATATGTATCCTGTGTGTAATGTGAGTTAAGCATACCCAATATACCGTACATGAGCTCAGATGATACCGGATCTCCCCAACCAAACTCTCGAGCAGGCGGTATTAGCGGACTTTGAGCCTCAGCAGCGGCTGTCTCACCTTCCTCTCGCTCATGAGCAACAGCGGTCCTAGGCTGTCGGTGGACCGTGCTGTCATCGAACTCAAACCTAACACTCTTGCTCCTCGGGGGCCTCATTCGAACTCCCGGAATGATATCACCATCCTTCCATCTTATCTGCCCATCAGCATCTTTCTCTAGCAACCAAACCCTAACCATATAGTTAATGTCATATGGCTTAGATACCCTGTTTGCTACTGGTGTCAGGTTACCAATCACCTCCTCAGTCAACAGCCCCATTCTCCTAACTAACTTAGTGATTATCGCTCCCATATATGCAAACTCTGACTCGGTGTAACCCGACTCAGTAAGGATTCTATCAGCAACCAAATAGGCAACATTAACGTGTTCCTGCTCTATAATGCTCTTAATGATCTGCAAGTCCTTTACCCCAACAGCTCCCTTAGTCTTCCTCTTTCCTCGAATGCTGCAAGCGATGAGGTTGTGGAGAACTTGGTAGTGCTTATCAAGAAAAGAAGTGGCCTTGACATTGGACTGGAACTGATTTCCAGTCAATTCTTGCCAAATAGCAGTGTGGTCTCGCTGTTTTACTTCAGTGTTTTCCTTCAGGAAGAAAGGAGTGGTAACTTGATACTCAGTGTACAATTCAAGATGTCTGGCAAAGGTTGCTAATGACATGTGGTGAGGATTTCCCATGAAGTTGAATCTAATCATTCGGTCATCATTTAGCTTATCAATCGTTTTGTCGAACTGGAATGTTACCATAAACTCAGCAACTAACTCTTGATAAACATTTTCTTTAATCTCAAATAGATTCTTCCATGCGCGCAGATGTCGCTTCCCTTCCTTAAACATTATCAAATTTTCAAACCCTTCCTTTAAACCGATTTGCTCCAAATCCTCCCACACTAAGTACCTATTTTCTCCCAACTGATGTGTTAGCCATGTCTGATACCTTTCCCGTTTCTCTGGGTCCTTGATGGATTTTCTGATATACCGGGGAAAATCAGTCATCTGAAAAATAAGAGAAAACAAGAACATAGTGAATTACCAGGAATAATTACAAATTATTTGACTAAATCATATTCCCTATTTTGAATAAAAATTCGAAATGTGGGCTTTAGAATATGAGCAGTCCCAAAACCTGTAATAGCTAATAATACCACCAAACTCAATTTTCAATCACCACAAGAAACTTTGGTTTACAATAATAGGCTATTAGGTCTTAATGATTTCTACAAGAAAAGTCAAAGACTTATTCAACCATAACAAGCATGTATGATAAAGAGTTAAACCTTAATCATGTAATTACCTTATTATGGCAAGTATAACCTATTACCGCATGCAAACTATGATATTTAAACAAGTATATAGCAATTTCGACCATATCATGCAAGTATCGCAACAAAGCTTCTTTAGTTGACAAATGTGTTACTAGATTGTATCTTTTAAGTAATTATGGTATTCTTGTAAGTAGATACTATTTTAAAATTTTAAAAGTAGTTAATTTAGGAAAATGTAGTATCTATTTAAGATTTACCATAATACTTTCAAAGATACAATTTTACAACACCACCATGACTTTTTAACTAGAATGGTTACTAGTATTACTAAAGATTAAGATTTTTGACTTTTAAAGTCAACATTACCAAAGTAAGGTTTCCTTTTTGTCATTTGCCAAATCTATCATAATACTAACTTACATTAGCAAATCAAAGCAAGGCATTAGCATCTACTTAAATTAAAACATCATTTTATCAAAGGTTTTATTTCAAAATGGTGACGTTTCAACAAAAGTCAACTCTTCATGCTTACTTTAATTTGCTAACTTGACCATATTACGCATTTAACCACAAATGAAGCAAATGAATAAGCTATACTAATCTTATTTAGCATCAATCAATCAACAAACAACTTATCATAAGCAATTTGATCATTAATTGGCCAAAATGGGTTTACTAGTCACAAAAGTCAAATATAGTCAACCTTCCAAAGTCAAACATCAAATTGCTTCAATCTAAGAAGTAATACTAGTTCCTACATCATCCTATATCATCACTAAGCAAGAATCAAAGCTCAATTTCGCAATGTAAAGCACAAATCATCAAAAACTAACTTGAAACCCTAAGTTAATAAAGTTAGAGAATTTTGGTATTTTAAGCTTGGATCTTACCTTAATGAAAATGCAATGATGTTAGATGACATAAAAGTGACCTAGAGATGAAGGTTTGAAGCTTGGTTTGGTTAACAATGGTGGAAAATTGTGGGTTTGGGATGGTGGTGATGGGAGCCGCGGCCAAGGAAGAAGGAGGAGGGGGAAAGAATTATTTTTGTGGTTTTGACTTTGTTTGACCATTTTTACCCCTTTTTATTTACTTCTCCTTTTTACCATTTGTGCATAAATAACCTTTTAAATGTAATTACTAATTATTTTGGGTAATTAAAAACCTTAGCCAAATATTTTAGCAAAAGTTTAAAATTTGGTATTTGACTGTGCGCAACAAAAGTTTGTTTTATTAAAATACAAAGAAAACTACTTAACTAGATAAAAATAAACAATATTTTTGGTTTAAAATTTTGACTCTTTAAAAATCTAAGCAATTTAAAACTTTTATAAAATATTTTGATTTAAGATTTTCAAGTTTTCAGAAACTGCGCAGATTTTGCGAAGACAAAGATTTTAAAAGGGTTTTCTTTTTTTCTTCTTTTTCTAAAACAAATTAAACCACTAACTAAACTAACTTATTTTTAACCTAAGAAAATTATTTTAAAGACCTAATTAAAAATTTGGGTTGCCTCCCAAAAAGCGCTTGTTTCAAGTTTGTAGCTCGACTATTGTTCCAAATCCATTTAAAGGGGATTGCTTGAAAGCAATCTTGAAGTATAGCGAGGAATAAAATCACAGTTTAGAATGTTAACGACATAATCAACTAGCTTGGCAGGGCGTAATGAAAAATTTTCGAATTCGCTAAGAATCCTACATTCTTTCTGGCCTAATTCTAGCAGATTGTTAACAAACTTATTAAATTCCTTTCTAACTTTCTTTTTACTTGAAATTCCTATTCGCATACCGCGGTCTATATTATTAAGATAGTGAAGAAGATTTCCTAAAATTCTCTGAAACCTAAGTTCCTCTTTTGAGTCGGGATCTCCATTTGAAGTTTGCACTGCAATGGTGATATCCCAAATTAAAGATTTTTGAGAAATGGTAAAAGGGAATTTGGATTGATCGAACAACGAAGCGAGTTTAACGTGAATATCTTTTCTTTCAGCAAAGAAAACGGCTTCTATCTTGTCGTCGTCAGCTCCAGGAAATATTTCTTGCAACTTGGCGATTATACAAGCGGCGGGATCTACGAAGAATGGAATTTTTCCAGAAATTACGAGAGTGATCGAAGGATCTTTAGAAGTTAATAGCTCAAGTTCTTTTATCATTGCTGCAACATAACGATTAATCATGTTTTGTGAAACTGATGGATAATTGGTGCAAGCAAATAGATCCATGAGGCGATCTATTTCTGATAATAGCTTTCGCTCTTGCTCTCGATATCGAGTGAAGATACCATCTTCCTTTTGGATCGGAAGACAGTGGAGAACACCTACGAGTATGTCAATCCTTAAGATGGTTTTTCTTTGCTCGACTGAGTAAGGAAAATCAGATATATTTAAGTGTAAAGCAAATGCCTTACACACACCTAACCTCTTATCAGGGTCAAAAGAATAACCAACGTATCGGATTTCATTACCTTCTGAATCTTTCGGTATCTCCTTATCAACAACACGATAGATGGCGTACAAAGGTTCAAAAATTGGTGATTTTGGAAGATGTTCATGAATATCCTCATTCCTTATGGGGATTCGTTCTTCATTAGATGAGAAATGAAAGGATTGAGTGTTTTCAGGAATATTATCGGCAAAATCAGGGAATCTAGGGATATTTTCTAAGGAATATTTAATCTCGGGTGCAGGTAAAACCTGATAGCTTGGAATGCTAGAAGCAGAAGTTGAGATCTTCTGTTGAGATTTATGGGTTCCTAAGTCAAGATCTAAGAATTTCCCTAAGGTTCTAGAATCGTCGTCTGGGCTAGCGGAGACTTCTTCCGGTGATGAGTGAAAGTCGGACTTCAACTCTGGTTCCAAGTGGTCGAAGAACTCAGCATCGTCCATAGCCGTCATTTCTTCAGTCGCTTTGGAGGCGGAAAGAGAAATGGGACAGGAAGGCGGCGAATCGTAGAAAGATATTTTTGAATTTTTCATTTTATTTTAAACTAAGCTAATTTATTCTAAGAAAAGTAACTTTCGAATAGGTTAAGGACAACCTATACGAAAAGGATCTCCTAATTGCTTATTCTATCTAAGGCGGCTTCAGAATCGTAACGCTCTACGATCCCCGGCAGCGGCGCCAAAAACTTGATGGCGCCCAAACGGTCAGTCGGGTTTTCACCCCGTCGTCGGACCGTCCGTCGGAGTGCGCGTCGGTTGAGTTTTAAATTTATAAAGAGCTGGGGACTCAATTTATAAGTACTACCTATCACACAGGGTGAGTAAGCAGTAAGTATAACTCGAGGTCGTTCTTAAATCGGAGCGAATTGAAACGAAGTGATGCCAAAGATAGAGTTTCGCTTTTAGGATGGGTTTTGTGCAGATAGGTAGGTTTTGGGGGTTTTCTATTTTAATTAACTAACTAATTAAAGACATGAAAAGTAAATGAGATGGAGTAGAATTGGTAGTTAGGTAGACAGATAGAGAATTGCGGCAGTTGAAACTTCAATAATCAGTTGCGGGGATGATGCTTATTATAAAGATAATTGGGGACATTTTCAGTTAATAAACAGATGCATTATGGGTGTAAACACTAGGACCCTACTCATTCTAGTTAAGTACCAGAATTAGTATGTCACGAGACCTAGGCTATCGTGATTCTGATCAGAACAGGCTGCTCAACCCCCCACACTGTCTTTTTGGACAAGTGACCCTTCAAGGGTGCAGGAATAAGGTAACAGACTGCCATTTGGGTTATTCTGACCGTTCTTAACACCTAAATGTAAATGCCATTTGCTAAATATATTCAGATTATTAACTTGTTATTCTAAACTATCAGTTTTGTAGAGTCTGGGGGTTTTAAGAACTCCGAACCACTGCTGGGCTTGACTTTCATCTCCAGACTCATTCCTTACGTTTTATTAGTTCAACTACTTCTGTCATGATCTAGCCTCTCCTTTGCAATCAGTCATTCAGCCCTAGGAACACCAGCGGGGTACAATGCATACTTCTTCCACACTGTACTAACCTAGGAACCGTTTACGATGTACCGCACTTAGATAATTCCACAGATTCGTGTAACCGAGGATGTACTTACGGTGTACTATGATATTTCCACAGCTTTTCATCCCTAGGTACATATACGGTGTATACTATCGAAGTGTTTCCATAGCTTCAGTTACAGGGGTAGCCAGACGGTGTACTGTGCACTTCCACAGCTATATTGGTTTCTAGGCCATATTCTAGGGTCTCTAGGTAATCCACAGTGTCGGCACAGACGGCTTTTTCCGGAGCTTCCACGTTGTACTCCACTAGTGGTGTTTCCAAAGCTATACTCAGTACTTCAGCCGAATTACAGTGACAAACACGGCTTCTTTACTATAACACAGATAACTTCCTACTGTACCTAGAGTTGATCAGGTTCTAAGACTAAAGTAGCAGTCACGCGAAGGACTGGAAAGGGTGATCCATAGCTAAGTCTAGATGCATGATAAGTTTAGACATAACAAATATAACAATTCCCAATTATATAGATTTAAAGATTAATTTAACATCATCCATACTTCTAACTATCTACATTTCAACAACCGCAACAGCACACTACTCAACAAACATGGCAATAGTAGTAACATACATTATACAAACAGGCAGAAATAATTCGGACATAGTATAAGTATGAAAAGAGAGATATCACCAGTAAAATTGAGCAGAGTAACAGCTGAAAAGAAAAGGCAGAGTCTCGCACCAAGAATGCTTCTTATTACACCGTGATTACAATACCAGCTTTTCTCTCTCTCTACTGCTAACCAACTACCTATCTAACTCTCTCTCTCTAGAGAGATAAACTCTAGAGAGAGAAACTACCTAAACTATTCTAGAGAGAGACTAAAAATATAAAAATATAAGAAAACGAAGAATTGAAGTGTGTTGAATGAGATGTGTGTTGTATGTTGTGATGGTGTGTTGAAATGATGAAATGAGGCTAGTATTTATATAGAACGCACAACCGTATCCGTAGACCGTATCCAAACCTCAAAATGCACGACCGTATCGCAAGGGCAAATAAAAATCAGATTTTTATCACCCAAACGCACGATACGGCTGAGTTAGGGTGAATACGGGTGAACTGGACCGTATACGGCTGCGCGTTGGGTGAATACGGCTGAACTGGACCGTATACGGCTGTGCATAGGCCGTATACGGCCTGCACAGACCATATACGGTCTAGGTCCAGCCGTATACGGCCTGGACCAGCCGTATACGGCCTGGTTCAGCCGTATCCTGGCCTCTCGGTTTCCTGTTTCTTCGTTCGGGCGTAACTTCTTCGTCGTTTATCCGTTTTGAGCGTTCTTTATACCCACGCGTTCGTATTTTGCTAATGAAGAGAATGACATAAGTTAGAGGTCATAACTCGGAGCATAGCTTAAAGTGCATTGAAATGAGTGAACGGTGGTGTGATAAAGCAGTTTTGCCCGGTTTCTTATGTTTTTCATGCCATTTTTAGTGATTTTTTAAACATCAACTCCGTTTTGACTTAGTTAACAAAACTTTATGAATAATGTCCTTTTAAGTATGTTTTTGTTAACTTT
Source organism: Pseudognaphalium luteoalbum (assembly GCA_963422505.1). Taxonomy (NCBI): domain Eukaryota; kingdom Viridiplantae; phylum Streptophyta; class Magnoliopsida; order Asterales; family Asteraceae; genus Pseudognaphalium; species Pseudognaphalium luteoalbum. The sequence continues at coordinate 88,952,317 of OY730197.1, forward strand.
GTGCCTAAAATGTGGAAGATAACGTACGTAAAAACATGACTTTTTACGTGTTATCAACCTACAACATTTAAACATATAAAAAAATAAGCATAATGCTTAGTGAGCATGTAAATACTAATTAAATATTATGCATTCTTCATCACCACAAATAGTCAAATACTTGTCAATTACAATTGAGGAATCATGTATCCATCAACTATACATCATTCTCTTAATTTGGATTCATATTCAACTACTCACATATGCATTCACATAATAATCAATTATTAAGCATATGCTAAGGATAATGATACTTGCCTACATGATGCTTTTTTCTCATGGCCATGAATTTAATCAATATCAAATAAAAACACATTCGATTGTGAGAACCTCTTGCTCGAAAGCAATCCGGAACTCACATACTATTCAATTAATGCCTACATACTCACCTTGGCAATTTGATGAAGATTTTAAGCAAGTAACAATTGATAACACTTCCAAGCTTGTATTACCTAATCATAATCAAATAACACATATTCAATAACTAATAAGCACCATATTCATCTAATCACTATTCTTAATTCTCCCCCACTTGGATTATCCTTAATCATAATCAAAATCATGCTCACCAACTAAATTTCATCATATTTATTTCAATTCTTCATACTAGTTTCATTTCTACATTCAATTAATTGATATTAATCTTACTCTAGGTTAATTGGGGTTAAATCATAAAAACTTATCAAAACCTCACTGTAGCTCAAGAACACAATTAGTAAAATCATCACTTTCATGAAGTGATATTGTTTTCTATAGTGATAATTACATCAACTAACATCAATTCTACTAATCACAAGCTCTAATTCCGTATTTACTTCCACTAATTACATTAACTTCCTAAAACCCATTCTCTAGGGCATGAAAATGAGGAAGAACACTTATAATTGGTTAGGAATGGAAGAAGGATGATAAATTCAACTAGTGAAATATGAAATCAAAGATTAAGATGGATAATTTGATTGAAATGGAAGTTCTGGAAGTGTACAAAAGTAAAAATATGATAAGGATCAGCTTGTAGTATAAATATCTGCTTTAATTTTATTCCCTTTAATTTACACAGTCTGGAACTGAAGATTCAATTACGTTTCCTATTATATCTTTTTATTCCAATATTATTAATTCATAATCATTATATATTATTGTACACTAAAATAATACCTTGAAAATAGGGGTGTTACACTACATCAGTTGTTATCAGAGCCTAAAATAATGTCTGAAAGAAAAATGATAATCTACGATGTTTATGAGGAGCTAGAGAAACCCGGTGAATGTGAGACTTTGTTTCTAAACAGAATTCTCGATAACAAATTTGGGTTTTCTAGTTATGAAGAAATGGAAGACATATTCAACACAAATTGCACCATCTATAATAACAATTTTGATGTCGTTACCGATAGTGAAATTCATGAAAATATTATTTCGTTGTAAGCGGTGGATAAGTTGCAATCAAAGGAGGAAGAATATACGACTCGTTATAATCAACCATTACTTGGCAATGAAAAAGATGTTCATGGTGTCACAAAAATATTGGTTGCTCCACCTTTATTGGCAAATAATTTTGAATCTTTGAAGTGAAAATGTGATCTTAAAAGTGTTCAACGAACATTTCAATTTTCAAGAGAGGGACGTTTTTTTCACTCTAATGTGAAAATGCTTTATTTGTCTAGAACTACCCTTATTCTCTTTGTTATGTTCTTTTAAATTTTAAATTGTTAATGCTACTAATTGATCTCCACATGTTGAAGAAAAATTCAGTCAAGACTTGAGGACGAGTCATTTTTAACCCGGGGAGAATAATACAGGACGCGTCACCAAGACAAAAAAAGTTTCTGAATTTTTGGATATCGGCCTTCAAAGAACAAATTGGAACAATGTAGACGTCCTTATTTAATATGTGATACATGGTTGGAAAGCTCTATATGTCTATTTTTTTATGCAAAAAACGGTGTCTCATTTGGAACAAATTTATAGAAGAAATTATGCCCTTTTTAGTACAGCATATTCAAAGGGAAGATTAATCCGAATTTGGACATAACTTTTGAGTTAGGAGTCTCTTTAATGGTTTTCATGAATTGGCTTAATTAGTCATTTATTTGTATTTAACTCTAAGTTTTTATTATTTCTCAAAATAATGTAATTTTAATATTTCTAGCCCTTTATAAAGGCTACCAAATGTAATAGAGAGGATAAATTTTAGTTTATGGTTATTGAATAAATTGAATTTTCTTTGAAGTTGTGTTATTCAATTGAGTTAAATCTATCCTAACCGCGGTATTTTTGTGAATCAACGTGTATTAGACGAAAGTATTTTTGGGTATTATTTGAATCAACAGCTTAAATATGTGTTTGTTATTTTCACCCTACGTCGAATGTACTTCAAACATGCAAAAATAATTTTAGAAACCACAACTTTATTGAATTTAAGGTACAAAATTCTTAGACGCTGAAATCATAACACATAGAATCAACATTTTAGAGTCATCGAAACAGTGACATTCACAAGTTTCGTCTTCTCTTTTGACATACTTTTCTTGATAATATTTGAGTACCTACTGAACACCTCCTCAATAATCGACTCCCCAAAATGACTCCTGATCAAAGGTTCGGCCACAGCTCTCATACATTTGCCCATATTGTATCCTCGAGCATCAACTTCGGTTGTATTGAAATCATCATCTGTGGATGCATCCCAATTCACTTCAGAAACCTCAAGGCAATTGATCCTGAATGAGCCTTCTTTCTCGACTTCGTTACGAACTTCTTTAGCGCAAGGAGTGTACTGCGGGATGTTGAATGAATCCATCTTCTCTTCTTCTATAAGTCCCTATTTAAATTTGTAAAATGCTATAAGTAATGTTAAATTCATCAATCATCACTTTTTACATCTACAAAACGGGACATACAAAATGCTAACGTACATAATAAAAAAATGATATAATAATCATGAGGGTAACCAAAATTTTAGACCAAGAGTAGTAGACTAGTAGTGTATATAGTATATGAAGCGGATTTGCAAGGGGCAGGGCGTAAATACGCAAAGATAATTAGACTTTTTAAAAATTTGGCCCCTTAATATGATAAAAAATAAAATATAATTTACCCCCTCATATATTTTTTTAGCTCCGACCGTGTATATATGGATCGAGAATCTAGCTAGTGAAATGCTAGCTAAGCTAATGTTGATGGGTACTGAGCACCTATTAGTCATACCATGAATCCACTAACGATGATTATGCTATAAATCCAAACTTCTAGTTAAACAATCGAAGGTTAACAATGCTCTAAGGATCATTAATTAATTTGTACCTCAATAACCATATCATTTAGAGCATTGGCCAAGAGCTCCCAAACGTAACAACATTCTTTGCTACAAGGATCTTCACTCCGTCTCCCTAGTATCGTCAAAACCATACGCCCTCCGCTCACCACCTCCTCTGCACGATACTTGAGAAATATAGAAAAATCTCTTTGAAATTGCTCGCGGTATGCTCTTATCACACTTTGAGGACTTGTTGCTGACATATATATGTTCCCTTTGTTTGTCGTTATCATTTCAGGAACCTATTCAACAATAATCACGTATGGATGAGTTTAATATATATTTGTGTTAAGTGTTTGAAATAAGTTTAGTTCAAAGTCTATTGTTTATATATATATCAAGTTAAAATGTTTCCATTGTATGTAACCAACTTATATTCTCGGCGAATTATCATTTTCTATAGTTTTGCATATACGTAGTAGAAACGTATGACGTAGTTATGGATAGATAGAGAATTAACCTGGGAGAGCCACATGAGACTGTAGGAAGAGTGGACAAAATGAACGCTTTTTGGGAGAAAAAGCCTTGTATAGAATGATCCAGGGACACCAGAAAAGTAACAAGGTGATGAAGATGACTTGGGTCCCCTTAGGTAGCTTTGGAACTTTGATATCAATACGAAAATATTGTTGAAGTCATTGTGTGGAAGATCATTCAGATATATTTGAATCTCCGGGGACTCATCTCGCCCTAATTTGAGCCTAATATTGTTGATCGACTTCATGAATACTGATGCAACAAATAAAGTGTTTGGTCCAGATGAGCATCCCAGATCAGCAATGGTCATGGTTTTGGGGAAGTTCATAGCACAGTAGAGATTTGTTAGAGCATCTTGGATAATCGGTATCGTCATTGATATCACTGCTCTCTGTCATAAATAAATGAATCGTAAACTAGGATTATCAATCGGTTGAACCATCATTATACATGTGTACGTACTCGATCATATAATGGATGTTTTAAGTAAAAAGATATAACTTTTTTTTTTTTTTTTAAAAAAAAGTGATAGGTAAATTAAATACGCTTGAAAATCGACTAAATAGAATGTAAAGATCGAGAGAATATACCTGTAGAAGAGAATTGTTGGAATAGCTATAATCTCCACCCCCACCGTTCATTCGAAGCACTTGGGTGACATCCATTATCTCGACCTCTCTATTTCTCTCTCACGTACACTTAAACTTTATCAAAATGAACTTGATATAATTGTTGAGTTTGGAAACCTAGATGTATATTTATAGATGATGATTGTGAACATAATGTTACAAATCTAATTAATGGGTCCTAGGTTGTTTGTCTCCTGCTTCACTATATAAATACAAAACGATGTGAAGAGAATGTGGCCGGTAATAAAAGATTAATTTGGAGTAATACGTTCTTTTAATTATAAATGTATACATTTGAGAGGTAATAATAGACGTGAGATTCTAGATCGAGAAATGATACATCCACACAATTTTTATAAAAAATATTTTACAAAATGAGTTGTACCAATAAGAGAGAACAATGAAAAAGAAACAAGAAAAATATGTGATTGGTTCACATATGATTATACATCATTTTCACAAAATGTGTTTGTAAAATTTACGTGATCCTAACATTTTTAAGATCAACACCAGAATAAATGACAATCTTATTGATCCATCTAATTTTTGGGTCAAAGTGTGGGTTAATGGTTCGAGGACCCGCCAGTCCTAAAATAAGTTTCTTATATTTCATTGTTTAATTTTATTTTATTTAATTTTACGTCGCTATTCCGACATAATCCGTCAAATTTGTTTTAATTGATCTGAAAATTAGCCGAGCAACCTAAAACCAACCTGCTAAACCCGTCATCCGGTCAACACGTACCTTCTATCCGGATCCAATTTGTTACCTCTTGATATAATAATTGAAATTTATCATAAATAACAAATTGCAACTATGCAATATCGATGTATTAAATAAAATAATTAAATTGATGACGGTTTATTTATTTCACGCCATTTAATTTACTTATCGTATTTTAAAAAATTAACCTTCTATTTTTTCATCGTATTACGTTCATACGATATATCAAACACATGTGATCAACGTTTTGTTTTTTGTTTTTTTTTTTTTTTTTTGCAAAAAATGACATGTAGAATTCAATTTGTTGCTTAAAGTGGTTACCGTATGCACGCGCTCTCAAACATTGTCTTTAACGTATAGTCTAATTGAATGTGTGAAAAACACAGAATTATTTTCAAAGATGGTCACTTTCACGTTTTAACATACTCGTCAATGATTGGATGGTAGAATGCCAAAGTTAATTAGTATAATTCGAGATAAGTTTAATTTGAAATATTTATAAATTGAGTTATCGAGAGTTATAATTTAAGAGTTCAATAATATTTTCTAGTTATATTTTGCGAGTATAATTTTTTTTAAAATAAAGTAAAATAGTAAAGCGGACGACAGAGGTGGTAGATATTTTAACCCTTTCAAAATATGTGGTACCTACCGTATATATAGTTATAAAAATGCACTGAATTATACTTAATCAGTTCACATGGTTGATTTAGGTGTATATACGTATCACGTATGTATGAATTACATGAAACACGTGTGCTTGGAGGGTGACTAAATGGACTCGTGTAACACAACCAAGTTGACACGTGCTACAACATTTGCATGGCCGAATCCAACTCATTAAATTTATAATAATAATAATAATAATAATAATAATAATAATAATAACAATAATAATAATAATAATAATAATAATATGTATATATGGTAGGTGTTTCGGCTAAAAACGACTTAAATTAATCAAAACACGTGGAAAGAGTGACTGTCCAAGTTTTAGAAATGTCATCTTCACTAGTAATTCAACTTTGGAAAGAGTGATTGTCCAAGTTTTAGAAGTGTCATCTTCACTAGTAATTCAACTTTGGAATAATATGATTAAATAAGGTAAAAAGGTAATACAAACGTCGCAAATCGCACTGGATAACCTAACAAATACACAAAACAATGATAGTTATGCCCAATGTTTTGAAAACCGAAAATTGTATCGGACCTGAATCCTTCAATTTCCGGTTGAATTAGTCGGACCGGTCCGGTTCAACCGTCCCAAAACCGGCCCAAAAATACTTTTTTAAAAAAAATAAAATAAATTCAAAAACCGGCTCAACCGGTCCGGTTCCCGATTGAACTGCCCAGTTTTGACCGAACCATCCGGTTCGTTGACCGGTCACCTCTTGGTCAAAACCGGTTTTCAACCGGCCGGAAATCCTCAAAATCCCGGTCGAACCAGTTGGACCGGACCGGTTCAACCGGTTTTCAAGGAATCAAATGAACACGAACGAATTTTGTTGTTCATGTTCATTCACTAAAAAAATTTGTTTATTCACAAACGAATATATAATTTAATGCATTTAATTGTACATTAATACTTTAAACGAACTGTTATAAACAAAGGATTCGAAACACACTCGAATAGATATAGCGAAAGCGTTGAACCATTGTTTAGATAACCGGTCGGAAAGCAATCATAAATGGAAAAATTTCATCGTTCACAACCTATATTCCCCATATACACGATTACATTCTCATATACAACCGTACGAGTAATAACTCGTATGTCTCGATTTCTGTCAAGTGCTTGTGGTGTGGATCGATATGTCATATGTGTAACACTTTCACATTTAATACTCCGACTATATATATGAAACATATTTAACCACTAAGCAAACGGATAGACTCCATTAAGTACTACCTTAATGGCTAAATTCATTAGTATCTAATTGCAATTAGTTGGTGGGCGGGTTGGATCCGGGTCGAACCGGATCAATGTTCTAACATCTCCCGCTCGCACACAAACTAATTTGATATACTATACTCATTATATCTCCAGAGGTCAACTGTGTAACTTGCAAATAGTTCATACCAGAAAAATAGGTCGTGCGACCGGCATACTATGAGAGGTAATTGCTATACATCCTTTTGGAGTATATAGGAGCTTAATAATGTTAGGAAAGAGTAGAATTAGTATGCAATATCCTAGATCATTAATCATATTATTATTTCTCATGATCTCACTTTTACTTATAAAACATCATGTATTCACAATTATCTTTTATCTCTAAGATATGTAGATGAGATAATTGATCGATCGGTGAATACAGTGAATAGTCCCTATTATAATCAATACTCACTAAATAACAACAAGCTTTGAATTATTATTAAGAAGTTACAGAATCACACTTAATGATATTCAGAAGATCGAGAATTAATTGAATAAGAAAAACAAACTTGATGAACACGTATTTAATAATCAAAGATCCAATCTTATTAATAATTAAGACGAATACACGAAATCGTATCAGGCTTTACACCTTGAAGCTACGCTAAAATTTTCGATAACCTAATCTAGGTTTCAAGGATCTCTATTGATAGATTATAGAATCCTATACAACTCATCCTACTATTACGGAATAGATAACTTCCACAATTGACTCATAATTATCACAAAATCATAAACAGTTATAACTACCACTTTTACTCTTTCAGCTGAAAAACTCTCTTCCGTGGTAACTGTTTCAATTGCGATATATTACCAAGTACAAGTACATAAACAGTGTTAATCACTACATTACATAAACAGTTATAATTACATACTCAGTGATAACAACTTAACTTCTATTCAGTTTCTTCATTCAGTTGTAACTCTATGAAGATAGTGTTAACCGTTAACACTAACAGTTTTAATCACTTGTACTTTTCCAGTCCTTTATGCATCAGTGATAATTCAAACCTAAAACAGTTTTGACCTAACAATCTCCCCCTAAACTTAATATGTCCTTCACAGCATTAAGTTTCTTCAATTCTCCATTGTTTGCTCTGGAAGATTCTTTCAAAACTTGATTCTTTTTCTTCTTCCCATGTCTCAACTGTTCAATCTGTTCCTTCTTGTGTAGTTGATTCAAAATCATATATATCAAATTCTGAGCTACATCATTATGTACTGATGCATGTAGTTTTTCCCTTATCAAACATCTCAGCAAATTGATATTCATTTCATTATCCTTTTCAGTCAATATCCACACATAAGACATAATCTATAACTAAAAATCCAATCCCATACCACCTTCTCAAGCTTACAATCAAAAATCTTCTGATTCAGATCCTTCTCATTCCCAATTTCAAACATCCTTACTAAATCAGCTCTGCAGATTCTTTTCACCAACTCCCTGAATGATCTCCAAAAAGTTATACCTCCATATTTTCTCACAATCTCGATCTTTTAATCTTGATAGGCTTAATCAATTTTACTACAGACCAATCTATAACCTCAGGAAAATCTTCATCTAATGCCTCTGTAGTACTCACTGGTTTTAACACAATCATGCTATTCAGCTTTTCTACTTTTCTTTCAAGATCATCCAATTCATCAATTTCTTCTTGCTGACTATCTTCCTCTTCTTTTCTTTTTCTTTCTTCTTCAGCCCTTTTCTTTTCTTGCTTTTGCAACAGGATTAAGAAAATCATCATTATCCCATCTCCTATGCAACTCTTCAATACTCAATCTCTTCAACCTATGATCAGGTAAAGTACCTCTCAACCTAAGCACTAACTCTTTTTTAATCTGAGCTTGTGTTTTAGGTTTCAACTTTCTTTTTAACCTAGCTTCCTCAGCCTTCTTTTTCTTGACCTGTTCAACTAAGTGTTCAATGGACTCTTCAGTATCTTTCTTTAAAAGTTGTTCATCCCATGCAGCAACCTGTTCCTTAGTCATCATCACAAATACACCAGGTTTAAATCTTAACTCTTACCAAACCAGCATCAGTTGCAGCATCAAACTCTGCTTGTAATCGCTGAGCATATTCTTCATCATGAGTAGTTGCTTCAGCTGGAACAGACTTAGATTCTTTCTTCTTCTTGGAATCTTCAACTAACTTCCCTTTACCCTTATCTTTAGGATCTATCTTTGGCATTTCAGTCCTTGGTGTAGAAGCTTCAGTGGGTTCTTTTATCTTAAATCTAGGCAAAGAAGGTTGTGCAGACTTTTTCTTTGGAGTCTCCATCTTCTTACCTTTCACTGTGAAAACTGGAATGCTCTTCTTCTTGCCTGTATATTTTAGTTCAACCTTTGTTGTAGCAGTTGTTTCAGGCTTATTAACCTCTTCACCATTCTCATCCAGATTAACTTCTTCAGTTTTATCATCCAAGTTAATCTCAACATTATTGTCAGATTCAGATTCAATAACTTCAGTATGAAGAGGTTCTTGGTCATCATTAACCATCTCACCATCTCCTTCCATCATCTCAATTTCAACAAATTTTTCAATTTCATCACCATTCACATCATCAGTTTCTATGATTATCTCCTCATCAACCTCAACATCACTTTCCACTGGATGCTCATTATCATCTCTATCATCACCATTCTCTTCCTCTTCTTTGGGTATTTTCATTTTCTCCCCCTTTTTGAGAGATCCCCAATCAACACTCTCAAAATCTTCCCAAATATAATAGTTCTTTCCTTCCTTCAAACATTTAATCACAAGCCTCTGCAAATATTAACCTGTTGTTGCAGCTTCTCAATTAAAACACCCTGTTCTTTTCTTATCTTCCTTTCATTAACAAACTTAGACCATACATAATCAACCATTTTCGTCAATTCTAAGTTAGTTCTAGCCTTATCACCTTCAGAATGTGACTCCTTTGGTGAATTTATCACACCCCCGATTTCATGATTTGCGGAAGCGGCGATTTTGGGTGTGACTAATCAATAATCAAACACAGAGGTTACCAACAAACGACTCTACATGAGACATTTATAAATATATTACAAAAGTAGTACAAAGTTTTAAGTCATAAGTTATAAGTTTACAATAACAGCGAGTTCACATTTGATTTTGAAGATTTTAATATATAACCATTAATACAAAACATAATGCAAGAAAATCTTCATGTCCAAATAGATGCATGCAACTCGTAAGTAGATAGCTTATCCTGAGGGCCATCCTACTATTACTGATCACCTGAGAATACAACACTAAAAGGTCAGCTATAAAGCTGGTGAATCTCACAGGTTTAACATAAACATTGATGTGATCAACATGATTATCCGACGATTTAATAACGATAAAGATTAAATAATACAACCGAACAATGATAAACCAATTAAGGTTTCCGAACAATGATTAAACCATTAAGGTTACCGAACTATGATTAACCAATTAAGGTTACCGACTAGATTTACCGACAATGACATTTGTATTGCATTAAGCCATGGTTCGAGGCCTAACCCGATTTGTGCCTCCCGAACGGTGTCAACACCCATAACAATTACTAAAATGCCCGTTTGTACATGGTTGTAGCTAGCAACCCAAACGGGGACGTCACTCCCATGATAGATCTATCTTTTAGTAATCGCGCCTTATTAAGTTAACGAACCATGCAATGATGAGGACTTTCCCGTATTAAAACACTCATGCAATACCCGAACAATAAAAATCAAGACCGACAATGATAACTAACATGTTTAACAGAGTTAATAATTAAATTAACTAACCGAATAACAGTGATCACGAAAACAAGTAAGCATTGTATCTCACCCCAAGTTTAAAAACAGTAAAAGTGGGGCTGTGAGACTCACCTGAGTCTATCCGAGCAATGAATATGTCCGACGTGGAATAGCTAATCCCCGAATCTCCTAGTGTCCTAAACACGCGAGATTCTAATGAGCATTTGATTATCTAATATTTCTCCATATTAATGTTTATCCATTTTGATTATGTCTAAGTGATTATATTTGTACTTCCTATTAAAGTTTATAAAATGTGCGGCCCGTTGGTGACGGATTGAAATTATATTCTAAAGATATATAACGTGTGTTTTTGCATTGATATAACTCGTTCATGGATGTATCGTATTGTTTACAATTATCCTTATATTCGTTATATTTTATTTCATAAGTTACGAAATTTGGTACGAGGTCCAAAAACTGAAATATGTCATTTTCGACCCCTAGACGACCCCGAAAGGCCTAAAACCGCCTAGGCTATGGTACATAGCCTTGATCATTGGGCCGTTTTCGAGTGACCGTGTGACTTTTAGCCCAAACCGTTATAATAAATTTTTCATCGAGAAGCTACCCTGAAAACACTTGTGAAATTCTTCGGCATTTTTACAAAAACTGTTATGTTTGAGTATTCCAGCCGTTCGGCTGTGAAGGTCCAGCCCTTCGGCTATAGAAGACCTAGTCGTTCGGCTATGGAAGTCCAGCCGTTCGGCTATGGAGAACCTAGCCGTTCGGCTAAGGAAGACCTAGCTGTTCGACTGATGAAATCCAGCCGTTCGGCTGATGCTTTCCAGCCGTTCAGCTCAGGTACCACTTGCAGGTCTGTTCGTTCAGTTCTTCCCCAACCCAGTCTTTAACTTCATTTTTAACCAAATTCTCATATATAAAACACTAGTATATGATAATATAAGTATTATAAACGCGAAATTAAAGTAAAGTTTGAGTTTCCTTACGAATTAAAATTTGGACCCGTGAGGATGAGGATGATGATCCGGATGGTGATGATGATCAAAGAAGATGAAGAGAATGTGATGATGATGATGATTGTTACTGATGTTGTTGTTGTTGATGATCAATATGATGATGATTTTGAATACGAGAGGGATAGAGCGAGAGACCGAGAGATGAAGAGATAGACGTATCTGTGTTTCTGTTTGTGTGTGTAAAATGATTGGGGTTGGTGGTTATAACCGACCCCAATAATTGTTGGGTGGTACCCGTGTTCTTGTACCCGATCGAAAAGTAGTATAATGTTTTCAAATGATAAATTTCTAAAAATATAATCGTTTATATTTTTTAATCGAAGTATCTTATAAAAATACTTTTAGTGAGATATAAAAATAAATCTTTGTTTCTCTTTGGCTTGACGGATAGTTTTCAGTGTACAAAATGTGTTTAAATTCTCAATCGAGTAAATAATTATTATTCTCATTAATAATACATTATTTAAAAATGCTTTGCACCAACGTCCGTATTTGAGATTGCGTGTTCTTTCAGATTTGATGGTATGTGATTATTAAATAATCATTTTAATGTTATATATATATTTATATATATAATATCCGAATTTTTTTGTTTAATCACGTATTGAGTACCAATGATTTAGGTTTAAATTAGGGGCTAATTTTGGCCCTTTTTGACCGGGTGTCACAAAATTATTGACATCATTATCATCTGACTCATGCGTAGCATGATCATCAAATGACCCCTTTTTATTGGTACTAGGACCACCAAGATCATATAAATTAATTAATAGAATCACCTCCTGGTGTTACCTTTGGTTGGGTCTTAGCACTGTTACTTCTGTCCTGCTCTGCCAGTGGGCTAGAAGCAGTAGAAGCAACCTTTCCAGAATGGTCAACCTCTTCCTCAGAGACCATCTGCTGTGACAAATTATGAGGCTGAGACATCTGAGCAGCAACAGTCTCAGATGCCTGTGTTTTAGCCTTTTTGGCTTTAGCAGTGGTTGGTTTATGGGTCCCTTATTTTCTTTTAGTACCCCCAACTGCTGTGGGTTGAGAAGTAGTAGGAGTGACCACTCTCTCAGCAGTTGGTTCAGCTTCAGTAGCTGGAACTGTAGCTGTGGTGGAGGGTGCATGAAGCATCGTTGGAAACAATGCTGTAACCCTTCCTGAAAACTTAGCATCTCTCATCATATTAGAAAAAAATTTAGGTTTATGAGATGAGACACCAATGATTTTGTCCTGTGCAGATAAATTAGGAATTTGTTCATTTAAAAATAACTGCACAAAATGTGGATACATCAAAAATTTCAGCTTTGGTTGCTCAATATTCCTAAGCATACCAGAAAAGATCATATTTGAAAAATTAAACTTTTGACCAGTAGCAAGGCATACAATTGCATAAGCAATATTACTGCCAAACTGTTCAAAAGAAGATCTTTTGGATGAGAGACATTGTAAAATAGTGTGAATCAAAAATCTCCATTGATGAGAGAAAAGGGTCTTTTGAAAAGTAAAAATATCATAAGAACCCTCATATCCCATCAGTTTTAAATTTTCATACACTTCAGAATCTGGTAATGTAGTTATACCTGCCTCATCATCGAGATGTAAGAAGCTCTAATTGTAGCTTCTGAGATCACAACCCTAGTGTCTTCCACCATTGACACTATACGCTTTATCCCCTGTTCTTCTTCAATCGTTGCTTTTACCCAGAAATCATTGATATGATCATGTTAAATTCTGGGTGATACAGTGAGAGCATGATGAATATGCGAAGCACGAAGAAAATCAATGATTTGTATGAACTCTTGTGCCTCAACAGGTTTCATCAAGTAGGCAATCATATTATGATCCTTTCCAAGTGGTAATTGCGTATACGATGAAGTAGACGCCATCAAGAATCAATAGAACTTGAGCAACTAAAGTGGAACGATTTGAGTTGAATAAGAATTTGAGAACAAAGCGCAGGGGTATGAATGAGTAATTTGAAAGCATAATAAGAACGACAAGTGTTTTAGGGTTATATACTGATGAAATTAGGTCAGTGGAAAAACTCCTAATTTTGAAAAATTCCTAATTTGACATAATCAGTGGAAACTTATTGAGATTAATACTATCAGTGTTAACTGAGTATTAAAACCAACAGTTTTAACTGTCAAACATTTAATCATTAAAAGCCGTAATATTTTGTTTATAAACTAACAAAGCTTACATATCAACATCATCAACATCTAGAAAAATCATATCCCGAGGATAGTAACGATCATGAAGAGTATCTCTAAATCTGGAAACAATAGACACTTCAGTAGATGAACTACACTTTCGCATATTCCATGCTTTGGCTTTTTGTTTGACTATTTTGACCTTCCTTTTCCAATGAATCAATCTATCCTTGACTTTAGTAGAAATACTGTGAGTAGCAATTCTTCTCTCTGTTTCAATATCCCTACTCCCAATTGGACTGATTCATTTGCACCAATTGTTCTTGCAGATTCTCATAAACACATGGATTATTGAATGGTTCCTGTAAATTTTCAACTACTTGCCCCTCAAGAGGAGCAAAGATGTCTGCCACCTGATTATGCAGATTCACATTTTCGTCTAGAGGAATGTACTCTGGACTTGTATCTCCCCTTATTTCATTATCAGTTGTATATCTAGAGGAAGAAAAATCCATGTTGTAGAAAGCAAACTTAGACTTAAAATGTGAAAAAGTATAATTTAAGTAGAGAAACACAATGTATAGAATACTTTGAAAATAGGATGTGAATGACTTGACTCTGAAAGGAATATTTCTATAAAAAGAAGTGTTGACCAAAAAAATTGTGTGGTAAGCAAGAGTAACACATAACTAAAGTAAACAGTTAACAAAAGGAAGAAAAAATAAAATAACCTGCACTTTTAGCTAAAACCAAACATCAAAAAACTATTATTTACAAACAGTACGAGTTAATCACAGTTATCAACAATAACATTGTGACAATCCTCCATTTAGGGTATAATCCTAAATTAATTTCATGCATTACCTAGATTAATTCCCTGATTAGTGAATTCAAAACGATTTTGATGTGTTAAGTTTGTGAAACTTACTATGTGATACGTGATGTATTAAATTCGTAGTTATATGTATGTATAATTACTTATCGAAATGAACGTATTAGACTTGACAAATTAAATACAACAAAGTTGGTGATACAATATAATTAATAATTCGAAAATTATTAATTACAAATATTATTAACTTATATTATTGAAATAATATACGATATTATGCGTTTTATATTAAACGTGACGAGCGCGTCATACACGAACAGAAACAATTATAAAACGTACCTAAAGGTCGAGAATAATAAAAGTATTTATTTTCCCGTTCCTGTTTTAGTATTTGGAACATTACCTCAAAATATAAATTCCAAATTCAACCGAAATCTGGCACACAATTTAACCATACAGTCCCACTACTATGAATAATTTTATTAATCTATTTTAAATAAAATTATTTTATTTTTGTAGTTATCAATTATAAAGTTTAAAATAAAATTCAAACAAACGAATAATTGAGTGAGACACGGGGTACAAATAATTGGACCCGTACACGGAACTAACGGGCTAAAACTCACACCATACACACACTGGAAAATATCTATCGACACATTCCTATTCCCACCTTACCTCTATTTGAAATATGAAGCACAGATATAATTTCCATTCTTTCTTTTGATCACACACCACCTCAAAAATTTTGGAGTCACCAACCAAGTTTCTCTGTGATTTGTGTGTGTGCCGAGAGAAGTAGCAGGAAGGGGAAGAAGAAGCAGAATCAACATCACCTTCATTCTCTTCATCCACCATCAAACATTCAAACACAAACTAACAAAATGATCACATAACATTTATCACCAAAAATCATCTCGTTTGCATCATCATCAGTGATCATCATAGTCATCCATATCACCATATTTGTAAGATTCAAAACTACATATATATTTCCTGCTAATAATTCCATGTAATTTTAATTGTATGTTGTTAGCATGTATGTAAATAAATTATAGTAGTGGATTGTATGATATAATATGATGATGTAGTAGTACACAAAAACTGAGATCAAACACCCGAACCTATACATATATGCATTTACAGACCAAGAACAGGGGACGAACACGGGCTTGGAACCAAACCGATCGGTTGGTTTTAACCAGCCGATCGGCTGGAATCAATGAGCCGATCGGCTCATCACACCTAGCCGATCGGCTAAGGTGTTTTCGAGCCGAACGGTTTGTTAAACTTTACCCGATCGGCTAGGCTGTCTGTGTACTGACTTTTTTGATGCGTTTAAATAATACACTGTCTATACATATACTTCGTAGTACAAATATATTAACGCGTACGAAATACAAATACTAAAAAGTTATAAAACTTTAGGATACAAAGTTTGGTACAAAATTGTACACGACCGCGGGACATTATTTTGACACGGACAATTAATAACATAACTTTTTTGGCCAAAGGGGCCAAATCTATAATGGGTCAAAAGTCGTATTTTGTGAACGGGCCAAATTTGATTTGCTAAACTAATTTGGGCCACACATATTTGGGCCAAACTACTAGACTTTGATATTGGGCCAAACCAACTGGGCTGAGCCCAACGGGCTACGAGATTTCAAAATGCAAACTTTAAACCGGATTATATAAGTGACGAGTTAAACGGGACAAATGAGATTAGTAACACGACCAATAGACTATATATATAGTGGACGATTATAGTTTATATATAGTTATATAAATGAACAACGACAATTAATATATATAAGAATATATATATTCAACTAATAAGTATATGTAAATATATACTTATACGCGACGATCATTTCAACGCAAATATCACCAGCAACCAAAATGTTATGAACATTTCAACTTAACGATTAGTCCATATACTTATATAAAGTATATTTAATTGTGCTTAGGTATTTGAGAGGCACGTTCGGACTACAGTATTACTAGCTGTACTAGCTGAAGACTTGCTACACGTGAGTTCACAGCCCCTATCTTTTACTTGTTTTAAATGCTTTTAAAACTAGGGGTGGAAAACATAGAACTATGTGCTACTACATGCTACTTGTTTATATAATTGCTCGACATGCTTTTATATCAAACTGATTTATATAAATGCTATATGCTTTATATTCAACTGTTAACTATATGAAACGTTTTCACAACTTTTTGGGAATCAGACAACGAATCTTGGTACGATTCTAGGTTTACGCGAGGTAGTTGTAGTGCACATAAGTCCCAGTGCTTGCAACCTATAACCATTAGCTAGGTGACTCTAGCCACTGAGTATACAGATAGTACTATCGATTTGACAACCCTCCCACTGATATAACTCGTTGGTCATTCCAACCACACGACGGCAGTCGTAACGAGGAGTGTATACTTACCGTGTTACTAAGGCAAGAACATCAACTAGTCGTGGTTTGGTTATAGTACTAGGAGTCTTTACTTTAACTTTAAAGGTGTCGCTCACCTCAGAGGGATCATAGTCTATATTTCCCACATAACTAAACAACTAAATTACAACTTGATTTGGGAAGGGTATTCCCTGTGACAACTAATAGGACAGGTGTTCCTACACATGATTTCTTTTTAGGAAACGTTTACCTTGATTGGATAAACTTGGTTTCCCGAAAAACAACTTTTATAGGAAATGTTTACTTGACTGTTAAACCTGTGTTTCCTACAGCTACTTATATGGAAATGTTTACTTGATTGTTGAACTGTGTTTCCTGCAACTATTTGTTAGGAGATGTTTTTGATTAAACTTGTGTTTCCTAACACATCGACTGAATTGTAGTAAGAATGACATTCTTACAGTAAAATAGGAAATGTTTTCTTTAATAAGAACACTTGTGTTTCCTGCTATACTTATAAATATTATGTTTGTGTACATGAATGATTTATACAAAACTTGGTTTAACTACATTTATACTAAACCTGTGAATTCACTCAACATTCAATGTTGACGGTTTACTATGTTTTTCAGGGAATTAGGACTCAGGTACTTCTGCATGCATAAAGGACGTTGGCAACCCAGACTATTTATGATGCCACTTTTGGGACACTTGGATTTCCTTTGTATTACCAACTCCATTGGTTATACTTACGAAATCCCTCTTTTATAAATTCGTGTTTTGTAAACTTATGTTGTTCTACAACACCACTACTTGTACGACTTTATAAGTCGTACCCTTTTGTAATAACGTTTAAACTTATGGCATCTTAAATTAATATGTTCTGTATGATCGTATGCTCTGATACAATGAATGAACTATTGTAACGTCAGCACCCCCGCTGTTAAAACGCTTATTAAAATGCTTCCGCTAATTAACTAAAGCTTCCGCTAAACCATTAATAAACACGATTATTGATTTTGGGGGTGTGACAAACATGGAAGCATCATATGTTAATGACAATGGTTAGTTAACACTATCAGTGCTAATAATGTAACCAGTGTTAACTATAGAAGCACAATTAATACTAGCAGTATTAACCAGTAAATCAGTATCCATCCAGACTTGAGCACAAAAACAAAAATTTTAAGGAAAAGAATTATAATGAGATAAGCTTAAGAAGAATTGATCATTCCAATACTAGTAACCAAAAATGTAAACCTGCCTACATCAAAAGCCTTTGTAAATAGGTCTGCTAATTGATTATCAGTATGAACTTTTTCAATTCTAATAAGCTTTTTCTCATTACAATCTCTTATAAAGTGATATCTGATTTCGATATGTTTAGTTTTAGAATGTTTAACTGGATTATTTGTGATACTGATTGCTGAGGTATTATCAATAAATATAAAGGTGTTAAGAAAAGTTAATCCATAGTCTTAGCATCCGATTCTTTATCCATAACACTTGAGCACAACAACTTGCAGCTGCTACATATTCTGCTTCTGCTGTAGATGTAGACACAGTGGTTTGTTTCTTACATTGCCATGAAACCAATCTATCTCCTAAAAATTGACAACCCCCTGATGTAGATTTCCTATCCACATTAGTTCCTCTATAATCACTATCAGTATATGCAATTAGTTCAAAAGAGCTACTCTTTGGATACCAAATGCCTAATTTTGATTGACCCTTTAAATATCTAAAGATTCTCTTGACTACATGCAAATGTGATTGCTTTAGATTTGCTTGAAATCTTGCACACAGAGACACAACAAAGATGATATCTAGCCTAAAAGAGGTCGGATACATGAGTGAACCAATCATAGATCTGTATAGATGCTCATCTACATCCTCCCCCTCAAGGTCTGCATGTAATGGCTTGTGTGTCTCTACTGGTGTGCTTGCTACCTTAGTATTCTTGTATCCAAACCTTTCTAGTATGTCATTTACATACTTACTTTGATGTAAGAAGATCCCTTCTTTCTGCTATTTCACTTGTAGCCCCAAAAAGAAAGTTAATTCTCCCATAGAGCTCATCTTAAACTTATCATGCATCAAAGACTCAAACTCCTTGCAAAGACTGTCTTTTGTAGAAACAAAAATAATATCATCCACATACATTTGTACTAGCAAAATATCTTTCTTAATTCTTTTGACAAACAAGGTCTTGTCTATTGCACCCCTTTGAAACCATCTTCAGCATATAGTCTGATAAAGTTTCATACCAAGCTCTTGGTGCCTGATGCCAGCCATAAAGAGCTTTGTCCAGTCTGAGAACCTTATCTTGATACTTAGAATCCTCAAACCCTGGTGGTTGGCATACATAAAGTTCTTCCTCAATTGTGCCATATAGAAAATCACTCTTGATATCCATTTGGTACACTTTGAATCCCTTGAATGAAGCATATGCCAAAAAAAACCTAATAGCCTCTATCCTTGCCACAAGTGCAAAAACTTCATCATAATCAATACCCTCTTCCTGAGAGTAACCCTGTGCAACTAACCTAGCCTTGTTCTTATCCTTCTTATTTCGGAAAACGCATTTAGTACCAATTGCCCTTTTTCCTTTAGGCAAATCAACCAATGTCCAAACCTCTTGTATTCTGAATTGAAGCAACTATTCCTGCATTGCCTCAACCCAACTTGGATCCTTTAGAGCTTTTGTAACTTTCTTTGGTTCCAGCTGAGATAAAAAACAAGAAAAGAAAGAAGAAACTTCTTCTTCATCTCCCTGTGTCTGCTTTCTAGTTTGCACAACAGATCCAATATCCCCAATTATATTCTCAAGTGGATGATCGCTATGAGCTATGTATTGTGAATTTGGTGACATTGGTATCTCAGATTCCAAGTTTGTGTAATTTAAATCAAGATTATTATCATCCTCATTACCCAGAATACTTGATACATCCCTTGTGATAGAATCCACTATTTGCCTTGTATATGCTGAAAAATCTCTTAAGTGACTTTCAAGTTGTTGCTCTGGACTTAATTCATTCCTGTCCATCTGTGCACTGTCTTCCAAAATTGGCATATCTAGATCTGTATCATAATTCAATGGAGTTTTGCCATTCTCATTCTTGTCTTGATCTGTTCAGCCTGGATCTGAACTCTGAGAGGATGGTTCTGGATTGGAGTCAAAAACTTCTGGGGGATCAGGAGTCTAGATTAGAAATAGAACATATTCCAATGAATCAGTCTTCTTTCCAGTTGTCTTCCCAATATTTGCTTCACCTGATCCTTTGTTTGTAGCTGCTCTTGAACCTGCACTAGATTGCATATTTGGATATCTAAACGCATTGATTAGTGCATCAATATTAAACAAAGAGTCATAACCTTTTCCTCTTGCATTTGCAGTGTGTTCATTAAAGGTTACATGTATTGACTCTTCTATTACCCTGGTCTTTTGATTGAATACCCTATATGCCTTGCTCTGAATAGAGTAACCAACAAAAAGACTTCTTCAGCTCAACTATCAAACTTTCCTAAGTGGTCTTTGGTATTTAATATGGTACAAGGACACCCAAAAGGTTTTAAGAAACTAACCAATGGTTTTGTCTTAAAAATCAGTTCATAAGGTGTCTTGTTATGAGGCTTAACAACTAATACCCTGTTCTGAACATAGCAAGCAGTGCTAACTGCTTCAGCCTAGAAAGACATAGGTAACTTAGAATCAGCTAACATAGTTCTAGCAGCCTCAATTAGTGTCCTATTCCTTCTCTCAGCTACTCCATTTTGTTGTGGAGTCCTAGGTGCACTAAATTCTATCTTAATACCCTTAATGTCACATAATTTATCCATCTCATAATTTTTAAACTCTGTTCCATTATCACTCCTGATGATTTTTACTTTTTGATTCAGTTGGTTTTCTATCTTAGTTATAAATGATCTAAGTTGTTCACCTGCCTCATCTTTTGTTCTAAGAAAGAATACCCATATAAATATAGTGTAATCATCAATCACCACTAAACAATTGACTTCTTCCCCATACTACTTATATTTGTTGGTCCAAATAAGTCCATATGCAGTAAGGGTAAGGGAGAGCAGTTTGTATTCACAGTTTTGAACTTAAAAGAAGATTTGTTGTAACACCCGCTAAATTAATTAGTTCTGTGTAGGCTAATTAATGTATTGATATATATATATATATATATATATTGTTGAATATATACAATCATACGATTTGATTTAATCGTACACGTTTCCACATCGAATGTAATTCGATTCAAATTATACGGACGTTGGTGAACAATTTTATTAAATATTATAATATTATTTTGTACAAACATTAAATCCAAAATATTATTTTTATAATATTTCGTAATTAATTCGTATCGTGTAAACAAAGTTAAGTTATATCTTATAATTCAACTATTAAGTGTTTGGTAAAATACTTCGACAAAAATAATGGATAATTATTCATATTTTAAAACGTACATTTAAACATATAAAATAATTATTTAACGTCTAAATGACTGGGGAAACGAACACCACGAGGAGTATAGTGACGGAGACTGAGTGGAGGAGGCTCCACCAAAACCCCCATCCCTTTCTCCTTTCCCCCTCATTCCCACCATCTCACACTCTTTCTCTTACTCTCTTTTTCTCTCATCTACCACCAAACCACCAACACCATAATTTACAAAATAACACCACCAAACTCGCTCAAATCGTTTTACTCGTTTGGAAGAAAAGAACCACCGCGTCACGATCTACATTCCCATCTTTCCGGATTTCTCGCGCGTTAACTTGTTAGTTTCCGACAAAAACTCGAAACCGTTTGATTTCAAGTGTTTTTAAGTTTTAGTTGTTTCTTTAAGCTTAAAATGTCCATATAAGGGTTGGGTAAAAGAATCAGACCAAACGGAAACCAGAAAACTCGTTTTTGGCTCAAAAATCCGTCAACAGCCTTAAGTGTCGCAACGATGACTGCAGTATAGCGTCACTTCGTGCGTCACTTAAGTGACGCATTGAGTGTCGCTAAAAGCCCTAATCTTGCATCACTTGCATAAGTGCCGCATAAAACCCCTTTTTCCTGACACTTACCTCCGTCACTTGTCTAGTGACGCCTAGAGCCCTTACCCGACACTTACATCCGACACTACCTTAGTGACGCCTCACTATGAGTCACTTCCATAGTGACACCCTCACTCAGATTCTGCCATTTCATGTGTCACTTCCTAAGTGACGCCTAAGCCCTCTAGTGACGCTATAAGTGTCGCATGAAACAGAACCCAGATTTTTACTAAGGGTCGAGACCTGAACCCCAGCCAGGGGCCAGCCCCTTGGACCCCGCCAGGGGTTGCCACCCCTGGGACCCCGCTAACCAGGAGCGCTGCCCCCGGACCCCCATCACCTTAAGTTTGTAAATACTTTTTAAGTATAACACTTCGACATAAAAATAATATTAATACAAACAATCACCAACAGGCCGTACACATTTTCAAACACTTAAACAATCAACCAAATTGTAATCATTTGGACATTCTAGTTGGACAAACAAATACAAGGTAGTCTTATTAGATGCCTTCACATGTTGATAACCATCGCGTGTCGTGGACACCCTCAGGTTACAAGTCTTTGGACTTCGATTCTTGGCTAATCAATCTCAGTTTATTTAGATAAACTCTTCAGGCTCAGGTGAGTCTCATGGCCCCTCTTTTTACTGTTTTACTAGGGGTGCGATACATTGCTCTGTTTTTAACACGTGAACACGAGTACATATTTCAATATACTACATGAGTTGTTTGCAACTAATCAAACCAAAGTCCTCCGTCAGTATAGTCTGGTAATACGAAAGTAGCGTGAATATTAGTATATGGTACCATATAGGATTGACCCACCTCGTCCGGGTTAGTCGAGCTAACATGTTAAACGGACGTACTAATATTTGGGAAGACGAGTGTAGATTAGGCACTCGTGGAGTCACCTCACTCGAAATTCTCTATGTGGGACCCGACCCTCGAGTTAAGCTCAGACTATGCGCTCATGGTTGTATAAACTATCATTATCAATTGCTGGATGCAACTCAACATTTAAATCTTGCAGTTCACACACTATTATTTGATACTCAAACCTCTGAGCTCACCAGCGTTAGCTGACCTGTTTTAGCATGTATCACAGGTACTCAGCAGTAGATTTGGACTGCCCATCAGGATGCATATTAGCTCGAGTCTCCATGCAAACTTCAGAGATTTCATTGCATTATTAGATTTTGTATAACTAATTATGTACTTAAATCTCTCATATTATGAACACGAGCTATGTACTGGTTCAAACTGTTGTAAACCTTTTAATATTAATGTATTTTGTTAAAACGACGCATATAGAGTCGTTTGCTATATATCTGTGTGCTTTGATAATTGATTAGTAGCACCCCAAAGCTTGCTTCCGCTAAACAGTAAATTTGGGGGTGTTACATTTGTGTTGCTTACCTTTTTGACAGGAAACATAATGATCATCACATGAATATACCTTTTCAGGCAAACCTCTAACAAGCTTGCCTTTGACAAGTTTGTTAATGGTTTTGTAATTCATGTGACACATCCATCTATGCCACAGTTCAGATTTATCAACAGATGCCTTAGATATAAGACAGCTTAGCTCAGATTGAGGATCCATATTTGCTAAGTCACACTTGTAAACATTATCTTTTCTGTGAATTTTTAATAAAATCATGTGATCAGGAATTTTTAATTTCTCAGAAAGTATAATGCATTCAGTGTTAGTAAAATAAACTGGGTTACTTTTATCTGTGATTTGACTCACACTTAGCAAATTGTACCTCAATTGTTCAACAAATTAAACATCATTGAAACTTATCTTATTGCTCTTTACTGTTCCTTTCCTTGTTATCTTTCCTCCTTTGGGATTGCTTCCAAATGCTACATATCCTCCATCATATGCTTTGAAGTTCCGTAGCTTTCCTTTATCACTAGTCATGTGCCTTGAACAAGAACTATCAATATGCCATAAGCTCCTAGGTTTGTTCTGCACACACAAACAAGAAGAGAAAGGTTAATTTTTCTTGGGAACCCAAACCAATTTGGCTTTGGGTTTCCCATGTGCAGTCACATAATCAACTTTCTTAAAGATTATTGATTGTGATGCACTGTTGGTATTTGGACCTTTATATTTAGCAGGTTTAAAGGGTATCCAAATCCAACTAATTTTAGGCTTGACAGTGGAAATTGATCTAGTAGTTTTAACTGATTTACCAATTTTACTAGCAGTGTTAAAGTTATTAACACTGTCAGTTTTAGATTTTACCACTGTTTTAGCCTTGGTACTTTTGGCTAATTTTCTAGTTAACACTGATGCAGAAGATGTAGCTGCAATAGTCTTTAACTTGTTAGCCTGAATATTCATCTTCTTGACAGTAGCAGATTGATCAATTTTTTATTTGAAATGCCTTTTGTTGATCATATTTGCAGCTGTCCATGGTTGCTTTCTAATCCTTTGAATATTCTTAGGATTATGATAACAATCACGTTGAAGATGATTATTCTTTCCACATATAAAGCAAGATTTCTCCTTTACCACTGTAAAATTGCTTCCCAGTCTCTGTGAAACCATTTGGTCCCAGTTTCTTTGATTTCCTCTAGGTTTTTGTTTTTGAGAAAAGGGTAATTGAGAAGTGCTTGCTTTACATTTGCAATTAACACAGTTATTCACAACAGATTTAGCATTAATAGATGTATCAACTGATTTAACTGCATTACTAACATAACCCAAACCATTCTTAGATTTGTTAGTATTAACCCTCACATTTTCTACAACATGTTGAGCCTTTTCCTGAAACAGTTTCTTACCCTCTTCTAGTTTATCACTTTTAAGCTCAAAAACTAGACCAGTAATTACTCTTTTTACACTCTCACTTGAACTCTCAGACCTAGATGATTCAGATTTTACACTCTTATTGCTCTCTGATGTACACTCACTATCATCATCCTAAGTCCAATCCCTAACCTCTACTTTATCATAATCCACATGACATTCCAAGCTTTTAACTGGATCAGCCTTTTTAACTTCATCTAACATTCCTTTTTTTAACTTATTTAAATCTAAATCAGTTTTAGGAGGAAAGTAGTTGTTGTTATAAGGTGGAGGAACATTATTATATCCCAATCCAGTTTTAAGCTTATCATGTATTTGTGAGTTAATACACTTTTGAACATTCTTTGAGGCATATTGTAAACTTTCCACAGATAACTTGATACTATCTCTCTCACATGTAACCTCAGACAGTTTCTTAGTTAACAGTTCTACCTTTATACTTAAAACACCTATTTCCCATTTGACATAATCAATGTCATATTTAAATTGTGTTGCATTGACCTCATGTGCTTTAATTTGTTTTTCAAGATTTTCAATGGCTGCTGTGGTGTGTTTACTTTTGATTTCCTATTGCCTTAGTTCCTCACATACTCTTATGTTATGATCCCTGTAATGTTTAACAGTTTGTTTACACACAGTAGAACATAGTTTAACTTGTACTTCATAAGGAACATTTGATGGTTTATCAGATTCAGCAATGGCCATGAGAGCTTGGTTTTGAACTTCATGCTCTTCTTGATCACTCCAATCAAAGCCAAATCCTTCTTGAGACACCAAAGCATTAGATGTACCACCCTGAATTGGTACATTCCTTCTTTGGTTTCCAGTAGCATCATTCCTCTTGTATGCAAAGTTATTCCTACCTGTTCTTTGCATGAACCTCTTAGCTCTCTGAGTGATCAAGGCAATTTGCCACTTGATATCCATCTCCTCTAAATCATTAGAACTGATCTGCTCCAGATCTTCATTAGTAGGTGAAGAATTTACATTACTAGCAAAGAAAGATTCTAGAACTTGATCATTAGATTTCTTCTGAGATGATCCAGCTCCTCTAGAAAAAGAAGTAGACCCTTGTTGATTGGAATCAACTTGTGATCCACCCATTGACATTAAAGCAGCATTATTGGAATAGCCATTAGCATGTTTCTTGCTCTCTATTTTCAGGTTCAAAGTTCCCCAATTCATTATAGATATCTTCTAGTTCCTTGACCTCAGTGTACATTGTCCACTCTTCTCCTAATGACCTTAAGAAGTTTCTTTTAAGATCATCCTTATCAATCTTAACCTTGTGATTTTCCAGATCTCCCACAAGCTTTGTGAACCCGTCAAAGGTTTGAGTCAATGTTTCTGACTTTACTTATTTAAAGATCTCGAATTGCTGTTTAAGCAGAGATATTTTATTCTTCTTTGTTCTCTCATTGCCACCAAACATTTTCTGTATAGCCTCCATCAGTTCTTTAGCATCTTCACAACTTTCGAATCTCCTCTGATACCCATTAGGAATTGATAGAAGTAGAGAGCTAAGAGCCTTGTATTCAATAGATCTTACTTTTCTTTCAGCAACTCAACTTCCCACATCTAATAATCTGTGAGAAGCATATATTGCTTGATCCTAACATTCCAGAGATCAAACTCTTCAGGTTTGAGCATTGGAATCTTTGTAACCTAAATACCTTCATTGTTTTCTGCCGCCATTAAAATCAAACTTAAATAATACTAAACCTTTAATACAAAATCCCAGATCTTCCTGTATTCAAAGCTTTCCTTGCTCTGATACCAATTGAATAGTCCCTATTATAATCAATACTCACTATATAGCAACAAGCTTTGAATTATTTTTAAGAAGTTGCGAAATCACACTTAATAATATTCAGAAGATCGAGAATTAACTGAATAAGAAAAACAAACTTGATGAACACGTATTTAATAATCAAAGCTCCAATCTTATTAATGAATAAGACGAATACACGAAATCGTATTAGGGTTTTACACCTTGAAGCTGCGCTAATATTTTCGATAACCTAATCTAGGTTTTAAGGATCTCTATTTATAGATTATAAAATCTTGTACAACTCATCCTACTATTATGGAATAGATAACTTCCACAACCGACTCATAATTATCACAAAATCATAAACAGTTATAACTACCACTTTTACTCTTTCAGTTGAAACTAAAACTTCCTTCAGTAGTGGTGACTGTTTCAATTGCGATATATGACCAAGTACAAGTACATGAGCAGTGTTAATCACTACATTACATAAACAATTATAATTACATACTCAGTGATAACAACTTAACTTCTATTAAGTTTATTCATTCAGTTGTAACTCTCTGAAGAAAGTGTTAACTGTTAACACTAACAATTTTAATCACTTGTACTTTTCTAGTCCTCTATGAATCAGTGACAATTCAAACCCAATACAGTTTTGACATAACATACAACTTAATGTGAACTTCAAATAATTTTCCCTCTTCTTAGATTCGTTCCGACTTAACTCAACTCGCTTTCCTAAGAACGCCCTGCCACGTCTAATCATGTATAACCCTTAAGATATGCCTTAAGATAGCAAACATCAACCTAATTTTAAGAGACAAGAAAAGGTCATAAGGATACTCAAATTGAGGTTACTCATACCTCAAAGGACTCACATAGCATAGAAGTAGAGATCGTTTATTCAATTTCCCTGATTGGTCTTCTTATACACATGAGTATGAATCACATGGTGCAAAATTTCTCCTTTCCCATGGAGGTATGTCTTTCGATTAATGTTGCACAGATGATAATTCAAACATAATCAATGTTGAAACCCGAGTTCACTAATCTACTCGTAAAACACAATTATCTCATAAGAACTCGTGTCTGGTGTCATAGACAGATTATATGAAACTAAGTAATTCACCAATAGTTATAAACCTTACAATTGTAGACCCAAATATTTAAAGTTTGTGATCTCCATTGTCACTTAAAAAATTTACTTAAAATACGATACTGCTCCACTTATTACTAAAATAATGGAGTTGATCACCCATATGAGTACGCTGATCACCAATCTGTTTGACATACTTTACTAATTAAGAATGTAAGAACAACATTCATTTGTATATAGAATTTGACAAACAAATTATCATGGATATCAAAATTCAAATATGTTTGGGAAACACGTCTCTCTAGTTATGAGATTTTTCTAATGATCTGCTACATGTGTAGATGTGTACTACATATTTACCTAATTTCTTGTAACCATGTCTCACAAAATTGTACTTGATATATATATATATGCTTGATCTCACAATATAGACTTAGGGTCTGATATCGCGTAAAAAGTTATGTTTTTACTACCGATATCTCTCTTATTCTGGAAAGATTCTTGGCATTTTAAACATAGAAATAGTACAAATCAGTGATATTATGCGAAGATGATCAAAACAAGGTTGCACGACAAAAATCAAGCAAAACGGATGAAAAACGAAGATTCCACGCACGTTTGAAGATTCAAGGCATCAAAACAAGATTTTAAGACAAAAGTGCCCATCATCAACATACATCTCATCCAAGATGTTCGTTTTCAAATCATGAATCCAACAGAAGAAGAATCAACAAAAACGGACGAAGAATGAAGATTCTACGTACGCCGGAAGATCCAAACGATTCGTATGAGACATCCAAAGATGGGAGACATATTTTTGGGATATCTTTACATCAAAGTCTTCTTTTTTGAATTTCAAATCCAACACAAAAAGAATCAACACAAATAGACGCATAACGAAGAAGATACGCGCGGATTAAGAAACGCAACGAAAGACGGCGAATCGGGGCGGGGGTGTGCCAGCCGCCGCCGGCCACCTGGTGGGCGGTGCCGGCCACCTGCCGCCCATCCCATTTCTTTTTTTTGGTCCTTGCGTGTACCCGGTGCGCCACCTTTCCATGCTTTTTCGTACCCGGTGCTCCATCTTTCCATGCTTTTTCGTACCCGGTGCACCACATTTCACCTTTTTGCTAATATGTGCTAAGGAATGCTAACGTGAGCCGGATTTCACCTATAAATAGGATGCACGAGGCTTCATTTCAAGACACCTTCCACACCTTTCATATCTTTCTTATTTCTTTCTAGCTTTTATTTTCTTTTTCTCTCTACTTTCTCTCTCTAAGCTAATTTAATTAATTTAGTGAGAGATATATAGGAGATTAATTATGTAGTAGTTAGTAGTAGCTATCTTAGCAATGTAACTCTTGGGAATATTCGGAAGTAATATAAGAATCGTTTTGCTCGCAATAATTACGGGTAATATCTATCCTTTCTTTTATTAATTATTTGTAATGCTCTTGTTTGATGTTTACGATTTATTAATATTAAAAATGTCTATTTCCATGATATGCGAGTAGTTGCTTATACGTTTGCCATGATTTATATAGTTATAATGGGATGATATTAAATATTGTAAAGTAATATGACGGCCCCTATTCGACTGTTCCCGGATATAGTGCTGGAAACGCTTTATGCGGAGTACAAACGTATGGAAGTCTAGGATGACCGAAGGTAGTTATATTACGGATCAATATTATAAATGTGCTAAATGAATTTCTGTTTATAGTTTAATTATAATATTATGAACGAATGATGGCATGTTTGGCCAACCACTTATGACCAGACTACCTTAACTTATCCCAGTATGGTAAAACCTATTCATGCGACTGTTTATTCAACAGACCATGCCATGATACAGACATCTCTGACGATGGAGATTGGGGAATAGGATTCGTGGGTAGTCATTGGCCGATGTGTTCAGTACATTTGGGAGAACTTCCGATGTATTGTAATTGATTGTGTTTACTATCCATGTGACATATCTTCTATCTGATTGCGGACAACTCTACGTTAGTTAGTTGATAGGATCGTAAAAACAACTCATTCCAACATAGTTTAAATTTATAAAAAGAAACTTATTTGAATGGGAATTATTATGCTTTGTTATTATTTAAATGTATGACACCAGACCAAATTTATGGAGTACCCTTTCCAGTTACCCACGTGACTACAACTTAGATATTAGGGAGTCATGAACCTTAATTGTGGTAAGTAGTTATCTGTACCCATAACATGCAATAAGTAAGACACAGTGAGACCACTCGTTGCACATATTAGGTTTACATTTCTGTACTGCTTTTAATTTAAATAGTTTAAGAGTGTCATTCTCACCGTCAATTACTCTTGACCGCATGTTGGATGTAACAAGCCATGAAACTATTCTATAAAGTACACTGGTTATTACTGAAAGGTATGGTCTGCATATGAAACACATTTTTACAAACTGCGAATAATCCAGGGATGTATAATTGTTTGATAAGGAGAGGTCTAGGTCATAAATCAAAGTAATTAGAGCTTAAGAAATGTATTAACAAGATCTAGAAAGGAAAGTCCAAGTAACTTAGGTACATCAACCCCCTAGATCTTACATATTTGATTCTTTAAACATAACAAGTTAATAATTAGTTTTACTATTAGAAGAACCAGATATAAGCTTAGGTGTTAAGAACGGTCAGACCTACGAGATGATACGTTGCTTTATTCATGTACCTCGGTATTTCACCAAGATAGGTTGCTTATCTTTCAACTAGGTAAGTATTGGAAGTTTAGCGTATTGCTCCGATCGGAATTACGATAACCTAGTTCCTAGTGACATGCCAATGGGAAAATTAGTTGGTAAGGTTCTAGTGTTTACACCAAAGTCTGTCAATCTATTAATCTAAAAGTGTCCCCATCATAAACACCATCCTGATATTGTACTATCCCAAGTCTTGGCAAACCACGTCTTCCCTGTCCTTAGTTGTTCCATACGTTCTAGCTAGCTTATTTTAATTTTATTGTTTTAGTTATTTAAATTAGATAAAATCCAAACAAAACCAACTATCTGAACCCCATCTTGAAGACTGGATTATCCAGTTGAGCTTCGCTTCAAATTCGACCATCTGGAGACGACACTGATCATCCTTACCACGTACTAGTATCAGGTACTTATACCTCGTGCCAGTAGGTAGTTTGGAAGTTTAGGCCCCGAGCAAAATAAATTTTAAAACACCCTGATCGCCCCCTCAGTCGTTACAACAACACCAACGACACTGACGGCTGGGTCGAATCAAGTTTTTGGCGCCGCTGCCGGGGACGGTAGTACGATTTGGAGCCTGTTTAGATAAGTTAGTTTTTAAGATATCCTTTTGACTGGGACTCACCATCTTTATCAAAAGTTACTTTTTGCACTTAGTTTAGCGTAGTTAAGATTACCTTAGCATAGTTTAGTTTAGATTAAGTTCCCTTCTCACCCCCAATTTTAATTCTGAGACCTTCTCCCTATGCCATCTCTTATGAACCCTTGTGAAATGTTAGATCAAATTCAAAGTCTTGTTGATTCAATCCAAAACAGATGTAACATGTGCGATAATACCCACGTAGATGGAGAATGCCAAAGCCATAGTATGATGTATTCGGATAACCTAGGGTACTTAGATCCTCAAACACTGTATCAAAATGACCCTAACACTTTCCAACCACATCCATGCCAACCTTTTCATCCCCAACCACTCGAAATCTGCCCATACTCACCTCACCCTGTAGGTATACCAAAACCCTATGAGAATCCTGACTTGAGAGATACACCCTTAGCCTATCTCAGCAGTACTGCTGCTTTTTTACCTCCTTCCAAATCACTTGCAGAAATGATTAAAGAAAAAGAAGACATATTTAGAAGTTTTACTTATAACATGTCTAAAGTCTTTACTGAACTACCAACACAAGCCCAAGAGAGTAGTGAGGAGAGTAGGAATCAAGCTAGAGCCAACTTTAGAATAAAGAAAGTCGAGAGATGCACACACACCACATCTATTACACTTGACACAGACTTACATTCTCATGAGTTCGGTTACAATATCCCTTCAACACCCACACCAACCTAATTTTCTAAACCTTCACATTCACCTATTCCCGACCTATCAACGTCAAAGACCAACGGAGGGTTTGTTCTAGAAGAACTTTCCAAACCACTAAAACTCGAAACTTCCGACTAGAGTGATGAGGATGACGAAGTAGAAGAAGAGATCGAGATGGAAAGCCCGAATTTGGAGATTTACATAGAAGACTCAGCTTCACATGGACTGAAGGAATACATACCGACTCTAAGTAGTGAACTCATTCAAACTGATATGGTTGAACACGTCCCACAACCAGTTGTGGTTGACTGTATCCCAAAAATCCCTTTGATTGATTCACTTCCTGATCTAATAGACTTTACTAGTACCTTAGAGGAGACAAACACCCAAGTATTTGATGATAACGTTGCTACAATATTGGAGACCCTAATGGACATTGTCCCACCTCCATGCCCAGAGTACAACTTTTTCATCAAACCAAAGGCTTTATGAAGCAAGGTGGGTTTGCATCAAGAGCACCCTACAAACCGTCTCCCCATTACATAATGACGTACACATCATGGAGTGATGAGGACCTCTTTGACCAACCCGAATAACCCAAAACTCAAGAGGTAGAAAAAGTCAAGAGCTTTATTTTACATCATGTAAAACAAATCACTCACTTTATCATGCCTCTTCCACTGATTGGACATACCCTGACCATAGTCCACTTTAATCCCCTAGGCATGTACCAATATTTCCACTTGTGTCTACTAACGGATGCAATGGAGCCCCCTAGATTTCCTGAGAAATAGGTTTGGAGTCAAGCTAGTGACTCGAACAAAAACAAGCGCTTCTCGGGAGGTAACCCATGTCTAACATAGGATTATTATTAATAGTAGTTGTAATATTAGTAGTAATAGTAGTAATAAACTAACCCTCGTAAGTAGAATTGAAGCCCTATAATAGATGCTCGAAGTTTCTTAGATATTTATGATAAAAAAGGATGGTTTTCAGAACTGACTTGGAATTAAGAATCTCATATGCATTGAAGTCTTTTGTTAAAACCTTAAAATCCATTCTTTTGCCACCTATGGTTCTTTTGCTTATTGGGCCGAAGAGATCCATATGTAGCAAATCAAATGGTGAGGAGATTGAGTTCTCAGTCTTAGATCTGTGTGGTTTCTTATGCTGCTTTCCTTTCATACAAGGATCACAGTTATTCTCAGACTCGAAACGTTTTTTCGGTACACCCAAAACTAAATCATTTTTGGTTATGTAGTTCATCTTTCTCCAGTTTAGGTGTGCCATTCTCCTATGCCATAGTAGCGCGTCTGCTTCTGAAGCCTTGGATAGTAAACATGTAGATACCATTGAAGAATTATAAACACCCATGTTTATCGCATAGATATCCTTTTTCCTTGGTGCCCTCATCAATATCCATTCTTCAGGGATTGTGAAGCCTGGCTTCAGGACTAAAGCCTCCTTTTCATTAAAATGAACTGGATGACCTTTATCGCAGACTTGGGAAACACTCACTAGGTTATGAGTTAGTTCTTCAACATAATTCACATCCTCTAGAGTCAAAGTTCCATTTGAAACTTTTCCTTTCCCAGTAATCACTCCTCCTTTGTCTCCTGCAAAATTTACTTTTTGCTTGAAACCTTCTCTGAAGTCCTTCAGTAGACTTCGTTCACCTGTCATGTGTCTTGAGCATCCACTGTCTACATACCACCAGCTGTCCTTGTTCACAGTCTGCTCCTACACATAACAAGTTGTACACAGTTAATTATCAAGAGGGACCCAAGCCATTATGGTCTTGGTTTGTCCCTGATCATCTACAATCTGAACCTCCTTAAAATAACCATAACAATTCCAATCGGGAGTCTTGGTAACCTTCACAGAAGCTTGAGACTGTTGATGATCTGAAGTCTTAGGCCTATGAGGAGAGTGAGTAGAAAACCTCCTAGGCACAAACTTAGTTCCCTGTGCACTCGAAGTAGAGCCATTCTCAAATTGACTATGGTTTCTACTTGGGGTCCTAAACCTCGAAGGTGTCTTATCTCTTGGCTTATTGAAAGTATTTTCGTTTAGAGTATAAGCCCTTTTAGGTTTAGGTGGAGAGACACTATGATTACCATCTCTTTCAGAATGTTTACAGGTTTGCTTCCTAATCCCGGTTTGGAGCCTAACCTATCTACACTCGAACTAGAAGTGGTCGGTGTCTTTTTAGTATTCACTAACTTATGTGATGCTTCCAACTTCTTATTTGGGCAACAAGAAGCTACGTGTCCTTTTTGGTGACACTTGAAGCAAGACATCTGTTTCCGTGACTTACTAACTTTTGCATCCGCTATCGGAGTCTTAGGCACTAAAAGTTCAATTACATGTTCTTTATTAATCACTTCATTAGTCTTAGTATCATTAATTACTCCACCCGGTACAAAATGTACTTTGGTGTGAGGAATTTTCTTACTATCATCAGATGAAGGATTCTTAATAACAATCTTCGGTGCCTTGACCTTTTCTGGTTTATTAGATACTTTCGTCTCAGGGTTAACATCCGCCATCTCAATGTCTACAGGAGTTTTAGTGTAATTTGAATTGAATGGGTGAGGCATATCATTATAACCTACACCAGACATATCCTTCATACTACGCTGAGCACCTAACATTTTATCCATTTCAGATGATCTATAGCTCTCAAGCTTACGATTCTGAGCTACAAGTTTTGTTTTGCAATCAGCTAACTCCTTATCCTTATTAGCAATGGACAGATTCAAGTCATTTATGTTCATATAGAGACCATCTATGATAATTGATTTCTCATTCACG
Organism: Pseudognaphalium luteoalbum; assembly: GCA_963422505.1. Classification (NCBI taxonomy): domain Eukaryota; kingdom Viridiplantae; phylum Streptophyta; class Magnoliopsida; order Asterales; family Asteraceae; genus Pseudognaphalium; species Pseudognaphalium luteoalbum. Next base: position 88,987,211 of record OY730197.1, read on the forward strand.
GTATCTCTAAAAGTTGTCTTGTCAGCCGCATATGCCTTAATTTTATCCTTTAAGGCTTGTTTATCATCACTTAACTTACATATATCTAACTTAGCTAAGTCAAGTTCAGATCTTACAGCCTCACTGGATTTACTAAGTGTGTTAAGTTGAGATGATAGGGTATTATTAGTTTCAGTTAAAGTCTTATAGGAATCAACATAAACACTAACTTGGGACTGTAAACTAGAAACTAACTGACAAAGATCAAAAAGAGAGATAAGATCTAGACATACCCGTTTTTTATCAGTTTGCAGTTCAGCCATCTTAACCACAAAATCTACAGGATCCAAATCTTCAGTTGAACCCAAATCTAACACATCATCGACATTAGCTTTAACAGGAGTCTCAGGCACCTTTATTTCAAAAGCTGGATCAGTGGGCATATAGGACATAGACTCAGCCACAATCTCTTAATCATCAATCTCAGCCATCAAAGCTTCCTCGGACTGAGTTTTCCAATCATAAGAACCATCTAGCTGTTTCACTACTAAGGCTTTGGAATTCAAAGTATTTCCCGAGCCTTGTTTCCCTTCACTAGTCTCTACCTTAGGTTTTTGGCATTCTCTAGCAAAGTGTCCGTAACTTTTACTGTTATAACACTTGATCTTGGTTTTATCAAACCCTGATCTGTTGCCAACAACCTTTCTTCCATTCTTCTTTAAGAAATTCTTAACTCTCCTTGACAACAAAGCAAGTTGGTCCTGGAGATCTATTTCTTCAAGATAATCAGGATCTATCTATTCATAGTCTTCATAAAAAAGAATTGGATCGTTAATTTTACAATCAATATAATTCTCATATGAAGCTACAAATGAAGCAAGAACAGACAGTTGTTGCTCAGCAGATTTCACATTCATAGGCATCTTTTGATGTTCTTGAGGTGACTTCTCAGAAGGTTTCCCTTTAGCTTCATTTCCAGATGATGTAATGAAACACAGTTCATCAGTTATCATTTCATCCTTTCCATCAACATTACCAACAAACAAAGCAGTGGTCGAACTGGATGAAGCAGTCGAGATAGAAGTTTTTCCATGATACAGTACTGGATCCTGAACCTGATCAGAATCAGTATCTTTCGACTTCTTAGTGAAATCATATCCTTTGAGCTTGTCAATAACCTGCTCAAGAGTCATAGTTGCATATCTGGTTTCATTGTCTATAATCATCACACCATACATCTCCCATTTAGAAGGTAAACCCTCAAGAAACTTGTCGGTTTTCTCTACCTCCTCAATAGTGATTTCATGGTTTTCAATCTCACTTAACAGATGGTAAAAACGTGTAACATAGGCATCAAGAGTGTGAGTGCCCTAAACGATGGACCTAAGTGATGATCGACTGCTATTGAAAGGCGGAAACAATCAATTGCACAAATCACTAATAAACTCAAACCGAAACGATTGAATTAAACAAAGTAAACGAGTTTATTAGCTTGAATAACGTAATAGAACTGATTACATGTGAGTTTAGTTGACAAATGGTGCTAGGGTTTCGTCAACCCTAGCCGAAAACCCGTAGGTTCTATTTATACTAAAATTCTGGCCGACATGCGTCACTTGTGGAAGTGTCGCATGTGGCCGCCTTCATGCGTCACTTATCTAAGTGTCACTATGCGTCACTTAGGCAAGTGTCGCCTAAACTAAAACTTAAGTATCGCATAATACAAAATCTATATTTCTATTATATGACTAACGACACTTTTACAACTCAATAGACCAACTGACAGACAAACTAATATGCATCAACAAACTCCCCCGTGTCTTCAGCTTTGTCTTCAAAATCTTCAAAACTTTGCTCAGCACCACCCTTCTGGGAATGTTCCTCCAGCATGTATTCCCACTTTTAAACAAATCTCGACCACCCTTGTAAACTTTGAAGCTTCCTCTAAATCAACTTGATTATACTGAAGTTTATTCTTGTAGAGAGCTTTCAAATCTTTCTTTGTCAGATTTATTAGGCTGATCGGATCAAAAACTCGAATGGACTTTCCAACAAACTCCTTAACTGGCCATTCTCTCCATATATCCTGTGTTTGTACCACAGCAGTCTTTGTAGAATATTCAATTACAGCTTCTTGAGTGACAGAGTCAAACCACCAATACTTTAAATCTCGTAAGAAATCCAGTGGTAACTCTTGTAGGGGAACAGTCTTGAGACTAGCAGCTGGTGGATAATGATATTTTACAATCGGTTGTTGAGTTCTCAAATCAATCTTTTTCTTGTATGAATACCGAACTCCCAGCTCTGGTCTAATCCACATATATTTCTTGCTATAAATTTCTTTTCTCAAAATTCTCTGAAAGAGAACTCCTCGAGTATCTTCAGAGTGATTGACAATATTTAAATGAGCAAGACGATTCAGTTCGACCTTTGGTAATGTGCTGATATGATTGAATCTAGGCTTGAAGTATTGCACGCCATCACTTCTCTTGATCAAAATAAGAAAGTTATCAACATCAAATTTCCAGCTTCTGATCAAACCAGTCAATTCACCTTTAACAAGATAAGTTTTACAAGTCTTCAATTCAGGTGCAATTGATTTGTATACCACTTGTGGTTTTGAAGTTCCAGAAGATGTAGACACAGGAACTGATTCATCAGTAGATTGTTCCATTGCAGGTTCTGCCTCATCCTCAGAGGAATCTGTTTCAATAACTGGAGCATCAAAGTTATATGCTTGAGCAGGTTGTCGTAACACTGGCTCCGGTTCACGTTTAGGCGCCGGTTCTTGATTTGGATTATCCATATATTCCTCATCCGACCCTGGAACCTCTACATCCATTTCTATATCATCGGGATCAAAAGATCTATCAACTTCATCAAATTGATTAACCAAACTCTGCAGATATGTCAGATTGACATTTGAATAATCAGCTGCAATCGGAGTCGGTTCTCCTGGAACATCAACAAAGTAGTCTAAAGCGATATTTTCATTTATATCTGAAGATTGTACATATTCCGGTTCAGGGGAGGAGTTACATTTGTTTCTAACTCCCTGGGAATATCCTCCCCCGAAACAATTGTGACAGACTCCAACTCTAAAACCCTAGATGACAGATTCGTCACCTGAAGCTGGAGATTATCAACCTCGGCAGCTTTGAGCTCCAAATCCTTTATCTGGGAAGACTGAGCTGCACTAATAGCCTGTTGGTCGTCAAATCGTTTCGACAAAAGCTCCATCTGAGCAAGTATCATCTGAATTGATGGCATGTCAGACGGTGGTGGAGGTTGTGGTCGCTGAGAAGTAGGTTCCTCAATAACAACAGTAGTCCGCTGGCGTCTTCGAAGAGGTAAATCTGCATATTAAGGAGAAGACCCAGTAGGACGTTTCCCTGGATTCCTCGGGACGTGGACCCTGCCAGCAGAAATCCGTCTCAAGATATGCTTAAAGTGTCAAGGATCAGCCAGTTGAATCCCATCCAGAGCAGTTTGTGGGGGCACGTCACCCTCAGAATCGGGTGGTGTGGGCCCACCATCATCAGAATCAGCATCAACCCGGTCAACACGATCAATATCATCTAAATCCTGAGCTATCTCGGTGTCAACCAGGTCATCCTCATTGACCGGAGGAATCACGTCATCCTCAAAACCATCATTGAGCTGCGCAACATAGTTTTCATTGACTATGTGCCCGAAGAGTTCACGGTCAGCCAAAATTTGCTCACCCTTTGGCGCGAGTTTACAGTCATTGAAGACTCGAAGAAGCATAGGCGTCGGCACCAGAAGGGATCGCTGATCTGGGGCAATCTCAAGATTCAAATCATTTAATAATAACTGCACAAACCTTGGATATTGCAGCCATTTATCCTTACCAGCTCGGATATTCTCAACCATGTTGCCAAAAATGTAACCGCTGAAGTTGTACGGCTTGTTGTAGATTATGGCCAACATGAGAGATAACGTCAAGTGACTAGCAGCATCGTATCCTCCCTTCCTTGGAGATAAACAAACAATCACTATATGACATAAATACCTCCAAACCCTGCAGAGATATTGCTTGCGAAAATCAGAAAGCTGATTCGCCGGATAACCCATGCGCTGAAGTCCCCCGTAGATAAACGTTGTTGGGAACATAATCGGCATCGTAGCATTGTCATCAAACTGGAGAACCCGTCGAATGGAGTTCTCGGTGATCTCGATCTCTTCACCAAACATCTTTGAAACAATCCTCGGGACATCACCCTGAGTCCGTATGAACGCATGGTCGTAAAACTCTTCAACTTGATTCATATAAACCGGAGTAGAAGTAGTAATAGCGTAATGAATCCTCGAGCGTCGGAGGAAGTCGATCATTGGCCGAAAAGGAGCCGAATTGGCGTGTTGACTTCAAAAACGCCGTGATATTGTGACGGGTGTTGGTGCGGCGGTAATAGTTTTGTAAGTCAGCCATCTGTAAGCTAAAATACAAAACAAAAATAACAACAGTCATTATAGAATTTGCACGAACACACATAACCTAAAAAATGAAATTCTGATTTAGGCGTCACTTATGGTAAGTGACGCATAGCCACTACCGACACTTAGGAAGTGTCGCAGAAAACAGTGCTCAAAATCAGAAATGAAGTATAGCGTCACTTATGGTAAGTGACGCTATCATGCGTCACTGGTCTAAGTGACGTTGCCATATCATGAGTCATTATATACGACACTTAAGAAGTGTCGGGTCAATAGCATGCGGCATTTAACAGAGTGACGGTATCCTAAGTGAGTCACTTAGGAAGTGACGGTATAAGTGACGTTATAGACAAATGCGTCACTAAGTCAGTCACTTAAGAGAGTGACGCATGAGTGGGCGTCACTAAGATGAGTGACGGACTAACAGATAATACAAGTACATGCGTCACTAAGAGAGTCACTTCAGAAGTGACGCAATAATAAGCGTCACTGATGAAGTGAGGGTATGGGTTCTAAATTACCAAGTAGCGTCACTTGAGGTAAGTGACGTATGAAGTGACGCAACGATACTGTTCATACCCAGAAATCAAAATTGGGGGTTTTGAAAATCGAAGTTACCACATCGTACGCATGATAAAAACGAGTGAAACACACCTTTTAATAGCATAAAACATTAACAAATCAAGCCCCAAATCGAATGATTTCAAAGAAACCCAAAACCCGTAGCCCTAATTCGAAATTAAAACATGAATACAGAAAGATAAAGGTTAAAGTTAGTACCAAACAAGTCGTGTGAATGAGGGGAACAAGAATATGACACTTGAATGCACAATCAAGCTCGAGAAATCACGAACAGATTAAGGAAAATCGCACAGAGTAAGTGACGCAGGGACACAGCAAGTGACGGTATGTCAAAGAGATTGACGCTATGTGAATTTGAAAAGTGGCGAGGTTGAGTGTCGTTGGACAGGGTATTTATATAAAAACCCTAGTATGCGTCACTCAACCCGGCACTTATAGCGTAGCTTACCCCGACACTTACAGTGTCACTAGTGTAAGTGACGCAATATCGTATGCGTCACTGGTAGCGTCACTTATGAAAGTGACGCAACAGGTCACTTTTAGTGAAAAGTTTGCGATTTGTCGATTTTTGCGTTGTGATTTCGGTACTCAAATTTGAAAAGGTAACTGTAACTTGGATAAAATCTAAAAGTAAACTAACTTATAGAAAATACAAGAACACATAAAAGAAAGCAAATTTACACATAGAAAATTAACACATTCTTTTTGGTGACGGAGTTGATATAATCTGTTTAGGGATCTTATCGGAGTAACATGCATTTATTAGGAACAGTAAGTGTTATTTCGATCATCAGTATATTTGTCCACTTTAAATTTACTTGACATGCTAAGAACACTTTTTATAAAAAATTAGTTTAAAACGATTATTAGTATAATTGTCCACTTTAAACATGTTACACGCACATCTAGGAGCTAATTTTATTATTATTCGCATGTACATTTCACTGTGGTCCCCACCATAGATATACATCTTAACTTAAGACATAGACCATATTTCCATTTACAGAGAGAATATAAGAAAATCAAATTTAAGAATCAAGTCAGCGGTGACAGGTCTGTACTTACGTACAACAGAGCGACATAGCTTGATTCAGGTTTAAGCAAAACCAGACTTGGTCAAACCATTTTGGCGACCTTGTAAGGTATCTTAAGTTTAAAGACTTTGCAAGTACTGTGACTTGTGTTTGCTTAAGTTTTAAGTATATATTAACAGAGACCAGGTCTATACTTACGTATAACAGAGGAAACTGTCAATATATACCCCCAAATGATATCAAATAAACGTCTTTCAACGAAAGCATGGCTAGTATAAGTAAGAAATTAAGACTTTTGTCATACATCTAATGATGTTGTACCACTTGAAATAGACAATTAACTATTATGCTTCTTAAGAGATCTCAAAGAGTTTTGCATAACATGCCTACTAATAGATCATATGATGAAAACAATGTTTATAAAAACTGTTTTCAACACGTCAGATAAATCTACTGACACATCCAAGATAAACCTTAAAATTCCATTTTATGCATGTCACCCGATGTACTATCATATCCCAAGTTGTTTACAGACACAACTTCAACGTCTATTTTAAAATGTAGCAACGGTGCATTTCTTTAATACTAAAAAGTATAAAGAGTGGCTGTTGCGTTTTTTTTTTTTTTTTTTTTTTAACACACATTAAAAGAAATAAATTACGTTCCAAGTTACAAATTACTTTTTGGCGATAAAGAATCTTAAACCAATCATGTTGATTAGTTCATCAAATCGAGTACGCGAAAAAGCTTTTGTGAAAAGGTCAGCTGCTATTGAAAGGCGGAAACGATACCAGTTGTGAGTGCCCTAAACGTTGGACCTAAGTGATGATCGACTTCTATTGAAAGGCGGAAACAATCAATTGCACAAATCACTAATAAACGCAAACTGAAACGATTGAATTAAACAAAGTAAACGAGTTTATTAGCTTAAATAACGTTATAGAACTGATTACAGGTGAGTTTAGTCGACAAATGGTGCTAGGGTTTCGTCAACCCTAGCCGAAAACCCGTAGGTTCTATTTATACTAAAATTCTGGCCGACATGCGTCACTTGTGGAAGTGTCGCATGTGGCCGCCTTCATGCGTCACTTATCTAAGTGTCGCTATGCGTCACTTAGGCAAGTGTCGCCTAAAATAAAACTTAAGTGTCGCATAATACAAAATCTATATTTCTATTATATGACTAACGACACTTTTACAACTCAATAGACCAACTGACAGACAAACTAATATGCATCAACAAAGAGTTTCTCCTTTAAAAGCTTTAAACAAAGTAAACTGCTTTTTCAGAAGCTTCTTCTTTCTAGCTTGCACTTGTGGACTTCCCTCACATCTTTTCTCAAGCGCTTCCCAGAGTGCTTTAGCAGTACGAAAAGATTTTAACTGATGATTAATTTCCTTAGATAAGCACATCTTGATACAAGAATGAGCTTTATTATCATTTTCATAGTCTTTCTTTTGTTGTTCACTCATCAGATTATAGGTTACCACAACAACAGCATTTTGAACAGTTTGGGTGGGTGCCGTGTATCCTCCTTTGATACACATCCAGATTGAGAGATTATGGAATCTACAGTAAGATTCAAACCTATCTCTCCAACTGTAATAGTCTTCAACACGTAACAACTTAGGTGGAGTATTAGATTTTCCAACCTCGTGCTCCATCTCGATCATTTTACTAATGTCAGACATTTTAAAAGTTTCGGGAATTAACAATCAGAAAAATCAGAAAGTTCACTTTGCAGAAACTCGACTCGCAGGGCAGGAACTCGGTTCGTAGGAGAACTCAGTTCGCAGAGGGGAACTCGGTTCGTAGGGGAACTCAGTTCGCAGAGGGGAACTCAGTTCGCAGAGGGGACTCGGTTCGCAGGGGAACTCAGTTCGCAGAGGGGAACTCAGTTCGCAGAGGGGAACTCGGTTCGCAGAATCGGCTGTAAAACCCTAAAACGAAAATTTTAGTTTTCTAGTCGATTAAACCCTAAGATTTCTGTCGATTACGAAACTAAAAACTTCCAGAGACTGATTTTGGTCGTTTTTACGAAGATTAAACGTAACAACAACCCTAAATCTATCGTTATTATCCAAATAACCTCGAGCTAACTAAGTATTTAGCCCGAAAGCTCTGATACCAATTGTAAGTCCGTAGTATTAGAATCGATAACGAGGTTATCTTTAGGTATTAAGGTGCGGAATCCCTTAATACTTGGTTCACGGTATGTGAACAGGTTGTTTCGCAAGAATAATAGCGAATTGATTAATCAACAAGGTTTTGTATCGATTAATTAATGTTAATCTATCAATACCTAACCTTATGAATGCTTAGAATTGTTTTAAAGTTCTCTGGAAATCGAATGGCAAAAGTCATTAACCGATTTGACCTATTTAAGTATTTATATGTTTTAACCAATCTCGGCTCGCAGGCTGATGGGCTCTGCGAGTCGACTCAACTCGCAGCCCACAACCAAGCCCAGTTCAACTCGGTTCGCAGTCAATCTTGCGAGCCCAGATCTCATCTCGCAGGATCAAGTTCTGCGACTTGAGATCTCATCTCGCAGGATTAGTTTGTAATTTTGTAATCGATATTCGTCTAATACTTTAACATACTAATATATTTAACAAATATTAATACCAAACTAATATCAATTAAAAATCCAAATCAATTGTACAAACTTGATTACAATAATCACTAGTACTATTACAAGCTAGATCTGTTGTCACACATACATGTCCCAACATGAATGTTTTATTTTTCCAAAATCCCTCAGTAAAGAGTTCCACCCTAAAATATTTCATCATCTACTTATCTTTAACCATGCTTGAACTTCGAGTTTGCTTGAGGACAAGCAAAGTTCTAAGTGTGGGATACTTGATATCGCGTAAAAGGTCATGTTTTTACTACCGATATCTCTCTCATTCTAGAACGATTCTTGGCATTTTAAACATAGAAACAGTACATATCAGTGATATTATGCCAAGATGGTCAAAAGAAGGTTGCAAGACAAAAATCAAGCAAAACGGATGAAAAACGAAGATTCCACGCACGTTTGAAGATTCAAGGCATCAAATTTCAAGACAAAAGTGCCCATCATCAACATCCATCTCATCCAAGATGTTCGTTTTCAAATCACGAATCCAACAGAAGAAGAATCAACAAAAACGGACGAAGAATGAAGATTCTACGTAAGCCGGAAGATCCAAACGATTCGTACGAGACATCCAAAGACGGGAGACATATTTTTTGGATATCTTTACACCAAAGTCTTCATTTTTGCATTACGAATCCAACGCAAAAAGAATCAACGCAAACGGATGCATAACGAATAAGATACGCGCGGATTAAGAAACGCAACGAAAGATGGCGAACCGGGGCGGGGGTGTGCCAGCCGCCGCCAGTCACCTGGTGGGCGGTTCCGGCCGCCTGCCACTTTTCCCATTTCCGCTTTTTGGTCCTTGCGTGTACCCGGTGCGCCACCTTTCCATGCTTTTTCTTACCCGGTGCACCACCTTTCACTCTTTTGCTAATGTGTGCCTAGGAATGCTAATGTGAGCCAGATTTCACCTATTAATAGGAGGCATGAGGCTTCATTTCAAGACACCTTCTACACCTTTCATATCTTTCTTATTTCTTTCTAGCTTTTATTTTCTTTTTCTGTCTACTTTCTCTCTCTAAGCTAATTTAATTAATTTAGTGATAGATAAGTAGGAGATTAATTATGTAGTAGTTAGTAGTAGCTAGCTTAGCAATATAACTCTTGGGAATATTCGGAAGTAATATAAGCATCATTTTGCTCGCAATAATTACGGGTAATATCTATCATTTCTTTTATTAATTATTTGTAATGTTCTTGTTTGATGTTTACGATTTATTAACATTAGAAATGTCTATTGCCATGATATGCGAGTAGTTGCTTATATGTTTGCCATGATTTAGATAGTTATAATGGGATGATATATAATATTGTAAAGTAATATGACGACCCCTATTCGATTGTTTCCGGATATAGTGCTGGAAACGCTTTATGCGGAGTACAAACGTATGGAAGTCTGGGACGACCGAAGGTAGTTATATTACGGATCAATATTATAAATGTGCTAAATGAATTTCTGTTTATAGTTTAATTATAATATTATGAACGAATGATGGCATGTTTGGCCAACCGCTTATGACCAGACTACCTTAACTTATTCCGGTATGGTAAAATCTATTCATGCGACTGTTTATTCAACAGACCATGCCATGATACGGACATCTCCGACGACCAAGATTGGGGAATAGAATTAGAGGGTAGTCGTTGGCCGATGTGTTCAGTACATTTGGGAAACTTCCGATGTATTGTAATTGTTTGTGTTTACTATCCATGTGACATATCTTCTATCTGATTGCGGACAACTCTACGTAGTTAGTTGATAGGATCGTAAAAACAACTCATTCCAACATAGTTTAAATTTATAAAGAGAAACTTATTTGAATGGGAACTATTATGCTTTGTTATTATTTAAATGTATGACACCAGACCTAATTTATGGACTACCCTTTCCAGTTACCCACGTGACTACAACTTAGATATTAGGGAGTCATGAACCTTAATTGTGGTAAGTAGTTATCTGTACCCATAACATGCAATAAGTAAGACACAGTGAGACCACTCGTTGCACATATTAGGTTTACATTTCTGTACTGCTTTTAATTTAAATAGTTTAAGAGTTTCATTCTCACCGTCAATTACTCTTGACCGCATGTTGGATGTAACAAGCCATGGAACTATTCTATAAAGTACACTGGTTATTACTGAAAGGTATGGTCTGCATATGAAACACATTTTTACAAACTGCGAATAATCCAGGGATGTATAATTGTTTGATAAGGAGAGGTCTAGGTCATAAATCAAAGTAATTAGAGCTTAAGAAATGTATTAACAAGATCTAGAAAGGAAAGTCCAAGTAACTTAGGTACATCAACCCCCTAGATCTTACATATTTGATTCTTTAAACATAACAAGTTAATAATTAGTTTTACTATTAGAAGAACCAGATATAAGCTTAGGTGTTAAGAATGGTCAGACCTACGAGATGATACGTTGCTTTATTCATGTACCTCGGTATTTCACCAAGATAGGTTGCTTATCTTTCAACTAGGTATGTATTGGCAAACCACATCTTGGCAAACCACGTCTTCCCTGTCCTTAGTTGTTCCATACGTGCTAGCTAGCTTATTTTAATTTTATTGTTTTAGTTATTTAAATTAATAAAAACCAAACAAAATCAACTATCTGAACCCCATCTTGAAGACTGAATTATCCAAACGAGCTTCGCTTCAAATTCGACCGTCTGGAGACGACCTTGATCATCCTTACCATGTACTAGTATCAGGTACTTATACCTCGTGCCAGTAGGTAGTTCAGAAGTTTAGGCCCCGAGCAAAATAAATTTTAAAACTCCCTAATCGGCCCCTTAGTCGTACAACAACACCAACGACACTGACGGCTGGGGTCGCATCAGGGTCTTTCATATTTGCTACAAAAGCAACTCGATACAACCATATCAATACTGAGTTGATAAATTAGTAATAACTCATAAGCTAGTCGGAAAGTCATTAAGCCACACAGCTTATTTGAACCACGACTGAATTTTCAAAAACATTTAGCTTTCATTGTATACAAGGCTTTGTTTGACTATTTCTTGTTACTCCAAGAGATAACAAATTAAAGTACTACTTGGATACCTTGGTATTCTTTCAAGTTATTGTAGCCTTTTGCCACAAACTAAGGTTTATGTCATTTGGGAAGCTTAACAAATTTTTATGAATGATTTTGACTCATAAAATCATTTGCTCCTCCAATGCTTAAATCCATTTTCCCATTGTGGGATATTTAGGTGTTTTAGATGAACAACATAGTATACCTTTTTCGATTGCATATCAACAAGAAGGTTCTCTTTTTGTAAATTAATATAACCTTGAAATGGATTGTTGGTTTCTCAAATTGCTTCCACTCGGGTTTAAATTTCCTTGAAATGAATTATTGAATTCTCATATTATTCTCCAACTCCTTAGAATTACTCTCATTCGCAATATGTTGAGGAATTGCCATAAAGAAACAAATTTGTTTCCTTAATTCCTCAATGTCTCCCATTCGAATGAAGTTAGTCTATATGTTTACCAACAAGGACTAATCTATATTTGTATCTGTTCATTTGGGAACGTATTTTCCAATATTGTGGCATCTGAGATTCAAATCTGATTACACTCCCACTTTCGTGTTCACCTATAAACACATAATCTTTGGATTGTTCAAAGTATTTAACGAAAACACATTTCTTTCCTCGTGGTCAAAAAGTTTGCGAAAACTCAAAAAATGAGAAATGTAATATATACTTATACAATTTCAAGGTATATAAGTCATTCTTACGACCTATCCATAACTCATATGGCTTGGGAGATACCAATTTGGAAGACCCTTGGTAAATGCGAATAAGATAACTAAAGATCACCCAAAGATGGAATACATAGTTAACACAACCATTGCCGACTTAACCAATTCACGAAGCGTTATGTTTCTTTTTTCCGAAACTCAACTTGTTGTGGAGTCATAGGAAAAACAAGATAAAAATTTAAGACCCCGAGCATCATTGAGTGCTTTGAACTAATCATATTGGTATTCATTCCTCGATTAATTAAAAGTTATCCAGTTCTATTTTAATTGATTTTCAAGAAAGTTATATAAATTTTGAATACCGCGAAATGATTCATATTTGTACAGAATCAAATAGACGTAATCAAATCGAGATAATATTTAATAGAAATAAAACACTTCATGTCTTCCTTGCAAATTTGAAAGGATTACATATATATTAGATCGATTGCTTCATGTCTTCATGTGAAATCTTTGAGTATGATTGTATCTCCTCAACTATTTGATTCCATTAAATATGCCCAATTTGAAGCTTTATCTACTAATGACTCGAATAAACAACGATTACCGGGTTAACTTTCTGATTTGATATATGATTTGAGGGGATTGAAAACTATTTATGGTAGAATTTGAATACCAAGGATGAGTGATGTGTAGAATATGTTGTCAGATGAAGCTCACAAATCAAAATATTCTATTTACCCGGTGCTACCAAAATGTACCGATATTTGAAGTGTGATTATTGTTAGCCCGGTATGACACGTGGCATCTTTAAACATGTTCAAAACTATCTCACATGCTTACAAGTTAACTAAAAGCCAACAACCATTCAGGAAACTTCAACCTTTGGAAATACCATTATGGAAGTGGAAACACATAACCAAGGATTTTGTTACTTAGTTGCCGAGAACTCCTCAACAATATGATGCTATTTGGGTGATTGTGGATCGGTTAACAAAAAGTTCTCTTTTATCGCCCATTCGAAAAACTTCATAATCCGAAGTGTTAGCCGATATTTATGTTCGTGAAATTGTTGCTAGACATGGAGTACCAGTTTTTATAGTTTTTGGTAGAGATACTCTGATCGGGTCCCAGACGGTCGGTCAAGGAATTGCTTCCTTGTCGTTGTTGACCTCCTAGTCGGGACCGCGCGATCGGATGGGTGGTTTTATATTTATAGAGCTGGGGACCTAAGTTTTACTATAGCTAAGGGTAGTTAGCAACAAGTAATGACTCAGGGTCATTCTTAATATCAACCGTATTGTGAAACCAAGTAGTCAAGATGATCGATTCGATTTAGTAGGGTTTTTAAACAAGAGATTTGATTTTGGGTTATTTACTTAAGTCCTAAATTAAACTAAATAAACAGCAAAATAAATAATAGGTGATAATCAGTATGGAGAGGAGTGTTTGTTGTGATTTCATTAGTTTAAAGGGAAGATGATATTTGGGTTTGATATTTTGAAAACGTTCTTTCTAAGTATCTGTGTTCTACTGTTTTAGGTACTTTATGGTGTCAACACTAGCACCTGCTATCTGATTCCTCAGATAGCATGTCACTGAGTACTAGGTTGTTATGATTCTGATCAGATCAGGCTACTCTACCCTCAACACTGTCTGTGAAGACTAGTGACCCTTCTTGGAGTTAACTCCTGGGCGCATGAATAAGGTAACAAACCGATATTTAATCTCTGACCGTTCTTTGATACCATAAAGTATTCTAATTCAAAATAGAGCATTTAAGAACTAATTCGGAAAGCGTCTGTTAACTTTTCATCGAAGGTTTGTTAGGTTCAGAGCTGGTGGGTGACCCAGTGCTGCTCAGAATGTATACACCGACATCCGTTCAATAGCTTGGGTTTATGGGAACCATTCCCAAAGGATGGTTCCGACACTTACACGAGGTACTAGGATGTTTTACGGCATTCCATGCCTTACGCACTAATGCAAATTAGGGTGTATACACCGACGACCATTCTGTAGCTTCCATGCGTTTGTACTACACCAGAGGTTGTTCCAACATTATACTAAGTAATAGGTCGTTTTACGGTATTCCACACATGTTGCATATTTTGGGGCACTCTAAACCCTTTTAAACTCAGTTTGTATTAAAGCGTACCCATCTATGACATAAACCCAACCCTCACTTAATATTACCCAATAAATCCCTGATTTATTCACGTTGTACTATACATTTGGTTTAGCGGTATTTCCAAAGCTTCGAAATCAGACCACCCATAGATAGCACAAATAATTATATACCCTCGGAACTAGGTTGGCGACTCCTTGTCTTTTAGGGTTTTAACCACGTTTTTTGGAGGAAAGACGATAGTTTGATGAAAAGTTTATAATCATAGATGAAAAGTTAAACATACATAGTTTTCAGTTATATATTTAAATGAACATCATCCCCCATTATAGCGGCTAACTACACTAATAGCATGCATTATAACAGATAAGGAAAGAGATAACCGTGATAAATGCGTAGTTGAATATAAGTTGAAAGATTACAATGAGCAGAGCCTCGAATATTACAAAAGCACCTTTCCCAGTATCTCCAACAAATATTACAAAGTAGCCCCTCCGTTAGTTCTGTTAAATATTAACGACAAACTAACTACTAACTTAACTAACCTAAACTAGAGAGAAAGTGTGTGTGAAAGTGGTGAATGGATTGATGTGTGGTTAGTTGTTGAAATGAGGAGGTGAGAGCCTTTATTTATAGGCTTACAAGATACAATTTTACACTCAATACCCTCGCTCCCAATATAACACTGAAATACACCCCCGAGCTATGAAATTCGACACCAAAGAGGGCATATTCAACACTAAATAGGGCGTATTCGGTAGCAAATAGGGGGTATTCGGTAGCAAACGGGGCTTATCCGGCACCGTAGAGGGGGTATACCACCCCTACAGGGGGGTATACGGCCCCATAAGGGGTTATACGGCCCTCTAGGGGGTGTATACGGCCCCTGTGGGGTGGTATCCCCTTGGTCCATAGTCTTGTGTGCTGGATCGTAAGTCTTGTGCACTGGTTGAACTTCGTTTGGCCATAACTTCTTCATTCTTGATCCATTTTTAGCGTTCTTTATATCCACGTGATCGTAATTACCTGAAGATCATAATGAACTAATCAAGGAATAATTTCAAGGTAATATGCCAAAAAGTGCTCGTAGAACGTGATTGTATCGTTTATGCTTTGTTTTGTACGTTATTTAGCCATTTTATTTGATTTTTGAAGCAATGCCTTATTTTTAGCCTTAATAATGAATTATGGTGAAAAAGTATTGATATTGAATGATTTCATCCATTTTGAGGCTAAAAAGGTGGGAATTATGTAGTAAAAACGTGACTTTTTACGTCAAATCAAATATCCCACACTTAGACATTGCTTGTCCTCAAGCAATACTTCGACTATCCTCACTTTAAAAAGGTGTTTTAGGTCTGATTTTTGAGAATTAAAATATTTCTTAGAACAACCATTCCTCATATGGGTAACCTGTTTCAGAAAATTGAGATAAATAAGATAATTGTTCCAGAAATAAGAAAGGAATATCTTTGGGTATGCTTCTGATTCTCGTGATCTTTGGTATACACATGACTTAGGCAATCTTACCGGTGGCCACTCAATTCACTCAAAAAGTGTATCCGGTTTCCTATCATTCTAAACAAACGAAATCGCTCAAAAGCCAGTCATGTAGCATTCGTCGTCATAGGCTTGATCGAGAATCAAATCTCCGCCACTTAGGTGAGGACGGTGCTAATTATCCCAAGACATTTATCGGGCTGTAGTGTGAAGTGAGGGTTAAGGGGTATGGATAATGGGTATTTTTAGTTTCAAAGGGGTATGCTTATCTCAGGACTTTTAAACTTATGAAAAACTTTATTTAGATACACTTTTTAATGAAAACGGAAATGAATAATGGTAAGGAAGAAAAGATAACTATTTTGACTTCTATCAACACATGGAAGATATGTATTTTTTTGAGAGATTTGAAGCACTTAGCTTTATTTCTATGACATATTTTTGGCATAGAATTTCTTTGCCAAGGAATTTCTAAGGGATTTTTATTTTTCTTTCTGCCTTTTGTGATCCTTTCTTACTATCATTTTAAAATTTTTTGACATTTCGAATTTTACTTGGTGTCAATTTTTCACACCTTCAGACTTTCTCGATTTTTTTTTTGAGATTTTGATTATTGAAACGCACATGAGAAACTTTGAGTAAAACACGAGATTTCTGATTTTTGAGTGAAAGCAAAAAGAATATCTAAATAGTATTTTTCAAAAATTTAAAAATTCCAAGATAAGGTTTTGGTGGGTATGGAAGTGAGTGGGTTTTAAAACTTGGGTTTTTAAAAACGAAAAGGTTAAGGCTCAACATGGTTTACTAAGCAGATCATCGATACTAAAAATGAGTATCAAAAGGGTTAGGCTTGAAGAGATATGAGAAAAATGGGTTTATATCCTAGGGAATGTCAAGGTCATCTAATTGCACCTATACCGTATACATTATTCTACCAATGTGGTCTCGAAATGCATACCAGGAGCAAGTTCTAATTCAGAAATGCATACATCGGCACACACAACAAATGAATAGTGAAGCATTTAAAATGAATGCTTATATAGGCTCAAGATACCTCACTGCAATTAATATGGGTTGTATGTGCTTAGTCATGTGCTGCCCCTAAGATTATCATTTCTTAATTTGAGAAATTCCTACCTTATTTACACTACTTTCCAAAATAACTTACTCATATTTAAAATAGCTCCTCTTAGAAATATTAAAATTCAAAGAAATAGCAGAGCTAACTGAATGAGTAGCTATCTACTGTCGAAGTTAAGCTCATGCTTTTCTTTGTTTTATGCAAAAAATTTAAAATTTTTGATCAATTTTTAAAGTGAGGAACATTTTTTGAGTTGCTATTTGGACACAAAAATCTATCTAAGGTATTCTATACCGCTATCCCACACTTAGAGGAACATTGTCCCTAATGTTCTCTTTAGTGGAGATTTTATTGGAAGTAAAATCCCACACTTAGAGTTTAAACATATAAGAATATGTTTCTCAAGTGTTAATTTTGGGCTGGAATCCCACACTTAGTGATAAGCTTAGGATATGGTATAGATTACTTTTATTAACTAAGTGTACTCAATAAAGCAAAAAGATACAAATAGAGAAAGGATGAAGAAACTCCCCAGATAGCTAAAAGCTGAAGATCTGAATATGTGCCGATAGAAAAGTCTTTCTTTTGCAGCAGCTCCATGAGGATTATTCAGCCTTTAGGGGGATTGCCTTTAATTGAGAACCTTGCCTTCCATTTCAACCATTATTTGTGAATAAATCTCTTAAGTGTGAACATGTTGGATATACCTTTTAACTCTCAACTTCATATTTTTGCAATAAAAGAGAATCACTGTCTTAGGATGAAAAGATGTTTTCTATTACAAGTCATTTTGTAGAACATATGTTTTTAAACGAGTTCAAGCATAATGCATAAAAGTAGTATGCAAGTACCTCAAATGCTCGAAACATATGAACAAATTTTTGAAAAGTGTTTCCTATTTATCTAAGACAAGTGATTTTGCAAAAGATGAGTTGTGACTTCGAAATATTTAAAAAAAATATATTTTTGAGGTATACCCAAGTGTGAAGGATATTCAGAGGTTTTCTTCACTTATTAACACACAATCAACACACATTTTATTACTCGGGTTGCCTCCCGAGAAGCGTTGCTTTTAGAGTCGAAAGCTCGAGTTTCCTTCCTTCAGAATCAGTGGGTGGTGGAACTTCCAGGGCCAATGGTGCTGGATGGTGGGACCCTGGAATAGAATCTCAAGAAGTGGCGGGTGATAACCTGAGTGATGTTTGGGATCCTTTCCACATGGAGAGGGAAGTTGTCAAAGTGTTTTTTAGCTACCCTTTGCAAGTGAAGAAGATCCCAGGTGATATCATCGACTGACTTTGAGATGACTCCGTTAGGATCAAAGATGAGGGTCCCATTGGATCTGACAACCTCACGCACAGGACGTTCTCCTCTTAAAGAATCCATGAAACCTATGAAGCGTAGATGTATGTCTTCATGATCGTCTGTGCTCGGGTTTCTTCTTAGTGTATGGATGGATTCTTGAATACCCTGGGGAAGCTGGTTTTGGTGACTGGAGTACGTAAGGTCAGAGTTCCTAAAGATGTTTAACATTCTGTAGTAGACTTCACGTAGACCATCATGAAATAGCTGTCTGGGTTCTTCTGGAGGAACAGTACCAAAGATCTCTGAGAGACGTTCCGTGACAAAGTTTGTAGTGTTGACAATTGTTCCATTTGGGATGGAAGATGGGATGGCACGCACCCTTTCGTCAAAACTCACATATTCGAGCCTCTCGATAATCTTTTGGGCGTGATGTTCAATGGTGCAGTCGATGTAAAACCTATGTGGTGAGGTATCATCAATATGGTCGTTACCGGCTATGGAATCCATCAATCCTCTAAGATCATTCATCATCTGAATGTTTGCTTCCTCCTCAGGGTTCCCAGATGCATAGTCCAAATTGTACCTGTAAGAATGTTGCAAACTCATATGTTGGTTAGAATACGGAAATGCGGACCTGATTAGGGCTTCATATACCTTGCCATATATTACTTATTGTTCCTCTAAGAACTCTAGCTCGTCTACGGCAGGTGTCTCATCAATATGGTGTTCTGGCAGAAGCTGACTCGCTAGATCTTCGACGAAGGCTTGAATGCGGTTTTGTAGAAATTGAGGACTCCTAGAGTTATTAGCACGATAGACCGTATACTCAGCGTTGATTTCCTCTATTAAATCTCTCTGTCTCGGAGTGTACTCATTAGTCGAGTCTCTAATGATAGCCATGATCATACGAAAATCATCCTCAAATCTTTCGAGAGCACTGATCATCCCTTCATGGGTAGAGACGACCTGAACCTGGATGATCTCGAGAGGAGGATCAGGAATAACTGGAGATGCACGAAGGTGGATGGAGCAGACATCTATCGGGACATCTATAAAGACGACTTCATCCTCTTCACTATCCGTTACTAGAGTGTATGTGTTCTGAGAATCAGGGAAGTCAACAGTATCGGATGGTGGCTGAGTCGCGTTGGTGATTTGTGATATAGGCTGAGAAGAGTCCATTTCAATGTCCTTTCCTTCAGGGTAGGAGTGATCAATCGGTTGGCCTTCATCTGAATTGTTATCTGACAGAGTGATTGGAATATACTCAAGCTGCATGATCTCTTCTGTCGGATGCTGAGAATCAGGGAAGTATTCGTGAGGTGGTGTGGATTGATAAACGTCCTCCTCTTGCTCTTCTTCTTCTGGATCATCCACTTCTTGCTCCTCTTCATATTCTTCCATCTCATTGGCTTCTGACTCTGAGTCTTCCATCTCTTCTATCTCGGATTCAGATTCTTCCATTGATGAGATGATACAGGTATGGTCATCGGGTACATATGTGTCTGAAGGACCTGACTCGGATGTCTCATCGTCGGATGTGACTCTGCCAGTGGATACGGTGTATATCTCAGTATGCTCTAGATGAGAACTATCAGCCTGATCAACTTGGAAGGATACAGTTTCTCCATTGGCTCGAAGGCTTATAGTCTGCGAGTATACATCAATGATAGCGAGGGCAGTGTTCATGAAAGGTCTGCCTAGGATGATTGGTATATTGATATCTTCCTGTATGTCCATCACAATGAAGTCAGTGGGAAAAAAGAATTTATCAACCTTAATCATTATATTTTCGGTTATTCCTTTGTGGATATCGGATCGATTGATCGGCAGGTTGCACGCTCATCTTTGTAGGCTTAAGGTTTCCCAATTCTAATCTGACGTATAGAGAGTAAGGCATGAGATTGATGCTAGCTCCAAGATCGGCCAAGGAGCGAATTACGCCTGACTAATAGATAGATCAGGGCAAGGTAAAACGACCAGTATCTCCTAACTTTTCGGGCAGGTTGCTTACGACGGTTGAACATTCCGCGTTCAGCGGGATAGTAGATACGTTGGGTATCTTATCTTTGGTGGAAAGCATTCACCTAATGTGCTTGGCACTGGTTGGAATTCTAGACACGGTGTCTAGGAATTTAGCATCGAGATTGAAGGAGTTAACCTTATACCTTTGCTTAAGACGATTAGGGAATGGGATTCTCACTTCTCTAGCAGGAGTGGGTATGGATGGTGTCTCAACTATCTTCGGGATATGAGATTCTTTCTTCACCGGAGAAGAAGTATTAGGCTGGCTTGGTGCCACCTTTGGGTCCTTGGAGGTTACTTGTTTGGCCTCTTCCACGTGTGGGTTGGGAATGGTATTGCTTTGAAGGGTTCCATGGGGTCTAGTGTCAAGATGCTGAGCCAACTGACCGATTTGGTTCTCAAGGCTTTTAAGAACCGAGAGTTGTTTTCTAAGGAACAAGTCAGTCTGGTCTTGTCTGGCGGTGGTTTTTTGATTAAATTGTGTCTGACCCTCAATAAATTTGGTGAGATTATCATCTTGACTAGTGATAGGCACAATGGTCTTTGTGGTATCACTAGGTGGGCTGACATCTAGTGTGGTTAAGGATAAGGGTTGGTTGTATGTGAGTTGGGGTTGTTGTGTGTAGGTTGGGTATCTTGGTTGGTATTTGGGTTGGAAGGTTGGTTGGGTGTTTCGTGGAGGAAATTGAGTGCCTCGTGTCCTAGGTGGAGAAGTTCATGCGAAACCAGGCAGATTTTGTGGTCGAGCTGGGAATTGTGCGTAGTAGACCGTGCCGTTAGCTGGATCTTCATACTCAACTTCATATTCTTTCGTGGGAAGGTGTGCACAGTTCTGGCAAGCCTGAACTTGGTAGATCTACTGCGGTTGCTTCTTTAGCTCTCCTAGCTGTTTCGTCAATGACTCAATCTTCTCACTCAAGGATTTGATTGTCTCAGGTTGGATTTGGTTGTAGGAAGATAGAGGTAGTGATGAGGATTGCTCATCCGTCTTCTAGTCGTGATGGTGCATCGTCATATTCTAATCAAGTTCCAAGCTTCTCCATCTGTGAGTTGCATGAAATTGCCTTAAGCAGCGGCATCAAGGGTGATGCGGTGGTTTGGAACAAGGCCGTTGTAGAACGTGCATAACTGGGCAATCTTTTCGAGTTGGTGCTTTGGACATTTCTTCAGAAGGATCTTGAATCGTTCCCACGCCATATAGATAGATTCGTCACAAGCTTGGTAGAATTTTGTGATGTTATTCTTGGACTTGGTTTGTTTGGACAGAGGGAAGTATTTGGTTAGGAATTTGGTAGCCATATCCGTCCATGAGGTGACTGAGCCAGTCTCAAGTCCCTCAAACCATGTTTGGGCATGTAGAGCGAGAGAATAGTGGAACAAGTATAGGCGAACTATATCCTGCCCAACCCCGTTCTGCTTGTAAGAGTTAGAAATCTGAATGAATTTGTCGATGTGGGCATTGGGGTCATCACTGGGTAAACCATGGAATTGACAGTTGTCTTTGATGAGTTGAACGATGTGGTGTTTAAGTTCAAAAGATGCGCCTTCGATTACCGGATAGCTGATGGGTCCTCCTCGTCCTTCGATAGATGGTTTGGTGTGGTCAGTGAGAGTGATCCGTGCAGCCATCTGTCGGAAGCGAGAGCGTCTTTCTTTGTGAATTATTCGGATAATCGACTCAGGATCAAGTGTGAAGATAAGTGGTTCAGTCCTGGATGATCTGGTCGGTTGTCGTTGTGTGTTTTGGGAAGGAATTTTTGGTTGGAACAAGGAAAAGAAAACTACGGGTATTTACAGGTGGAACTAAATAGAAAAGTTCGTCAAGATTCCTAAGAGTCTTACGATTGATTCCCTGGCAGCGGCGCCAAAAACCTGATCGGGTCCCAGACGGTCGGTCAAGGAATTGCTTCCTTGTCGTTGTTGACCTCCCAGTCGGGACCGCGCGATCGGACGGTTGGTTTTATATTTATGGAGCTCGGGACATAAGGTTTACTATAGCTAAGGGTAGTTAGCGACAAGTAATGACTCAGGGTCGTTCTTAAGATCAACCGTAGTTAGCGACAAGTAATGACTCAGCTAGCATGTCACCGAGTACTAGGTGATAATCAGTATGGAGAGGAGTGTTTGTTGTGATTTCATTAGTTTAAAGGGAAGATGATATTTGGGTTTGATATTTTGAAAACGTTCTTTCTAAGTATCTGTGTTCTACTGTTTTAGGTGCTTTATGGTGTCAACACTAGCACCCTGCTATCTGATTCCTCAGATAGCATGTCACTGAGTACTAGGTTGTCATGATTCTGATCAGATTAGGCTGCTCTACCCTCAACACTGTCTGTGAAGACTAGTGACCCTTCTTGGAGTTAACTCCTGGGCGCATGAATAAGGTAACATACCGATATTTAATCTCTGACCGTTCTTTGATACCATAAAGTATTCTAATTCAAAATAGAGCATTTAAGAACTAATTCGGAAAGCGTCTAT
This sequence comes from Pseudognaphalium luteoalbum, assembly GCA_963422505.1. Taxonomy (NCBI): domain Eukaryota; kingdom Viridiplantae; phylum Streptophyta; class Magnoliopsida; order Asterales; family Asteraceae; genus Pseudognaphalium; species Pseudognaphalium luteoalbum. The sequence goes on from OY730197.1 coordinate 89,010,152, forward strand.
TAACTTTTCATCGATGGTTTGTTAGGTTCAGAGCTGGTGGGTGACCCAGTGCTGCTCAGAATGTATACACCGATGTCCGTTCCATAGCTTGGGTGTATGGGAACCGTTCCCAAAGGATGGTTCCGACACTTACACGAGGTACTAGGACGTTTTACGGCATTCCATGCCTTGCGCACTAATGCAAATTAGGGTGTATACACCGACGACCGTTCCGTAGCTTCCATGCGTTTGTACTATACCAGAGGTGGTTCCAACATTATACTAAGTAATAGGTCATTTTACGGTATTCCACACATGTTTCATATTTTGGGGCACTCTGAACCCTTTTAAACTCAGTTTGTATTAAAGCGTACCCATCTATGACATAAACCCAACCCTCACTTAATATCACCCAATAAATCCCTGATTTATTCACGTTGTACTATACATTTGGTTTAGCGGTATTTCCAAAGCTTCGAAATCAGACCATGCATACATAGCACAGATAATTAATTACCCTCGGAACAACGTTCATGACACTTTGTCTTTTAGGGTTTTAACCACGTTTATTGGAGGAAAGGCGATAGTTTCATGAAAAGTTTATAATTATAGATGAAAAGTTAAACAAACATAGTTTTCAGTTATATATTTAAATAAACATCATCCCCCATTATAGCGGCTAACTACATTACAACAAACACACAAGCAAACTACTCACTAATCATGGCAACGAATCCTAAATCTAGCATAATAACAATAGCATGCATTATAACAGATAAGGAAAGAGATAACCGTGATAAATGCGTAGTTGAATATAAGCTGAAAGATTACAACGAGTAGAGACTCGAATATTACAAAAGTACCCCTCCAAGTATCTCAACAAATATTACAAAGTAGCCCCTCCGTTAGTCCTGTTAAATATTAACGAGAAACTAACTACTAACTTAACTAACCTAAACTAGAGAGAAAGTGTGTGTGAAAGTGGTTAATGGATTGATGTGTGGTTAGTTGTTGAAATGAGGAGGTGAGAGCCTCTATTTATAGGCTTACAAGATACAATTCTACACTCAACACCCTCGCTCCCAATTTAACAATGAAATACACCCCCGAGCTTTGAAATTCGACACCAAAGAGGGCGTATTCAACACTACATAGGGCGTATTCGGTAGCAAATAAGGCATATTCGGTAGCAAACGGGGCGTATCCGGCAACGTAGAGGAGGTATACCACCCCTACAGGGGGTATACGACCCCAATGAGGGGGTATACGCCCCCATAAGGGGGGTATACGGCCCTCTAGGGGGTGTATACGGACCCTTTGGGGTGGTATCCCCTTGGTCCGTGGTCTTGTGTGTTGGATCGTAAGTCTTGTGCATTGGTTGAACTTCGTTTGGCCATAACTTCTTCATTCTTGATCCGTTTATAGCGTTCTTTAGATCCACATGATCGTAATATCCTGGAGATCATAATGAACTAATCAAGGAATAATTTCAAGGTAAGATGCTAAAAAGTGCTTGTATAACGTGACCGTATCGTTTATGCTTTGTTTTGTACATTATTTAGCCATTTTACTTGATTTTTGAAGCAATGCCTTATTTTTAGCCTTAATAATGAATTATGGTGAAAAAGTATTGATATTGAACGATTTCATTCATTTTGGGGCTAAAAAGGTGGGAATTATGTACGCAAAAACATGACTTTTTACGTCAAATCACACTCGTTTCACTTCACAATTTTGAATGAAATTCCAAGATGATATGGGTACTCAATTACGAATAAGCATGAATTTTCATCCTCAAACCGATGGGCAAAGTGAACATACTATTCAGACTCTGAAGGATATGCTAAGAGCATGTGCCCTTGACTTTGGTAGCAGTTCGTATAAGAATAACTACCATTCTTCTGTCAAGATGCCACTCTATGAAATGCTTTATGGAAAAAAGTGTTGCACTCCAATTTATTGCAGAGAAGTCGATCAAAGAGAGATGGGAAGCACCGATGTGGTGCGATTAACCACGGAGACTGATCAAATTTGTGAAAGGTTAAAAATGGCTAACGACGACATAAATCTTATGCAGATAAACGGAGAAGAATGATTAAATTTCAAGTAAGTGATAAGGTGATGCTTAATGTTTCACCTTGGAAAGGTATTATTCGTTTCCATAAGAGAGGAAAAATAAGTCCAAGGTACATTGGACCCTTTGAAATTTTAGACAGAGTTGGAAGAGTTTCATATAGATTACAATTACTGGAAGAACTTGGTGGTATTCATGATATATTTCATGTGTCACATATTCGAAAGTGTCTTGTTGATGAAGCATCATACATACCACTTCCCGAAATTGAAATAAATGAGAAACTGAGTTACGTGGATGGACCAGTCAAGATACTTGATCAAAAGAATAATCAATTAAGAAACAAAACTGTTACTATCGATAAGGGGCAGTGGCGACACAGAAAATGTTCTGAATTTAGATGGGAACCTGAAGAATGGATGATGGTGTATTATCCTGCAGTGCACCAAGAGTGGTTCGTGAGGACACGAACAAAATAAGGGGCGGGAGTTGTAACACCACAAATTTTAAGGTATTAATCTAGTGAGTATATAAATATTTATTTTAGGTTATCACTATTATAAGTGGTATTAAATAATAGACATCTAAATTGTTTCTAAGTCCAGACAATTGGAATTGAGGTGAATAAATTAATAACACATATTTATCTATTCATACGTATCAATTATTTCCTCCTTCTAAAAACTTGCAGACTCATTCAAAGAAACAAGAAGAAATAGTTCCAAATCAAATTCCAATCTTCAATTCAAGCTTCCAAGGATTAAAATCATCATCTTTACTCCATATCCAATCTTGAGTAAGTGTAATTTTCATTCCTTTTAACCTAAGAATTGGGTTTTTGATTAAAGTATATATATATATATGTTTAATTGAAGTTAGTTAGTGTAATAGTGATGATTACTAACTCAATTACAATCAAAAAGTGGAGGACTCACAAGTGGTGTTTTAGTGTGTAAGTCCTTAGTTCTTGGATCGATAACCAGATTATCTTATAGTATTAAGGTGCGGAATCCCTCAATACGTGTTATATGATTATATAAAGATTAATCACGTTTATATCACGATTATAATTGCTAATATTCTTTTTTTTGATTATCACAAAAGTAAAACCATCAAAACCAAGTCGTTAGTATGCTAAGAAAAGCTCTGGATCGATTCAATTCACACGGGATTAATGAATGCAAAAGTTAATGATTTTTCCTACTTAAAAATCAATATATATCATCTCAACTCGCTGGTACGGGCCTTGCGAGCCGAGTCAACTCGTAGCCCAAATCAAGTTTCAACTCGACTCATTTCCAGTCTTGCGAGTCCAGATCTCATCTCGCAATTCTTATATTGCAACTTGAAATCTCAACTCGCCACGCAGACTTTAGTTTGTTTACAATATTTGTCTAACACTTTAACATATTAATATATTTAACAAAAAATAATCGCAAACTAATATCTTTTATTTACAAATCTAAACCAATGTACATATTTGATTATAATTACATTAGTCCTGTTACAAGCAAGATCTGTTATCACAAAACATGTCTCAACTAACTCCCCCTTGACAATAGCTCTAGCATCCTTATCTTCAAGTTGTCTTCAGTCTTCACTTATAAATTCGGCTTCCCGCGTGTATCTTCAATTTTCTACAAGTCTTTATCATCAGCTGATAATCACGCACAAAATCTTCCCAACCATTAGTACCAGTGATCTTGTTCTTGTGTAACATCAACAGATCACTCTTGGAAAGATTCATCAGGTGTCGGCGATCATAGATAAGCAAAATTTCCCTTTCACCACCATTAACCACATCATCAGCTTCAAACATAATAGCTTCTCTAATCATAGCTTCCACATGCCATCTCTACATATGTCCCTTAATATCTTGTGGCATGAGCGTAAGTTGAATCTGCTGTTAGCACTTAATAGCTGGATATACTTTCTTTCTCTGTTTTCTCCCATTCCTCTGACTCCTTTCCTTTCCATTAGTCCTGATTATCTTTTCATCATAATTTCCATACGGATCATTACTGGGGTTCTTCAATGGAAAATGATCCAAGTCGTGAATCTCAAATCTAGGTAAGGAACTGAAAACTGCAAGCTTTCGCTTAAAATATTGTAATCCGTCATATCTCTTAGTCGCGATGAGCTTCAAGTCAGAGTCAAAATACCAACCAAGTATACCTCTCTTTGGTACACGCTTTCCGTTAATATCAACTTCCTTAATTCCCTTCTTTTGCTTCTTCTTCTTCTCCAAAGGTCAAAACATCGGACTGTCTTTATGCTTGTCAAGAACATCATCTTCAGAATCAGTTGATTCACTTAGATCTTCATCTAAATACACAACTCTTTCTCCATGTTCATCCTGGATAATAACTTCCATTCGAGAAGGACTCACGATGTGTTCATCAACATGTGCATCTAGATCTACACCTTCATCTATCCTAATCTTAGGAATCGAAGACCAATCCTCATATGGTACAAACTCACCTTCTTCAAGATCATAGTCGATCTCTTCATCTATCTCATCAAGCATATCGCTTTTAGAGTCAGAGTCTGATAAATCTAGCATCTCCAATCCTACACAAATCAAATATAAATTATATAAATCCTTTCATTGATTTCCCTAAATCAATATAAGAATCGCGTTATTATTTATTTCGTATATTTAAAGTTTACTACTATAACATTTAATAAACTAATATTACAGTTAATCTAAGATTACAATTATCTTATAATTTCAAGGACATTTAAAACACATAACCAATCAATCTAATCTCTCACCAGCTTCACTATCACAAGCAACAATAGTATCAGTGCCAGCACCAGTTCCACTTGCACCGGCAGACTCCCCCTGAACTATAGCCTACTCACCAGTCTTTGAAGGACCAGCCTGCTCACCATCCTTCGGTGCGGCAGGATCATCGTCTGTATCATCTCGTCTCTTCTTCGCCAGTTCGTCCTCTCTGCAAGACTCCTCATATATCAACATCTCCCCCTGAGATGGCTTGCCCTTGGGCAGTCGGGAAACTAGACAATCAAGTCTGTCAATCTGTCTCTGATTATCAGCTACACCATCTACCAACTTTTTATTGGTCTTGAGCAGCAGTGAATAAGCTTCATTATGTGTAGTCAAACTCTGAGACATAGACAGAACTTGAGATGATAAGGTGGTGGTGATGGCCTCCAAATCCCGAACCCTAGACTCCAAACTGATAATACGTGCAGAATCAGTCATAGGCGGGGATGATGACGCAACAGTAGTGGTCGGTGGAGGTGTTGTAGCAGGATGAGGCACTTTCTTAGCTATTTCCGTAGCTACTCCCTTTAACAGCCTAGCTGCAGCTCTGCTTGCCTTTGTCATCGGATGAGTTTTCGGACGAAAAATAGACACAATCGTCTCCTCCTATTTAATTTAGACAAATAAAATTAGTAATTGTTACAGAAATACTCTGTCTCATTCTCTAATCTATTGAATAACACAAACATTTACTAAACTTATATCCCGTACCTCTGAAGGTATAGATATCGGTTTAGTCACAGCTTGTGAAATCGCCTCGACCAGCGGTCTATCTCGAGCAACTGTCATAGAAATATTTGTCTCAGTTTATAACTCCTGATTAACCAACAAGTGAAAACTGTCTAAATTTTATAAAGCTTACCTAGATCAATAGTCAACAGTCGAGTAGAAACCCTCGCATGCTTTCTGCGTTGAGTTTGAAGTGGCTCTTCGGCTTCTTCAAGTTCCTCTTTAGGAATGTTGAAGTCAAGATCGTGATCGTCAGCTTTGCATTTTCCCTTCAAAGCTGGATCCATAATCTTGGAGGAATACCCAATATAGAACCACATGGACGATCCATATCATCCTCAGATTCCGAATCAGATGCGGTCTCGCCATCATGTCTAGACTGATCAAAACCACCAGATGTCCCAACAACTGGTAGGTTTCCTAAAGCACGCCCACCCTCAGGTCTTGCAACCTCTGGGGCCGGCAGCCTCGGGTTCCTATTCATATGTATATTAAAACTTTATGATATATAAACAATATCTATCATCTAAGTTTTGATATAAAAATAAATAATAAAACAAATACCTATGCAGGTGGATCCTCAAGATATTGATCGATCTCTCGTAAGACCGGATCATTTTCATCATAATTATGACCTAACACTTCGGTCACTAGCTGTGCAGCAACATCAGCAACATCAGGATTCACCTGTTGCCCAGGCTGATCTGCCTGAATAAGAACATCCTCAAGCAGCTCTTGTGGCTTAGGATGGAGTACCACAACTGCAGCAGGCTCAATGATCGAACCAGCAGAAGCAACAACATCTAGCCATCCATTATTCGGTGGCCTCATGTAGTGTGGATCAATAATAAATCTAAATAAGTTAGTCGCCTGAAGCTGCATCTCAAAACGTCGCGAGGTATGCTGAAACATAGCATTGTAACCTCGAAGTGTGATCTTATCGACGTGAAGATCTGGATCAAAAGCTGCCAAATTTTGTAAGCTATGACGAATGATCAACATACATAATCTCGGATAGATAAAAAATTGTGATCTAACGGCCCTCGAGATCTATCTAATGAAGTCTCCAAAAATATAATCAGAAAAACTGTATGGTTTGTTATAAACCAGTGACAGTACAGCCGATAGAAGAGAAGGGCTCAGCTCATCATAACCACCCTTCTTGGGACCAAAAACTGTGACGATAACGTGTCACAAAAATCTCCATTCTCCGTATACCAAGGCCTTGAGGAACTGGCGTCCTCTCATAGGTCCTACATAGTCCATACGTGCAAGTGCTCCCTCAATGAAATATGAAGGAAACACTGTTGGGCCAGCTTCCCGCTCTACGGTGCCCAACCGTAAGATCTCACATAGGTCGGTAGAGGAGAAAATGACAGGTCGATTGTTAATCCTCATCCGGATGACTGGAGGATTGACGACCGTATCGAACTGGATATTTTCCCAGAATTGGGACAATATCGCATGTGAGAGTGGAGGTGACACCGTTATGGCATATTGACTCCTCAATCGTGCCAAAAATGTAAGAATACGAGCCACACGAGGAGCACCGCGTGCTATGATATCCAAATCAACCAGCATGTTGTGTAAAGATACAAGCGTTCTATCCGCCATATATGTAATAAAGAATTTCACAACTGACAGTTAGTTTAACTTATCGTACAATAATCAAATTTAAACTATAATGTATTGTGAATCTAAATGATCACCGAACATCTTTGTTTCAAATTTATTTAACTTATATAATCTACGAATCTTAATTGAACAATTAAGTATTATAACTTAACTATCAATTATAACCGTCAATTATATATATTTTATCGATAAGTCTAACAATGTTTAATTTGTTAAATTCATTTGTCGCAAGTCTAATATTAGTATTTAACTTGTTACCGAAAGTCTTAAAAAATTGTCTAAGTATTCAACTCGCAACTGTCAATCTGCAGCTCGACTCGTAAGTCGGTCCACAGACAAAGTCAACGTGCTAACCAAGTCAATCTGCAGCTCGACTCGCAAGTCGGTCCGCAGATCAACTCGATCCGCAAGTCAACAAGTCAGTCAGCTCGCAAGGTCAACAAGTCAACATTCAATGGTTCAACTCGCAATAACTAGGTGCGAATTGAGATTTTGAATTCAACTCGTAGCATGAACTGTAGTTGCGGGTTGAAATTAAAACCGATTAATGAGCAATTTTTACCGCAATCTATCGATTCATCTAGATAGTATATGACATTTATAACATAAACCCTAAGGATGCTTGTTATTTTAATCACAATATCCTAGTCATTCGATCGTTTGGTTAAACCGAAACCCTCGAAAATAAAAATAATGATTACTCGTTAATTACACGGTGAAATTCGTTGTCATATAAATGTTCGTAATATGAAAGTTTATATAAGCTATGGAGTCAAAAATCGATTCTCGGAATTGAAATGTCGAAAATAAACGAAACCCCGAAGTCGGTTCGTATCGCATTATGTCGTCTCGCAAAAGAAGTCAACTCGGCTCGTAGTACAGTGTCTTTGACTTCGTCGACTCGCACCCTTTTATACTTTTGACTCGATTCGCAAAGTGGACCAGTCAACTCGCATGTTTGACCAAAAATGGCGAATTTAGCACTTAGTATAAATTGAATTTCATTTATTTCATACAAGTCTAAAATAAAATTATTTTTCACTTGTGTTTGTTACGATTGTTCAATACCGATAAGTAAACATGGCATAATTTAATTCCTAAGGGTAATCATTTATTAAAATAAAACTAAAAATGAGAAATATAAATAAAGAAAGCATAAACAAACTAATAGTGGTATCGAGTACCATTTTATTAAATTATCAACTTAATTTTTTAAAAAAAAAAATTACAAAGGAAACTTAAAAGTACATATTTTGAATGGATAAACATTTATCTGCTAAGGGATCATATTAGAAAGAATAAGCACTACTTAATTTATTAAAACAAGTCTAAGAAGATTGTTAGTATACATACATCATGAAATTCATATAAATGACAACATAAACAAACGTATACTTATATTTATAAAATTATTACTTACTTACCTGTATCCACACGAAATAAATAATCTTTGAAAACTAATTAACAATTATTTTAACTAGAAAGTTCAAGATGATCACCGATATTATGATCCACATAAATAACTTATACACGAATTTCTGAGCAAACCAATTATTGTTAGTATGAATATGAACTAGTGTGTTCCATCATATGACATACTGTGAAATTCAAGTAAAAATATTGTTGATGCATATCAGTTTGTCTGTCAGTTGGTCTATTGAGTTGTAAAAGTGTCGTTAGTCGTTTAATAGAAATATAGATTTTGTATGATGCGACACTTAAGTTTTAGTTTAGGCGACACTTGCCTTAGTGACGCATAGCGACACTTAGGTAAGTGACGCATGAAGGCGGCCACATGCGTCACTGGCCAAGTGACGCATGTCTGCTGATTGTGTTTTAGTATAAATAGAACCTACGGGTTTTTGGCTAGGGTTGACGAAACCCTAGCACCATTTGTCGACTAAACTCATCTGTAATTAAGTTCCAATACGTTATTCAAGCTAATAAACTCGTTTACTTTGTTCAATTGATTGTTTCGGTTTAGGTTTATTAGTGATTTGTGTAATTGATTGTTTCCGCCATTCAATTGCTGTCGATCATCACTTAGATCCATCGCATAGGGCACTCACAACTGGTATCAGAGCAACTAGGTGATACGATTGGCATCTTGAAGACGTTTTGGATTGATTTCGGTTTCGTTCGGATAAAGAATCGAGAATAATCACGGATTTAGAGTTGATTAGGTGCTTTCCAGACGATATTCATCATTTACTAGAGGTTTCGTTCATTAGGGTTTGAGGAATTTTCGTTAGGTTTACGAAAATTCGATTTTTAGGGTTTTTTTGGGATTTTACAGCCGTTTCTGCGACACTCGTTGCGTCACTTGTACGCGTCACTTCTTGCGGCACTTCGTAAGTCCAAATTAGGGTTTTACTGACACTTTGGTGCGTCACTTGGAGCGTCATTTGGGGTTAACACGACACTTAACTCAAGTGTCGTCTAATTTAATCCACCGTCACTCACGTGCGTCACTTTACCACGTCACTTGAGTGCCAAGCGTCACTTCTGCTAGTGAAGCCTATTTGATTTCTTGCGTCACTTCTGCTAGTGACGCCTTTTGATTTCTTGCGTCATTTTTACTAGTGACGTTTGTTTGTTTAATTGTGTCACTCAAGTACGACACTTGAGTGCGTCACTTGCTAGATTGAGCGACACTTGCTTACAGTGTCATCAGTCACTTCATCCGTCACTCGATAACGTCACTTACCAAGTGCCACTAGTCGTTGCGACACTTGAGTGCGTCACTTACCAAGTGACGCCTTTGGTCCTAATTAGTTTGCAAGTTCTTGTTTTTGAGTTAATTTTCAGGTTAATCTTTAATGGCTGCTGCTGCTGCTGATAAAGAGGATATTCAGGGAATCAGGGATATGATTAAACAAAATCATGATGTCGGTTCTAATAATAAACCTCCTCTATTCACTGCTGATATGGATTACGCATATTGGCATGATCGATTTGAACAATACGTAGATTTCCACTGTCCGGAGCTCTGGGGTCCGCTCAGAGAAAGATATGAAGCTCCAGTAGCTGAGGGAGACTATCGTGGTATCCCTCCATCCAAAACTTACAAAGCCATGTCTCCTGAAGAGAAGAAGGAGTACGATATTGAAAGAAAGGCTCATTCGGCCATTTGCATGTGCCTTACTAAAGATGTCTTACGCCTCTTCAAAACACATGACATAACATACGATCTTTGGAAGGCTATTGAGACAAGATGTGGTGGAAATTAGAAGTACAAGGAGGCTAAATTAGAACTGATCAAGAAACAGTATGATCTGTTTGATTCTCTTCCCAATGAAACAGCTTCGGGTGTGTTTACAAGACACTCACAGTTAGTTAGTGAGTTGACCGAGGGAGGCTACAATTTCCCTCAGATTGAAATAAATAAGAAGCTGTTGGACGTTCTACCTAGCAGTTGGGACGTTAAAGTGCAATTTTTAAAAGAGAGTCAAGAATTAGCTACAATGAACTTGGATGAGCTAATTGGTGTTCTTCAAGCTCATGCGATGGAGTTAAAGAAGAAGGAATGCAAATCGGGTGGTTTTGTTCAAGACCCGACATTATATGGAGGAAAAGTCAACACCAGAAAGACTTATGGTGGAATGGCTTTCGTTTCTTCTACAAGCTCTCCATTACAACCTTCATTGCAATCTACCGGTGTTCATCATCCGGTGTATGCTTCTGGACCCTCACAAGGGTCACAACAGCAAGTTTCAGTTTCCCCTGCTATTCAAGAACAGGCTGCTATCTATACAGCCTTTCTTAGCTCCTACAAGGATTTGGTTTCACAACCGAATTCTACTTTAGAACTTGCTAAAGAAGATTATGCTCAATTAGATGACGATGATCTTGAGCAAATGGACTTAAACTGGAATATTGCCATGATCTCAAGGAGAGTTCAGAAATTCTTGCAACGGACTGGTCGCAAGAGTTTGGAAGGAGATGGCAAAACCAGTTTTGGTTTTGATAAGAGCAAGGTTCGTTGTTATAACTGTCAGAATTTGGGACATTTTGCGAGAGAATGTGAAAAACCTAAAGTTCCTCCATCGGGTTTCACAAAGCCTGACGCTCCTAGAACTCCAGAGAAAGATGAAGTGAAGCAAGCGACAGCTGATGCACTAGTTGTCTTTGAGCCTACCAACACTGACTGGAGCATGTATGCTGATAAGTATCAACAGTGTCTCATGGCTCACATTTCTAATGAGGTACGTAATGAACCAGAAGAATCTTTGAACTGTATTTCATGCATTAAGTTAACTGAATCTTTAAAGTGCTTTCAAGAAGATAACGTAGACTTAAGAAAAAAGTTGAAAAACTTAATGAGTCAAATAAGTACCTAAAGGCCAATGAACAATTGTATGATAAGAAAATTGAGGCTTATCAACAGGACACTCTTAGGTATAAATCTAAGGTTTTTAGTCAACAGGATGCTATTAATAGCTATCTTGCTGAAATAGAACTTTTGAGAAAGGAACTATCAGATCTGAAAGTTGAATATGACAAATATAAAAGTAAGATTCTAGGTTCCTCTTCTTCTACAGTTGCCTTTAACGAAATCCTTAACAAGCAAAGGACAGATAATAAAACTAAGACAGGACTAGGTTATACTGTAGTCCCGCCTCCCACTGAATACTGTCCTATGCCCGTTAAGGAAGGCACCGAAGAGATTCCAGTTGACTATGCATTGTTATATGGGGTCAAATCAAAGGTCAATAATCCAAACAAACATGCAAAGGAGAAAACCAAGTGGCCAGAGTATCCTTTGCCTCAGTTTGTTAAGTCTAAATGTGAATCTCCAGTTAGTATTGAGGAGATTTTTGAGATTGAGGATATCACTGATCAGGAGTATCCTGAATTTAAAAAGAAGGTTGAAGTAAAATCTGAAAATGTGGTTTTAAAGGTTGAACCTACAATTAAGGTTCAACCTAAAAAGGAAAAGGATAAGGTTTTAAATACAAAATCTCAAACTTTACAGTCACCTGTAAAAATTTTACAACGTAAAGCTACAAGTGAAAAATTTTTTTGTGATAAACCTTCCACTTCAACCTTTCAACCAAACAAGCATCTTCTAAGACATGCATGTAATGCTCATGTTCTAGAAACGCTTCCCCTCCTCCTATAGTAAGTCCTCAGTCTCAACCATTTGTTGAGACCCGTTCATGCTTTTACTGTAAAAGACAAGGACATTTAATTCGTGAATGTCCCAAACTATCTCATCAGCACTATGGGAGAGAGATGCCTAGGACATCGTGAATGTCCCAAGCCTGCTGAAAAGCCAAGTAATGTTGGGCAAAAACCTTTGCCAAAACAAAAGCCCGACATTACTCCCAAACCAATTTCCGAACAAACTAAAGTTTGGAAACGAAAGGAGTCTGTTAGTGACTCTTCTGTCATCAACAATAACACATTAGATGAAAATTCTGATTTGTTAAAAAATAAAGTTCTGTCCGATGTGATTATTGTTGATGACCTTGGTAGACCTAAGTCTGTAAAGGCTTGGGTCACCGTTTCTCACTAATCTCCTTAACTTTATGTGTTGCAGCAGTCAGAACGAGTTAAAGATAGTGAATAGTTCATGGATAGTGGCTGTTCGCGACACATGACTGGTGATGTGTCTCTTTTGACGGATGTTAAACCACATGCTGGAGGACATGTTTCTTTTGCTGGAGATACATGAGGAACTATTACGGGAAAGGGAACGCTAACTAACGGGAAAGTTAGCTTTGAGAATGTGAACTATGTGGCTCAACTTACTCACAACTTGCTGAGCGTTTCACAAGTCTGTGATAAGGACTTTACCACTGCTTTCACAAAGACGGAATGTGTGATACTGAAGCCTGGTTTCGTTGTCCCTAAAGAATGGGTGCTTATGAGGGCACCACGGAGAAACGACACCTATGTAATGAATATGCGAACTGTGGAGACTACAGATGAGTACACCTGTCTCCTGTCAAAGGCTTCGGAAAAGGAATCATTACTTTGGCATAGACTAATGGGACACATTCACTTTCTCAAGATGAATTTTCTAATAAACAATGATTTGGTAAATGGAGTTCCAAAACAGTCATTTGCCCTAAAAGATGACTGTATTGCATGCCATAAAGGGAAACTCCACAAAAAGTCCCATAAGTCGAAGGTAGTGAATTCCATTGTTGCACCACTGGAGCTCTTACATATGGATCTGTTTGGTCCTATTTCCACTAAGAGCATCGATGGTAGATCTTACTGCTTAGTAGTCACCGATGACTACTCGAGATTTTCATTGGTATATTTTCTAGGTGCGAAAAGTGAAACACCGGATATATTGGTGTATCTGTTGGATAAGTTGGCAAATCTGTGCAACTTAAAGGTGAAGAGACTGAGAAGTGACAATGGAACTGAATTCAAGAACTCAACTCCTGAGTTATACTGTGCCACGAAAGGTATTGATCATCAGTTCAGTGCCCTAAGAACTCCTCAACAGAATGGAGTTGCAGAGCGTAAGAATAGGAGTATTATCGAGATAGCTCGGACTATGCTGGCCAATTCTAAGCTTCCTATTATATTTTGGGCAGAAGCAGTCAGTACTGCTTGTTATGTTCTGAATCACGTGCTCACAGTTAAGAAAAAGAATAAGACTTGTTATGAACTTTTCAATAACCGTAAGCCCACTTTGCAGTTTCTAGAGCCATTTGGGTGTCCGTGTTTGATTATGATCTCAAAAGAAAAGGTCTCGAAGTTTGGAGCTAAAGCTGTTGAAGGAATTTTCCTTGGCTATTCAGTCAACTCTCCGAACAAAAGAGTCTACATTAAATCAACACACCAGGTGGAAGAGCATTTTGAGGTAAAATGCCTGTGTTACACGGATCCTCCTCAAGGAACGGGTCCGGAATGGTTGTTTAACTATAAGGATGTGTTTAACTCGTTTGACATACCCGAAGAAGATGATGAAGAAGAGGAGTTAGTTACCTTATTTCATGGCATCAGTTTGTGTCAAGACACATCTACCTCAAAACCTACATCCACACCTACTCCAACACCCACACCATCACCTCCAACACCTACTCCAACACCCACACCACTACCTACTACATCCACACCATCTCCTACTATCCCACCTTCGGATGTTCCTTCGACTTCAGGAATGACTAATGCAACAGAACATCCTGATGATCCCAATATGCCACCTTTAGAGGAAGACGAGGAAGAAGAAGAATTGGTTCATTCTCACCTCTTCTCTAATGAAGATGATACGGAACTTCAACCACCAGTGCAATCTGAAAGTTCTACTGCTCCTGCGACTAACACTGTTCCCGTTACTGAAGGGGATATGAACAATTTGGAGTTAGTACTTGCATTAGATTTAATCCCAGTCACATATGTACACAGGGATCACCCCATCGATAATATTATCGGTGATCCTAATGCTGCTGTTCAAACAAGGCAAGAAGTGAAGCAAAATCCAAATCAAGAAATGTTAAATTTGGTTGCTCGGATAAATTCTTGTCATTTATCCCAAATTGAACCTAAGAAAGTTGACGAGGCCTTAAAAGATCCATCCTGGGTCGAGGCCATGCAAGAAGAATTGCAGCAGTTCAACAAGCTGCATGTTTGGGATATAGTTCCGTTACCCAAAGGTGCTCATTTAACAGGCACTCGACGGGTATTTTGAAATAAGATGGATGATCGGGGTATCGTGATTCGGAATAAAGCTCGATTGGTTGTTCAAGGTTTTAGTCAGATCGAGGGCTTGGATTATGATGAAGTCTTCGCTCCTGTGGCAAGACTTGAGTCTATTCGGATCTTTCTTGTGTTCGCTTCTTTCAAAGAGTTTCGTGTTAACCAAATCGATGTTAAAAGCGCCTTTCTATATGGACAAGTGGACACGGATGTGTATGTTAAACAGCCTCCGGGTTTTGAAGACCCTGAGCATCCAGAATACGTCTGCAAGCTGAACAAGGCGTTATATGGTCTTTATCAAGCTCTGCGGCTTTCGTATGAGAGGCTTACTACCCACTTAATCAAACATGGTTTTGTTCGCAGGAATATCGATAGTACTCTGTTCATCCGTAAAGAACGGACAGGCGATCGAGAAGATATGTTACTTGTGCAGGTGTATGTGGACGACATTATCTTTGGCTATACAAATGAAGCAATGTGCAAGCATTTTGAGGAGATTATGAAATCTGA
The DNA here is from genome assembly GCA_963422505.1 of Pseudognaphalium luteoalbum. Lineage (NCBI taxonomy): Eukaryota > Viridiplantae > Streptophyta > Magnoliopsida > Asterales > Asteraceae > Pseudognaphalium > Pseudognaphalium luteoalbum. The sequence goes on from OY730197.1 coordinate 89,025,529, forward strand.
GTTTGAGATGAGTGCGATGGGGGAGCTCAAATTCTTTTTAGGTGTACAAGTTGAGCAGTCTCCAAAAGGTATTTATATTCATCAGTCAAAGTATGTCAAAGACATGTTGACTAGATATGACCTGCTCAATTGTAAAACCTATGGGACTCCTATCGAACTTAATCACAATCTTAGACTTGCTGAAGATGAGGAAGATTGCAAAGAAAAGGACTATCGATCAATGATAGGTTCTTTGATGTATTTGACCGCTTCTCGACCGGATATTGTGTTTGCGGTATCCGTCTGCTCACGCTTTCAAGCCAAACACAAGGTGTCTCACATGAAGGCGGTAAAGCGAATTTTTGGTTATCTCAAACATAGACCCAATCTTGGTCTATGGTATTCAAACGAGAAATCATTCGCTCTTTCTGCCTATTCGGATTCGGATCATGGCGGCTGCAGCATAGACAAGAAATCTACCACTGGTGGATACCAATTCCTAGGATCTCGATTGGTCTCATGGCAATGCAAGAAACAGACTACAGTTTCTCTTTCAATGGCAGAAGCAGAGTACGTTGCTACTGCGAGTTGCTGCTCTCAGGTTCTATGGATTCAGCATCAACTGCGTGATTACGGGTTACTTCTTTCTATGACTCCTATTCACATAGATAATACTGCTGCTATTTCTATCACACGCAATCCCGTACAGCACTCTAAGACTAAACACATTAAACTTAGGTTCCATTTTATACGGGATTGCTATGAAAAACACCTGATAGACCTTGTCCACATAGACACCCTAAAGCAGAATGCCGACCTTTTCACAAAAGCTTTTTCGCGTACTCGATTTGATGAACTAATCAACATGATTGGTTTAAGGTTCTTTATCGCCAAAAAGTAATTTGTAACTTGGAACGTAATTTATTTCTTTTATGTGTGTTAAAAAAAATAATGCAACAGCCACTCTTTATACTTTTTAGTATTAAAGAAATGCACCGTTGCTACATTTTAAAATAGACGTTGAAGTTGTGTCTGTAAACAACTTGGGATATGATAGTACTGTTGGGACATAGATTGTGACAACAGATCTAGCTTGAAATATGACTAGTGTAATTATGATTGTATTGATATATTGGTTTATATTTGTAAACGCATATTCGTTTTGTTATTAATATTTCATATTAAAGATAGACGAAATAACGTATTTATTATACGTTTGTTGCGAAGCGAGTCGAGATCTCAGGTCGCAGCAAGGTGAGCTGCGAGATGAGAACTGAACTCGTTATGGCTAAGCTGGGCTTGGGCTAAGCGAGGCGAGTTGGGCTGAACTCGCAGGCCCATGCGAGCCGAGCCGAGACAGCATATATAAACGATTTTGTTTATACAAAATCGTTAACTTTTGCACAGAAAAAAAGAACATTTTTATCATCTGCGAACTCAACAAACCCAGAGAAAACATAACCTACGGCTAGACTTTGACGATTCATCGTATAAAGTTAAGTCTTATTAAACGCAATTACGAATTTACTCGTTATTAGTAAGATAACATCGTATTGAGGGATTCCGCACCTTAATACTACAGATAACGAAGTTATCGATCCTAGAACTAGGGACTTACATCTGGTATCAGAGCTTTCGGGCTAAATACGAGTGTATTCGTGAGTTTTAGTGATATTGCGTTTTGATTCGGGTTGTTTTTACGTGCATTATAGCAATATTAACGATCAAAATCATTCTCTGGATATTTTAGGGTTTGTTTACGGTTGAAATCGCTAGTTTCAGTCGTAAAAATACCTTAAACGTTCGCTTTCGGGTTTAACAGCCGTTTTGCGAGTTGAGATTAGGGTTCCAGTGTAGCTTGCGAGCCGAGTTGGAATTGCGAGCCGAGTCGAACTTGCGAGTCGAACTATCGAACCTGCGAGTTGAACTTTATTCTGCGAACCGAGATCTCTGGCGAACCGAGATCACTTGCGAATTGACATCACTGCAATCCGAACTGAGATTTGCGAACCGAGTTCTGCGAGTTGAACTGAGTTCTGCGAGTTGAACTGAGTTCCGCGAGTCGAGCTGAGATTGCGAGTTGAACTGAGTTCTGCGAATTGAGATTTTCTGATTTCGCGTAACAGTTTGAACTTACGTTTTTAAGATGTCTGACTTAAGTAAAATGATCGAAATGGAACATGAGGTGGGAAAATCAAATTCTCCACCTAAGTTGTTAAATATCGAGGATTACTATAACTGGAAGGACAGATTTGAATCTTACTGTAGATTCCATGATCTGTCAATCTGGATGTGTATCAAGACTGGATACACTGCACCTACTCAAACTGTTCAGAATGCCATTGTGACTCTTACTTATCAGAACATGAGTGATGAACAGAAGGAAGCATACAAAAATGAAAACAAAGCACATTCGTGCATTAAGATGTGTCTTCCTAAGGATATCGCTCATCAACTGAAATCTTTTCATACCGCTAGAACGCTCTGGGAAGCTCTAGAGAAAAGAGGTGAAGGTAGTCCACAAATGAGAATTAGCAAGAAGAAGTTCCTTAAAAAGCAGTTTACTATGTTTAAAGCTTTAAAAGGGGAAAGTCTTGATGCTTATGTTACACGATTCTACCATCTGTTAAGTGAATTGGAATACAATGACATCACTGTAGAAGAAGTTGATAAAACCGACAAGTTTATTGAGGGTTTGCCTTCTAAGTGGGAAATGTATGGACTTATGATAACGGATAATGAAATCAGATATGCTACTATGACCTTAGAGCAAGTCATTGATAAGCTAAAAGGTTATGAGTTCTCCAAGAAGTCAAAAGATACCGATTCTGATCAGGTTCAGAACCCTGGGTTGTATCATGGAAAAACAAATCTTTCGACTGCATCTTCTAGTTCGACCACTGCACTGTTAGTTGGTGATACAGGTAGAAATGGAGAAATGATATCTGAAGATCTGTGCTTTATTTCCTCCTCTGGTGTTGAGACAAAGGTAAAGAGTGCTGAGAAGTCATCTCAAGAGCATCAGAAGATGCCTATGAGTGTGAAATCTGCAGAGCAGCAACTGTCTGTGCTTGCTTCCTTTGTGGCATCATATGAGAACTACATTGAGGGGAAAATTAATGATCCTGTATTGTTTGATGAGGATTATGAACAGATTGATCCGGATTATGTTGAGGAATTGGAACTTCAAGAGATGTTAGCTTTAGTCTCTAGAAAAGTTAAAAATTTCCTCAAGAGAACTGGTAGAAAGGTGTTGGGCAATAGATCAGGGTTTGATAAAACCAAGGTCAAATGCTTTAACTGTCAAGGTATTGGTCATTTCGCGAGGGAATGCCAAAGACCTAAGGTAGATGCAAATAGGACACAAGGTTCGGGAAGTACTTTAGCTTCCAAAGCCTTAGTGGTAAAGCAGTTGGATGGTTCATATGACTGGAAAACTCAGTCAGAAGAAGAAGCCTTGATGGCTGAAATTGAAGAGACCACTGCTGGATCAATGTCCTACATGCCCACAGATGTTGAACAGAGAGTAGATGTGCCTGAGTCAGAAGCGAAGGCAAGTGATGATGATGTGCTGCACATGGATTTGACTCCAGACATGAGTCCTGAAGAATTCGTGGCACGAATGGCTGAAGTACAAACAGACAAGAAGAAGGTTTGTTTAGATATTCTTAATCTTGCTGATGTTTGTTACTTAGTTACTGACTTACAATCTCAGAATAGTGTATTAACTGTGTCTAATAGCAATTTATCATCTCAATTGAATTTGGATAAGGAATCTTATAGGACTGTTAGATCAGAACTTGACCAAGCACTTATGGATATACGTAGATTAAGTGATGATAAACAGGCCTTAAAAGATAAAATTAAGTCTGATGTTTCGGATAAGACCAAACTTAGAGATACCATAAGTGAAAAATCTGTCATCATAGATGGACTCTATATGAACATCAAGGACTTGAATGAGACAATTGCTAGTAAGGATCAGGAAATAGTGAATCTTAATTTAAGGTTAATTGAGCAAAATCGTAAACTTGAGAACTATAGGACATCTCAAATGGATATAATGTTAGATGCTCAACGTAGTGTAAAGGACAAGACTGGGTTAGGTTACAATGATGTATCCCCTCCTTTTAATGCCAATTACACTCCTATTCCTGAAGATTCTGAAATGACTGACGTTAATCCTGAGATTTCAGTAGCTGATAAACCTGAACAGTCAGAGGCACAGAAGGATGTTATTAAGAACTCTTCATCAGATGATAGTAAGGTTTCTCATCTCACCAAAATACATTTTGTATCGGGTGGAGTGATTAACAATGCTAACACTGATGATAATGTTAATAAGGAACATATTTCTAAACCTTTAGTGCCTAAGACTCCAGATGAGAAAGCAAAAGTGAGTAAATCACGCAAGCAGATGTCATGCTTTAAATGTCACCAAAAAGGACATGTGGCTTCGTGTTGTCCTAACAAAAAGCCAGAAGCATCACATAAGCTTGTGATTGATAAAAGGACACCGACCAACTCTAGTATGACTGTAGATAGGCTAGATACCGAATCTAGCTTAGGTATTAAACCTGTTAACATTCTTAAAAGAGAAGGTAAACATAGTGTCTCCCCTCCTAAACCTAAACGGACTTATATTCCAAGTGACAATACTGTTTATAAGCCTAGGGATATGACACCGTCGAGGTTTAGAAATCAAAGTAGAGGCCATAGTCTTAATGAAAGTGGTACTACTTCGCGATCCAATGAGTTTAATTATAACTATAATAATAGAGCTCAGAATGTTGTGCCTAGGAGGTTCTCCTCAAATTCACCTCTTAAGGCTGATCGTCCACAACCTCAAGTTTCTTCGAAAGTAACCAAAGCTCCTGATGGGAAGGATGGTTATTTTAAAGAACTTAAGTTTGTAGATGATAAGGGACAAACCAAGACCGTAATGGCTTGGGTCCCTCTTGACAACTGATCGTGTTATGTGTTATGTGCAGGAGCAGACTGTGAACAAGGAAAGCTGGTGGTATGTAGACAGTGGATGCTCAAGGCACATGACAGGAGAGAGAAGTCTACTGACAGACTTCCAGGGTGGTCTCAAGCAAAAAGTCAATTTTGCAGGAGACAAAGGAGGAGTAATAACTGGGAAAGGAAAAGTTTCAAATGGAACTTTGACTCTTGAGGATGTGAATTACGTTGAAGAACTAACTCACAACCTAGTGAGTGTTTCCCAAGTCTGCGATAAAGGTCATCCAGTTCATTTTAATGAAAAGGAAGCCTTAGTCCTGAAGCCGGGAGTTACGATACCCGACAATTGGATACTAATGAGGGCACCAAGGAGGAGGGATATCTATGCAATAAACATGGGTAATTCTAATTCCTCAATGGTTTCTACATGTTTGTTATCCAAGGCTTCAGAAGCAGACGCTTTATTATGGCATAGGAGAATGGCACACTTGAACTGGCGTAAAATGAATTATATAACCAAGAATGGTTTGGTTCTAGGTGTACCACAAAAACGTTTCGAGTCTGAAGATAAGTGTGTCCCTTGCATAAAGGGAAAGCAGCACAAGAAAACACACAGACCTAAGACTGAAAACTCAAACTCCTTACCATTTGATTTGCTACACATGGATCTCTTTGGCCCAATAAGCAAGAGAAGTCTAGGTGGCAAATGGTACTGTTTGGTTATGACGGATGATTACTCTAGATTCTCGTGGGTATTCTTTTTGGGATCAAAGGATGAAACTTCGGTAATTCTAGTTGAATTCTTTGATTTAGTAGAGAATGTATACAACACGAGAGTGAAGCGTATTCGTAGTGACAACGGAACAGAGTTTAAGAATTCAACGTTGAATCTATATTGCTTAAGCAAAGGGATTGTTCATCAATTCAGTGCACCATATGAACCTCAACAGAATGGTGTTGCTGAAAGGAAGAATCGAACGTTGATTGAAGCTGCGAGAACAATGCTTGCTGATTCAAAGCTTCCGGTCATATTTTGGGCAGAAGCAGTGAATACAGCTTGTCATGTTCTAAATAGGGTTCTTACGGTTAAGCAGCATAACAAGACATGTTATGAGCTTTTAAACAAAAAGAAACCTAACTTAAAAGGGCTTGAACCCTTTGGAGTTTCATGCACAATTTTAAAGACTGGACATCAAGCAAAATTTGGTGAAAAGGCCGACGAAGGTTTTTTCTTAGGTTACATGCCTAATTCACCAAACAAGAGGGTCTTTAATAAAGTCACAGGTCGTCTGGAAGTTGTGTATAATATTGAGGTTACTCGTTACACACCGGATGTACACAAGGGCTTAGATTGGCAATTTGATTATTCTGATCTTTTTGCATCTTTTAAAGTTCCCTTAAGTGACTATGTTCGTGATTCAGAGATTCCTGAACATGTGTTTACTGGAGATGAGGATACCGGCCACACTCCAATGACAAATGTTCAATCATCTGCAATCCAGATTGTTGATCCAAATCAACCATCTACTAGTGGATCTCAAACGTCCAAAGTAGATATACCTTTAACTGATGAAGAGCATATACAAAAGGTAGTGGATGATTTACTTACACCACTAAAAGAGTTAAGAATAACTTCGGATAATGATAACTCTCGGCTTTTCAGTAAAGAGGTACCAGATTTGGAAGAACAGTCTGAAGAACAAGAAATTGGTACTAACTTAGAAGATGAGATTCCTGTTGAGACTATTGTTACAACAAGAATGAGTAAGAATCACCCAATTGATAATATCATCGGTGACATTAATACTCCGGTTCAAACAAGGACTCAAACAAAAGCTAGTACTTCAAGTTATCCTAATGCGTATGCTGATAAGGATGACTTACAAAGCTTGTATGCTGCACTAAAGGAGACAGGCATTACTAATGAGTGTCTTTATGCTGGCTTTATCTCACAAATTGAGCCTAAGAACATTCAAATGGCTCTTAAAGAAAGTTCGTGGGTCGAGGCTATGCAAGAAGAACTGTCTCAATTTGAAAAGCTACAAGTCTGGGATTTGGTTGACCTTCCAAAGGGTGTTTATCCAATTGGAACTAGATGGGTATTTAAGTGCAAGAGAGATGATCGGGGAATCATTACTCGCAATAAAGCTCGTCTAGTGGTTCAAGGTTTTAACCAAGAAGAAGGTATTGATTATAATGAGGTGTTTGCACCAGTTGCTAGGCTAGAAGCTATTAGAATCTTCTTAGCATTTGCAACATTCAAAGGTATTAAAGTGTATCAGTTGGATGTTAAGAGTGCATTTTTGAATGGCAAAGTTGAAGAACTGGTGTATGTCGCACAACCTCCAGGGTTTACTAATCCTGAGTATCCGGATAGAGTATATCGTTTGAATAAGGCTCTATATGGATTACATCAAGCACCAAGGATGTGGTATGCGACACTGTCAACGTATCTACTTGATAATGGATTTACAAGAGGAGCGATTGATAGTACACTATTTGTAAAGTGGAAGAAGAAAGACTTTCTCCTGGTGCAAGTTTATGTTGATGATATCATCTTTGGATCTTCTGATGAAAAGATGTGTCAAGAATTTGAGAAAGTCATGCAAAGAAGGTTTGAGATGTCTGCAATGGGAGAGTTGAAATTCTTCTTAGGATTACAAGTTGATCAAAAGAAGGATGGATTCTTTGTTCATCAATCTAAATATGTTTATGAGCTATTAGAACGCTTCAAGATGGATGAAAGTAAGGTCTACAATACTCCGATTCCAGTCAATCACAAACTAGGTCCAGATACATCGAGTGATCAGGATGTGGATCCTACTCTTTACAGGGCCATGATTGGATCATTAATGTATTTGACTGCCTCTAGGCCTGACATAATGTTTGCTGTGTGTATTTGCGCAAGATATCAGGCTAATCCGAAAGAGTCACATATGCAAGCAGTTAAACGGATCTTACGTTACCTCAAAGGGGAACCTAAGCTGGGACTTTGGTATCCTATTGGAGGAGACTTAGATCTGGAAGCATTTACTGATTCGGATTACGGAGGATGCAATCAGAATAGGAAATCTACGACCGGAGGATGTCAATTCCTAGGAGGTAGATTAGTGTCCTGGCAGTGCAAGAAGCAAAGCTCGGTAGCCATTTCTACATGTGAAGCTGAGTATGTTGCAGCTGGCAGCTGTTGCTCACAAATTCTTTGGATACAACAGCAACTGCGGGATTATGGGTTAAACTTAACCAATACTCCTATGATGATTGATAATGAATCTACTATGTCGATAACCAATAATCCGGTGAAGCACAGTAAGACTAAACATATTGATATTCGCCATCATTTTATTAGAGACTGTGCTGAGAAGAAACTGATAAGGTTAGTTAAGGTTCCGACTGAGGATAACTTAGCAGACCTCTACACGAAGGCTTTCGACAGAGCAAGATTTGAAATGTTGGTTCAACGAAATGGAATGAGAAATCCAGAGTGATTGGTCTTCCAAGGGTATGTTTGTAATAGTTAGAAATTATTTTGTCATTATTATTTAAAAAAAAAAAAAAAAAAAAAAAAAAAAAAAAAACTGGCGTATGGCATTTATTTGCTTGTTACCTAAGGGGAATCGCCTCCAATAAAAGAACAAAATGAAGTTCTTTTGGAAAATTTAAGTTTTTGTCTGCAAAAACTAAGGGGAATGATAGTACATTAGGAGAATAAGCTTAACAATAATAAGCTTAAGTCCTAAGGATGATGTGTTGGTAGATTCAAGTGAAGTTATTTTAGAACTACAGCAGTTCTATCAGGTATGTGTTTATATTTATTTGATTATACACCTATATCCACTGATTATAACTTGTCTTTTTACCTAACAAGTGATAAGAATAATTTAAGGCTAGTCAGCTTCATTATACAATTTATTGGTAGGCAGGTTATGCTATGATTTCTGAGTAGTTAAGAAGTATAACTGTCATGTGTACTATCTTATGTGATCTGTTATATAACGTATGACATATGTCTTAATTGTTGAATGATAGTACTATCATACACTGTGATCTCAAATAAAAAAAAATGTTGTGAAATGATACAAAGTATCATAGTATCACAAGGTGAGTTATATGTTTCGAAAGGGCATCATTTAGTAACCTCTACCTTACATATGAAAGATACAAAGTATCTCGTGTCAAGTGTATGTTATATGCTTCTAAAGAACATCATTTAGTAATCTTAACCTTGATAATACAAGATACAGTGTTATGTGTTGTACTTGAATTCTTCAGTATGTTGTATAGTAGAAAACACTAGATCTTGTGCACATTAATAATAAAATATTGACTCAGAAATCTGTGTGTAATTTGTTTATGTGGATCATAATACCGGTAATTGTCTTGAACTGTCTATGATACTTGAACTTTCACTTTTGTGAATAATAAGAAATCATAAGTTATATTTTAATGAACTGTTATCTCATGTGGATAAAGGTATCTAAGATATAATTTTATAAATATAAATGTGTAAATGATAAAATTAGTTGTAATTTTATTGTATTTTATTTGAATTTCATGAGGTATGTATACTAACAATCAACTTAGACCTTTAATAAATAATTAAGTGCTTATTCTTTCTAATATGATCCCTAAGCAGATAAATTCTTATTCACTTTATGTATTTTCTTTGATTTTATCTTTCTAGTGATTAATAAAATGGTACTTGATATCACTGTTAGATTATGCGTTTTGTATTTTGATTTCTTTTTAACTTTGTGTTTATTTAAGAAATTGTTACCCTTTGGAAATACATTATACTGAATTATCTCAGTTCGTGTTGAACAAACATAGATTTTACAGGTGAAAGATATTTTTATTTTAGACTTGTAAAATAATGGGTTTTAATTTATACTTATCATTTAATTCGCATTTAATATTAATTCTGCGAGTTGACTTAGTCAACTTGCGAATCGAGACTGTTTCTGCGAATCGAGTTTAAGGTATAAAGGGTGGTCAAACGAGTCAACCAATCCACCGAACCCAGTTTGATTTGCGAGTTCACTACAACTCTGCGAGTCCAGACGAAGCGAAACGAGGCGAAACGAGCTTTTCGTTTGACTTTGATTTTACGAAGCAAGGAACGAGTTTTTGAATCCGTAGCTTTTATACAACATTCGATTGCGAACATTTTGAGGTATATTACAACGGATTTCACCGTAAAATTAACGAGAACTCAGAGTTTTTCTAAACTAAGGGTTTCGGTTAATAACTCGATTGATTAACGAACATTTAGGATGTTATTGGACATGAATCTGTAGGGTTTATGTTAAACGAACATTAGTAAATGTAATACAATCGATAGATCATGTTCAAATTAACGGATTAATCGATTTTGAAATTCACCTCGCGACGGACGTTCATTGAACGAGTTGAGATTTCAACTCAACTCGCAAACTTGAACGAAGCGAGTTGAGCTAATTTAGCGAGTTGAGATATTTGCGAGTTGACTAGTTTGGCGAGTTGCCTTGCGAGACGAGATGATCTCATCTCGCCACGCCAGATTTTGTGAAGTCAAATTTTTTTTAAAAAAATAATGTGTGTTTATCCTTTTTATTGTGTCATTTAAATGTTAAGACATTTTAGTAATAACATTTATATAATTGATTCACATTTTGATATCTATTAGACTTACGACTTTTTAGTAATAAGTTAAATATTTATATACGACTTGCGACTATTTTTGTAACAAGTTATATATAAATTGATAAACTAAGATGTTTGATGAATTTTAATTCATAATACATGATAGTTTCCACTAATGTTACTGCATTTTTTTTATGAAGCAATGGCATGGGATTTTCTTCAGCTTATGGATGGATGGATGTATCAGTGTTGATTGCTTCTGCCCAAAAGCATGTTACGACATGCGTCTTCACACCTTCTAGGATTGTCTCCTAGTTGTGGAGTTTTTTGTGCTGTTGGATGTTTTGCGTACTGATACAGTTGCTCAAGCGTCTGATAGTTCATATTTTTTGGGAGACCTTTATTTTGGTCTGGTGGGATACTCTCTTTGTCTTGGATTTTCGCTTTATTGTCCTGGATTTTGGCTTTATTGTCCTGAATCTTGGCTTTATTGCTTTGAATCTTGGATCCCACTCAGTTATTTTGGTTGAGAATTTTACTTCCTAAGAGTATTAGCTTGTGACTTGTTTTGCGAAGGTATTCAGGAAAGCCTGCTCAGGGGGAGATTGTTATCTAATAATGATAGAGAGCAGACTTGTCCTTCAACGACTAGTGAGCAATTTAATCTTTAGGGGAAGTCGACTCAAGTCAAAAGATGAAGTAATATTGGTGAAGTTGTTAGTAAAATAGTGTGTAATATGTGTGATTAGATATTTGTAAAACTTGGATTGAATGTAATAACTTTATTTATTCAATGAAAGTTTTAAATTTATTAAATCATAAGTTTATTAAATCATAAAGACGATGATCCCAATGCACCGAAAGATGGTGAGCAGACTGGTCCTTCAATGACTAGTCAGCAAGCTATGATTCAGGGGGAGTCTGGTGATGGTGATGATAGAATCGGTACAAGTGCTGATAAAGATGCACCGGTTGATACAGAAGCTGGTAAGACAGCTTAGTATTAGCATAGTGTAGAATATTGTCTGTAACATTCTGTACTGAATAATTGTAACTTAATTATTATGTTTAATATATTCGACTTAATGTTAGTATTTTTTTAAGTAAAATATATTTTAATAATTTAAGTTAATAAATATGTTAAGATAAAATAGTGATCGAAAGTCTTCTGACTCAATGAGTAGTCAAGCGGCGTGTTCCGATTATTTTTCGGCGGTCAAAATTTTATAATAACATATGCATTTTAGACTTGAGAGTTTATAACTAACAAGTTAAAAATGTATTTGATTAACTAGACAAATGATATATAATTTAAAAGTTATGCTGATAATAAGTTAAGATCAATTAACTTAGAAATTATATAAGATAATTAATAGTAAATTTAAATGTTTGGTGATTTTTCACAATACATTAGAATTTAAAATTAATTATTATTTGTTAAGTATTGTATAAGACTTTAGAGAATCTTAGATTGATTCAGGGTAATCAATAAAAGGTTTTTATAAGTTATATATATATATTGCGTTTAAATTGAAGGTTTAAATTATACAAAAGAGTTGATAAAGAAATTCTTGGATTAATTCAGGGAAATTAGTAAAGAATTTAAATTATTAATATTGATTTGTATATGTGGTTTTTCTCTAGGATTTGAGATGCTTGATCTATCTGATTTAGAAGAAGATATTGTTGACGAGATAGATGAAGAAATAGATTTTGATCTTGAGGATGGAGAATTTCTACCACCTGCTGATTGGACTGCTGTTTCTGAGATTGTGCAAGACATAGGTGTAGATCCAGATGCAAATGTTGATGAACACCATGTAAGCCCATCTAGAACAGAAGTTGTTATTGAAAATGAGCAAGGTCCAACAGTGGTTGATATCGATGAAGATATTGAAGACTCAACCTCGGAAGATGAAGCAGAAGAGATAGTCTTTACAAATAATCCTGCAGTACAATATCGGAAACTTCCAAAACAGAAGAAGAAGATTGGAATTTCTGAAATTGATATGACAAAGAAACGCGTACCGCGTAAAGGGATTATTGGCTGGTACTTTGACTCTGAACTGAAGCTTTTTGCAATTAAAAGATATGATGGAGTTCAATACTTTGAAAGAAAGCTGGCAGTTTTTAGTTCTTTACCACGTTATGAAATACGTGATTTGGCTAGATTAGAGATCAACAACCCAAGTCGTGATGATTATGCTAATCGTGTTGAACGAATTATTAGACATGAGGTTGGTACAAATAAATTTGAGATGATAAAGCCAAGAAAGGGAAAGACTGTGAAACTACAGGAGAAAAGTCAAAGGACTGGAAGAAGAAGAAGAAAAAAGATTTATCCAGCTGTTAAATGTGTGCAGCAGATTCCATTGAAGACAATGCCACAGGATATTTTAGGAAATATGAAGAGTTGGCACGTGGATTCAAAGACTGGAGAAGCTGTTATGGTTGAAGCTGATGATGAGGTTGAAGGTGGTGAAAGAGAAATCTTCAGAGTTTATGACCATCGACACCTGATGAATATGTCGAGAAAGGATCTGTTAAAGTTAAAAGAGAACAGAATTTTGACGACTATCGAATGGGCTGATTTAGGGAGAGATTATCAAATGATGGTTAAAACTTGTATCAAGATGAAGATTTATCCAGGAAGCAAGATTTACAAATAAAGACCAAAGACAATTAAAAGATAAAGATACTAGAGCTATTGTCAAGGGGGAGTCTGTTGGGACATAGATTGTGACAACAGATCTAGCTTGAAATATGACTAGTGTAATTATGATTGTATTGATATATTGGTTTATATTTGTAAACGCATATTCGTTTTGTTATTAATATTTCATATTAAAGATAGACGAAATAACGTATTTATTATACGTTTGTTGCGAAGCGAGTCGAGATCTCAGGTCGCAGCAAGGTGAGCTGCGAGATGAGAACTGAACTCGTTATGGCTAAGCTGGGCTTGGGCTAAGCGAGGCGAGTTGGGCTGAACTCGCAGGCCCATGCGAGCCGAGCCGAGACAACATATATAAACGATTTTGTTTATACAAAATCGTTAACTTTTGCACAGAAAAAAAGAACATTTTTATCATCTGTGAACTCAACAAACCCAGAGAAAACATAACCTACGGCTAGACTTTGACGATTCATCGTATAAAGTTAAGTCTTATTAAACGCAATTATGAATTTACTCGTTATTAGTAAGATAACATCGTATTGAGGGATTCCGCACCTTAATACTACAGATAACGAAGTTATCGATCCTAGAACTAGGGACTTACAAGTACATCGGGTGACATGCATAAAATAGAATTTTAACGTTTATCTTGGATGTGTCAGTAGATTTATCTGACATGTTGATAACAGTTTTTATAAACATTTTCTTTATCATACTCTTTGAGATCTCTTTGAGATCTCTTAAGAAGCCTAATAATTAATTGTCTATTTCAAGTGGTACAACATCATTAGATGTATGACAAAAGTCTTAATTTCTTACTTATACTAGACATGTTTTCGTTGAAAGAAGTTTATTTGATATCATTTGGGGGTATATATTGACAGTTTCCTCTGTTATATGTAAGTATAGACCTGGTTTCTGTTAATATATACTTAAAAATTAAGCAAACACAAGTCAAAGTACTTGCAAAGTCTTTAAAATTAAGATACCTTACAAGGTCGCCAAAATGGTTTGACCAAGTCTGGTTTTGCTTAAACCCGAATCAAGCTATGTTGCTCTGTTGTATGTAAGTACAGACCTGTCACCGCTGACTTGATTCTTAAATTTGATTTTCTTATATTCTCTCTGTAAATGGAAACATGGTCTATATCTTAAGTTAGATGTATATCTATGGTGGGGACCACAGCGAAATGTACATACCAATAATAATAAAATTACCTCCTAGATGTGAGTATAACATGTTTAAAGTAGACAAATATACTAATAATCATTTTGAAATAATTTTTATAAAAAGTGTTCTTAGCATGTCAGGTAAATTTAAAGTGGACAAATATACTGATAATCGAAATAACACTTACTGTTCCTAATAAATGCATGTTACTCCGATATGATCCCTAACCAGATTATATCAACTCCGTCACCAAAAAGAATGTGTTAATTTTCTTTTTGTAAATTTGCACTCCTTTATGTGTTCTTATTTTTCTCTAAGTTAGTTTAATTTTCTGCTTTTATCCAAGTTATAGTTACCTCTTTCACATTTGAGTACCGAAATTACAACGCAAAAATCGATAAAATCGCAAACTTTTCACTAAAAGTGACCTGTTGCGTCACTTCATAAGTGACGCTACCAGTGACGCATACGATATTGCGTCACTTCCACTAGTGACGCTTTAAGTGTCGGGGTAAGCTACGCTACAAGTGCCGGGTTGAGTGACGCATACTAGGGTTTTCGTATAAATACCCTTTCCAACGACACTCAACCTCACCACTTTTCAAATTCACATAGCGTCACTTTCTCTGACATACCGTCACTCATTGTGTCCCTGCGTCACTTACTCTGTGCGATTTTTGTTGATCTGTTCGTGATTTATCAAGTTTGGTTGCGCATTCCATCGTCATATTCTTGTTCCCCTCATTCACACGACTAGTTTGGTACTAATTTTAACCTCTATCTTTCTGTATTCATGTTTTAATTACGAATTAGGGTTACGGGATTTGGGTTTCTTCGAAATCTCACGATTTGGGGTTTAATTTGTTAATGTTTTTCGTTAATACTTTGTGTGTTACACTCGTTTTTATCATGGGTACATTGTGGTAACTTCGATTTTCAAAACCCCCAAATTTGGTTTCGGGGTATGAACAGTGACACGATGATCTTCATCGTTGCGTCACTTACCTTAAGTGACGCTACTTGGTAATTTAGAATCCATACCGTCACTTCATCAGTGACACTTATTATTGCGTCACTTCTTAAGTGACTCTCTTAGTGACACATGTACTTGTATTATCTGTTAGTCCGTCACTCATCTTAGTGACGCACATTTATACCGTCACTTCCTAAGTGACTCACTTAGGATACCGTCACTCTGTTAAATGCCGCATACTGTTGACCCGACACTTCTTAAGTGTCGTATATAATGACGCATGATTTGGCAACGTCACTTACACCAGTGACGCATGATAGCGTCACTTACCATAAGTGACGCTATACTTAATTTCTGATTTTGAGCACTGTTTTCTGCGACACTTCCTAAGTGTCGGTAGTGGCTATGCGTCACTTCCTAAGTGATGCCTAAATCAGAATTTCGTTTTTTAGGTTGTGCGTGTTCGTGCTAATTCTATAACGTTTGTGGTTATTTTTGTTTCGTATTTTAGCTTACAGATGGCTGATCTACAAAATTACTATCGTCTCACTAACACACGTCACAATATCACAGCGTTCTTGGAGTCAACACATGCCAACTCGGCTCCTTTTCGGCCTATGATCGAGTTCCTCCGCCGATCGAGAATTCATAATGCTATTACTGCATCTACTCCGGTTTATATGAATCAGGTTGAAGAATTCTACGATCATGCGTTCATTCGGACTCAGGGTGATGTCCCGAGGATTGTCTCAAAGATGTTTGGTGAAGAAATTGAGATCACCGCATGGGCTATCTACGGGGGACTTCAACGCATGGCCTATCTGGCAAATCAGCTTTCTGATTTTCGCAAGCAATATCTCTGCAGGGTTTGGAGGTATTTATGTCATATTGTAACTGTTTGCTTATCTCCGAGGAAGGGAGGATACGACACCGCCAGTCATCTGACGTAATCTCTTATGTTGGCCTTAATCTACAACAAGCCGTATAACTTCAGCGGTTATATATTTGGCAACATGGTTGAGAATATCCTAGCTGGAAAGGATAAGTGGCTGCAATATCCAAGGTTTGTGCAGCTGTTGTTGAATGAGTTAAATCTTGAGATTGCCCAAGATCAGCGATCCCTCTTGGTGCCAACACCAATGCTTCTTCGAGTCTTCAACGACTGCAAATTAGTGCCAAAGGGTGAACAAATTTTGGCGGATCGTTAACTATTCGGGCACATAGTCAATGAAAACTATGTTGCGCCGATCAATGATGGTTTTGAGGATGATGTGATTCCTCCGGTCAATGAGGATGACCTGGTTGACACTGAGATAGCTCAGGATTTGGACGATATTGATCGTGTTGACCAGGTTGATGATGATTCTGATGATGGTGGGCCCACATCACCCGATTCTGAGGGTGACGTGCCCCCACAAACTGCTTTGGACGGGATTCAACTGGCTGATCCTCGACGCTTTAAGCATATCTTGAGACGGATTTCTGCTGGTAGGGTTCACGTCCCGAGGTATCCAGGAAAACGTCCTGCTGGGTCTTCTCCTTCGTATGCTGATTTACCTCTTCGAAGATGCCAGAGGACCACTGTTGTGATCGAGGAACCAACTCCGCATACTTCTCAGTGACCACAACCTCCACCACCGTTTGACATGCCATCGTTTCATATGCTACTTGCTCAGATGGAGCTTTTGTCGAAATGATTTGACGATGAACAGGCTATTATTGCAGCTCAGGCCTCCCAGATAAAGGATTTGGAGCTCAAAGCTGCTGAGGTTGACAATCTCCAGCTTCAAGTGACGAATCGGTCGTCTAGGGTTTTAGAATTGGAGTCAGTCATAATTGTTTCGGGGGAGGATATTCCCAGGGAGTTAGAAACGAATGTAACTCCTCCCCCAGAACCATAAAATGTACAATCTTCAGATATTAATGAAAATATTGCTTTAGATTACTTCGTTGATGTTCCGGGACAACCAACTCCGATTGCAGCCGATTATTCAAATGTCAATCTGACATATTTGCAGAGTTTGGTTAATCAATTTGATGAAGTAGATAGATCTTTTGATCCCGATGATATAGAAATGGACGCAGAGGTTCCAGGGTCGGATGAGGCATATATGGATAATCCAAATCAAGAACCAGCGCCTGAACGTGAACTGGAGCCAGTGTTACGACAACCTACTCAAGCATATAACTTTGATGCTCCGGTTATTGAGACAGATTCTTCTGAGGATGAGGCAGAACCTGCAATGGAACAACCTACTGATGAATCAGTTCTTGTGTCTACATCTTCAGGAAGTTCAAAACCACAAGTGGTATACAAATCTATTGCACCTGATTTGAAGATTTGTAAAACTTATCTAGTTAAAGGTGAATTGACTGGTTTGATTAGAAGCTGGAAATTTGATGTTGATAACTTTCTTATTTTGATCAAGAGAAGCGATGGCGTGCAATACTTCAAGCCTAGATTCAATCATATCAGCACATTGCCAAAGGTCGAACTTAATCATCTTTCTCAGTTAAATATTGTAAATCATTCTGAAGATACTCGAGGAGTTCTCTTTCAGAAAATTTTGAGAAAAGATATCTACAGCAAGAAATATATGTGGATTAGACCAGAGCTGGGAGTTCGGTATTCATACAAGAAAAAGATTGATCTGAGAACTCAACAACCGATTGTGAAATATCATTATCCACCAGCTGCTAGTCTCAAGACTGTTCCCCTACAAGAGTTACCACTGGATTTCTTACGAGATTTAAAGTATTGGTGGTTTAACTCTGTCACTCAAGAAGCTGTAATTGAATATTCTACCAAGACTGCTGTGGTACAAACACAGGATAAATGGGGAGAATGGCCAATCAAGGAGTTTGTGGGAAAGTCTGTTCGAGTTTTTGATCCGATTAGCCTAATAAATCTGACAAAGAAAGATTTGAAAGCTCTCTACAAGAATAAATTTCAGTATAATCAAGTTGATTTAGAGGAAGCTTCAAAGTTTACAAGGGTAGTCGAGATTTGTTTGAAAGTGGGAATACATGCTGGAGGAACATTCCCAGAAGGTTGGTGCTAATTAAAGTTTTGAAGTTTAAAGATTTTGAAGACCAAGCTGAAGACACGGGGGAATTTGTTGATGCATATCAGTTTGTCTGTCAGTTGGTCTATTGAGTTGTAAAAGTGTCGTTAGTCGTTTAATAGAAATATAGATTTTGTATGATGCGACACTTAAGTTTTAGTTTAGGCGACACTTGCCTTAGTGACGCATAGCGACACTTAGGTAAGTGACGCATGAAGGCGGCCACATGCGTCACTGGCCAAGTGACGCATGTCTGCTGATTGTGTTTTAGTATAAATAGAACCTACGGGTTTTTGGCTAGGGTTGACGAAACCCTAGCACCATTTGTCGACTAAACTAATCTGTAATTAAGTTCCAATACGTTATTCAAGCTAATAAACTCGTTTACTTTGTTCAATTGATTGTTTTGGTTTAGCTTTATTAGTGATTTGTGTAATTGATTGTTTCCGCCATTCAATTGCTGTCGATCATCACTTAGATCCATCGCATAGGGCACTCACAAATATAAAATTGTATCTTTTATATACAAGGTAGAGGTTACTAAATGATGTTCTTTAGATAACATATAACATACACTTGTATTTTAAATTTAGAGAAACATCAAACCTATGATGAAATTATTAGTGGCCCTAGTCTATACTCACGTACAACAGATGCACCCTTAGTATTAACAACATAGGGTTGAGACTATTGGTCTAACTAAAAGCTTCAGGTATGTACTCACGTACAACAGAGAAATCATTAGTTAAGCTAATAACCATATTTAAATACTATTTGTAAAATTTTATGCAACTATTAACATATAATAACAGTGTATGGCGAAACTATCATTCAACATTTAAGACTTATATCATATGTCATACAACAAATCAAATAAACAAGAAAATTAAAACTTCTTAAATACTCAGAAATCATATCATATATTGCCTAGCAGTACATCATATAATGAAGCTGTCTAGACTTAAGTTATTCCTAAAAAGTTATTCAAAAAAATCAAATTATAACATGTGGAATAAGGTGTATAATAATAATATAAATATAAGTAAAGGCCTGTCATCTATATTAACCTACTAACACATCAAACTTAGGACTTACAGTTATTATTATTTTGCTTATTCTCCTAATGTACTATTATTTCCCATATTTTTAGCCAACAAAAACTTAAACATTTTTTAAATTGTATTATTTTTGTATTCTTAATGGAGGCGATTCCCCTCAGGTAACAAGCAAGTAAATGCCATACGCCCTCACGTTTTTTTTTTAAATAATAAATTTACTATTACATAAATACCCTTGAAAGACTAATCACTCTGGATTTCTCATTCCGTTTAGTTGAACCAATGTCTCAAATCGAGCCCTGTCGAACACCTTGGTGTAAAGGTCTGCTAAATTATCCAAAGATGGAACCTTAACTAAAAGTATCAATTTCTCCTTAGCACAGTCTCTAATGAAATGATGTCGAATATCAATGTGCTTTGTTTTACTATGCTTCATCGGATTGTTGGTTATAGAGATCATCGATTCATTATCGATAATCATAGGAGTGTCGGTAATATTTAACCCGTAATCCCTTAGTTTCTACTGAATCCATAACACTTGAGAACGAAAGCTGCCAGCTGCAACATGCTCAGATTCACGGGTGAAAATGGCTACTGAGCTTTGATTCTTGCACTGCTAAGATACGAGTCTTCCTCCTAAGAATTGACATCCTCTGGTAGTAGACTTTCTATTCTGATTGCATCCACCATAATCCGAATCTGTATAAGCTACAAAATCTAAGTCTCCTTCAATCGGATACCAAAGTCCTAGCTTTGGCTTCCCTTTGAGGTAACGAAAGATTCGTTTTACAGCTTGCATATGTGACTCTTTCGGAATAGCATGATATCTTGGACAAATACAAACAGAAAACATAATGTCAGGCCTAGATGCTGTCATATACATTAGTGATCCAATCATGGCCCTATTTAGAGTAGGATCTACATCCTGATCACTCGATGTATCATGATCATGTCCATGATTTTCTGGAATAGGAGTTTTGTAGATACGAGATTCATCCATCTTGAAACGTTCTAGTAACTCATATGTATACATAGATTGATGAATATAGAATCCATCTTTCTTATGGTCAACTTGTAACCCTAAGAAAAAGTTCAATTCTCCCATAGCTGACATCTCAAACTTGCTCTTCATAACTTGTTCAAATTCTTTAAACATCTTATCATTAGTTGACCCAAAGATAATGTCATCGGCATACACTTGAACATTAGAAAGTCTTTCTTCTTCCATTTTACAAAAAGTATACTATCAATTGCTCATCTTGTAAACCCATTCTCAAGTAGATGCATTGATAGTGTCTCATACCACATCCTTGGTGCTTGATGTAATCCATATAGAGCCTTATCTAAACGATATACTCTATCCGGATAATTAGGATCAGTACACCCTGGTGGTTGAGTAACTTACACCACTTCTTTAACTTTGTCATTCAAAAAGGCACGCTGATAAACCTTTATACTTTGGAATGTTGCAAATGCTAAGAATATCCTAATTGCTTCAAGTCTAGCTGCTGGTGCAAATACTTCATTGTAATCAATTCCTTCTTGTTGATTAAACCCTTGAACAACTAAACGGGCTTTACTGCGAGACACGATTCCCAGATCGTCTCTCTTACACTTATATACCCATCTAGTTCTGATTGAATATACACCAGCGGGTAAATCAACCAATTCCTAAACTTGTAACTTAGAAAACTGGGTTAACACCTCTTGCATTGCTTCTACCCACGAATTCTCTTTCAAAGCCATTTGAACATATTTAGGCTCGACTTATGAGATAAAGCACGAATAAAGACATTGATTAGTAATCCCATTCTCTTTCATCTCGACATACAAGCTAGAGTACTCAGATGTACTAACTGTAGCTTGACTCCTAGTTAACATGGGAACCTCTAGATTACAGATGATATTTTCTACTGGATGATTCTTACTAGTTTGAGATACCATAATCGGTTTAACCTATATATCATCTTCTAGATTAGTGCCGATTTCCTCCAAAGGTGGTATATCCTCATCAGTACTGTCAAAGTTATCAGTAGATATTCTTAACTGCCTTAACGAAGTAAGAATATGATCCACTATCCTTTGCGTAGCAATAGATAGCTCATCTTCCTCTTGAGGTATTTCCACTGACGGTTGCTTTGAGGCACTAGTAGATGCTCCCAAAGACTTAGTAGTTCTGATTTTTGAATATGGAACATTCGATGTTTGAGAGGGGCCAGTATCCTCATCTCCAAATAATACATGTTCATCAATTCCTGAATCAACTACATAGTCATTAAGAGGGACATTGAATGATTTGAATAGATCAAAATAATCAAACTGCCAATCTATTCCCTTATGAGTGTCAGTGTGTATTTTGTGACCTCAATGTTATAAACAGTTTCCACATGACCTATGACTTTATTAAAGACACGTTTATATGGTAAAATTAGGTACATAACCTAGGAAGTATCTTTCGTCAGCCTTCTCACCAAATTTAGGTTGAGCGCTAGTCTTTAGTAAAGTACATGACACTCCAAAGGGTTCAAATCCCTTCAAGTTGGGTTTCTTAATGTTCAAAAGTTCATAACACGTCTTGTTTTGTCTTTTAACCATAAGAACCCTATTTAGAACATGACATGTTGTACTCACTGCTTCTGCCCTAAAAATGATCAGAAGCTTTGAGTCTGCAAGCATTGTTCTGGCTGCTTCAATCAACGTTCTATTCTTCCTTTTAGAAACAGCATTTTGATGAGGTTCATAAGGTGCACTGAATTGATGTTGAATCCTTTTGCTTAAGCAATAGACATTGAACGTTGAATTCTTGAACTCTGTTCTATTGTCACTATGAATTCACTTAACTCGTGTTCTATAGACATTCTCTATTAAATCTACGAACTCCATGAATATACTGGGAGTTTCATCCTTAGATCCCAAAAAGAATACCCAAGAGAATGTAGAGTAATCATCTATGACAACTAAAAAGTACCATTTGCCGCCTAGACTTCTTTTGCTTATTGGGCCAAAGAGATCCATATGCAGTAATTGAAATGGCAATGAGATTGAGTTTTCAGTCTTAGACTTGTGTGGCTTTTTTTTTTCCATTCAAGCAAGGAACACACTTGTCTTCAGACTCGAAAAGCTTTTATGGTACACCCAGAACTAAACCATTTTTGGTTATAAAATTCATTTTTCTAAAGTTCAATCCTCCTATGCCATAGCAAAGAATCTGCTTCAGAAGCCTTGGATAATAGGCATGTTGACTCCATTGAATAATTAGTAACACCCATGTTTATGGCATAAATGTCCTTCTTCCTTGGAGTCCTCATCAATATCCATTTCTCAGGAATTACAAAACCAGGCTTCAGGACTAAGGCCTCTGCATCATTGAAATGTACAGGATAACCTTTATCACAGATTTGGGAAACACTCATTAGGTTGTGAACTAGTTGTTCAACATAGTTCACATCCTCAAGATTCAAAGTTCCATTTGAAACTTTTCCTTTCCTAGTAATCACTCCTTCTTTATCTCCAACGAAATTAACTCACTGCTTCAAACAACCTTTGATGTCCTTCAGTAGACTTCTTTCTCCTGTCATGTGTCTCGAGCATCCACTGTCTACATACTAACAGCTATCCTTGTTCACATCTGCTCCTGCACATGACACAAGTACACAATCAGTTTTCAAGAGGGACCCAAGCCATTACGGTCTTGGTTTGTCCCTTATCATCAACAAATTTGACTTCTTTAAAATAACTATTCTTCCCATCAGGAGCTTTGGTTACTTTCGAAGGAGTTTGAGTTTGTGGACGATGATTAGTCTTAAGAGGAGAATTAGAGGAGAACCTCCTAGACGTTGAACTGTGGGTACTTGTAAGTCCCCTATACGTGGATCTCAACGGAACAAGTCAATCCAATTGTTTGCGGAATCAACAATTAGATAATGAACACAACTAAACGAATAATCAAATGCAATATTAATCAAACCTAACGTTATATTATTGATTATAATCGATCAGTTTACAAAGGATTTCGACAAATTGCGTTTAGGGTTTTTCGTCAACCCTAAAACTGAATAAGTAAAACGTATTTATACTAAACCTGCTGGTTCCTGCGACATTACACACAATGTCGCAGGCCCAGGCCCATGCGACAACAACAATGTCGCAAGCCCAAAACCTGATGTCGCACCTGCGACATTACAGACAATGCCGCAGGAGTCAGGAAACTCAAAACTATTACAAACTCTAACTAGACCAACTGACAAACACACCAAAATGCATCAACAAACTCCCCCGTGTCTTTAGCTTGGTGTTCACAAATTTCTCCAGTTAAGTCCAACCTGCAGGAAACTTTCCTCCTACGTGAATTCCATGAGTCACACAAACTTTTACCACATTCTGAAATTGATCAGCTAATTGTCTGTTGAACTCATTATTTCTGTTAACCCGAATCATATCGTCGAAGAGTCATCTTAAATCCTTTTCATGCAGTTTTATCAGACTCATAAGATCAAAAACTTTGAACGTTGCTTGTCGCAAGTTCCAAATACCTCCGAATTCTAGTCGCGGCTCAGAATCTGGAACAAAAGTAATCACCGCTTCACCAGTATGTGGATCAAGCTCCCATTTAACGAATCTGCTGAGAAAATTATAGGGAACTGGTTCCAAAGGAATTTCTGTCAAACAGTCAGCCAGCGGATAGTGAACTTTTACCAATAGCTTCCATGTTGCTGGATCTAACTTCTTCTTAAAGGTATATCAAGTACCGAGTGTTGGCTTCAATTTGTTGTACCTTTTGGTTCTGACCTCTTGATGCAGTGTTTTCTCGAAAAACTCAGCATATCCATGTTTGAACGGATTGATCATTTTCAATTGAGCTAATCTGTTGATCTCCCCTTGGGTAATGTACTCAATTGATAAAATCTTAACGTGAAGTACTGAACTCCTTCCATCCTTTTTATCATTATCATCTTTCTTTGAACTTTCCAACTTTTAATCAATCCTTTATAATCACCACGAACCTTGTAGAATTGACACTTAACCGGTACAGGTTCTGGATTACGTCCTTCGGGCCACCAATTCTTATTTCTTTCTTTCTTGTCTTCAGCAATTTCATCTTCAGGTACAGAAGATTCAGTTTCTGGTGCTGCTGAATCTGGTGCCGGTATCTCTTGAGCTGGAAGTTCTATTGATGTAGACTCTTGAATAGGCTCTGCACGAGAAGTACTAGGTTCTCCACGAGAAAATTTTACAAGCCCCTCATCTTCACTTGAATCAGTCTCAATAAACGGTGCATCATCATAAACTTCGTCAGAATCTAACTTTTCATCTTCAACTGAAACATCGTCGTCAATGTCAAACACATATTCTGATTCCGTTTCAGTACCAGTTTGATTGACCATTCTCTGAATATATGTCAAATCAGCAAAAGAATAATCAACCGCTAATGGTTTCGGCTGGCCTGGAGTGTCATGAACATTGAAATAATCCAAAACGGGAAAATTTTTATTAATAACATTTTCAATTACAGGAGTTGGAGTTACAGACTCTGGTCCTATTGATAAGCATCAAATAGATACTATATTTTATAGTAATTTATCCCTATATTTATATACATTTTAGTGCATTTATATGATTTTAGATAATTATTTTGTTAATATTTGCATAGATGTATTTTAAAGTGGAGATTGAAGAAAAGGAACGAAAACAAGGCAAAGATTGAAGAAAAAGAAGATTAAATGAAGACTCGAAGAAAATGTATCTTAAACCTTGAAGAAATGAAGAAGATGGCTCAAAAGTGGAGTGATAACATCAATTAAGTGTTTTAAATGAAGCTTGGATGAAAGAAGCGGAAATTCGATCAAAAACTGAAGAAAAGTGTAAATGCTGAATTTTCTGCGCGCTGTTAGTATTTTGAACATAACTCTCTCATACAGAGTCCAAATGAGTTGATTCAACTTGGAGAATTTAGCTAACACATAGGGCTACAACAAATCAAAAATTCAGATTATTTGGAGAAAAACTCAACCGCCGGTTGGGCATTTCAACCGGCGGTTGGATCAAAAATCTGGAATATTCAAAGAACGAGGTGTTGTACTTGGAGATACCCAACCGCCGATTGGAGCCTTCCAACCGCCGGTTGGGACCAATTTTCAGCTATTATAAATAGGAAACTCATTCTAGCTTCAAGGGATATACCAAAAACGATTCTAAGAATACAAAGTCAAAAGTTAAGGTTTAAGGTCGACTTTAGGTGCGAATTTGGAGGCTAAGGAGCTAGGGTTTGAAGGTTTTCAACCCTAGGAAAAGCTAGTTCGTCAATTGGTTTGGTTTCTTTATCTTTGTAGCTTCACTAACCTTTTGGGTTACTATGGATATTGTTTATTTGAATTAATTGCTTGTTAGATTTTCATTATGAATGTTTAAATGTATGTTTATTATGTTTATTATATGAATTATATGTTTATGTTGGAACTATATTATTGAATATTATTATGCAGGAATTATGTGTTATATTATGTTAATGATCATAATTAACTGATTTATAGATAAACTCACTAACCTTTTGGGTTTTTAAATTAAGTGATTATGTTTTATTAGATGTTAAGTAGCATTCTAATTCAACCGACACTAAAATTGCATCAATAATATGTTGATAGATCTTAATAAATAGTGATACTTTACATAACCGTTGACTGTATTGCTATATGAGAATTGTCATAACCTTTAAGGTTTTCTACATTAGTAAATCACAATAATAATAGCCAACACACAAATAGACATAAGTTGATATAATAAGTTTAATAAATAATAGTTTAAATAGTCATAATCTTCTATCCAATTTAGTATTCTTAAAATTGTTTCTTTAAACTTATCTATTAAAGAATTGGTATCAATTATACATATGTTCGATCGGAACTAAAACGTCCCCCCTATCTTATATATTATTGTATATTATTGTTAAGTTGTATATTGATTGTAATAATTGTAATTAGAATAAATAAATAGTTAGTTATAGATTAAATCACGTTCCCTGTGTTCGAATCTGGACTTACTTATAAAACTATATTCTA
Source organism: Pseudognaphalium luteoalbum (assembly GCA_963422505.1). Lineage (NCBI taxonomy): Eukaryota > Viridiplantae > Streptophyta > Magnoliopsida > Asterales > Asteraceae > Pseudognaphalium > Pseudognaphalium luteoalbum. Next base: position 89,052,091 of record OY730197.1, read on the forward strand.
TGATCAGGATAACACTTGTCTGAATTGTGTGATAGTATTATTTAGTATTTCCTTAATTAAAACTTGTGATTATAATTGCCTATACTTAGCACACATCAAGTTTTTGGCGCCGCTGTCGGGGAGCGGTGTATTTTAATTAAAACTAATTATTTTCCTTGTATAATTTTTATATCTAATACTTTGCGAAATCAATAAGAAATATCGGCTTACCCATTGAGAATACTGACAAAAACAAAGGTATAAGGAGAGTAAAGCCCTATCTCATTGATTTATCATATAAGAGGTAAGGTGCTTCTCGAAAGAAATAGGTTTTTAATAAGCTTCGCGCTGACCTATTTCTCCGCTTTTGTGTACTATCTTTGGAGCTACCGAGATCTATTGACTAGCTTTGTAGAAGAAATTTAACAAACTAACGTAAAAAAAAAATCGTTTGTATAACAACTAACTTGCATACTAATTAAACCATTTCTAAGGTTGGGTTGGGTATTCTTTTTCAATCATTTAATTTTGAATGTGTTTTATTATTAGATTATTGTGATTAGTCTACACCAACCTGATTCTAACATATCTGGATCTATCAATTTTTATTTAGTTTTTATTATCTTTTCTTTTCTACTCTTTTTCTTTTTCTCTTAGTTTATCAGGTATGTACCAATCCATGAATAATATTCCATTAATTTCTCAAAACTCGAGAAACTATCATATGAATGAAGATATTGCCAACATGACGATTGAGGAGTATATGAAAAGATTTCCTTATGATGTTTTCACAAGTTTATCCGAACCATCGATTGTGAGAGCTCCACAATTTATGGAAACTCCAAGTAGAAGAACGGAAGAGACCGAAAATCTTGATCACAGTGGAGTAATCTCCATTCAGCAACTTGAAGGGATTAACAACCAAATCGATAAGTATACTCAATTTTCTAAATCCTTATTTTCTAATGAAATTTTTAGTGAATTTAAACAGGAAGAAGATATGGAGATGGATCGGTCAATTTTGCCAAAATTTGATCACTATGATTCTGATGAGGAAATACTCTCGTTACTTGATTGTAATGAAGAGAAAATCGTTGAATTGAGAAACCAAGATGGGGTTATGACAGAAGAAGAATTAATAGCCACTATGGAGCCAGTTATTAATGAAACTTCATCATTACATCCAGAGGTTGAACAATTAGAGGAAAATGATCAAGCAATGGTAAGGATTGGAAACGAAACAGAAAACAGAATTTGCGGTAATCAGATATCAAGCAACATATGGATTAAAACACAGTCAACAGTTGAAATCCAAACGGTGGTTGAGTTGACACAACCAACGATTGAAGTATCTATAAGCACAAATTCATTGTTTTACCAATATGAAGATCCTTTTTGGCACTTCGAACGGAAAGAAAGTTTTTCGCAATTTTTGGAATATCATGGAGCATCTCAGAATGGACATTTACCTGCAATAAACGATAAGTATCTTCGAACTTTACTTTTAATAAATTTACATTTAAATGATATTTATCGATATTACCATCCATGCTTTACACTAAGTGTGGGGAAAGTCACTGGATTTTTAGGTAAGTAAGTTTGGAGTCAAGCTAGTGACTCGAACAAAAACAAGCGCTTCTCGGGAGGCAACCCGTGCTTGTATATTTATGTATAATCATTAGGTAGATTTAGTTTAATTTTTAGTGTGGTTTAATTTAGATTAGTTTTCATTTTTAGTTTGTTCTTAAGAATAGGAATAAGAAACTATAATTATTAGAAAACACTGTTGGAATTTAGATACGTAAATTAAATTAAATAAGGCTAAATAAATAAAATATGATATGAAGGTCGTTATTTTGGAAATTTGCTGCAAGCAACCAACTGGCGGTTGACATTGTTAACCGGCGGTTGGGCTGGTTTCTCAAGGTTTCGGCTAAATTGCTTTTAAATTGGGCTGATTCAAATGGTCTTTTAAATTGAATTTTTTTTTCTACAATTACTTGGGCCTATTTTATGGAATAATGGATGGACTTTTATAATAAATTGGGATTTAAAAGATGAAGATTTGGACCAATTAAGTTTTTTTTTATTACATTGATTAATTACAGTTGGGGCAAAAGATTAAATTTTTAAATTTATCATTTAAAAAAATTTGCCAACTACTATTTTGATCAAATAATGTGCTAATTTTTTTTTTTATGATTTTTAAATGTTGGGGTAGATTTTTAAATAAGCTTACTAATTTGGGTTTTGATTTTTAAATAGAGCTTGTTACAAGATGGATTCTTAACAGATTAGGAGCTTCATTATAATCATGAGATGTAGACTTTAAGATTGTTGGATTAACATGTTAAATATATCTTTGGATCTTTAAAAACATTAAGAGATAAACTATATTTTTAATTGAGCATCCATATCATGATTAAATTTTATTAGGTTATTTGATTTTAAGCACTAGATGATTAAATTGAAATACATAGCTTCAAGGATAATATGCTATAAAATAGAGGTGCTAGTAAATTAGTAGTTACTATAGGCCATTAAGATTAAAATATATAGATTGTTGGTGGATTGGGATATAAATGGACTTATTCAATCGATGGTTGATTATTTCAGCCAGCGGTTGGCTTTATTTGAGGATAACCTACGAACAGTAATGGTTTAGATGTTTACTACATAATTAGCCTAAGTGGAATGACGATAGTGACAGTACTTAATAGTATATGATTATGTGTTTCTTTCCTATTTTTAATATTTTAATTTTTTTTTTGTACTTACTTTAATTTTAATTTTAATTTTTTATTATTTTATTTTTATCTGGTACGTTTAATTTGTTTGTTTTTATTTTAGAATATCATTTCCACTTTTCGAAGTTGGCGAATAGTGGAACTGAACAGTGCATTGCAACTAGTATGGTTGAACAATGCATTGAAATTTTTGGAAATTTAATAAGTTTATCTTATTAAATATGAACTTTGTGGGTATGTTCCCTGGAAACCCTCACGAGACTATAACTCGTCCACTAGAGATACCGAGGAGTTTAAAGGCTTATTGCATACGCTAAATGCAATCGTGATTAACTACGAAAGTGTGGATGTTGTATATTATTTTCAAAGATCAAGGAGACAACCAATTTATTCTAGCTGATGATGAATTCAACAACAGTATTGCCCTAGCCGACGATGATTGCTTCCACAATCAGGGGAGTTTTTCTGTTCTACTTTTTCTTTCCCTTACTCACTTTTGTTTATCAATTTTTATACAATGAGGGCATTGTATAATTTAAGTGTGGGGATAGGGTTCGTAAGAAAAAGAATTTCTTTAATTAATTATTTAAGTTTCTATTGTTCTTAAATTTTATTAAAATTTAAAAATTTAAGTGAATAACTAAGTATTTATTAGTTAGAATACTTTTGTTAAAAGTTTTGTTTTGTATTTAAAAGTTTAGACTTTAATGTGGATTAACTGTTTTGTATATATAACGTAAGCAACTTAACAAGGAATGATATATAGTTACATGATATGATGTACTAATAGGCAATCTATATGAAGATTTCTAGATTTTAAGAAATTAATAAAAATAATTGTATATTATTTTATGATACATAATATGATGTATGACATAAAAGTCTTAATTCTTAGATTTATCATGCGATATTTTTATATATCTTTATACTTATGTGAAGACATTTGGGAGTTTACTAATTGTTTCCTCTGTTGTACGTAAGAACAGACCTGGTCTCTAATTAGTATTCTTAAAATAAAGCAAAAGGAAGAACAAATTCTTTCAAAATTTAAATAAATAAAAATCAAACTAAGTCGCTTTGTTGTACGGCTGTACAGACCCATCACCGCTGGTTTGATTTAAAAATTGCTTTACCTGAATCAAGTTATGTCGCTCTGTTGCATGAAAATGCAGACCTGTCACCAATGTCTTGATTCTTAAAAATGGATTTCATATATTTATGAGGAATATAAAAGAAAATTGCATGATTAAGTTTAAGAGTATATCATATATGGAAATCATAAGTAAAATACATACTAACAATAAAGGTGTATTCAGGAATATGAGTATAGATTGTTTAAAGTGTACAAATATATTAGTAATCATTCATGAGCTATATATTCCACGAATAATAACAATAATTTCTATTTATACATTATAGTTATCCATGTTAATTAAATTATTAAAATTTTTAATTTATGAAACAGGTTTTTAGTATTGGTATTCTGATTTTTAAATATTAGTTTGATGCTTATTTTAAATTTTATTCAGTATTCTACTTGAGGACAAGCAGAACTTAAGTGTGGGGATATTTGATAAGCATCAAATAGATACTATATTTTATAGTAATTTATCCCTATATTTATATACATTTTAGTGCATTTATATGATTTTAGATATTTATTTTGTTAATATTTGCATAGATGTATTTTAAAGTGGAGATTGAAGAAAAGGAACGAAAACAAGGCAAATATTGAAGAAAAAGAAGATTAAATGAAGACTCGAAGAAAATGTAGCTTAAACCTTGAAGAAATGAAGAAGATGGCTCAAAAGTGGAGTGATAACATCAATTAAGTGTTTTAAATGAAGCTTGGATGAAAGAAGCGAAAATTCGATCAAAAACTGAAGAAAAGTGTAAATGCTGAATTTTTTGCGCGCTGTTAGTATTTTGACAATAACTCTCACATACGGAGTCCAAATGAGTTGATTCAACTTGGAGAATTTAGCTAACACATAGGGATACAACATATAAAAAATTCAGATTATTTGGAGAAAAACTCAACCGCCGGTTGGGCATTTCAACCGGCGGTTGGATCAAAAATCTGGAATATTCGAAGAACGAGGTGTTGTACTTGGAGATAAAGTACCCAACCGCCGGTTGGACCTTCCAACCACCGGTTGGGACCAATTTTCAGCTATTATAAATAGGAAACTCATTCTAGCTTCAAGGGATATACCAAAAACGATTCTAAGAATACAAAGTCGAAAGTTAAGGTTTAAGGTCGACTTTAGGTGCGAATTTGGAGGCTAAGGAGCTAGGGTTTGAAGGTTTTCAACCCTAGGAAAAGCTAGTTCGTCAATTGGATTGGTTTCTTTATCCTTGTAGCTTCACTAACCTTTTGGGTTACTATGGATATTATTTATTTGAATTAATTGCTTGTTAGATTTTCATTATGAATGTTTAAATGTATGTTTATTATGTTTATTATATGAATTATATGTTTATGTTAGAACTATATTATTAAATATTATTATGCAAGAATTGTGTGTTATATTATGTTAATGATCATAATTAACTGATTTATAGATAAACTCACTAATCTTTTGGGTTTTTATATTAAGTAATTATGTTTTATTAGATGTTAAGTAGCATTCTAATTCAACCGACCCTGTAATTGCATCAATAATATGTTGATAAATCTTAATAAATAGTGATACTTTACATAACCGTTGACTGTATTGCTATATGAGAATTGTCATAACCTTTGAGGTTTTCTACATTAGTAAATCACAATAATAATAGCCAACACGCAAATAGACATAAGTTGATATAATAAGTTTAATAAATAATAGTTTAAATAGTCATAATCTTCTATCCAATTTAGTATTCTTAAAGTTGTTTCTTTAAACTTATCTATTAAAGAATTGGTATCAATTATACATATGTTCGATCGGAACTAAAATGTCCCCCTATCTTATATATTATTGTATATTATTGTTAAGTTGTATATTGATTGTAATAATTGTAATTGGAATAAATAAATAGTTAGTTATAGATTAAATCACGTTCCCTGTGTTCGAATCTGGACTTACTTATAAAACTATATTCTATGATCAGGATAACACTTGCCTGAATTGTGTGATAGTATTACTTAGTATTTCCTTAATTAAAACTTGTGATTATAATTGCCTATACGTAGCACACATCACCTATTAACTCAACATTGGGTACCCCGGACCCAGACTCCCCCGAGGCAATAGACCTAGACTCCAAAACAGTAACCCTAGTTTGCAACTCTGCGATCAACTTTGACTGAACTTCAATGATTGCAGATTGAGAAGCATTCTGTTCGGCCTATTCCTTCATCTGTTGTTGCATCTTCAGCATGTTTTCCATCATCTGTTGCAGGAATGCAGGAGTAGGCTCAACAACCATTTCTTGTGATGGTTGAGGAGTCGGAACAGTAGACGTGGAAGTACGACGTGCGCGGCGAGGAGATGGTTGAAAATCAGTGTCATCGATATCATCTCCGGCATGGGGACGTTTACCCATGTAGCACTTGCTTGCACGTATACGGCGCTGAATTCTTAAATATCGACGTTTATTCATGTACCCTAATCCGTTCCAATTGTGATGGGTGGGGTACTTCACCATCTGAATCTGTAGGCGTCTCGCCGCCATCCTGCGGTCTCACAAATGCTGAATCAGAAGAAGATGAATCTTCAACCGTATGTTGTGAACCAGAAGCTTAGCGTTCATCTTCGACACGCCCAAACCGATCTATCTCAGCCAAAACATTTTGAACAGGCACATTCTCATCCTGAACCTGTACCTCCACAAACTGCTCTTGAGGTAGTTGCTGAGGAGGAGCATCCATATATTGAGGATGAGGAGGTGGTACATAATTCTCATCAATAACTGCACCAAATAAAGGAGTATCCGGTGGTGCCTGAACCCCTTTTTCTTGAGCGGAGCAGACCACAAAGATACGTGTGACACCCGACAAATTAGGGCTAGTTATTAGTTTCTAATCATCTGCTAATACATGAAATTAGTGCTGGATTAGGCTAATTGTATGTATCAATATATATATATATATATATATATATTGGAATATATATACACGTACGCGATTATGTTCAATCGTGCATTTTCTTATCGGGTGGATCCCGATACATTAATACGGACGTTGGTGAACTCAATTTATTAAATAATATGAAATTATTTGATAAACATACTTATTTCCAAATATTATTGCGATAATATTTCATAAGCATTTTGTATTTTATATAATGCACAGAAACGACCAAAAACGCGTAAAACGCGTCCGAAAATCAAATAAACGTCAAAATATATTTTATAAATTAATATATATCATTTTGGATGGTAAGTATTTACTTGAAGTATCGTATTTCAAACCGATAACAAAAACGTTTGATTTAAACATCACGCGATTTATTAATCGTAACACGACTCCGCGAACCACTACCGACACATCACAATGACATTTTTATAAATGTTTCTAAGTAATAATAAGTATTACTCCAAGTTAAAAATATCGAACTTTAATCGTTATTTAAAATACCTACGTATAACATTAAACATCTAATTATACGTTTGAACGAACGGGTAAATGAGTATCACGAGTAACGTAACTTTGGGGAACAAGATTTAACACACCCATACCCATGGGACCCACCCAAATCTGCAGAAAATGCAGCCAAAGTATGGTCTCCCATACTTGTTGATTCTTTTACATACATACTACACACCATACCTTCCACGCTCCACTTTCCTCTCATTTCTCTCTCTAACCTTCCCTCCTCTCTCTAGAAATGACCAGAGGTCAGTCACCACACCACCCTCACTCCACCACAAGTCCACCACCATAGTGCCACAACGAGCCACCACGCCGGAATTCAAGAAAACACAGAATAAGAGCACACAACGTCTTTTCTTCCTCTCTTTATCATCTCTATAGGACCTCTTTTTCATTTGATAATTTTACTTATAACATATTTATTAACGTGTCTAGTTGCTCATTTAACAAGATTATGTCCAAAATATAAACTAAAACTCATTTTTCATGAACTTATATTCACACTGCTTTCTGTCCAGAAAAATGGTCAACTTCCACAATTTTTATTAAATACATATCTTGACTAAAATGGACGTTTCTTAAGCCTAAAATGTAGTTCGTGATGTTAGCTTTCCAACGACACCAATTTTGGAATATATCAACTTTGTTTACTATTTTAAAACAATATTTCCGTTAAGGTGCGCATTACTGTTCTAGCGGACAGAAACATCCGCCTCCTTCTCGAGACCATATCTCGAGTTCTAAATTGAATCAACACATGAATCACCTACCAACATCTTCGTATGAATGTCCTCTACAAAAAGTTGTACTATGGCATTTTCCAGAAATACACGGATTTCCGTGTACAACCCAATCTTTGAATAAATGTCAGTTTTGAACCAAAACCGACCACTCTTCATGATTATTTTTGTTAAAAATAGTAAATGGACATATAAAAATACCATAAAGTGCAAAAATGAACTATACATATATGAGGACATGTGTAATTTTTGGTTAGGTATAAATTGGATTAGAAATGGTCCAAATCGGGAGGTTTATCTAGTTCAAAATCTGGAAAAAATGAATACTAAGGACTGTTTTGGTCATTTTACAAAACCGACACTTTGGGCCAACCATAAAATGTAACGACAACTTTATAAAGCTTATTTAACATATTTAAGACTTCCCTAAAAGTTTCAGGTCAAACCAAACACGTTTGACCAAGTCAACGAAAACGAACACTTAAACGAAATCGGAAATCACACCTGTGACAATGCAATTGTCGCATGAACAGTGTCCGAGAATACCCCATTGTCGCACAAGCCTTTTATATCTGCAACAATACCATTGTCGCATACCCTATTGTCGGAATCGATTTTCAGATTAATTGTGGCCTTTGACTTTCTTTGACTCACGGACTAAATGGATTGTCGGATCATTTGGACTGTCGGACTCACTTTTGGAAAATTCCACTTTTATAATTCTAAGTTTCGAGACTCTACACTTTCGGACCATAAATTTGTCACACATATATATGTATATACATATACCTTAGTGAACCCTAAAGCTTAAACGCCGAGAACAATAATATTACAAGAGTATTATGAACCAACTTGACATAAGACAACTAAAATGATATTTGCGAAACATTATTACAAGCTTCACCAACAGGCCACACATGTTTTTAATTAAACTCAAACCAACGAATACGCACTTGGACATAACTAGTTGTTGGGATAACTAGCATGGACGGTCTTTTGAGACGTCTACATATACTTATAACCATCGCGTGCCGTGGACACCCTCAGGTTACAAGTCTTCGGAAAACATCACCTTGTGCAACATCATACTTGCTTGATAGCAACACACCAGACTCAGGTGAGTCTCATAGCCCCTCATTTTACTGTTTTTAACCCAGGGGTGGGAATACATACTCGTTTTGTTTTACATGTGGACATGAGTACTAAACCTCGATATATACTGCATGAGTTGTTTTGCTAATCATTTAAAGCCCTCCACTACATAGTTTGTTTATATGGATTTAGCGCGATTGTTAGTGTATGGTACCATATGGGATTGACAATCCCCGTCCGGGTTAGCACGCACTAACTGGTCAAATGGACGCTTTAGCATTTGTTTATACGAGTGTAGATTAGGCACTCGCAGGGAGGCACCCTCGCTCAGGCACTTGGTTGTGATCCTAACACCTCAGTTAAGCTCAAACTATGGGCTCATGGCAGTGATATACATCTATTTTATTTGCTTGGTTGCAAATCATTATATTAAATCTCATGGTTCACACATCATGTTTATCTATACAAACCTGTGAGCTCACCAGCTTTTAGCTGACATTTTAGTATGTATTCTCAGGTACTCAGCAGTAGTAGATCTGCTCAGGATTATTAGCTCGAGTCGCATACAGACACCAGGAGATTCCCCTGCATTTCTACATTTTGTAAACTAGATATGCCTTAGAATCTCAAAACATTAATTACGAGCTTTTGTAAACATTATTACATTGTAAACATTTATTATATCAATGTAAGCAGTAAACGACGCATATAGAGTCGTTCACTTTATCTTATGTGCTTGTGATATTTGATTAGTCGCGCCCAGACCCGATTCGCTTCCGCACAGTAAATTTGAAGGTGCGACAAATTGGTAGAGCCTAAAGTTATAGTGAACTAGGTTGCATTTAGTGGGCCTAGACTATGACCGTTAGGTAGTATTTCCTTATTAGGTATGACTGGTTCAGGAATTACATCATACGACTTTAATTTAACATAGCCTGATCAACTATGTACAATTAAAGAAAGATGATGTGAGATCTGAAATGGTTATGTTGAACAGGGATACATTAGTTGACTCTGATCACGAGAGAAACCGGACCTATACATGTGTGTGCTAGAAACATTAGGCTATATGATATGTAAATATATCTAGGCCTCACAATACTTACTGAACGCTCTTGCCACAGACATGGCAGACATCCCTCCTCTATCACTGACAGACGCGAACAACGAAACTCAAGCCTACCCAACTGTAGAGGAGTTAACCGCTTTACCCCAAACTTCAACTGAACCTCTCTATTATTTCACTGGGGAGGCAAGAGTCACACGACATCAACGAAGGGGTAACAGTTCAGCTCGAGTTAGCCCTTACCGCACTGGTAACACCATAATCAGGGCGGACTATCCAACTTACCCTCGTAAGTCGGATTGGTAACCCACAACTCTGAACACCTGGAGGTCTGAGGAAGCCATACAGATTCCTGCTGACCCCATGGACATCTCCCCGTATACACAAGAACCCATCCACCATACCGTTCCAGTGCTTGCTGCTCGAGTACACCGTCATGAGGCAACGCTTGAAAGCTTGGAACAAGAACAATACATAGTACAAACACATGGGTTACGCACATCACATGACCGTATTGTTGGACTCTATCTGGAACAAGAAATCATGACACGGAACGTGGATATGATCCACCAACAAGTGATTGATGACAGAAGCGCAGTTGATCTCCAGCAGACGAGACTGGAAGAATGTGAGCTACGCTTACAGGAAGCCGAACAATATGCTCGCATGTTGGAGCAACGCCTAATTATCGTTGAAGATACCGCCTGACAGACCAGTCGACTTGCTGAAGCCATGGAACGTCTTGTCACCCTGATGTCACTAGTGGCTATACGACAAGATTAGTACAGTATCTGTTATGTAATTACTTATCTAAGCCCTTTTTAGTCAGTGTAATTCAACCGGATGTAACCATTCCCGGTACCTTTTGTAAACTCTAAAGTCTGTAATCTTTTGAACTCATACCTTGTATGGTATCTAATTTTATTATCTAATGAAATATGATTATCACATTGTGCTATTGTATATTACTCTCATATATATATATATATATATATATATATATATATATATATATATATACATATGTGATAAATCATAACCTTTGAACAACATCTTACATATTGTTCCTCTGTATGTATTCAAGCATTATGCCGCCAAGAAGAACTTACAGTCAAGCGGAAATCACTCAACTCATTGCTCAGGGTGTAGCTCAAGCCCTTGCTGCCCAACAACCACGCTCTGGCAGCGAGGACAAGACCAACAACACCCCTCCAGCCAAACCCTGCTCATACAAGGACTTCCTCAACTGCAAGCCTCAGAACTTCAAAGGCACGGAAAGAGCTATCGGTCTATTACGATGGATCGAGAAAATGGAATCAGTCTTCCGGATCTGTAACTGCCCAGAAGACTGGAAGGTCAAGTATTCCACCTGCACCTTCATGGATAGTGCTCTGACCTGGTGGAATACTCATGCTCAAACTGTAGGCATCGATATCGCCTACCAAACTCCCTGGGAAGAATTAAAAAGAATGTTAAAGGATGAGTACTATCCAATAGAAGAGTTGCAACAACTCGAGGTTGAGTTTTGTAATCTCAAAGTTCATGGCAATGATATTGCCAGTTACACAACCCGTTTTCATCAACTTGCACTGCTGTGCCCATCAATGGTCGATCCTGAGTACAAGAGGATCGAACGTTACATATGGGGACTTCCCCCACACATTCAGGGAATGGTCACTGCTTCCAACTCTCCTACCATTCAAGGTGCCATCCGTATGGCACACAATCTTATGGCTCAGGTGGTTCGCCAAGAAACACCTACTTCCACAAACACTGGTAATAACTCTGGGGATCACAAGAGAAAGTGGTCTGGAAACTCCAACCAAAATCAACAGTCATCAAGGAAGCCTGAAATCGTCAAGGCTTACACATCTGGTTCCGAACTCAAGAAAGGCTACACTGGGAACAAGCCTTTCTGCCCTAAGTGCCGCCGCCATCACGATGGTTCCTGTGGTACTCCATGTAACAAGTGTCAGAGGTATGGGCATCTAGCCAAAGACTGCAGGTCTACCAGTACCAACACCAACAATAACCCCAACACCAGCTCCAGCCAACCAAAAGCCTGTTTTGAGTGTGGCAACACTGGGCACTTCAGAAATGACTGCCCAAAGCTGAAGAACAAGGGAAACAACAACAACCCGAGAGGTAGAGCCTTTGTCCTTAATTCAGGGGAAGCCCGTCAAGACCCGAATGTGGTCTCGGGTACGTTCTTCATCAACAACTTACATGCTTCTATTCTGTTTGATATTGGTGCTGATAGGAGCTTTATATCTGATGAATTTAGTTCCTTACTTGACATCACCCCTGTTGCCTTGGAAGCTAAGTATATTGTAGAACTAGCTAATGGCAAACTGATTGAAACAAATAGTGTGATACCCAATTGCACTTTAAAACTAGCCGACGAACTCTTCAACATTGATCTCATACCTGTCGAGATCGGTAGTTTCGACATCATCGTTGGTATGGATTGGTTATCCAAACACCGAGCAGAGATTGTCTGTTTTGATAAAATTGTTCGTATTCCTATCGTCACCGGTGGTACTTTAATCATACAAGGGGAGACCGGTGGGACGAGACTGAATATCATATCATGTATGAAAACTCGAAAATATTTGAGAAAAGGATATCAGGGAATCCTCGCACATGTTATGGAGAAAAATTCGGAAGAGAAGCGACTTGAGGATGTGCCCATCGTTCGAGACTTCCCAGAAGTCTTTCCTGAAGACTTGCCTGGCCTTCCGCCGCCAAGACAAGTCGAGTTTTGCATAGACCTCGTGTCGGGTGCAGAGCTCGTCGTACGATCACCTTACCATTTAGCACCTTACCAGAAATGTAGGCTGCATGTTGAGCCCCAGTTGGATAAGACGGTGAATTGGTATCTGTCATTGTAACACCCGCCAAATTGGGACTAGTAATTAGTGCCTAACTCTCTGTTAATACATGTAATTAGTTGGTTTAGGCTAATTAATGTATCGAAATATATATATTGTTAAATATATACGAATATGCGATTTAATTAAATCATACAAGTTCCAAATCGAATGTAATTCGGTTCAAGTAAATACGGACGTTGGTGATAAACGTCAACGCGACTTAGACATTTAACACACAAATAAACGAAATTATTTAAGTTATTAAGTATTTGGTAAAATACTTCAACAAAAATATTGAATAAACATTTGTATTTTAAAATATATATTTAAACGTATAAAATAATTATTTAACGTTTAAACGAACGCCGCACGGAGCGCGAATACACGGAGTTAAAAAGTGGAGACCCACACTCCGGTGGGCCCCCACCGAAATCAGCCACCAGGGGGGGGGGGGGAGAACCCACCCCTTTCCCTCATTTCAATATCATCATCACCTCCAAACTCTCTCTCCCTTTCACTCATCAAAAACCACCACCACCATCACTTAAAATCACAAAATACCAACACTAAACCACCTCGAATCATCTCGTTCATTTGAAGAAAAGTAACCACCGCGTCACGATCTACGTTTCCATCTTTTTGGATTCTCGATTCACCACTTTGTAAGTTTCCGACAAATCCCGACACCTCTTGTTTTCTATTGTTTTTAGCTTATAATTGCTTAGTTACGCTTGAAATGTCCAAATATGGGTTGGGTAAAAGTCTCAGGTCAAACGGAGGCCGGAAAACACCTTTTCGGCTCATTTTCCGGCCAACAACGCATTATGTCGCAGAGGCTCCAGGCCACCTGCGACATAAGCCTTTACGTCGCTAAATCAGACCTTATGTCGCATATAGCGACATAAGCCACTATGTCGCACTAATCACGGATGTCGCATATAGCGACATAAATAGTTATGTCGCAGAAACTACGGACGTTGCATATAGCGACACAACGCCCTACGTCGCATTAAATTGTGGATGTCGCACTTAGCGACACAAGCCCTTATGTCGCAGACATGACCTGCGACACAACAGACTATGTCGCACTTAGCGACACAAAGCCGTATGTCGCATGCTATGTCGCATGAAACAGAACCAAGAAAATACAAATTTTACTAAGTGTCGAGACCTAAAATTTTATCACTCGATTTCACCCAAATTCAAGTCCATATACGTTCTTCACCAAAGCAATTTCACCCAAATAACACCACTAAACCAGCTCGACCCCAGCCAGGGGCTGTGTCCCTTGGACCCCGCCAGGGGCTGCCGCCCCTTGGACCCCGCTACCAGGGGCGCTGCCCCCGGACCCCCATCATTAACGGGCTTCGCCCTTACCCTAGGGTCACGAGTAACGGTGTTACATCTAAACTTTCACACAAGGTGTTAAACTTGTATTACATCAAACACGAATGCGACACAACTTCTAAAACACATTGGAAATTACTTTTAGGTATAACACTTCAAATGATCAAAATAATAATGTGGGATTATTATTACAAACAATCACCAATGGGCCGTACACATTTTCAAACACTTAAACAATCAAACAAATTGTAATCATTTGGATATTCTAGTTGGACAAACAACTGCAAGGTAGTCTTATTAGATGCCTTCACATGTTTATAACCATCGCGTGTCGTGGACACCCTCAGGTTACAAGTCTTTGGACTTCGATTCTTGGCTAATCAATCCTAGTTTATTTAGATAAACTCTTCAGGCTCAGGTGAGTCTCATGGCCCCTCTTTTTACTGTTTTACTAGGGGTGTGATACATTGCTCTGTTTTTAACACATGAACGCGAGTACATATTTCAACATTCTTCATGAGTTGTTTTCAACTAATCAAACCAAAGTCCTCCGTCAGTATAGTCTGGTAATACGAAAGTAGCGTGAATATTAGTATATTGTACCATATAGGATTGACCCACCTCGTCCGGGTTAGTCGCGCTAACCTCTGCAACGGACGTACTAATATTTGGGATAACGAGTGTAGATTAGGCACTCGTGGTGGCACCTCGCTCGGAATTCTCTATATGGGACCGGACCCTCGAGTTAAGCTCAGACTATGCGCTCATGGCTGTATACATAACTATTATCATTTGCTGGATGCAAATCAACGATTAAATCTTGCGGTTCACACTCAATTTATTTGATATCTAAACCTGTGAGCTCACCAGCGTTAGCTGACCCATTTTAGCTTGTATCACAGGTACACAATAGTAGAACTGGACTGCCCAACAGGATGCATATTAGCTCGAGTCTTCATGCAAACATTCAAGAGATTTTACTTCATTATTAGATTTTGTATAACTAATTATGTATTCAAATCTCTTCATACTACGAACACGAGCTATTTATGGGATGATTATTTTAAACATTTTAATATTAATATATTTTGTCAAAACGACGCATATAGAGTCGTTTACTATTAATCTGTGTGCTTTGTTATTGATTAGTAACACCCAAATCTTGCTTCCGCAAAACATTAAATTTGGGGGTGTTACAGATTGGTATCAGAGCCTAAGGTTATAGTGAATTAGGTTGTATTTAGTGGGCCTAGACTATGACCGTTAGGCAGTATTCCTTATTAAGTATGATTAGGTTCAGTGACTACATGGTATTGGTTTAATTTAACATAGCCTGATCAACTATGTACAATTAAAAGAATATGATGTGGAATCTGAAAGGAATCATGACGGAACAGGATACACTAGATGACTCTGACCACGAGAGAAACCGGGACTCAAACTTGTCTGTGTTAGACACCTTAGGCTATTATGTGATATATATATATGTATACATAAATAGGCCTCGCTCTCACTCAATATCTTAGGCTATATTATATAGGTATTATATGAATATAGGCCTCATTCTTTCTAACGCTTTGTCTCAGAATGACAAACACACCATCCAATTCGTCACACTCTCAATCTAGGTCGCAGAACCCGAGGGTAGCTAGGAGGAACGCCAGGTTGCCTCGAGCTGGCCCGTATCCCACCCACTTCACTCTGCCGGCCTTTTCCGCTAGGCTGGACCGTCATGAGCAACGACTTCACACCATGGATGTCGCTTTGTAAGAAACCAATGAAAATTGGAGACTCACAGCACTTGAGTGTATCAACCAAGTCTCCGAAGATCACGAAAACACCGTTAGCAACATGAACATACTCCACGACCGGGTAGTGGAATCAGGAGTAGAAGTCGAGCTTTTACGACTCAGGTTGGAACAATGCGAGCAACGCCTACAACAGGCCGAAGAATACTCAAGGATGTTGGTACAACGACTAGCATTGGCAGAAGACAACGCCCGACACACCAGCAGACTCGCAGTCACCGTGGATCGACTTGTCACACTAATGGAAAGGATCAACTTGCATTAGAACTAGTGTGACTGTCATCTTGTAATCTATATCTATCTATGTAGTACTCTTACTATTCGAACTGGATGTAACCATTCCCGGTACCTTTTGTACTCCTCATATTATGTAATCTCTTGAAAACTCGTACCATGTACCAGACTTGTTTATTTCAATGAAATATAATTATCACTTTGTATTGTATATTCCATCATATACACCTGTGATATATTAGAATTTCACACAAGAATCTCATTGTCTTTTCTTGACCTTGTTTAGCAAGATGCCGCCAAAGCGATTCACCTTCAGCGAAACCGAAATCGCTCAACTCATAGCCCAAAGCGTGGCTCAAGCTATGGCTACCCGACAACCCAGTTCGGGCAGCGAAGATACAGCTGCCAACGGGCCTCAATCCAAACCTTGTTCATACAAGGACCTCCTGAGCTGCAAACCCTTGAACTTCAAGGGAACTGAAGGAGCCATCGGACTGATCAGATGGTTCAAGAAAATGGAGTCCGTCTTCCACATCAGCAAGTGTGTGGAAGAGGACAGAGTCAAGTACTCCACCTGCACCCTCGAGGATGGTGCACTCTCATGGTGGAATTCATATGCCCAGTCTGTGGGTATTGATACCGCCTACCTACTCCCTTGGGAGGAACTGAAGACAATGCTTACTGCTAAGTATTGTCCCATCCAACAACTCCAAAAGCTGGAGGAAGAGTTCTAGCACCTAAAGGTGCAGGGAACTGACATTGACGGATATACCGTCAGATTCCAACAGCTTGCCATCCTTCGCCCAGCAATGGTGAGCACCGAACCCGATAAGATCCGAAGGTTTATCCGCGGTCTTCCGGAACGCGTCGGGGGAACGTCACCTCCTCAAACCAGACCACCACTGATGGTGCTATCAGATTGGCCCATGAACTCATGGCCATGAACGAAGACCCAGAACCACCCACTTCTTCCTCCAACCACCTCAAAAGAAAGTGGTCCGACAACCACAACAACTCCCAAAACAAGAAACACGACACCAGCAAGGCCTACAACTCAACCACCGATACCAGACGGGGTTACACTGGGAACAAACCCTACTGTTCCAAGTGCAACCGCCACCATGAAGGCTCTTGCGGTCCCTATTGCAGTAACTGCAAGAGGCATGGCCACCTCACCAAGGACTGTAGGTCCACAGCCCACAACAACAACTCCAGCAACAACACCAGACCACACCGAGCCTGCTATGAATGCGGGAACCCTGGGCACTTTAGGAATGACTGCCCGAAACTGAAGAACAAAGCCAACAACAACAACAATGCCAAGGGTAGAGCCTTCGTACTCAATTCTGGGGACGCCCGCCAGGACCCGAATGTGGTCACGGGTATGTTCCTCCTCAACAACTTAACTGCCTCTATTCTATTTGATACTGGTGCCGATAGGAGCTTTATTTCCGATGAGTTTTACCCCCTACTTAACATCACCCCTGTTTCTCTAGATGTTAAGTACACCGTAGAACTAGCAAACGGTAAACTCATAGAAACTGATAGTGTGATAACTAATTGCACTTTAAACTTAGCCAACGAAACCTTTTCGATAGATCTTATGCCCGTTGAAATTGGAAGTTTCGATGTCATCGTCGGCATGGACTGGTTGTCCAAACACCGAGCCGAAATCGTTTGTTATGACAAAATTATCCGCATCCCTCTCGCCGTCGATAGAAACCTGATCATACAGGGGGAGATCGGTGGGACGAGACTAAATATCATATCTTGTCTGAAAACCCGAAAACTTCTCAGAAAGGGTTATCCTACGATCCTCGCTCACATCACAGAGAAAAAGTCGAAGGAGAAGCGACTTGAGGATGTGCCAATCGTTAGAGACTTTCCCGAAGTCTTTCCGGAAGAACTACCTGGCTTACCTCCACATAGACAGGTTGAGTTCTCGATCGATCTTGTGCCGGGTGCCGCACCGGTAGCCCGAGCACCATACCGCCTAGCCCCCTCCGAACTTCAGGAGTTGTCCACCCAGTTACAGGAACTCCTGGACAGAGGATTTATTAGACCGAGTGCTTCACCATGGGGAGCTCCGGTCTTATTCGTGAAAAAGAAAGACGGTTCTTTCCGAATGTGTATCGACTATCGAGAGTTGAACAAGTTGACCGTCAAGAACCGGTATCCACTTCCTCGCATCGATGACCTGTTTGACCAACTACAAGGGTCGAGTATTTATTCAAAGATCGATCTTCGGTCAGGTTATCATCAACTTCAAGTTCGCGACACCGACATTCCGAAAACTGCTTTCCGAACTCGTTACGGGCATTATGAATTTCAGGTGATGCCCTTCGGTTTAACAAACGCACCGGCTGTATTCATGGACCTTATGAATCGGGTGTGCAAACCTTATCTCGACAAGTTTGTCATTGTCTTTATCGATGACATCCTCATCTATTTGCGCAACGAACGAGAACACGCACAACACCTCAAAACCATCCTAGAGCTACTTAGGCACGAGGAGTTATATGCCAAATTCTCCAAGTGTGAGTTCTGGATACAATCCGTTCAATTCCTTGGACATGTTGTTAATAGTCAAGGAATTCACGTCGACCCATCGAAAATCGAGGCTATCAAAGACTGGCAAGCGCCAACCACTCCAACCGAAGTACGCCAATTTTTGGGATTGGCCGGGTATTATCGTCGTTTCATCGAAAATTTCTCCAAAATAGCTCAACCACTCACGACACTGACTCAAAAGGAAAAGAAGTTCTATTGGACTGATAAACAAGAGTCAGCATTCCATCTATTAAAACTCAAGCTTTGCAGTGCTCCTATTCTATCTTTACCCGAAGGCACCGATGACTTCGTGGTATACTGTGATGCTTCCCATCAAGGTCTCGGTTGCGTGTTGATGCAACGAGACAAGGTCATTGCTTACGCTTCCTGACAACTCCAAGTTCATGAGAAAAACTACACGACTCACGACCTCGAGTTAGGGGCCGTGGTGTTCGCCCTCAAAATCTAGAGACACTACCTCTATGGTACCGAAGTACCGTATTCACCGATCATAAAAGTCTCCAACACATCTTCGACCAAAAAGACCTTAATATGCGACAACGTCGTTGGGTCGAGTTGCTCACCGATTATGACTGCAAAATCAAATACCACCCAGGCAAGGCAAATTTTGTTGTCGATGCCCTCAGTCGAAAGGAACGGCCGAAACCACTTCGAGTTCGAGCCCTCAGCATGACCATTCATAATGATCTCACCATTCAGATTCACACTGCTCAACTCGAAGCTCTGAAACCCGATAACATCAAAAACGAAGCCTTACGAGGCATTGATAAACAATTCGAAATCAACCCTAATGGCGTTAGGTACTTCTCAAATCGAATTTGGTTGCCTAGTTTTGGGAAACTGCGAGACTTGGTGATGGATGAAGCTCACAAGTCTAAATATTCTATCCATCCGGGAACCGACAAAATGTATCATGGCATCAAGGGATTCTATTGGTGGCCGAACATGAAAGCCGAAATCACCACATATGTCAGCAAGTGCCTTACATGCTCGAAAGTCAAAACCGAACATCAAAAACCTTCTGGTTTACTCCAACAACCCAACATTCCGGAATGGAAATGGGAACAAATCGCCATGGATTTCATAACCAAACTACCCAAGTCTTCGAGCGGTTGCGATAACATTTGGGTGATCATTGACCGACTCACCAAATCTGCTCATTTCCTGGCGATCAAGGAAATCGATAAAATGGAACGCCTCTCACAAATTTACATCAAAGAAATTGTTTCCAGACACGGTGTCCCAATCTCGATTATCTCTGACAGGGACGCTCGTTTCACATCTCACTTTTGGCAATCACTCCAAAAATCGTTGGGTACCCGACTTGATATGAGTACCGCATACCATCCTCAAACCGATGGCCAAAGTGAATGAACTATTCAGACACTGGAAGACATGCTACGAGCCTGCGTAGTTGACTTCGGTGCAAACTGGGAAAGACACCTACCATTGTGCGAGTTTTCCTACAATAACAGTTATCATACCAGCATTAAGGCTGCACCATTCAAGGCACTGTACGGTCGTAAGTGCCGATCACCAATCTGTTGGACCGAAGTGGGAGACAGTCAACTCACTGGTCCTGAATTGATACACGAAACCACCGAGAAAATCTGTGAAATCCAAAATAGACTCAAAGCCGCACGTGATTGTCAGAAAAGTTATGCTGACGTGAGACGCAAACCACTCGAGTTCCAAGTTGGGGATCGAGTACTCCTTAAGGTATCGCCTTGGAAAGGCGTGATCCGATTCGGCAAACGCGGGAAGTTAAATCCCAGATACATTGGGCCTTTTGAGATCCTCGAAAGGATTGGCCCTGTGGCATATCGACTGCAGCTGCCAGTTGAGCTCAGCAGTGTGCACCCTACTTTTCACATTTCTAACCTAAAGAAATGTCTGTCTGATGAGACACTCATCCTCCCACTCGACGAGATTAGCGTCGATGACAAACTTCATTTTGTTGAAGAACCTGCGGAAATCATGGACTGTGAGGTCAAACAACTCAAACAAAGTCGTATTCCCATCGTTAAGGTCAGGTGGAATTCGCGGTGTGGTCCGGAATTCACTTGGGAATGGGAAGACCAAATGCGACTCAAGTATCCTCAGTTATTCACTGACTCCACATCAAATGCTACTTCGAGCTAAATTTCGGGACGAAATTCTCCTAACAGGGGGAGAATGTAACACCCGCCAAATTGGGACTAGTAATTAGTGCCTAACTCTCTGTTAATACATGTAATTAGTTGGTTTAGGCTAATTAATGTATCGAAATATATATATTGTTAAATATATACGAATATGCGATTTAATTAAATCGTACAAGTTCCAAATCGAATGTAATTCGGTTCAAGTAAATACGGACGTTGGTGATAAATTTATTAAATAATATAAAATTATTTAATAACGATATTATACCCAAAATATTATTTTGATAATATTTCAACTACATTTCGTATCGTATAATAAACGTCAACGCGACTTAGACATTTAACACACAAACAAACGAAATTATTTAAGTTATTAAGTATTTGGAAAAATACTTCAACAAAAATATTGAATAAACATTTGTATTTTAAAACATATATGTAAACGTATAAAATAATTATTAAACGTTTAAACGAACGCCGCACGGAGCGCGAATACACGGAGTTAAAAAGTGGAGACCCACACTCCGGTGGGCCCCCACCGAAATCAGCCACCAGGGGGGGTGGGGAGAATCCACCCCTTTCCCTCATTTCAATATCATCATCACCTCCAAAATCCCTCTCCCTTTCTCTCATCTAAAACCACCACCACCATCACTTAAAATCACAAAATAACACCACTAAACCACCTCGAATCATCTCGTTCATTTGAAGAAAAGTAACCACCGCGTCACGATCTACATTTCCATCTTTTTGGATTCTCGATTCACCACTTTGTAAGTTTCCGACAAATCCCGACACCTCTCGTTTTCTATTGTTTTCAGCTTATAATTGTTTAGTTACGCTTGAAATGTCCAAATATGGGTTGGGTAAAAGTCTCAGGTCAAACGGAGGCCGGAAAACACCTTTTCGGCTCATTTTCCGGCCAACAGCGCATTATGTCGTAGAGGCTCCAGGCCACCTACGACATAAGCCTTTACGTCGCTAAATCAGACCTTATGTCGCATATAGCGACATAAGCCACTATGTCGCACTAATCACGGATGTCGCATATAGCGACATAAATAGTTATGTCGCAGAAACTACGGACGTCGCATATAGCGACACAACGCCCTATGTCGCATTAAATTGCGGATGTCGCACTTAGCGACACAAGCCCTTATGTCGCAGACATGACCTGCGACACAATAGACTATGTCGCACTTAGCGACACAAATCCGTATGTCGCATGCTATGTCGCATGAAACAGAACCAAGAAAATACAAATTTTACTAAGTGTCGAGACCTAAAGTTTTATCACTCGATTTCACCCAAATTCAAGTCCAGATACGTTTTTCACCAAAGCAATTTCACCCAAATAACACCACTAAACCAGCTCGACCCCAGCCAGGGGCTCTGCCCCTTGGACCCTACCAGGGGCTGCCGCCCCTTGGACCCAGCTACCAGGGGCGCTGCCCCCGGACCCCCGTCATTAACGGGTTTCGCCCTTACCTTAGGGTCACGAGTAACGGTGTTACATCTAAACTTTCACACAAGGTGTTAAACTTGTATTACATCAAACACGAATGCGACACAACTTCTAAAACACATTGGAACTTACTTTTAGGTATAACACTTCAAATCATCAAAATAATAATGTGGGATTATTATTACAAATAATCACCAACGGGCCGTACACATTTCAAATACTTAAACAATCAAACAAATTGTAATCATTTGGACATTCTAGTTGGACAAACAACTGCAAGGTAGTCTTATTAGATGCCTTCACATGTTTATAACCATCGCGTGTCATGGACCCCCTCAGGTTACAAGTCTTTGGACTTCGATTCTTGGCTAATCAATCCTAGTTTATTTAGATAAACTCTTCAGGCTCAGGTGAGTCTCATGGCCCCTCTTTTTACTGTTTTACTTGGGGTGTGATACATTGCTCTGTTTTTAACACATGAACGCGAGTACATATTTCAACATGCTACATGAGTTGTTTTCAACTAATCAAACCAAAGTCCTCCGTCAGTATAGTCTGGTAATACGAAAGTAGCGTGAATATTAGTATATGGTACCATATAGGATTGACCCACCTCGTCCGGGTTAGTCGCGCTAACCTCTGCAACGGACGTCCTAATATTTAGGATAACGAGTGTAGATTAGGCACTCGTGGAGGCACCTCACTCGGAATTATCTATATGGGACCCGACCCTCGAGTTAAGCTCAGACTAGGCACTCGTGAGATTGTATCCTCCTTCAATTAACTCACTAACCAATTGTGAGTATCGGGTGAATAGCCTAGAAGTAGTCTCATTAGGAAAGATGTCAAATAGATCATACTGCTTCTTGATTAATTCCAGCTTGGCCTCCTTGTACTTTTCATTGCCCCCGCACCTCATTTAATTGCCTTCCATAAATCATAAGTTATGTCATGAGTTTTAAAAAGTCTCATAACATCATCTGTTAAACATATACAGATAGCAGAATGTGCCTTCCTTTCTATTTCTAATTCCTTTCTCTCTTGAGGTGTCATAGCATTGTACGTTTTTGTTGGAGGAATACCATGATAGTTTCCTTCAGCAACTGGAGCCACATATCGTTCTTTTAGTGGACCCCAAAGGTTTGGACAATGAAAGTCTACAAACTGTTCAAATCTGTCTCTCCAGTACGCATAGTCCATATCCGCAGTGAACAACTGAGGTTTATTGCTAGAACCGATATCATTTCCCTGTTTGATCATCTCCCTAATCCCTCTAATGTCTTCCTTATCAGCGGTCATTTATAATCTTTAAATTTATAATCTTTAAATAAAGTCACAGTCTGAAACTTGCGACAATAGAAGTGATGTCGCACAAGGTCTATGCGACATAGCGATTAATGTCGCAGAAGGCTAAGGATTCAATTAAGAATCAAAAATTGCAACGTTGAGGCTAATGTCGCAACTGATGTCGCAAAGTCACACGATGTCGCAACGAGATGTCACAACAGAATGTCGTAATAACCAATTAAGGTCAAAATAACGACGTCGCTAACGATGTCGCAACACAATGTTGCAAAGACCAAATTAGGTCAAAAATTATGATAACGCAGGCGACGTCACAGATAATGTCGCAGCTGATGTCGCAAAGTCACAAACAGCTGCGGCCAAAAACCCTAAAATCGAAATTTTTTAACCCTAATCGATTTCCACGAACCACAAACGACGAAAACCTTTACAAAATCCCAGTAAACACGATCAAACACCTGTAAACACAAATAACAAATGTAATATTCACAAAAACAATATGAATACTACCTTTATCAATCCAAACTCGATCCGATACTCCAAAAACGAGCTTTTTATGCTCCGATACCAGTTGTAAGTCCCCTATACGTGGATCTCAACGGAACAAGTCAATCCAACTGTTTGCAGAATCAACAATTAGATAATGAACACAACTAAATGAATAATCAAATGCAATATTAATCAAACCTAACGTTATATTATTGATTATAATCGATCAGTTTACAGAGGATTTCGACAAATTACGTTTAGGGTTTTTTGTCAACCCTAAAACTGAATACGTAAAACATATTTATACTAAACCTGCTGGTTCCTGCGACATTACACACAATGTCGCAGGCCCAGGCCCATGCGACAACAACAATGTCGCAAGCCCAAAACCTGACGTCGCACCTGCGACATTACAGACAATGTCGCAGGAGTCAGGAAACTCAAAACTATTACAAACTTTAACTAGACCAACTGACAGACACACCAAAATGCATCAAAAGTACTATTTCCTAGCCTAAATTTAAACCCATGTGTATGTGACGTAGAACCATTCTCATAATGACTATAGTTTCTACTTGGAATCCTAAACCTCGACGGTGTCATATCTCTAGGCTTATTAACTGAACTATCAAGACGTTTAGGTTTAGGTGGGGAGACACTGTGTAAACTCTCTTTTAAGAATATTTACAGGTTTACTACCTAATTCCGGTTTGGTACCTAACCTGTCTACATTCGAACTAGAAACATTCGGTGTCTTATCGTTAATCACCAGCTTATGTGGTTCTTCCAACTTCTTGTTAGGACAACATGAAGCCACGTGTCTTTTTTGATGACAATTAAAGCAAGACATCTGCTTACGTGACTTAACAACTTTTGCCTTATCAGTTTGAGTTTTAGACACTAAAGCTGTATTCTCGTGTTCCTTAATTATCTCATCATCTATTTTAGTATCACTAAGCATTCCACCCGATACAAATTGTACATTAGTGGAAGATGATGTCTTACCAATATCAAATGTTGGATCTTTTATAATATCCTTCTGTATCTCATGATTCTTCAAACTCTTTAGTTACTTTTTCTTCAGAGTTAGCATTCACATCAGTCATCTCTAAGTCAACATAAGTGGTAGTATAGGAAGTGGACTCATATGTCTTCTCTTGATCATCTATCTCAGCAACAAGAGCTTGTTCAGGCTGAGCAGACCAATCATAAGAACTATCAAGATGTTGAACCACCAAGGCTTTGGAAGCTAAAGAACTTCCTGAGCCTTGTCTTTTAGTATCAACCTTTGGTCGTAGACATTCTCGAGCAAAGTGTCCATAACCTTGACAGCTAAAACACTTGACCTTAGACTCGTCAAACCCTGGTCAATTTCCTACCACTTTCCTTCCCGTTTTCTTCAAGAAAATCTTAACTCTCCTTGACATCGTGAAATCACATAATTCAGTTCGTAAAACTCGGTTCGCAAAACTTGATTCGATTTGCAGATCTCAGCTCATTTCGCAAACCTTAGTTCGGATCACAAAAGATGTCAGTTCGCAAGTGATCTCGGTTCGCAAGTTACAATTTGGTTCGCGGGTCAATTCGCAAAACTTAACTCGGTTCGCAAAATAAACTGAAACCCTAATCTCAACTCGCAAACCGCCTGAAAAACCCGAAAAATGAAAATTTTAGGTATTTTTACGATAAAAATAAGAGATATCGACCGTAAACAATCCTAAAAATGTCCAGAGATTATTTGTGATCGTAAATACGCACTTAATGCACATAAAAACAACCCGAAATAGATCGTTATTATCACAATAACCTTAAACCTACACGTATTTAGCCCGAAATCTCTGATACCAATTGTAAGTCCCTAGTTCTTGGATCGATAATGAGGTTATCGTATAGTATTAAGGTGTGGAATCTCTGAATACGTGTTATATGATTATATAACGATTAATCGCGTCTATATCATGATTATAATTGCTAATATGCTTTGTTTTGATTATCACAAGAGTAAAACTATCAAACCCAAGCCGTTAGTATGCTAAGAAAAGCTCTGGATCGATTCAATTCGCACGGGATTAATGAATGCAAAAGTTAATCATTTTTCTAACATAACAATCAATATATAACATCTCAACTTGCAGGTACGGGCCTTGCACGCCGAGTCAGCTCGCAGCCCAAGCCCAATTTCAACTCGACTCATTTCCAGTCTTGTGAGTCCAGATCTCATCTCGCAATTCTTATATTGCAACTTGAGATCTCAACTCGCCACGCAGACTTTAGTTTGTTTACAATATTTGTCTAACACTTTAACATATTAATATATTTAACAAATATTAATCGCAAACTAATATCTTTTATTTACAAATCTAAACCAATATACATACTTGATTATAATTACACTAGTCCTATTACATGCCAGATTTGTTGTCACAAAACATGTCTCAACATAGTGATTCCATGATTATATCTAAATTCTTGTAATTTAGTGACAACTAGCTTGAAAATGTATATTAAAAGTATTGTTACTATGTTAATATGATGTTTGAGCAAGAAATCAAGTAAAAGTGCAAGTAGTTAGAGATTAGAATTGGTTATGATCAAAGAAAGTGTGGTTTGGTTAATTGGTTAAAAGTCAATGTAAGTCAACTCATAGTGGGGGAGGATTGAAGATGTTTTCAAGTTGAATTTAATGATTCTAGAATCTAAATATGTTGTTATATGTTAGGTGCTAAAGACTTGGATATGGGGGTAAATTGGGTAATGATTGTGTAATTCCGGATTGCTTCTAAGCAAAAGGTTTACACAATCAAATGGATTATTGCTTGTATCTTATCTTGTTTATAATTTTTCATTATTGTTGTTGAATTATATGAAATGAGCAAATGTGTAGAGATTAGCTAACTTAGTTAGCATAGTGTTGTTAAATATGTGCATAGCACGTGATGTTGATTTAGCATGCATATCATTTTGGTATGATGCTAAGTGATTATTGACCACGGATCCGCGTAGTGAATACGATCTCTATATGTTGCTCACTAGTTATTTGCTTAAGATTATGTGATTATTATTGCTTCTTTCCAGTTGTTGATTGATTTGGTGAAGTACATAATTAATCTCCTACATGTTCACTAAGCTTTAAGCTTACTTTTTTAAGTGTTGAATATTGTAGGTGAAAGTGGGCATAGGGAAGGAAAGGCTATCACAAAGGATTAGCGTGGATTTGTCACACCTGGCCAAAACAATGATTAATTAGCCGTTAAGTATAATAATTGCAGAAGCGTGTGATGTGGCGGGCGCAACAAGAGCGGTACAACAAAGCATATGATTATCACAGAAAAATTGTAATAAGATGCCATAAATAAAGTTTATTACAAAAGCTACAACTTATCAAGTCGTAGTAGTAGTGCTATAAAAATTTCAAGTCTTGTTACGAGTGCAAAGTTGGGATTTCGTAAATATGACTAAAGAGTATTATTTATACAAAAGATATCACATAGTTACAAAAGTGGCATCCTAGTTCATCGTGGGTAGTAGCTGTTTCAATATGCATGCAAATCTTACGTGGCAGCTAATTCCGTGAAAAACATATTAAAATCGTCAACAAAATTGTTGAGTGAATTCACAGGTTTTGTTTATTCAATAAACCAAGTTATGAGAAATCATTTGACAAACAAGTCAAAGTAGTGATCAACCATGATCAAGTAATAAGTATGCGTGACGAGTAAAGCATTGACAAACATTTCAAATTAGTGACCAAATTATGATCAAGTAGTAAGTTTTCATTGTGTATAAATCGTTGACAATCATGTCAAAATAGTGATCAAATCATGATTGAGTAGTAAGTTCGCGTTATGTGTAAATCGCTGACAAACATGTCAAAATAGTGATCAAATCATGATCAAGTAGTAAGTTTTCTTTGTGTATAAATCATTGACAATCAAGTCAAAATAGTGATCAAATCATGATCGAGTAGTAAGTCCGCGTTGTGTGTAAATCGTTGACAAACATGTCAAAATAGTGACCAAATCATGATCAAGTAATAAGTTCGCGTTGTTGGAAAAACTTTCCAAAATATGGTTTGTTAAAATAACACAGGCGGTGATCCTTAAAGGTTTGCAAGTCCTTGTGAGTTAATGTCGACACCTAGTCCTATAACCAAACCACGACAAGTTGTGTTTAGCGTTTTTGCCTTCATAACATTTAAATATACGTTCCGCGTTAATGACATAAAGTCATCGGGGTTGGCATGACCAACGAGTAGTAGCAGTGGGAGGGGCTGTCACGTTGATAGTACTATCCGTATATTCAGTGGCTAGCGACATCTAGCTAATGGTTATAGTTTTCTAGCACTAGGACTTCTATGCACTACAAATACCATAACATGTACACTAGATTAACGGAAAGATTCATTGTGTGGTTTTCAAGTATAGTATGATATTAATTCATAAGTAATCAAGTATTCATGTCGTATGAAATCGTTCATAAGTCGTCAAGTTTTCAATCTGTCACACCCTAAATTCGTTGATATTTTATTATCGGAAGCATTTAGTTAAGTATGGGGGTAATGATACCAACATTGTACATGCATACATATCAGAGCATATGATTACAACAGAACATATATTATAAGAATGCCAATAGTAATAGTTACAAAGTTTTACAATTCATCGAATTGTACAAACGTAAAAGTAGTTATGTTTACAAAAGTAGATTTCGTAAATATGACTAAAACAACTTTAGTTATATAAAAGAAATCCATATGTTTCAAAAGTTGGCATCCTAAAGCTTCAAGGGTCGCCTATGTTCCATGTGTGCAGATGGTCCTTACGTGTGCTGCTAATTCCCTGAATAACATAGTAAAAGCCAACAACGAGGTTGAGTGAATTCACGAGTTTTAAATTTGCAAGTAAAATTCGTTAAACCAAATACGTTCGTAAACAGTTGTTGCCATAATAGTTAAGTATACGTTTTGTGGAATGTTATCCAAATATAGTTCAGTTGAGATGTTGGCCAAAATACAGTTTAAAATACGTTGCTGGTCATTCTCCAGTGTTCCCAAAACAAGACAGGTCATTCTCCGGTCTAAATACGCACGGGTCGTTCTCCCGTCCAACTCGGCTAGTCGTTCTCTGGCACTAAACACTGCTGGTCGTTCTCCAGCAAAACACAGTACCGGTTGTTCTCCAGTCTAAACACGCACGGGTCATTCTCCCGTCCAAACACTGCTGGTCGTTCTCCAGCAAAACAAAAGAGTTTCCCGATCGTTCTCCGGTTTACCCAGTATAGTTTAACACGCTTGTATTAGCTTGTAGTATGAAAATGTTATTTCATAAACACAGTTTGTACAAATGTTTAACAGTTCTAAAGTACTCTAATCGTTCGAGTAAACAAGCAAGGTAAACAATTATGTAAGCAAAACCAGTTATGACAATCAGTAAAATAGTTGACTATGTTTCTTACCCCAAGTGGTGTGACACCCGTCAAATTAGGACTAGTAATTAGTGCCTAATCAGTTATAATACATGTAATTATTTCTGTGTTAGGCTAATTAATGTATCAAGTAATATATATTGTTGAATATATACAATCATGCGATTTGATTAAATCCTACAATTTTCAAACCGAATGTAATTCGGTTCAATTAATACGGACATTGGTGAACAATTTTGTTAAATAATATAAAATTATTCAATAACGCTATCATATCCAAAACATTACTTTGATAATATTTCGTATTCGTACCGTATCGTACAAACAAACGCTACGCGATTAGATTATATTAAAACGCGCAAGTAAAACGAAACAAGTTAATTTATATAACTCAATTATTAAGTATTTGGTGAAATGTTTCACGTGAAATGTCGCATAATTATTCGTATTTTAAAACCCACAAATTAACGCGCACGAAATTATTTAAACGTTTAAACGAATCAGGAAAACGAACACCGCACGGAGCGCGAATGCACGGGGTTAAAAGTGGAGACCCACACCTCGGTGAGCCCCCACCGAATCAGCCACAAAGGGTGAGGACATCATCTCCCCACCCTCATTCTCATCCATCACTCTCTCTCTACTCCTCCTTTCCTTTCTTTTTCTCTACAACCAAACCACAACCACCACTTCATTAAAACCACCAAAAAGCACCATTAAACGTCCTCAAAATTCAAGGCTCATTTGAAGAAAAACGTTCCCCTCATCACGATCTACAACGCTATCTTTTCGGAATCTTGATTTGCCACTTTGTAAGTTTCCGACAAAAACCCGAAACCTTTCGATTTCAAGTGTTTTTAAGTTCTAGTTGTTTCTTTAAGCTTAATATGTCCAAATATGGGTTGGGTAAAAGTCTCAGGTCAAAGGAAAACACTTTTTCGGCTCATTTTCCGGCCAACATCGCGTTATGTCGCAGAGGCTCCAGGCTACCTGCAACATAAGCCTTTATGTCGCTAAATCAGACCTTATGTCGCATATAGCGACATAAGCCACTATGTCACACTAATCACGGATGTCGCATATAGCGACACAAATAGTTATGTCGCAGAATTTTCGGATGTCGCATATAGCGACACAACGCCCTATGTCGCATTAAAGTGCGGATGTCGCCCTTAGCGACACAAGCCCTTATGTCGCATATATGATCTGCGACACAACAGACTATGTCGCACTTAGCGACACAAAGCCGTATGTCGTACGCTATGTCGCATGAAACAGAACGAAGAAAACACAAATTTTACTAAGTGTCGAGACCTAAAATTTTATCACTCGATTTCACCCAAATTCGTGTCCAGATGCGTTTTTCACTAAAATTTTATAGCTCAACCCCAGCCAGGGGCTCTACCCCTTGGACCCCGCCAGGGGCTGCCACCCCTTGGACCCCGCTACCAGGGGCGCTGCCCCCGGACCCCCGTCATTAACGGGCTTCGCCCTTATCCTAGGGTCACGAGTAACAGTGTTACATCTAAAATTTCACACAAAGTGCTAAACTTGTATAACATCAAACACGAATGCGACATGACTTCTAAAACACATTGGAACTTACTTTTAAGTATAACACTTCAAAATCGTGAAAGTAATAATGAGATTATTTATACAACCAATTCACCAACGGCTGTACACGTTTTGAAAACACAACTCAAACAACCAAATTTTAGTAATTTGGATAATTCAATCAACCAAATCGTAGTAATTTGGACATTCTAAGTTGGACGAACAACTACAAGGGCAGTCTTTCGAGATGCCTACTCATGTTATAACCGTTTTACAAGTCTTCGGACATCAATCCACCGCTAATCAATTCAAGTTTATTAATTTAAACACTCAAGGCTCAGGTGAGTCTCATGGCCCCTATTTTACTGCTTTTCAATCAGGGGTGTGATTACATTGCTCGTTTTATTTTACAATATGAACGCAAGTACAATACAAATCAAATACTACATGAGTTGTTTTCACTAATCATTTCAAAGCCCTCCACAACATTGTTTGGTAATACATCTGTAGTGTGAATGTTAGTATATGATATCATATAAGATTGACAATCCTCGTCCGGGTTAGCACGCACTAACTGGTCAAACGGACGTATTAGCATTTGGGAAGACGAGTGTAGATTAGGCACTCGTAGGAGGCAACTCAGTTGGGTTTCCTTAATTGTACCTGACACTCAAGTTAAGCTCAGATTATGTACTCATGGCTGTATAACTTTTATTTTGCTTAATTGCATTTTAAATTCAATTAAATCTTGCGGTTCATACAAATAAGTGTTGACATACAAACCTATGAGCTCACCAGCGTTTTGCTGACCAATTTTAGCATGTATCACAGGTGACCAGCAGTAGGTTGGACTGCTCAATCAAGATCCATTAGCTCGAGTCAACATGCAAACAATCAGAGATTTAGCTGCATTATTATATTTTGTATAGATTAATTATGTACTTAAATCTCTCAATTTCAAACCGAGCTAATGTAAACAATATTTTGATGTAAACTTTGGTTTTATTAATATCAGTGTAAAATGAGGCATATAGTGGTCGTTCATTATATCTTATGTGCTGTGTATATTGATTAGTCGCGCTCCAACCCAATTCGCTTCCGCAACCCGAATTTTAGGGTGCGACAAGTGGGAGGCAGTGAAACGGTAAAAAATGGGGCTGTGAACTCACCTCGCGAGCTTAAATGTATGAGAGCTAGCAAGTGGTTTGTCCAAATGTTTCCCTTAATCCCCTAAATGCAAGAGACGGTTTGTATAAGTAGTCGGCTCAATGCCATACTATGTTCGTTATTCACTCTTTCGAAAGACCGTTTGTGTTTAAAAGTACGTATGATTCATTGGTGATGTTTCGTAATAATAATTCAAAGTGATATTATTATTAAGTTCGTATTGTTGTATACTTTGTAAAAGTATATGTATGTTGTATGTACGAGTAGTATCGCGTAGTATTGTACTTGGTTTAGTAGTTGTTGCGCGAATCCGATACTTGGTGAGATTTAGTATTTTCAAACAAATTGTTTAGCGACACAAGATGCGACTCAATGAAGTGTTGCGACACAGAGGTCTGTGTCGCAAATTTGGGCTTCAGATCAGTATGCGTCATAAGGGTTTGTGTCGCAGGGTTGTGACATTAGGTTAGTAGCGACATGAGGGTTATGTCGCATGTATGGGTTGCGACACAAGGTCTTGTGTCGCAAGATCGGGCTGAGTTGTGTTCCACTTTTGTGGTCTTGGTAAAAAATGCTCGGTTTGACCCGAAACTTTTGCACAAATCTTAAATACGTTTTACAACTTATAAATAGTAAGTTTTATGTTTCATGGTTAACACGGAAATGTCAAAATACAAATGATACAAAATCAGTTCTCAAAGTAAGTATAACACGTTTTATGACCATTTTTCCAAGCTTGTTTTCACTAAATTTACTCCGAAACAGAATCTGAGAAAAATACACCTTATTCCCCTATGTCTTAGGTTTCCAAAACATATTTTTGTATACATTTTAGCTAAGTAAAACTCATTCAATAAATTTACAAACAAGTGTATGTCTTGCAGCTCATTTTCCAGTACATACGTTGGAAGATTTGGTTATATCTCGGGTTTTATATAACTTCAGAAAGTGTGAGAGTACAGCTTTTGAAGGTAATAAAATTTGTTAACTTTTCCATTTGATTTCAAGTTGTTTGGGTTCGTAGATCTCAGGATATTCCATCATCAAATTTGACTAATATTTCTGGTCAGAACTTACAGTCTGGACATGTACTTTTATTCCATTTCTGAAAAATAGTAAATGACCACTATAATTCGTGTGGCTTACAGATTTGAAAACTAGACTCTTTCAACTTCGTCTTAGCCTCAAGAAACCCATGATTTCGTTAAGAAATGAGTTAGATGTCGTCTATCTAAAGTCGGTTTATGTTTTGTCCAGTGGGTAAAGTCATTGTCCAACGGTTAATCGCTACCAGTGAACGTTTTTGGTCAAGTTTTTGGCCGATAATCGAAGTGAGATGAACAACAAACATGTTTATATACTTAAAGCAAGGAAATCTAAAGAAAAGTGAAGGGTTTTACCCAAGGAAACGTGATCTAGAGCTGAAATACCAGCGGTGTGCAGATTCTGTCCTACGCTTGCTTCTCCTTGCAAAAGTCGATGGTAGAAGTGGCTAGATGACTGTGGCTGAGGTTGGTGGTGCTAGGAGAACGTGGGTGGTGGTGATGGAGGTGGTGGTTCGGCTGGAACCAGCAGAGAGGGAAGGAATAAGGCTGTTAAGTTGGGGCTTGTGTTTGTGAGAGATGAAAGGGGTTAGGGAAATCACAATATGTATATACTTAGGGTTTTTGTTGGGCTTGTTTTGGGTTGGGCCGACCTGGGCTGGGCCTGGGCCGTGTCTGTCCTGTTCCATGAGGTCCCGGGCCCGTGTGTTTCTTTTCTCAAATTCGTGCTAAGCCCGGATGTCGGTTAATCGTTAGTCGTACGTTATAGCGTGATAGTTTCGTTTACTACGTTAACGTCTAATATACGTTAATATATTTTGAAGTATCATTTCAAATACTTTATTTTGAGTTTTAATAATATAATTTTTGACTCATTTGGTTGTCGGACTCATTTTGCATGTTTTCGACGCGTACGTTACGTTTTAATCTTAACGTATAACTATTTTCGTGAAATTGTTATGCTTTCTCGTTTAGCATAATATTTTCAAGTAAATAACTACTATTAACATAGTTTTAAGTTATTTATAAGTTTCCGTATCACCAACGTACGTATGTTTTTTTCAGACTCGTTCTGATTGTTTTGCGCGTAATTATAAATAACTATGAAATTCGTAATACCTCACGTATTAAAATAGTGGACCTTGCTAGACTTAGCTCTTAAAATAGTTTAGTTATCATTAAGTAGGGAATTAGCCTAAGACATGCATGTGTTTAGTTTACGTAATTGTATTAAAATTTACGGGGTGTCACATTCTCCCCATGTTAGAGAAATCTCGTCCCGAGATTTAAAATCAAGTCGGTACGTCGGACGTGTGTGTTTCCGAAAAGATGTGTTGTCACCAATTGTGACGTCGTAAGTTACCACGTAACTCAAAATAGTTTTCGTATACTCATCGTATAGTTCAATAAGTCATGTCGAAAGTGGTTAAAATTTACCAAGTGGTAGGTTCCAATCGACATTCGAATAGCGTAACGTTAGAGCCTAATAATAGTTTGTTAAAACGTACCAATGTTGGTGTGGGGATCCTCTGGTGCATATCGTGCACGAATGATGTATGCACGTCCGCGAGCGGGCTCGTTGTTGGCGGTGCGGTTTTTGTTGTTGTTACTACGGTTGTTGTTGGGGTTGTTGAGTTGTGGGCACTGGTTTCGGTAGTGTCCTTGTTCACCACACTCGAAACAGCCCATATTTTGTCGCCCAGGGTTTGCTTGAGCAGGAGGGTTGTTTTTACATGAATGGGCTCGGTGTCCCCATTGGCTGCATTTGCCACAAAGGAAATATTCACCCTCGTGGTGCCTTCCACACTTATCACATTTTGGTTTGTTGCCAAGGTAGGGTTTTGATCCAATTGCGGTGGTGGCAACATACGCCGTAGAGTTCCCTGAAGTTTTCTTTCTTAGTTGGCTCTGGTGGTCGTTTCCCTCACTATTCCATTTTCGTTTGTCACCTCCATACCCAACGATTTCAGTACGGGCTGGTTAGCTTTTCCCCGTAGCAGCTCTCAGGGTTCCAATTTGGACTGCATCATTGGTCAAGCTCTGAGCCAGATCCACTGCGCTCCAAAAAAGTAGTTGGTTTGCAGGACATCACCATGCCTCTTATCTGTGGTGCCAAACCTCTGGTGTATCGTTTAACGCGTTCGCTCTCAGGAGTCACCGTGTGAGGTACGAGGCGTGCAAGCTCTTGGAACTTTGTCGTGTATCCGGTAATGTCAGCACTAATCATCTGGATGTTCCATAGCTTAGTTTCGAGTTTCTGAAGCTCACTGGGAGAGCAAAACTCTTCCATCATCATCTGTTTCAAAGTCTCCCACGAGATGGAATAAACAGTTGTGCGTCTAAGGATTTGGACTTGGGCGTTCCACCATGTCAACGCTTTGTCGGCGAGAGTACACGTGGCGTATTTCACCATGTTCTCAGGTGTGCAGTCGCTGATGTCGAGGACCGATTCCATCTTCTCGATCCAGTGGACTAGGCCGATGGCCCCTTCAGTCCCGGTGAAGGTGCTCGGTTTGCAAGCTTGGAAGGTTTTATACGAACACCCTCGTTGGGTATTTGCCGGTATCTCATTTTTGACGGGAGTGGTTCCACTGTTGTGCACCACATTATCACGATTGCGGCTTGCCTTATATTGGGCAATTGCTTCTGCCACACGTCGTTCGACGATCTGCTCAGTGGTCTCAATGACAGGAGGTGTAGTCGCTCGGTGAGTGTTTTGGGTCTTTCTTTGTTTAGGTGGCATGATGACGTTCTGCGATGAAGGAAATGCAGAAGTCACTGTCAATGAAAAGAATGTGAAGAATGAAGTTTCACATATTTTAGTTACTGAGAATTTACGAAGATATGACAAGATCCCAATCACGTATCTCACGACTATGAAACGCCCATATGTACTTAGTATCATATAATCACATTGGCCAGGCGTCATTATATGATGCTAAATACATACTTCTTTTCATCAACCGCTTAATACGATCAGGTTCGTATGAGATCATAGTGAGTTTGAATGAGTCGGATGTAGCACGGTTCAAGTAATGGGTTACGCGTATCGATGAGTCGTAACGATAGTTAGACATATGCAATTGTGTGTATGCATGTGCGTTCTAGCCAAGGCTATAGTCTAGGTCTCTAAGGTCTCTAAGTCACCTAAGAAATATAGTTCGCTATAACTAATGTATCTGATGCCAATCTGTCACACCCCCAAATTCGTTGATCTTTGATTAGCGGAAGCATTTAGTTAAGTATGGGGGTAATGCCATCAACATTGTACATGCATACGTATCAGAGCATATGATTACAACAGAACATATATTATAAGAATACCAATAGTAATAGTTACAAATTTTTACAATTCATCGAATTGTACAAATGTAAAAGTAGTTATGTTTACAAAAGTAGATTTCGTAAATAAGACTAAAACAACTTTAGTTATATAAAAGAAATCCATATGTTTCAAAAGTTGGCATCCTAAAGCTTCAAGGGTCGCCTATGTTCCATGTGTGCAGATGGTCCTTATGTGCTGCTAATTCCCTGAAAAACATAGTAAAAGTCATCAACGAGGTTGAGTGAATTCACAGGTTTTAAATTTGCAAGTAAAATTCGAAAAACCAAATACGTACGTAAACAGTTGTTGCCATAATAGTTAAGTAAACATTTTGTGGAATATTATCTAAATATAGTTCAGTTGGGATGTTGCCCAAAATACAGTTTAAAATACATTGTTGGTCGTTCTCCAGAGTTCCCAAAACAGTATCGGTTGTTCTCTGGTCTAAATATGCACGGGTCCATCTCCCGTCCAACTCGGCCAGTCGTTCTCTGGCACTAAACACTGTTCTTCGTTCTCTGGTCTAAACACGTACGGGTCGTTCTCCCGTCCAAACACTGCTGGTCGTTCTCCTGCGAAACAAAACAGTTTATCAAAACAGTTTACCGGTCGTTCTCCAGTTTACCCAATATAGTTTATAACGTTTGTATTAGCTTGTAGTATGAAAACGTTATTTCATAAACACAGTTTGTACAAATGTTAAACAATTCTAAAGTACTCTAATCGTTCGAGTAAACAAGCAAGGTAAACAATTATGTAGGCAAAAGCAGTTATGACAATCAGTAAAATAGTTGACTATGTTTCTCACCCCAAGTTGGAAGCAGTAAAACAGTATAAAGTGGGGCTATGAACTCACCTCGCAAGCTTAAATGTATGAGAGCTAGCAAGTGGTTTGTCCAAATGTTTCCCTTAACTCCATAAATGCAAGAGACGGCTTGTATAAGTAGTCGGCTCAATGCCAAACTATGTTCGTTGTTCACTCGTTTCGAAAGACCGTTTGTGTTTAAGAGTACGTATGATTCGTTGGTGATGTTTTCATAATAATAATTCAAAGTGATATTATTAGTACGTTTGTATTGTTGTATACTTTGTAAAAGAATATGTATGTTGTATGTACGAGTAGTATCGCGTAGTATTGTACTTGGTTTAGTAGTTGTTGCGCGAATCCGATACTTGGTGAGATTTAGTATTTTCAAACAGACTGTTTAGCGACACAAGGTGAGATTCAATGAAGTGTTGCGACACAGAGGTCTGTGTCGCAGATTTATACTTCAGATCAGTATGCGACATAAGGGTTTGTGTCGCAGGGTTGCGACATTAGGTTAGTAGCGACATGAGGGTTATGTCGCAAGTGTGGTTTGCGACACAAGGTCTTGTGTCGCAAGATCGGGCTGAGTTGTGTTCCACTTTTGTGGTCTTGGTCAAAAATGCTTGGTTTTACCCGAAACTTTTGCACGAATCTTAAATATGTTTTACAATTTATAAAAAGTAAGTTTTATGTTTCATGGTTAACCCGAAAATGTCAAAATACAAATGATACAAAATCAGTCCTCAAAGTAAGTATAACACATTTTATGACCCTTTTTCCAAGCTCGTTTTCACTAAGTTTTCCTCCGAAACAGAATCTGAGAAAAATACAACTTATTCCCCTATGTCTTAGGTTTCCAAAACATATTTTTGTATACGTTAACGTCTAATATACGTTAATATATTTTGAAGTATCATTTCAAATACTTTATTTTGAGTTTTAGAAATATAATTTTTCACTCGTTCGGTTGTTGGGCTCATGTTGCGCGTTTTCGACGCGTACGTTACGTTTTAAGCTTAACGTATAACTGTATTCGTTGAATTGTTATGCTTTCTCGTTTAGCTTAATATTTCAAGTAAATAACTACTATTAATATAGTTTTAAGTTATTTATAAATTTCCGTATCACCAACGTACGTATGTTTTTGTCAGACTCGTTTTGATTGTTTTGCGTGTAATTATAAATAACTACGAAATTCGTAATACCTCACGTATTAAAATAGTGGACCTTGCTAGACTTAGCTCATAAAATAGATTAGTTATCATTAAGTAGGGAATTAGCCTAAGACATGCATGTGTTTAGTGTAAGTAATTTTATCGAAATTTGTGGGGTGTCACACAATCTTCGTATGGAAAACAGTGTATAAGTATACCATTTTCAATCAAATCAGTTTATATGTTAAGTAAATAGTTTTCAATTAAAACAGTTTATATGTTTTTCTCCTCTAGTTTAAAAGCAGTAAAACAGAAAAATAGGGGCTGTGAACTCACCTTGTGAGCTAGAAAAGTGGTTGCCCAAGTAAAGTCTCTTAACGCCCTAAACGTAAGAGATGGTTTGTATAAGTAGTTGGCTAACAGCCAAACTATGTTAGTTGTTCACTCTTTTCGAAAGTGTAACACCCCCAAATTTATTGTTTAGCGGAAGCAAGATTTGGGTGTTACTAATCAATAACAAAACACATAAGATCAAATGAACGACTCTAAATGCTTCGTTTAAAACCATTACATAGATGATATAAATGTTTTACATTGATGTTCTTGTTACACAAGCTTATAGCTAAAGGTAAAAGATTCTAAGGCATATCTAATTTTACAAAATGTAGAAATGCATGTGAATCTTCTGTAATCTGAATGCAACTCGAGCTAATATATCCTGAGCAGATCTACTACTGCTGGGTACCTGAGAATACATGCTAAAAGGTCAGCTGGTGAGCTCACAGGTGTAAATTGATGAAATCCAAGTCATGAACCACAAGATTTAGTTAGTGATTTGCAAACATGCAAATAAAATATGAGTGTATATTATTGCCATGAGCACATAGTTTGAGCTTAACTGAGTGTGCCAGGATCCACATTCAAGGACCTGATCGAGTTCGCCCCCGGCATGTGCCTAATCTACACATGTATGAAAAAATAAAAATGCGTTCGTTCGACCGCAGTCGTGGTAGCGCGACTACCCCGGACGGGGATTGTCAATCCGATATGGTACCATACACTAACATTCACGCTATCGCAATATAAACAAACTACGTTGTGAGGGACTTCATGATTAGATAAAATAACTCATGCAATCAATATATCGAGGTTTTGTACTTGTGTTCATATGTAAAACAAAATCGAGCATGTAATCCCACCCCTGGGTAAAAATAGTAAATAGGGGCTATGAGACTCACCTGAGTCTGATGTGTTGCTATCAAGCAAGTATGATGTTGCACAAGGTAATGTTGTCCGAAGACGGTAACCTGCCGGGCGTTCAAAACGCGCAAGGTTATAAGTATATGTAGACGTCTCGAAAGACCGTCCATGCTAGTTGTTCATCCAACCAGTAATGTCCAA
Source organism: Pseudognaphalium luteoalbum (assembly GCA_963422505.1). Classification (NCBI taxonomy): domain Eukaryota; kingdom Viridiplantae; phylum Streptophyta; class Magnoliopsida; order Asterales; family Asteraceae; genus Pseudognaphalium; species Pseudognaphalium luteoalbum. The sequence continues at coordinate 89,092,406 of OY730197.1, forward strand.
ATAATTTGGTTGGTTGATTGATTAGTTTGAGTTTTTGAAAATATGTACGGCCCGTTGGTGATGGTTGGTAATAAAAATCTTAAAAATATCCACTTTATACATTTGTTTAACTTATTACCACTGTTTGTTATAAACTTGTTACCACTGTTAGTTTATTACTCTGTTACCACTGTTAGTGTATTAACTTGTTACCACTGTTAGTTTATTACCTTGTTACCACTGTTAGTGTAATAACTCGTTACCACTGTTTGTTATGTTACTCGTTACCACTGTTTAGTAACTTACCTCGTTACCACTGTTTATTTAGTTTAGTTGTTACCACTGTTTATTATGTTACTCATTACCACTGTTAGTTTAATTAACTTATCTTGTTACCACTGTTAATCATATTTATGCGACAATAGGATTCTCGGACACTGTTCATGCGAGAATTAGAATTCACGGGCACTGTTCATGCGAGAATAAGGTATTCACGGACTTGTTTAAGTGTTAGTGATATTCGGAAATTTAGTTTATGCGTGAATGACTATTCACGGGTTTAGTTTATGCGTGAATGATTATTCACGGATTTGTTTATGCGTGAATGATATTCACGGACTTAAGATTTCATGCGATAATAATGAGGATCGACGGACTAAATAATGCGTTAATGATAATTCACGGGTATGCGTGAATGGTATTCACGGATTATGTCCTACGACAATGGTATTCACGGATTTCTTGACAAAAACAGTTCTAACAGGTTGGTTTTTCTAGATATTGACTCGACAAGTCTCTCTATTTAATCAACTTCTATACCGAATTAAGCCTAACTAAAAATCATACATGTTCTCCTATATGTCTAGTGTAAATCTGCACTTTATGGTGTTTTTATATATTCATTTCCTATTTTTAACAAAAATAATTATGATGGGTGTCGGTTTTGGTCCAAGAACAGCTACAGTCCAAAGATTGAGCTCTACACAAAAATACGAAGATTTATGGGAATGGTCATAGAATAACTTTTTATAGATCTCTTCCATACGAAAATTTTGGTATGTGTTTCGTTGTCTAATTCTTCCTAGAACTCAAGATATGGTTGTTTTGGTGAGACGATTTTCTGAGACAGATTATATATTTGTATATATGCTTAGTAAAAATGATTTTTAAGGTGATATTTGGACGTATACTTGCTAGATCATCAACATAACATGTACACAAATGTGAAGCACGAAAATATATATAGAAAAGTATGTTCTTACTTAAGAAAATGATGATCTAGAGATGAAAACGAGAGAGTATGCTCGGTTAGGCTTCTTGCTTCATTTCCTTAGCTTTTCTTTCTCCGAAAGGTGGTGGATGATGGTGGATTATGGTGGTGGTTGCTGGATTTCGTGGATGAGGGAGTAGGAGGGAAAGGATTGAGTGGAAATGAAAGGAGTGGTAGAGTGTAAGTTGAAAAAGAGAGTATGGAGGTGTATGGTGATCTTCACAAGCAAGGGGAAAAGGAGGGTATGGGGCATGGCCTCATTTTCTGCAGGATTTCGTGGGCCCCCCACTCCATGTGGGTGCCTAAATTGTTTCCTCAAAGTTGTACTCCGTGCGGTGATCGTTTACCCGATTGTTTGTACGTTTAATTATCGTTATACGTTTTAATACGCGTGTTTGAATAATGATTTAAATCTCGATACTTCAAATAAATACTTACCATCCGAAGGGATATATTTTAATTTATAAAAATGCATTTTTATGTTTATTTGATTGTCGGGCGCGTTTTGCGTGTTTTTGGTCGTTTCTGTGCAATATATATACAATACGAAATGCTTATGAAATATTATCGCAATAATATTTAGAAATAAGTATGTTTATCAAATAATTGCATATTATTTAATAAATTGCATCCACCAACGTCCGTATTAATGTATCGGGATCCGCCCGATATGAAAATGCACGATTTATCAAAATCGCGTACGTGTATATATATATTCCAATATATATATATTGATACATACAATTATCCTAATCTAGCTCTAATTACATGTATTAGCACGTGATTAGGAACTAATAACTAGCCCTAATTTGTCGGGTGTCACAGAAAGATCTCTGCGTTTAAAATACGTACGATCTGTTGGTGATGTTTTCATAATAATAATTCGTAATGATATTATTATTATGCTCGTTTTGTTGCATACCTTGTAAAAGTATATGTTTAACATTTCTGATTTGTCTTGTATAATGTTTATTCGTTGTTGGCGTCGAATAAATCCATTGTGATATTAATTGTCAAAATATGGTTTGTGAGAAATTAGTGTCGAGAGCGCTATTCATGAGAGAGTCGTAGGTTACAATTCATGAGACAGTTGCGGGTTACTATTCATGAGACAGTTGCGGTTACTATTCATGAGACATTTGCGAGTTCTATTCATGAGACAGTTGCGGGTTACTATTCATGAGACAGTCTCGAGACCACTATCTGTGAGAGAGTTTCGGAGCGAAAGTGTAGGTGGTACGACAATGGTGTTAAGACAAAAATGTTTTCGCAGGTTCCAAAATTTTTGATATGTTGTGACGCATAGTTTTGTGTCGCAGGTTGTGTGTTTTGTATTTGTTACGACGCAGAGACTGTGTCTCGGTTGTTACGACAATTGCTAAGGATGCGACACAAGGTTGGTGTCTCACATGTTGTTTGCGAGAATGATATCGCGTAAAAAGTCATGTTTTTACTACCGATATCTTTCTCATTTAAGACTAATACTTGGCATATAAGCTTAATTATCACTTAAATTAGTGATATTACGCCAAGAAGGTGAAAAAACGGAAGCACGAGAAAAATCACGCAAAATGGGCAGAAAACGAAGATTCCACGCACAGTTGAAGATTCAAAGCACCCGAAACAAGATTTGAGATAAAGTTCTCACCACTAAGATTTCTTTTATCCAAAATCTTCATTTTCAAATTACGAATCTAACAGAAGAAGAAACAACAAAAACGGATAAAGAATGAACATTCTGCATACGCCGAAAGATTCAAACGATTCGTACAAGACATCTAAAGATCAAAGACACATCTCAGGGATTTCTTTTCATCAAAGTCTTCTTTTTTGAAAAAAAAATCCAACGCAAAAAGAACCAACGCAAACAGACACATAAAGAAGAAGATACGCACGAAACAGGAAACGAGCGAACGGACGGCGAACCGAGGTGGGCGGCCGCCGGCTGGCAACCAGCCGCCATCAGCTGGCAGCCTGGCGCCGCCGGCTGGCTGCAGGCTGTCTCCCCCTCCTTTTTCCTTCCTTGTGTGTACTCTCCTGGTAGATGTGCAAGTACTTTTCGAAACTTTAGGGTATGTGTGCTAGACCTTTCCGCGCTTTAGGGTACATGTGTTAGACCTTTCATCGCCTTTTGCTAACATGTACCCCAAGTTGCTAAAGTGCACCAAAATTCCAGTATAAATAGGAGCCATTAGTTCATTTGAACGATACACTTCACACACTCTTGGAACTACAAAATTCCACTTTCTCACCCCAGAAATTCTCTTGTATTTTATGGTCTTTCTCATTCTAGGATTATTGTAATTAATCTACGGATTAACATATAGTCTAGAAAGAATGCTAGGGATTCAGAGATAAATCTTTGTACGTGCAAAAGAGTTGTCAATCATAATATTACCCTGCTACGCATTTATTTTCGGGTGATATCTAAACCTTTATCATACTTGTTATATTTCGTAATTTAAATATGCATTATTACTTGGTATTGATTTACTTGTTGCCATGAATTGCGAGTAGTTTTTTATTGTGATTGTTGATGATGTAAGATAATTATAAGTAAGGATGACATTATATAATTAGTGCACGATAATCGTAAAGTTATATGATAGCCCATATTCGACTGTTTATTCGATATGGTACTGGAAATGCTTTCAAGCAAAGTACAAATGTATGGAAGTCATAAACGACTGAAGGTAGTCATATCACTGGAATCAACTCTGGTTTAACAGTTGGAATTCCGAAAGGATGATACAAGTTCACAACGAACTGGTATATCCTAGAAAAGTCAACACACTGTAAAATAATGTTCGTGAAACACATTCAGATAAAATGGGAATTAGTAACCCTTGTACTGTTAGGACTTTATGAACTTAAGTTTAATCTATGGAGTACCCTTTCTGGTTATTCACGTGACTGCAACCTAGTAATTAGGACCTGATCAACCTTAATTATGGTAAGTAGTTATATGTGCCCATGACATGCAATAAGTAAGACACAGTGAAACCACTCGTTGTATATATTAGGTTTACATTTCTGCACTGTTTTACATTTTGTTAGTTTAGATTGTCATTCTCACTGTCAATTACTCTTGACCACATGTTGGATGTAAGAAACTGTGGAACTACCATGTAAAGTACACTGTTTATTACTGAAAGGCATGGTCTGCATATGAAACACGTTTTAATAAACTGCGAATAATCCAGGGATGTATAACTGTTTGAAAAGCAGAGGCATAAGTCATAAGTCGAAGTAACCAAGCTTTAGTAATTAACAACAAGGCTTAGAAATAAGAGTAAAATCCTAGCCACCTAGGATCCTTAAAACACTAAGTCTTACAAAATCGGCGATCTAAACATACAAAGTTATTAATCTGCATGCTAATAGAGTAGTAAACTATCTTAGGGGTTATGAACGGTTGGAACTATGAGACGATACGCTGCTGATTCATGCACCTCGGTTTCAAACCAAGATAGGTTGTTTATCTTTCAAATAGATAAGTATTGGAACTTTGCGTAGTGCTCCGATCGGAATCAAGATAACCTAGTTCTTAGTAACATACCAATGGGAAAATTAGTTGGTAGGGTTCTAGAGTTTACACCTAATAGTTTTCGTATTTTATTAAGTATCATCCCTATTTAGTCTGTCATTCCGAAACATTAATTATCAAAGTCTCAGCAATCACATATTTATCTTTATCTGCTTTCTTGTACTTTAATTACCTGCAATTTACTTTCCTGCACTTTAATTATCTGTCTTTAATTTAAAACCCCCAAACCTACCTACTTTGTTCCATCCTAAATACTTCCCTACCGAAAGCACCAGATTTAATCACCCACACGTTTTGATTCATAGAACGATCTTAGGTTATACTTACCGCTTACTAACCAGAGTAGGTATTACATATAATTTAAGCACTGCTATATATATATTTTAAAGCCTCTGCTACGCCCGCATCACCATTAGAAATAACAATGAACGGTTGCGGGTGCATCAGAGAATTGGGCCCGAAGTGGCACAAGGGTCCAAACGTTTTCGTTTTCGTTTTAAGTTCTTATATATATGTGTAAATGTCTTTTTTCGTTCTAGTTTTGATAAATAAATATTAAGAACTCACTTGGACCAAAAGTTTAGTCCTAAATACTTGGTCTAACATTTTATCGTCCCGCGTATCGTTTTAGTTGACTTTGGTCAAAACGTTCTCGGTTTGACCCAAAATTATTTTATCGTCCCGCGTATCGTTTTAGTTAACTTTGGTCAAAACGTTCTTGGTTTGACCCAAAATTTTTACACGATAGATGTTAGTGTTTTAGAACTTATAAAAAGTAAGTTTTATAATTTTTGTCAAACTCAAATTCGCTCGTTTTACGCGCGGGAACACCACAGTCCCGGGCAGATTTACACCAAAAGACGCCCTTTTTCGAGCTCGTTTTGAGTAGTCAAACGTTCGAGAAAAATACCAAAATAATTACCAAATGAACCCACGTTTGTTAGCTTTCCACAAATATATTTTTCATAACTTTTGGATGAGTATAAGTATTTTATAAAAATCGATTTGTGTCCAGGGTTGCAACAGATCAAATCTGAGACATGTGTTCATCGATCGAATTATTTCTCAAGTGATACTTAACTTCATGAAACAAGATCATACAATTATTAAAACTAAAAAAAAATTTGGCCTTTAGGAAAAGGCTTCATATCATTTTGATCTTTGTACATCGAGTTGTGTTCACTTGAAGTTAGGCCAGAAAATCTCTCTAAGAGAGCAGAACGGATATGTGTTTTTGTAAATTCATTTAAGGGTAGCAAACGGTGTTCCAATATTACAAAACCACTTGTAAATAAAAACTAAGATATTGAACTAAATATTTGACACAAGATTCAACATTTTTGGTGGACTTTTGAGTTCGCTAATTACCGGAGAAGATCGTACATGTTTATGTTCGGAAATTGTTCTTCACCAAAAGCTTTGTTTTCTTTGTTTTAAACAAGATTTTGAGCAAGATCTTTTAGAAAGTGAACTCTAACATGTTTTTATATGAAATCCATGAAAAAGAGTTAAGGAAAATTGTTCTTACCAAGCCTTGAAAGAAAATCTAGAAGATGGTGATTTTCATGATGCTTGTTTTCTCTTGTTTCTTTGTTTTCCTTTGCAAATCTTGAAAGATGTCCTTGGTAGTGGTAAGTATGCATGTGATTAAGTACGGAATTAGCGCTAAGTATGGATGTGAATTCACTAAGTAGAGAATTAGCGTTAAGTATGCATGTGATTAAGTACGGAATTAGCACTAAGTATCAGTGTTGTAGAAGTCGGCCGACTTGACCATCAAGTCGGTGACTAGTCGGCCTCATTCTACATCCCGACTCGCCTACACCAAAATCGGTCCCAAAAGTTGGTCAATGGTCAACGGTCAAAAATCGGGTATGGGTCGGTTTTTTTGGTTTGGGGCGGGTTTTCTTGTCAAAATCAGGTTAAAGTTGTAAGTCCGTATGTATTAGGATCGATAACGATGTTATCTTTAGGTATTAAGGTGCGAAATCCCTTAATACGGTGTTTACGGATTGTAAACGGTTTGTTTCATAAGTATTAGTGAAATCTATAATCTAATATGTTTTGTATTGATTATAACTGATGTCAATCGATCAATACCTAACCCTTAGATTATGTTGAAAGCTCTGGAAAGTTCAGTTCGTTCGTAATTATCAATTGGCAAAAGTTAATTAGGTTTCAAACCTAATTTAGTTATAAACACGTCTCGGTTCGCAGTTTATGGGCTCTGCAAACCGACTCAGTTCGCAGCCCAACTTGGCCCAGCGAAACAAGTTGGTTCACCTCGCAGACCTGCCCTGCGAACCCAACTCAGTTCGCATCACAGGTCCTTGGTCAAACTTTGGTCAACATTTTTCAGTATTTAACATTTAACTCTAAAATGTTTACCAACCAATATATTCATTACAATTCAAAACCAATTTACAAACTTGATTACAATAATCTCTAGTACTATTACAAGTTAGATCTGTTGTCACAATAACATGTCCCAACAAAAGTCGGATTTTTTGAACCGGTCAAATCTGGTCAACCTTATATAAAAGTAAAATTAGGGTTTTTTAGCCCAAGATTTGGACCGCTCTTTTCATTCACTACCTATGCAACTCTTTTTTCTTCTGTGATGATAACTCAGTGGCGACAAGCAGGAAGCCGCAGGAGGGGAAAGAAGAAGATGGAAGAGAACTTACAATTTTTGAGGTGATGGTTGGTGGTTAGGCAGCGACGATGGAACAAACAGGTGGCCAAGAGGTGGTGGTTTGGGTGGTGTCGCGGTGGTAGTTTGGTGACGGTGTGGTATTGCAATGGTGGTGGTGGGTGTAGTAGTATGTAGAATCAAGAGACATATGAAACATTCAAACATGTAATATGGGGAGGTGATGTAGCATTGGGAGAATAAATAGGAAAATAAAGTACACCATTTCAATTAGTTTGTAGACTACACAATTTTTTAATAATTGTGTACAAACAAAAATTGAAAAAAGTAATAAATTACAAGAATTTTACACCGTTAGTACCTTAAATTTAAAACATATAACATTTGCTATCATGTTACACATTATTTTAAAAGTCATTATTTAAATGTATAATAAGTCAACAAAAGTCAAAATCCGACTAGTCCCCGACTAGTCCCGACCGACTTAACCCCGACTTCCGACTTTTTCAACCTTGCTAAGTATGCATGTGAATTCAGTAAGTACGGAATTAGCGCTAAGTATGCATGTGATTAGGTACGGAATTATATCAAAATTTGAGGATTGTCACAGGATTCTCTTGCTAATAGTGAGTAGCAAGTTCCTTTCTCTACACTTGTCGTTATGATCATAGCTTGTGTAATTCGCCCAAATGATACATTCTTGGAGTCAATTTGTAGGACGTTTATGAAATATTTAGTCTCATAGTGTGTCGCACCCCCAAATACGGGTTGCGGAAGCGAATCAAGTCGGAGCGCGACTAATTAATAGTCACAACACATAAGATATATAATGAACGACCACTATATGCGTCGTTTTACAATTTGATTGATTTAACAAAGTTTACATCAAAATATTGTTTACACTAGCTCAGTTTCTAAATTGAGATATTTACATACATAATTTATTTATACAAAATATAATAATGCAGCTAAATCTCTGAATGTTTTGCATAATGACTCGAGCTAATGATAGCCTAAAGGCAGTCCAACCTACTACTGAGTACCAGTGATACATGTTAAAATGGGTCAGCGAAACGCTGGTGAGCTCACAGGTTTGTATGTCAACACATATTGTATGAACCGCAAGATTTAATAGAATTTAAAGTGCAATTAAGCAAATTAAAAGTTTTACAGCCATGAGCACATAGTCTGAGCTTAACTCGAGGTGTCAAGGCCACATTTAAGGTATCCTGATCGAGGTGCCTCCCACGAGTGCGTAATCTACACTCGTCTGAACAAATATTAGTACATCCGTTTAGCCAGTTAGTGCATGCTAACTCGAACGAGGAGGGTCAATTCTATATGGTACCATATACTAATATTCACGCTACAACGTATTACCAAACTATGCTGAGGAGGGCTTTGAAAGATTAGTGAGATAACTCATGTAGTAATTGTTTGTTTTCGTACTTGCTTCATATAGTTAAAATAAAACGAGCAATGATATCACATACCTGAGTAAAACAGTAAGTAGGGGCTATGAGACTCACCTGAGTCTTGAGAGTTTAACTTAATAAACTTGAGTGATTAGCCGAGATGAGTTATCCGAAGACCGGTAACCTAAGAGTGTCCACGACACGCGATGGTTATAAATGTGAGCATGTATCTATAAAGACTACCTTTGTAGTTGTTCGTCCAACTAGAATGTCCAAATTACTACGATTTAGTTGATTAACTTGTCCAAGTTACCAAGACTTGGTTGGGTTGAGTATGTTTAGAAAACGTGTACGGCCTATTGGTGATTGGTTGTAATAATAAATCTCATTATTATTGTTATGTTTTTGAAGTGTTATGTTCAAGAACGTATCCCGATGTGTTCTAAAAGTCGTATCGCATAAGTGTTTGAAGTTATACAAGTTTGACACTAAGTATAAAAATGGTTTATAAACATTCTGTTTTTAGCGTCACTTAAAGCGACACTTAGAGTTTATGCGTCACTCAGGATGTGTCGCATAAAATTGTGAATTCTATATTAGTAGCGTCACTTGAGGAAGTGACGCATCAAGAGCGACACTTAAGCAAGTGTCGGATGCAAATATTGGATAAGGGTGTTAAGCGTCACTAGGCAAGTGACGGATCAAATCAGATTTCAATAATAGGTGACACTTAGACAAGGTCGCTAGAAGTGTCGGTTGGGAGTGTCGGTATTGAATTTGCGACACTTAGGCATGTGTCGGGAAAAAGGGGTTTTTTGTGGCACTTAGACAAGTAACGCAAAATTAGGGTTTTACGCGACACTCAGTGCGTCACTTAAGTGACGTATTAAGTGATGCTACACTGCGCTAGTCTATGCGACACTTAGGTCTGTTGGCCGGATTTTGAGCCGTAAATGTGTTTTCCGGTTTCCGTTTGACTTGAAACTTTTACCCAACCCATATTTGGACATTTCAAGCTTAAATAAACAACTTTTTATGAAAAATAAGTAAAATCTAAGAGTTTTCGAGAATTGTCGGGATTCATACAAGTTAACACCGGGAAAATCCGAAAAGATAGGAAGGTAGATCGTGACTCCATGATTCTTTTTCTTCAAACGGGCTAGGTGATTTAAGGTTGTTTGGTGATGTTATTTAGTGATTGAAGGTGGTGGTGGTATGGAGGTGGTAATTGAGGAAAGAAAAGTGAGTGAGAGAGAGAGAGAGAGAGAGAGAGAGAGAGAGAGAGAGAGAGATGAGGATGAAATGAAGAGTGGGGAGGGGGAAAAAGGGGTAAGGGGGCCGGCTTTGGTGGGGTCCACCTGGGTGGATTCTCCAATTTTTGTTCCCCTGTGTTTGTGCTCCGTGCGGTGATCGTTTTCCCGATCGTTTAAACGTTAAATAATCATTTTTTGCTTTTCATGTACATTTTAAATACGAATAAGTACTCAATATTTTTGGTTGTAGTATCTCACCAAATACTTAACAATTGAGTTATAAAATATAACTTAACTTTGTTTTGGTTGTTTACGCGATTACATTTTAATCGCGTAGATGCTTGTTTGTACGATACGAATTAATTACGAAATATTATCAAAATAATATTTTGAATAAAATAGTGTTATTAAATAATGTTGTATTATTTAATAAAAATGTTCACCAACGTCCGTATAAATTGAATTGAATCACATTCGATATGAATTGCGTATGATTTAATCAAATCGCATCGTTGTATATATTCATCAATATATATTTCGATACATTAATTAGCCTAATACAGAACTAATTACATGTATTAACAATTGATTAGGCACTAATTACTAGTCCTAATTTGACGGGTGTCACATTCTCCCCCTGTTAGAAGAATTTCATCCCGAAATTTAGTTCGTAGTCATGTTTGAATTAGCTTCAGTTAATAAATGAGGGTACTTGAGTCGCATTTGGTCTTCACGTTCCCAAGTGAATTCCAGACCACGCCGCAAATTCCACCTGACTTTGACGATGGGAATACGACTTTGTTTGAGTTGTTTGACCTCACGGTCCATGATTTCAGCAGGTTCCTCAATGAAATGAAGTTTGTCATCGATGCGAATCTCCTCGAGTGGAATAATAAGTGTCTCATCAGATAGACATTTCTTCAAGTTAGAAATGTGAAAAGTGGGATGTACGCTGCTGAGCTCGGATGACAGCTGTAATCGATATGCCACTAGACCAATCCTCTCGAGGATCTATAATGGTCCAATGTACCTGGGATTTAACTTCCCGTGCTCTCCGAAATGAATGACACCTTTTCAAAGTGAAACTTTGAGTAGTTCTCGATCCCCAACCTGGAACTCAAGTGGTTTGCGTCTCACGTCAGTATAACTTTTCTGACGATCACGTGCGGCTTTGAGTTTATTTTGGATCTCAAAGATTTTCTCAGTTGTTTTGTGAATGAGTTCAGGACCAGTGAGTTGACTGTCTCCCACTTCGGTCCAACAGATAGGTGATTGACACTTATGACCGTACAGTGCCTCGAAAGGTGCAACCTTAATGCTGGAGTGATAACTGTTGTTGTACGAAACTCGCACAACGGTAGGTGTTTTTCCCAGTTTACACCGAAATCAACTACGCAGGCTCGTAGCATGTATTCCAGTGTTTGAATCATGGGTTCACTTTGGCCGTTAGTCTGCGGGTGGTATGCGGTACTTATGTCAAGGCGGGTACCCAATGATCTCTGAAGTGATTTCCAAAAGTGAGATGTGAAGCGACTATCCCTATCTGAGATAATTGAGATTGGAACGCCGTGTCGAGAAACAATTTCTTTGATGTAGATTCGGGTAAGGCGTTCCATTTTGTTGGTTTCCTTGATCGCAGGGAAATGAGCAGATTTTGTGAGACGATCCACGATCACCCAAATGGTATCGCAACCGCTCGTTGACTTTGGTAGTTCGGTTATGAAATCCATAGCGATTTGTTCCCATTTCCATTCAGGAATTTCGGGTTGTTGGAGTAAGCCAGAGGGTTTCAGATACTCGGCTTTGACTTTCGAACAAGTAAGACACTTGCTGACGTATGTGGCGATTTCGGATCCCGGGTGGATAGAGTATTTAGACTTGTGAGCTTCATCCATCACCAAGTCTCGCAGGTTCCCAAAACTAGGCAACCATATTCGGTTAGAGAGGTATCTAACCCTGTTAGGTTTGATTTCGAATTGTTTATCCATGCCTTGCAAGGCTTCGTTTTTGACGTTGTCGGGTTTCAAAGCTTCGAGTTGAGCAGCGAGAATCTGAATGTTTAGATCATTGTGAATTGTCATACTGAGGGCTCGGACTCGAAGGGGTTTCGTTCGTTCTTTTCGATTGAGAGCATCGGCAACAACATTTGCCTTACCCGGAAGGTATTTGATCTTGCAATCGTAGTCGGTAAGCAACTCTACCCACCCACGTTGCCTCATGTTGAGATCCTTCTGATCGAATATGTGTTGGAGAATTTTGTGGTCGGTAAAGATTGTGCACTTAGTGCCATAAAGGCAGTGTCTCCAGATTTTGAGTGCAAAGACGACAGCTCTTAGCTCGAGATCATGGGTGGTGTAGTTCTTTTCATAAATTTTTAGCTGTCGAGAGGCGTAGGCAATGACTTTGTCCCGTTGCATCAATACGCAACCAAGACCTTGATGAGAAGCATCGCAGTATACCACGAAGTCATCAGTGCCTTCGGGTAATGATAGAATAGGAGCACTACAAAGCTTTTGATTTAGAAGTTGAAATGTTGACTCTTGTTTATCAGTCCAATCGAACTTTTTGTCTTTCTGAGTCAGAGTCGTGAGTGGTTGGGCTATTTTCGAGAATTTTTCAATGAATCGCCGATAGTACCCAGCAAGACCAAAGAATTGGCGTACTTCGGTTGGAGTTGTTGGTGCTTTCCAACACTTGATAGCCTCGATTTTCGATGGACCAACATGGATTCCTTGACTATTAACAACGTGTCCAAGGAATTGAACGGATTGTAACCAGAACTCACACTTAGAGAATTTGGCATATAACTCCTCGTGCCTTAGTAGTTCTAGGATGGTTCTGATATGTTGTGCATGTTCACGTTCGTCACGTGAGTAAATGAGGATGTCGTCGATGAAGACAATGACAAACTTTTCAAGGTAAGGTTTGCACACCTGATGTGCGTCCCGACCATCACAAACGTGAATGATCACAACGCCAATCGGTGGGTGTTTTAAATTTATATTTGCTAGGGTCTAAGTAAGACTTACTAATACTGAACTAAGGGCTAGTAGATGGTAAGTATGACCTAGAGTCATTCTTAAAGAGAAACTAAATTGAAACGGAGGTGATCCAATCAATCGTTACTTTCTAGTACAGGTTTTTAAAAGAGTGCGTTGGGGGTTTGATTCAGTTAACTAAGTAGAGTAAATAAAGCGAATAAAATGTAATAATAAATCGGATAATGGAAAGTAGTATTTGTTGTGAGTTCATTAGCTAATAATATGGGTAGATGACTTTCATGGGAAAAATGATTAACTAAATTAGAATTATTTGGAAGATTCTATAACTTATGGTATAACCAATAGATTCCCTATTAGTCGGTTATCAACCAATATGTCACAAGGAACTAAGGTGTCATGATTCTGGTCAGACAGACGATGCTCAACTCTCCACACTCTCCTGTGAGGGAGTCAGTGGCCCATATTACTGAACACATTTGCTCGTGGGCGAAGGAATAGAGTAGCAAGTCTATAATACGTCTAACCGTTCTTAATACCATAAAGATTACGAGTCTTGTAAACAACTAACTTAGGGTTTATGTTCGGACTTGCTTACCAATTCCTATTAGTAAAACTTAAGAGTGATAAGTGAGGGAAAACATTTAGGTTTCTTGCATATCTTACTTTACGGTTTTACCGATCAGGGAAGAGTATCAGTTTAGATTGGATCTTAAACTTGCCTTTCTTGATTTAATTAACAAATCCCTAGGTTTTCGTAAATGGTTATTTAGCCTATAGCCTACCTACTCTAATCTAATTTAAACTAATCTAATTAAAATGCTGACGGCTTTTTGCAGAAAGTTAAACCCAAACCACGTCAGAAAATGCTATGGTAATTCACAATGTATTTAATCGTTTACCGATGTTTTCGTTGTGAATTTAATTGTTTCGTGATGTTTACATGATAATTACATTGTGATTGGAAATGTACTATACTCATGATAATTCCACGTAATCACATTGCTTTTTATGATGCTTGCATGACGTTACAATTAAACCATAGTTTTGACGCAGATAATTATTGACCAAGTATTAAGGTTCGCGACTCCTCTTTACAAGGTTACAATCACGTTTATTAATCGAAAGGCGAATGTAAGTTTTAGGTTTAAAATCACACGATAAGTCCGTTCATAAAGTTTCCATTTTTATAACGTCGATCCATAATACAACTACCTTCGGTCGTTTACCGGTTTCCATATATATGTACTTTGCTTAAAAGCATTTCCAGCACTATACCAAGTAAACAGTCGAATAGGGGCCGTCATATTATTTCACGAAGTATTTAAAGTCATCCCATAATTATATATACTAAGTACATCACAACAAATACAATAGTAATCTACTCGCTAATCATGGCACAAACTAATTCTAGCATAATTAAAGCATACATATTTAATTAAGAAAGAATAGGAAAGAAAGAACCCGGATTAGAATGCGAGAAGGAATATACTTGAATTAATAAGCATAATTCCAAGTGTACACCCAAGATTACAAGACGTTCCTTGCTTTCATTCTACTCTAAACAAGCTTCCTAACTAAGCTAATACTAATTTTGAAGTAAGAAAATAGAATGAGAAAGTAAGAAAGTAATCACTATATTTTGAAGGTGTTTCTAAGGTGTGTCTTCAAATGAAGCCTCATGTCTCCTCTTTATAGGAGAAATCCGGCTCATGTTAGTATCTTGAGGAGCACTTTAGCAAAAGGTGGAAAAGGTGGTGCACCAGGTACGTACAATCGCGCAAAGGTGTGGCACCGGGTACGAACAATCGCGTAAAGGTGTGGCACCGGGTACGTGAAAGGACCAAAAAGCAGAAATGAGATGGGGGAGGGGTGGCTGGCGTCGCCACCATGGTGGCCAGCGGTGGCTTGGTGGTGGCCGGCGGCGGCTGGCTGCCACCCGCCCCGGTTCACCGTCTTTTGCTTCGTTTCTTAATTCGGGCGTGTTTTCTTCGTTATGCATCTGTTTTCATCGATTCTTTTTTTGTTGGATCCTTTTTTCAAAAATGAAGACTTTGATGAAAAGTAATACCAAAATTGAGCTTCCTATCTCTAGATATTGCGTACGAATCATTTGAATCTTCCGGCGGGCGTATAATCTTCATTCTTTATCCGTTTTTGTTGATTCTTCTTCTGTTAGACTCGTATTTTGAAAACGAACATCTTGGATAAGATGGATATTGATGATGGGCACTTTAGTCTTAAAATCTTGTTTTGATGCCTTGAATCTTCAAACGTGCGTGGAATCTCCGTTTTCATCCGTTTTGCTTGATTTTTATCGTGAAACCTTGTTTTGACCTTCTTGGCAGATTCTCATTGATTTTAGTGTTATATGAGTTTAAATGCCAAGAATCGTTCCAGAATGAGAGAGATATCGGTAGTAAAAATGTGACTTTTTATGCGATATCAATACCCGATTCATAAGGTCCATGAATACAGCCGGTGCGTTGGTTAAACCGAAGGGAATCACCTGAAACTCATAATGCCTGTAGCAAGTTCGAAAAGCAGTTTTCAGGATATCGGTATCGCGAACTCGAAGTTGATGATAACCTGACCGAAGGTCGATCTTTGAATGAACACTCGACCCTTGTAGTTGGTCAAACAGGTCATTGATGCGAGGTAGTGGATATCGGTTTTTGACGGTCAATTTGTTCAACTTTCGATAGTCGATGCACATTCTGAAAGAACCGTCTTTCTTTTTCATGAATAAGACCGGAGCTCCCCAAGGTGAAGAACTCGGTCTAATGAATCCTCTATCCAGGAGTTCCTGTAACTGGGTGGACAGCTCCTGAAGTTCGGATGGGGCTAATCGGTATGGTGCTCGAGCCACTGGTGCATCACCTGGCACGAGGTCGATTGAGAACTCAACCTGTCTTGGTGGTGGTAGACCAGGCAGTTCTTCGGGAAAGACTTTTGGAAAGTCTCGAACGATGTGCATATCCTCAAGTCGCTTCTCCTCTGAATTTTTCTCCATGATGTGTGTGAGGATTGCCGGAAAACCCTTTCTTAGCAATTTTCGGATTTTCAAAGAAGAGATGATGTTTAGTCTCGTCCTACCGGTCTTCCCCTGTATGATCAAAGTTCTACCGGCGGCGAGAGGGATGCGAACGATCTTATCGTAAAAAATGATTTCGGCTCGGTGTCTGGACAACCATTCCATTCTTATAATGACGTCGAAACTTCCAATTTCAACGGGCATAAGATCGATTGAAAAGGTTTCGTTGGCTAGGTTTAAAGTGCAATTAGGTATCACACTATCGGTTTCTATGAGTTTATCGTTCGCTAGTTCTACAGTGTACTTCGCATCCAGAGCAACAGGGGTGATGTCAAGCAATGGATAAAATTCATTAGAAATAAAGCTTCTACCGACACCAGTATCAAATATAACAGAAGCAGTTAAGTTGTTGAGGAGGAACATACCCGAGACCACATTAGGGTCTTCGCGGGCGTCCCCAGAGTTGAGTACGAAGGCTCTACCTCTAGCGTTGTTGTTGTTCTTCTTCTTTAGGACAATATTTTTCCTTGAGCTTTTTCTTCAGTTCAGCCCAAGGAAGCTGGTTTGCTATCTCGATGCCCACAGAGTTTGCGTGGGTGTTCCACCATGTAAGTGCACCTTCTTGAAAGGTGTAAGCATCGAGTTTAACCTTGCTATCCTTAGTACAGTTGCAGAGATTGAAGACGGATTCCATATGTTCCATCTACCGGATCAAACCAATGGCACCTTCCGTGCCCTTGAAGTACAACGATTTGCAACTGAGAAAGTCCTTGTAAGAGCAAGGTTTGATGACAGGAGTACTGTCAGCGGTGTCATCACTTCTCCTAGAGGTTCGGGGTGATTCCTGAGTAGCCAGGGCTTCGGCCACAGCTCGGGAAATGAGAGCAGCAATTTTAGCATTGCTGTAACTTTTCTTCTTTGGCGGCATGATTCTTCAAGAAAGGAAACAAGAGGTACATGAGGGATTGTACCAGAATGATAATTGAGATAGATGTATGTATAAAAGTGGTAATATATACATCACAATGCAAGGACCAATAATGTAGAGTAATAGAGAGAAATTGTCAATTGATATTACGGAGTTAAATGATTACAGACAATTTCGAGTTACGAGTTTCAAAAGTTACAGACTTAGGTAACTTGCAAAAAATGCCAGGAATTGTTACATCCGGTCGAATTACATAGGTCCTATAGAATTACTAGATAGTTACTACACTAATCTCGGTGTAGATTGAGTCGTGGAAGCAGTGAGCTGAGTTGGTCCACAGACTTTGCAAGTCTGCTAACCATTCTGAGAGCATCATCGGTTTCCCGCAGGCGCGTCTCACATTCTTGCAGCCTTGATTGTAAAACGAAGATCTCGTTTCGGTTATTGATTACTTGGTTATGAACGATCTCCATGGTTTGTGTGGTATTATCCGTCTTGTTGTGAGTTCGGGTCAAGGTTTCAGAGATGTTCGCTTGACCTATGTATAACTGGGCGATACCGTCTTGAGTTTGCTCCATCCAGTTAGAGTGAATATTGTGTTGTTCGATTTCCATGTTGTGTAGCCTGCTTTCGTGGCGGTGCACTCGAGCAGCTAACACAGGGACAGTGAAGTGAGTAGGTTCTTGGGTATAGGGAGAGGCTTCTATGCTGGAAGACCCTCCATTAGTTGCGGGGAGTTGGATTCCTTCCTCGTCCCTCCAGGCGTTGAGTCGTTCTGATAACCATCGCCATTGGCTCGTTGGTTTTTGCCGTTGAGGCTGGTTATTGAGTCGGTTTTGAGTGGGATATGGGCTATCTCGAGGCAACCCAGTGTTCCTCCTATTTACCCTTGAGTTTCGTGATCCATACGGATGAGAGCGAGATGAATTGGGTGGTGTGTTTGCCATTTCTGAGACAAAGCGTTAGAAAGAATGAGGCTTATATTCGTATATATAATATGGCCTAAGATTCGTAGAGAGGTCTATCTATGTATATATATATATATATATATATATCACATAATAGCCTATTGAGTGTCTAGCACATACATGTTTGAGTCCCGGTTCTGTCAAGGTCATAGTCAACTAGTGTATCCTGTTCAGTCATGACTCCTTTCAACTCTCACATCATATTCTCTAATTGTACATAGTTGATCAGGCTATGTTAAATTAAACTAATACAATGTAGTCACTGAACCTAATCATACTTAATGAGGAATACTGCTTAACGGTCATAGTCTAGGCCCACTAAAAGCAACCTAGTTCACTATAACCTTAGGCTCTGATACCAATCTGTCGCACCCTCAAATTCGGGTTGCGGAAGCAAATCAGGTGGGGTGCGACTAATCAATAGTCACAACACATAAGATATATAATTAACGATCACTATATGCGTCATTATACAATTTGATTGATTTAACAAAGTTTACATCAAAATATTATTTACACTAGCTCAGTTTATAAATTAAGAGATTTACATACATAATTTATTTATTCAAAATATAATAATGCAGCTAAATCTCTGAATGTTTTGCATGATGACTCGAGCTAATGATACCCTGATGGCAGTTCAACCTACCACCGAGTACCTGTGATACATGTTAAAATGGGTCAGCGAAACGCTGGTGAGCTCACAGGTTTGTATGTCAACACATATTGTATGAACCGCAAGATTTAATAGAATTTAAAGTGCAATTAAGCAAATTAAAAGTTTTACAGCCATGAGCACATAGTCTGAGCTTAACTCGAGGTGTCAGGTCCACATTTAAGGTATCCTGATTGAGGTGCCTCCCACGAGTGCCTAATCTACACTCGTCTGAACAAATATTAGTACGTCCGTTTACCCAGTTAGTGCATGCTAACCCGGACGAGGAGGGTCAATCCTATATGGTACCATATACAAATATTCATGCACAACGTACTACCAAACTATGCTGAGGAGGGCTTTGAAAGATTAGTGAGATAACTCATGTAGTAATTGTTTGTTTTCGTACTTGCGTTCATATAGTTAAAACAAAACGAGCAATGATGTCACACCCCTGAGTAAAACAGTAAAGTAGGGGCTATGAGACTCACCTGAGTCTTGAGAGTTTAACTTAATAAGCTTGAGTGATTAGCCGAGATGAGTTATCCGAAGACCGGTAACCTAAGAGTGTCCACGACACGCGATGGTTATAAATGTGAGCATGTATCTATAAAGACTACCTTTGTAGTTGTTCGTCCAACTAGAATGTCCAAATTACTACGATTTGGTTGATTAACTTGTCCAAGTTACCAAGTTTTGGTTGGTTGAGTATGTTTAGAAAATGTGTACGGCCCGTTGGTGGTTGTAATAATAAATCTCATTATTATTGTTATGTTTTTGAAGTGTTATGTTCAAGAACGTATCCCGATGTGTTCTAAAAGTCGTATCGTATAAGTGTTTGAAGTTATACAAGTTTGAAACTTAGTATAAAAATGGTTTGTAAACATTCTATTTTTAGCGTCACTTAAAGCGACACTTAGAGTTTATGCGTCACTCAGGATGTGTCGCATAAAATTGTGAATTCTATATTAGTAGCGTCACTTGAGGAAGTGACGCATCAAGGGTGACACTTAAGCAAGTGTCGGATGCCAATATCGGATAAGGGTGTTAAGCGTCACTAGGAAAGTGACGGATCAAATCAGATTTCAATAATAGGCGACACTTAGGCATGTGTCGGAAAAAAGGGATTTTAAGCGTCACTAGGCAAGGTCGCTAGAAGTGTCGGTTGGGAGTGTCCGGTATTGAATTTGCGACACTTAGGCATGTGTCAGGAAAAGGGGTTTTATGCGGCACTTAGACAAGTGACGCAAAATTAGGGTTTTAAGCGACACTCAGTGTGTCACTTAAGTGACGCATTAAGTGACGCTACCCTGCACTGGTCTATGCGACACTTAGTTCTGTTGGCCGGATTTTGAGCCGAAAACGTGTTTTCTGGTTTCCGTTTGACTTGAAACTTTTACTCAGCCTATATTTGGACATTTCAAGCTTAAATAAACAACTTTTTATGAAAAATAAGTAAAATCTAAGAGTTTTCGAGAATTGTCGGGATTCTTACAAGTTAACACCGGGAGAATCCGAAAAGATAGGAAGGTAGATCGTGACTCTGTGATTCTTTTTCTTCAAACGGGCTAGGTGATTTAAGGTCGTTTGGTGATGTTATTTAGTGATTGAAGGTGGTGGTGATATGGAGGTGGTAATGGAGGAAAGAAGAGAGAGAGAGAGAGAGAGAGAGAGAGAGAGAGAGAGAGAGAGATGAGGATGAAATGATGAAATGATGAGTAGGGAGCGGGAAAAAGGGGGTAAGGGGGCCAGCTTTGGTGGGGTCCACAAGGGTGGGCTTCACCAATTTTTGTTCCCCTGAGAGAGAGAGAGAGAGAGATGAGGATGAAATGATGAAATGATGAGTGGGGAGCGGGAAAAGGGGGGGAAGGGGGCCAGCTTTGGTGGGGTCCACAAGGTTGGGCTTCACCAATTTTTGTTCCCCTGTGTTTGCGCTCTATGAGGTGATTGTTTTCCCGAATGTTTAAACGTTAAATAATCATTTTACGCATTTCATGTACATTTAAATACGAATAATTACTCGATATTTTTGGTTCTAGTATCACACCAAATACTTAACAATTGAGTTATAAAATATAACTTACCTTTGTTTTGGTTGTTTGCGCGTTTACATTTTAATCACGTAGACGCTTATTTTTACGATACGAATTAATTAGGAAATATTATCAAAATAATATTTTGAATAAAATAGTGTTATTAAATAATGTTATATTATTTAGAAAAAATGTTTACCAATATCTGTATAAATTGAATCGAATTACATTCGATTTGAATTGCGTACGATTTAATCAAATCGCATAGTTGTATATATTCATCAATATATATTTCGATACATTAATTAGCCTAACATAGAACTAATTACATGTATTAACAATTGATTAGGCACTAATTACTTGTCCTAATTTAGTGGGTGTCATATAGTGCTTTTGACTTTGGAGGTCAAAGAAGAATGTAGAATCTTGTACAATCATTGTGCATTTATTTTTGGAAGTAAGTAGTAAATAGAAGTATTGAATATAATGTTTTGTTAAATGATGAAATGAGTGTCAAATTTAGCGTTTGGATTAAAATTGTTAGTGATATGTTGTTAGTTACTTTTAATTGGTCAAATGGATATAGAATTTGAAAGTGAATTGGTAAGTATATTGTTGATTTGTTAATGGGTCTAAAAGGGCGTCTAAATGGGTCACACAATGGGTTGATCAGCTAAAATTAGTTGGAGTATAGATTGATGTTATTGGTTGTTGACTTTTGATGCGTGTGAAAGCATCTAGTTTTACTATTTATAAAGTACATGATATACCAATCAATACTATCACACAACTAGGCAAGAATACCCGATTGAAATAGTATAGCTATGGTAAGTCCAGGTCGAACACAGGAACACATGAACGATGTTATTCAATTAAATTGGAATTATTAACTAAACTAATAAAGCAGTAACATAGGGGTTACGTTTTAGTTCCGTACGAACGTTCAATATGAACTAATTAACCAAACCAACAACATAAAACAAGGTAAAGAGTAAAAGATAAACAATTTGAGATAGACATGTGATTGCTTAGAGTCTTCCACTCAGATTCATATTATCCAAATCAT
Source organism: Pseudognaphalium luteoalbum (assembly GCA_963422505.1). Lineage (NCBI taxonomy): Eukaryota > Viridiplantae > Streptophyta > Magnoliopsida > Asterales > Asteraceae > Pseudognaphalium > Pseudognaphalium luteoalbum. Next base: position 89,114,206 of record OY730197.1, read on the forward strand.
GTGCTTTGATTGTCTAATTGTGATTTCTTTTATATTAACTTAGATACTAATAATAGAGTCCAAGTTAAATATATATTAGCCAACGTTTCGGGTCCAACTAATATCTACAACCTAGGGTCTCACATTAACATCGATCCGACATCGCAAGAATGTGGCTCTATTGCGTGCTTTTCCCTAGATTGTGCATCAAGTATTCACGACTTGTTATGATCAATCTTCGCGGTATGACTCAACAATACCTACTAATAATCTCTTATTAGCTCATTCATTTTAGATTAATTAATTACTATGCTCTTAACCTATCAAACTCAATATATTTAGCAATGATCATAAACCTAAATTCAAAATCATCATTAATCAATAGTATCAAAGGAACTCAATCTCAATAATCCTATTAACCACATTAAGTAGCAATTAATTATCACCAATAAACAAGGTTCCACAGACAACGTAACAATCTTCAATCAGTCAATTGATTGAAAACACAATTATAACTTTCAAACATTCATAATCAAATATTATTAAACTAAACAATCAACAATAAGTCTAATCCATGATTCAATTATACAAAATCAGATTCATATCTCAAAACAAAACATATAGACATGTTTAGATTGAAATCGGAATATCATACGCAAACCGAATCATGAACCGAATGAAGTAGAATCAATAGGATGATCCTAGCCTTTTCTGCCTCCAAACCGCCATTGATTTGCTCCCAAAATGGGGGAAAACCCCCTCCGGTCGGCTGTTGTTCGTAGGTTTAGGTATCTAGAAGTTAGGGTAAAAATGAGGCAAATAGGAAATTAACCTAATCTGTAGAATCAATCCATACGGTGTATGGAATTTCCATATGGCGTATGGATTGAAAAGAAGCCCACAGGCTTGGCCCACGAAGTGTCAGCCCACTTTTTCAATCCATACGCCGTATGGATTAATCCATACACCGTATGGATGCATTTTCACTAAAAGAGGCCCAAACAAAAGTTGTAGCCCCGTCTGTTAGCTAAATTCTCCCACTTGAATCAACCCAATTGGAGTTGTATGAGGAAGTTATGGCCAAAATACTAACGCATAGCCGAAAACTCAGCATTTACACTTTTCTTCCATTTTCAGCTCATCTTTCGTTCTCTTTCCGATTCAAGCTTCATATACACATATTCCAATCCAATCTTGCCTATCTTCACTCTCTTAGCCTCTTTTCTTCATTTAATCTTCTCATGTCTATTGTTTTATTCCCTTAGCAACTTTTCTTCGCAATAAGCTCGTTTTCTGTTTTTTTTTCGATCCAAGCTCCGATTAAACTCCTAATTGCAAATTTGAACGAGATGAGTATCTTATTCACATAAAATGCATTAGAAATCTTTCAAACAAAGGGGTAATTAGTACTATAATCTAGTACATTTTGGCGTTTATCAACTTTTGAGTCAAGATGGTATTTAAAACCTGTTGGTAAGAAGCTACAACTCATAAGATATTTGATGTAGGTATTGGTGATAAAAAGGGTCCAAATGACCATAAATTAGTAGCATGTCTGATATTTTTTTTCATTAGTGTAAATTTTGGAAAACTATAATTGAAGCATCTGCAAATTTTCAAGTCTAAATGGTTTATGAATCAAAAGATATGTGCATGCAAAGTTCATACTTAAAAAACTGAGTTGTGCAGGCTTGATTGTGAAGAACTACTCGGCTGGTACAAACTGTAGCAGGTAGTATATGTTTAAAATGAGAACTTAGTTCTATTATTGGAAAACGCTTTTTACCCGGATGGTAGTCAAAGTACCCAGCTGGTACTGAGACCACCCGACGGGTACCTAACCTTTTTCATATATAATGTTTTCAAGTTAAACTTTAGTTATTGGAAAACGTTTTTTCATATATAATTCACTTATGAATGAGTTATATAACATTAGTAGGTATATTTTAATGTATAAAAAATATTTTGGGCATTTTAAGTTGGTATCAGAGCGATATTTTCAGAGAATTATTTGATCTGCATTAGGATTGCTTAATCTTAAACTATTTTGAATGTTTGATTATGTGTTGTAACTGTACTTTCATAGTGTTAATTGTTAATTGATTTATTTTTGTGACTTCAAGAATAGTTTTTGCCTTAATCTGACTATGTTTAAGAGCGATGAATAAAAATGTGTAATTAGCCTAATATGACTACGTCTGGCTAACGGAGTTATATTACACTAGTGCACATAAAGCTGTTAAATGTAAAAATGGTCTAGGTAAAGGATTGTTCTTGACGGTCCAAGTAGAAAGTATCTCTACTTATTTATATTATGTGGAGAGTTGAACATGTTGATGAAAACTGCTAATCCTTTTAGCAAATGGATGCATCTTCTAACAAGGGTGAAGAGAGTTCTCTGGGACATTCTCCTCTTCATGAGAAGAATACAGATAAAGGAAATTTACACCCCGAGGATGAAGTGGTGCTAAAGAGACTTATTGGGAAAGCCCTCCAGGAATTTGCCCCGACTGTATTTGCTAGAGTTGATCAAATAGTGACCACACGACTAACTGACTTTGAACAAAAGCACCTAATCTTTGCAAATCCCCAACAACACATAGAAACTCAAGCGGCTCAGTGTCATATGAATAAAGAAAAAGAGCGGTTTGAGCATAAAAACTTTGCTAAGTGCAATCTACCACAATTTAAGGGAGAAATAAATCCAGTGATTAGTTTGAGATGGTTGAGTCAGATAGAGGAAACCTTCATGTTGTGCGAATGTCCGAAAAGATTGAAAATACTATTTGCTGCACATCATTTGAAGGAAAGCTGACATGAGTGGTGGGAGACACGGGTTAAAACCTATGGATTCGAAAAAGCCGCAAGATTCCCTTCGAATGCTTTTAGGGAAAAGTTTTTGGCGGAATTTATACCAATGGCGGAAATAGGGAAGCTAAAGGGAGAGTTCCTTGCGATTAATCAAGGGAGTATGTCAATGGACGAATATATGAGAGTCTTTCATCATGACAAATCCTGTTTCTGCCCGGAATATATTTCTAATCTAAAGTTGTTATATGATCACGTTTATCGTCACATGAATGCTGATATTTGGGAGTTTGTTGGCCTGACATTTTATGATACCATCCCAAAGATGTTGAATAAAACACTGGGTTGAAAAAAAGACATGCATGCCAAGGCAAGTGAGGCTGCAAGTAAGAGGAAAGCGGAACATCTAACTACTTTTCACGCTTCCCCATTTAAGAAGCTCGGATTTGGAACAAAATCACAACAACAACAACAACAACAACAACAACAACCACCACCACCACCACCATAACAACAACAATAACAACAACAACAACAACCACAACAACAACAACTATGTCATCCCTAACCTCAAATGCGAGAGTAGCCTCATTGTGAAAAATGTGGAAGGAGGCATACAGGGAATTGTAAGTTTATAAGTGTGGAAAGCCCGTGCATATTGCACCGAATTGCTTAAGCCCCGTTTGGGTTAATATTGTGTCAAGGATGATCATATACAAGCTGATTATCCTAAAAAGAAGGAAGACTTGAGGAGTAGGGAACAAAGGAGAGAAACGGAGAAAAAGGGAACGAAAACCGGTTCGAGGCCAAATAACCATTCTTTCCAAATAATGGCCGAGGAAGCAAAGGAGTAATATGACGTGGTGACAAGTACCTTCATTGGTAACACTATACATGCCCATGTTTTATTCGACTCTGGAGCTACCAAATCTTTTGTATCACTTTCATTTTGTGAACTTTTAAATTCTCCTATTTCTAAATTGAATCATCCCTTAGAAGTAGAGATTGCAGATAGTAAAATAATGATTGTTAGTGGCATGCATAAGGGGTGTGTTATCGAAACCGGTGGTGAAAATTTCATAAGATATTTAATTTCCATGCAAATGGGAGAGTTTCACGTTGTTGTAGGAAAGGATTGGATGGGAAAGAACAAGGGTGTTATCAATTGTGAAGAAAAACTAGTCCTCCTTAAAGCGCCTAGCAGAAAGGAAGCAATTGTGTATGTGAACGTTCCAACCGATCTATTCCTGTTTGTTCTTATGCTCGAGCTAAGAGATTGGTGTTACATAGGTGTCGGACCTTTTTGGTACACGTTGTTGTTTGTCCCTTACTCAGGATTTGATCGAACTGAAATCATCCAAAAATTTGCGGAATCAATGAATTAATAATAACCAAACCAAACCAACAATCAAAACACAATATTAAGCAAATCAAACTTTGTATTATTGATATCGATCGACTAGATTACAAGTCATTTCGACAGATTATGTTTAGGGTTTTTCGTCAACCCTAAAACTGAATACGTAAAAGGTATTTATACAAAACTACTGGACACTGTGACATTACACTGAATTTACAGGCCCAAGCCCTTGCGACATAGCCCATGTCGCAAGTCCACTAACTGATGTCACACCTGCGACATTAGATACATTGTCGCAGGAATCCGAAACTCTAATCTAAATACAAATTCAACTATGAGCTATGAACAACTTACAGACACACTAATATGCACCAACAAACTCCCCCATGTCTTCAGCTTGGTCTTCAAAAATCTTCAATCAAACCCAGCCCGCAGGAAACCTTCCACCAACATGTATTCCATATATAACACAAATTTCAACAACTTTCTGATATTTATCAGCAAGCTTCTTGTTGAACTCATTATGAACTTTGACGATAATGAACTTTGACAATTGGCTACCCTGTTACTGGATCCAACTTCTTCTTGAATTTATACCGAGTACCAAGCGTAGGCTTCAATTTGTTGTATCTTTTACTTCTAACCTCTTGACGCAAGGATTTCTGGATAAACTCAGCATAATCATCCTTAAACGGATTAATCAACTATAGTGGAGCCAATCGATTAATTTCTCCTTTTGTCAGCGTGTTCAATTGTTTAAATCTAAGCTTGAAGTATTGAACGCCATCCAATCTTTTGATCATAAACATATTCCTTTGAACTTTCCAACTTTTAATCACACCTGTATAATTTCCACGAATCTTGTAAGATTTACACGTAACAGGTATGGGTTCAACAGATCTTCCATGAGGCCACCATTGCTTAAACTTTTCATACCTTTCGTTAGCAGTTTCATTTTTGGGTACCGAAGATTTAGTTTCTGGAACTGCTGATTCTGTTGCTGGTGCCTCCTGAGCTTTAGCAGGCCCCTCTTCATCTTCACTCGAATCAGTCTCGATAAATGGTGCATCATCATAATGTTCATCTGATCCTAAATGCTCATCTTCAACAGAAACATTGTCATCCATATCGAACACATACCCTGATTCCGTTTCAGTACCAGTTTTATTGACCATTCTTTGAATATAAGATAAATCTACAAATGTGTAATCAACTGCCAGTGGTCTCAGCTGGCCCGGAATGTCATCAACAGAAAAGTAATCTAAACGGGGAACATTTTCATTAACAACAGATTCAAGTACATGGTTGGGGCTTACAGACTCTGGTCCTAGTCTACATTGGGACCCCCTGTTGCACCCGCAACCGGTCGTTGTGATTTCTGATGGTAATGCGGGCGCAACAGGGGTTTTAAATTTATATTTAACGAGGCTTAAATTATATGTACTACCTACTCTGGTTAGTAAGCGGTAAGTATAACCTAAGATCGTTCTATGAATCCAAACGTGTGGGCAATTAAAGTTGGCACTTTCGGTAGGGAAGTATCTAGGATGGAACAAAGTAGGTAGGTTTGGGGGTTTTAAACTAAAGACAAGCAATTAAAATGCATGAAATTAAAGTACAGGAAAGCAGATAAAGATAAATATGTGATTGTTGAGATTTCGATAATTAATATTTCGGGATGACAGAATAAATAGGGATGATACTAATGTGGCAACCAAACTACTAGGCGTAAACTCTAGAACCCTACCAACTCAATTTCCCATTGGCATGTCACTAGGAACTAGGTTATCATGATTCTAATCGGAGCAATACACAAACTTTCAATACTTATCTAGTTGAAAGATAAGGAACCTATTTTGGTTTTATACCGAGGTTCATGAATCAGTAGTGTATCGTCTCATAGGTCCGACCTTTCTTAACTCCTAAAAATAGTTTACTGCTCGATTAGCACATAAATTAATAACTTCGTAAGTCTAGACCGTCGATTTTGTAAGACTTGGTGTTTTAAGGATTCTAGGTTATTACAACTTTAATCTTATTTCGAAGTCCTGTTATCATTCATTTAAGCTCTAGTTACTTCGACTAATGATTCTAATCTCTCCTTTTCAAACAGTTATACATCCCCGGATTATTCGCAGTTTGTTAAAACGTGTTTCATATGCGGACCATGCCTTTCAATGATAAACAGTGTACTTTACGTAGTAGTTCCACGGTTTCTCACATCAACATGCGGTCAAGAGTAATTGACTGTGAAAGTGCACTCTATCTAACTAAATGTAAAGCAGTGCAGAAATGTAAACCTAATATATACAACGAGTGGTTTCAATGTGTCTTACTTATTGCATGTCATGGGCACAGATAACTACTTACAATGATTAAGGTTGATCAGGTCCTAATTACTAGGTTTGTAACACCTGGTCAAAAGTCAAATTTCACGCTAAATTTAAACTTTAAATAATTGTATTATTATATGCAATTACAACCAAGTGATCAAAAATTTTATATATTTTTATATAATAGACAAGGATTATATAATAATCACAATTGAAACGAGCTGAAACCAAATTACATTTTTGGTAATTCAAGCGAAATGTTTTCATTTAAAATAATTACGAAATAGTTTGAACAAAATTATAAATTTAACATATTGAATTTGTATAATAATCGGGTATGAATATACGGGTATTTTATACTGCAAATTGGAGACGAAGTGGGGGAAAACCCCCTCCCCTTCCCTTTAGTCAGTCGCCCCAAACACACCCTACCCCCCCCCCCCCCTCTTTTGTTTCATTTCCATCCAAACACACACACAACTATATTCCTATCTCTTTCTCTTTTCTCTCAAATCATCCAACAATTAACAACAACAATCAACAACAACAACATCATCATCATCACTTGTATTTTCGGAATCATCATCAACAAGAGCAACAACAAACATCCACCATCATCATCTTCATCTTCTTCATCTTCAAGATTCACCATCTTCATCCTCAAACTCTCGATCTTCAAATCATAAGGATTTCTTCACTTTTTCTTAAGATTTCGAGTTAGAAACACTTAATATATCATGTTTTAACATTATATCAACAAGATTTGGCTTGAAAATAGGTTAGATCTTGATTTTTGGGGAAAAACCGTCGAACAGTTCGTTATATCGTAGGAACCAAAAACAGTGCTGCGACATAGCCAATGTCGTAGGTTATGTCGCAATAATTAATTATGTCGCATTGTGCGACGCAAGCCTTTATGTCGCAGAAAATCCGAACGTCGCATATAGCTACATAACACACTATGTCGCATTAAATTGCGGATGTCGCACATAGCGACACAAACCCTTGTGTCACAGAACCATTTAGCGACATAACCCTTATGTCGCAAAACACAGGAGCTTAAAAACCTATGATTTTCACTAAGTTTCGGAACTAGATTTTACCACTTGATTTTACCCCGAATTTGGATTTCGGAAGCGTTTTTACTAAAGCAATGTAGTAGAAATAAAAAAAATTTCCAAGCTGACCCCAGCTCAACCCTAGCCAGGGGCTCTGCCCCTTGGACCCCGCCAGGGGTTGCCACCCCTTGGACCCCGCTACCAGGGGCGCTGCCCCCGGACCCCCGTACACAGTTTTCAAACCTGAGCGACGAACGAATATTGGCACAACTCACTTAGAAAAACTAATTTGTCTCGTACTCATATAACCTCATGTGTTTAGGACACCAGGAGGTTACCCATCGGACGACGCGTGTATCGTAGGATCGCTAACTCCTCAAGTGAGTTTCATAGCCCCACTCTTTCAACTGTTTTACTGTTTTCCGGGTGAGACGCATGCTCAATTACTGTTTTCAAATTATAAGCCAATCTTTTATAATTCACACGTTTCTATGATACTGTTTGGAAATACGAATGTGTAATACTTAGGATTTACACCCAATATATTGTTATGGAACAACACCACTGTTTAACCTAGTCAGGTTACCATTGTACACCGTTAGATTGTTGACCAACAATCACCATTACCTGACTTGGTTAAGTCACTATTATACATTGACCTTTTTGTCACGGGACAACCTCATCAACTACAATAGAACTTGTTAGTTCTACCAATACAGGATTAGCTTTCTTTTTAGGAACTAAGACAGCACATACGTTTTTGGAATTCGAAATTGGAATAGAACCAAAGTAAACATCAACCCAAGATCTCAATATACTTGCTAGGCTGAGGCTATGAGTATACAATAGAAATATACGTTAGTATGGGTCTCTTATACTAATACCAAAACAACTAGGTGATGATTTGTCATGCCTAGGCTTATTGTGACTCAACAGATAATTAAGTACTGTATATACATACTCAGCTACAATATATCAATTGCATGTGCTACATACTACTCTAACTGAGGTATTTGTTGGTTCAACTTATATATATATATATATATATATATATATATATATATATGTCTATATATATACATACATGCTTGTACTTTAACTCGAGCACTTGGTGCCACCTACAATTTAGTTATGTATATAGGTATACATACACGCACACAAACACAATCAAACTAGTCGGACATGTCGTTGTACTGTCGGCTCAATTACTCAAGTTGGGCATGTTGTTGAACTGCCGGCTCAATTACAAACTTTGCTTGCGAGCAATTCGGTCGATGCCAGATAGGCACTAAACGATGCCACGGTGTGAAGTGGGCACAAAACGATGCCACGGTCTTGCAGTGGGCACAAGTACGATATCACGGTAAAGCGATACACTCGATGGATGGGCGAGCATATGCTCGTGATGTACACACACCTGCGGATGGGCAAGCTTTTGCTCGTGATCCGTACAATTAACGGATCGGCGAACTTTCGTGCGAGGCCGTCAACTCAGTATTTGTTTAAATACTCAATCATAGTTCTGCGGGACTACAATCAACTGTTGCTGGCAACACCCTATGCCAAGTGGCACACCAATTATTACACAACATCATATGACGCAGTCATACGATTACCCAATAGTCCTTAGGCATGTTTGGCCTCACATTGATAGATTACTTCATACCCGAGAGGTATCCAGGCATGAATGCCTCAATGTTATGTACTTAGGTACGCATCACTGTCCCTTAGGTATGAGATACCTTGTAGGACATATACACATTGGTGTTACAACTTTATAACAATACATATTAGAATCGCAGATTCTGAACTACTTTTCAAAACGTCAAAGGTTTTATACTTTATGTTTTAACTAACAAACCTATGAACTCACCAGCTTTATAGCTGACTCGTTTTAGCATGTGTTCTCAGGTGCCAGGATTAGGATTGCTACAAGATAAGCTAGCTCGAGTAACATATTTTCAATCAATGGGGACCACTCTGCATTTACTTTTGTATTTTCAAATTATGTAATTGAAACTTCTATTAAACTCGCTAAGTTGTAAACGTTCTACTTTGGAAAATGTATAATTATTTTCAAACGTCTCATTTAGAGTCGTTCATTATGTATCTTATGCTGTGATATTTGATTTGGTAACACCCGACCCGACCGCTTCCGCAAACCCGAAATTTGGGGGTGTTACAAGGTTGCAGTCACGTGGATAACCAGAAAGGGTAATCCATAAATTAAACTTGAATTTATAAAGTCTTAACGCTACAAGGATTACTAATTCATAAAGTCCAAATGAGGCGTGGGGAGGGGGGGCGGAGCCGCCCACCAGTAGGCCAGCGGCGGCTGGTGGCTGGCCGGCGGCGGCTGGCTGCCACCCGCCCTGGTCCGTCGTCTTTCGCTGGGTTGCTTAATTCGTGCGTATCTTCTTCGTTATGCGTCCGTTTGCGTTGATTCTTTTTGCGTTGGATTCTTAATTCAAAAATGAAGACTTTGATGTAAAGGTATCCCAAAAATATGTCTCCTATCTTTGGATGTCTCATATGAATCTTTTAGATCTTCTGACGTACGTAGAATCTTCATTCTTCGTCCGTCTTTGTTGATTCTTCTTCTGTTAGATTCGTAATTTGAAAACGAACATCTTGGATGAGATGGTTGTTGATGATGGGTACTTTTGTCTTGAAATCTTGTTTTGATGCCTTGAATCTTCAAACGTGCGCGGAATCTTTGTTTTTCATCCATTTTTCTTGATTTTTGTCGTGCAACCTTGTTTTGAGCATCTTGGCATAATATCACTGATTTGTACTGTTTCTAAGTTTAAAATGCCAAGAATCGTTCCAGAATGAGAGAGATATCGGTAGTAAAAACATGAGTATTACGCGATAACTCCCCCGGACCCAAACTCCCCCAAGGCACTTGACCTAGCCTCTAGAAAGACAACCCTAGCCTGTAGATCAGCAAGCTGCTTGGACTGATCCTCGATGATAGTAGCTTGAGCCTGATTTATCTCTAATTGTTCCTGCATCATTCGCTGCATCTTCTGCATATCTTCCATCATCTTTTGCAGAAAGGCAGGGGTCGGTTCAACAACCATTTCTTGTGATGGTTGAGTAACCGGAGCACAAGACGTTGACATACGACGTGCATGGCGGCGAGATGGTTGATTATCAGTGTCAGTGGTATCATCGCTGGAGTGTGCATGCTTGCCCATGTAGCGCTTACCTTCACGAATACGGTGTTGAATCCTCAATAATCGAGCTGACTCATGTACCCTAATTCTTTCCATTTGCGATGGGAAGGGTACTTCACTGTCTGAATCTGAAGGCGTTTCCCCCCTATCCTACGGTCCCACAAATGCTGAATCAGAAGAAGATGAATCTTCAACTGTATATTATGAACCAGAACCCTGGAGTTCGTCTTCTACATGCCCAAACTGCTCTATCTCAGCCAAAACATTTTGAACAGTCGCATTCTCAGCCTGAACCTATACTTCCACAAACTGCTCTTGAGGTTGTTGCTGAGTAGGTGCATCCATGTATTGTATCAGGAGTTGGCACATAATTCTCATCAATAACTGCACCAAATAATGGAGTATCGAGTGGTGCTTGAACCCCTATCTCCTGAGCTACACAAACGGCAAAAATCTGATTCGTTATTGGTACCAATCGCAACGTATTATCTTGATCACCCATAGCAGTAAGATTCGGGTGATGAAGATCGATGAACAACTGAACAAATCTCGGATATAACTCCCACTTCGAGTTCCCGACATTTGCATTGTCAACCATGGCCCTGAATATGAAACCGGAGTGGTTGTAGGGCTTGTTGTATACAAGGGCTAGCATGGCCAAAGCGACACGATGACTAGTACCATCTGTCCCAGCCTTCCTACTCAACAAACAAATGATGAATATATGCATCAAGTATCTCCAGACCTTAGTGAGATTGGCCTTTCGGTATTGATCAATAGGTATTCCCGGATATCCCATCCTATGCATGCCCCCCGCAATGAATTGGTTCTCAAAAAGTACCGACATGTCTGGTTAATCATTGAGTTGTAGAAGCTCGTGTATCCCTTGCTCAGTAATAATCACTTGGGTGCCGAGAACTATGGATACGATCCTTGTAACATTGTTCTCAGTCTGAACTGTAGCATTTCTCCAGAACGGGCCCACTAAATTCTTGTAAACCACAGTGGCATCCGAGATAGCATGAAAAATCCTAGATCGACGTAAAAACGCAATCATCGGACCAAAAGCAGAAGCATTGGCATGAGTGCCATCCAAAAAGGCAACAGTGTTGTGATGAGGTTCGTATGCTAATGCCATATCTGAAGAACAGTACAAAATATATACTCGAAAGACGTTAGAATAAACGATAAACCGTTTTTATAAAATGTCACAAAATTGTTGTGATATGCGACATCAACGCTAACATCGCTCTCTACTAGCGAAATTGTAACGACGTCGCAAGAAATAGGTACGAAATCATAAGCAACATCGACCATAATGTCGCACAAAAATTGAGCGACATTAAAGGAAATGTCGCATTTATCATTTATATGTGAATTTAATCACAATTTTCAAAAATTGCGACGTTGTTAAAGTTGTCGCAGGCGAAGTCGCAAGAAATGCGACATAGCATGTGATGTCGCAGTATAAAAGAAAACTACCAAATAATGCGACATTGGCTGCTACGTCGCAATGACGAACAGTCATCCCAAACCCAGAAATCCGTATGAACAAAATTGGGGGTTTTCTATTCTAACAAAGCAAAAGGAAGCGGCTGACAATGGTGATCACAAAAAAATAAATTAAACCGCATGCAACAACAATTATCATAGCTAATTTACCCGAAGAACCGGAACCCTTAAACCGTAATACACATTCAATGATTAAAGGCAATTTACACGGTAAAAAAGGTTAAAATTAGTACCTAAATGTCAAATGAGTGGAGTAGAACAAGTGGACGTGAAGGAATCTGATCAAAAGCCGCTAGAAATCAAGATTGAATCGAAAAAATCTCGTCGGTCATGATGTCGCAGTCGCCTCAGCTGATGTCGCACAAGATGTCGCAGGTGAATTGTGAATAGGGTAACGGATCGCGGGTAAAGCTTATATATATTCTAACCATAATAGCGAAATTAACTGCGACATTGCAAGCGACATCATGCACGGCGTCGCATGACAGACTTGTGGAATTTTTAAAATTAATTTTGATTTTTAGTTTCGATTAACGATTTGAAAATAACGTGTGACTTGGTGAAATAAAGCTAAAGAAAATAAAAGAAAAATAACAGAGAGAAATAAACACATTAAGCACATTATTTTTGGTGACGGGATTGTTTTAGGTCTGGTTAGGGATCATATCGAAATAACATGCAATTATTAGGAATAGTAAGTGTTATTTCGATCATCAGTATATTTATCCATGTTAAATTTACTTGGCATGCTAACAACACCTTTTATAAAAATTATTTCAAAACGATTATCAGTATATTTGTCCTTCTAAAAATATTACACTCACGTCTAGGAGTTAATTTAGTATTATTGGTATGTGAATTTCTCTGTGGTCCCCACCATAGATATACACCTTAACTTTAGACATAGACCATACTTCCATTTATAGAAAGAATATAAGAAAATCATTTTTAAGAATCAAGTCACCGGTGACAGGTCTGTACTTACGTACAACAAAGCAACATAGCTTGATTCAGGTTTAAGCAAAACAAGACTTGGTCAAACCATTTTGGCGACCTCGTTAGGTATCTTAATTTTAAAGACTTTTCAAGTACATTGACTTGTGTTTTCTTAATGTTGAATGTATGTTAACAGTAACCAGGTCTATACTCACGTATAACAGATGGAGCTGTCAATATATACTCCCAAATGATATCAAATAAGCTTCATGCACGGAAATATATCTAGCATAAGTAAGATATTAAGACATTTGTCATACATTTGATGGTGTTGTACCACTTGAAATAAACAAGTAGTTATTAGACTTCTTAAAAGACTCAACGATTTTTGTGTAACATGCCTATTAATACATCGTATGATGAAAATAATGTTTATAAAAACTGTTGTTAACATGTCAGATAAACCTACTGCCACATCCAAGATAAACCTTAAGATTCCATATTATGCATGTCATCCGATGTACTATCATATCCCAAGTTATTTACAGACACAACCTAACGTCTATTTTAAAAATATAGCAACATTGCATTTTCTTTAATACTAACAAGTATAAAGAGTGGCTGTTGCATATAAATATATATATATATATATATATATATATATATATATATATATATATATATATATATGTATATATAAACACATAAAGACAAGTAAATATACACAAATGCCCAAGCCACAAATTATTTATGAGTCAGATTTTTCATCCCAATCATTGAGACTAACTCATCAAATCGGGACTTCGAAAAAGCTTTTGTGAAAATGTCTGCTTTTATTTAAAGTGTCAATATAGATTAGTCTATTAAACATTTCTCAAAGCAATCCCGTATGCAATGAAAATGTATTTCAATATGCTTTGTTTTAGTATGTTGAACGGGATTGCGTGTGGTTGAGATTGTGGTAGTGTTAGCAATGTGTATAGGAGTAAAGGTTAGAAAGAACCCGTAATCACGCATTTGATGCTGAATCCAAAGGATTTGAGAGCAGCAACTGGCAGCAGCAATATATCCAGCTTCCGCCGTAGAATTTGAAAACGTCGTCTGTTTCTTGCATTGCCACGAGACTAACCGATTACCTAAAACTGCCACCCTCCTGTAGTTGACTTTTTATACACATTGCAACCACCATAATCCGAATCCAAATAAGCCGTCAAATCAAATTTTTTCTCATTAGATTACCATAACCCAAGAGATTGGTTATCCTTCAAATAACTTAAAATGCGTTGGACAGCTTTGTCATGAGAAACCTTAGGTTTTGCTTGAAATCATGAACACATAGAAACTACAAACATAATATCGCATCGTGAGGCACTAAGGTACATCAGCGAACCAATCATTGACTGATAGGTGCATAGATCTGTATCATCCTCATATTCAGCAGGACCAAGCTTGTGATTCACGTCAATGGGAGTTCCAAAGGACTTACAATTGAGCATATTGTATCTTAATAAAATGTCTTTGACATACTTAGATTGATGTAAAAAGATGCCATCTACGTATTGCTCAACTTGTAATCCGAGAAAGAACGTAAGCTCTCCCATTGAGCTCATTTCAAACTTCTTCTTAATAAGATATTCAAATTCCTTGCAGAGCACCTCATTGGTAGACCCGAAGATAATGTTGTCCACATATACTTGAACAAGCAGTAACTCATTTCCAGACTTCTTGATGAACAAGGTGCTGTCTATCGTACCTCTTTTGAAACCATTTTGAAGCAGATGGTTCAAAAGTGTTTCATACCACTTCCGAGGAGCTTGATGAAGACCATACAATGCTTTGTCTAGTTTATAGACGTAAAAAGGATGTACACAGTCTTCAGAACTAGGTGGCTGACAAACATACACATCTTCACTAATATCTCCATATAAAAATGCAGACTTCACATCCTGCTGAAAAACAGGAATTCCCATATATGAAGCATATGCTAGAAATAGTCGAATTGACTCTAAACGAGCAACAGGAGCAAATACTTCATCATAATCAAGGCCTTCAATTTGTTTGAAGCCTTAAACAACCAACCGAGCTTTATTCTTAACGATCACTCCTCGATCATCTCGCTTAACTCGATAAACCCATCTGGTACCAATAGGATGTGTATCCTTTGGTGCTTCAACAAACTTCCAGACAGAAAGCTTTTCAAATTGTTGAAGTTCCTCCTGCATAGCGATAATCCAGTGAGGATCTTTCAACGCTTCAGTAATGTTCTTGGGTTCCTGATATCGCGTAAAAAGTCACGTTTCTACTACCGATATCTCTCTCATTCTGGAATGATTCTTGGCATATTGAACTCAAATATGGTTCAAATCAGTGATATTATGCTGAGATAGTCAAAACAAGGTTGCATGATAAAAATCAAGCAAAACGGATGAAAAACGAAGATTCCACGCACGTTTGAAGATTCAAGGCATCAAAACAAGATTTAAAGACTAAATTACCCATCATCAACATCCATCTTATCCAAGATTTTTGTTTTCAAAATACGAGTTTAACAGAAGAAGAATCAACAAAAACGGATAAAAAATGAAAATTCTACGCCCGCCGAAAGATTCAAATGATTCGTACACAATATCTAGAGATGGGAAACTCATCTTGGGGATTTCTTTATATCAAAATCTTCTTTTTTGAATTACAAATTCAACGCAAAAAGAATCGACTCAAACGGACATATAACGAAGAAAATACGCACAAACTAAGAAACGGAACAAAAGACGGCGAACGGGGCCGCCGGCCACAGGTAGGGCGGCGCCGGCCACCTGCCACCCGTCCCATTTCCACTTTTTGGTCCTTTTGTGTACCCGGTGCCACACTTTTACGCGATTATGCGTACCCGGTGCCACACCTTTCCGCGAAAGTACGTACCTGGTGCACCACCTTTTCCACCTTTTTCTAATGTGCTCCCCAAGATGCTAACGTGAGCCGGATTTCACCTATAAATAGGAGGGCTTTGGTTCAATTGAAAGACACACCATTCTTAGAACAATATACTTCTCTTAAGATATTGCTTCTACTTTCTTTCTATTTTCTTACTAAAAATTAGTTTTAGGCTAGTTTAGGAGCTTGTTTAGAATAGAAGGAAAGTACGGAACGCATTGTAAATCTTCGGTGTAAGCTTGGAATTGTGTCAATTAATTCAAGTCTACTTTCTCCCGCATTTAATCCAACTGCTTTCTAATCCTTATCTATCTTAATTAATTACGTTTATATTGATTATGCTAGATTTAGTTATTGCCATGATTAGAGAGTATTATACTTGTTGTGTTTGCTTGCGATGTAGTTAATTAATTATGGAATGATTTATAATTAAATATTAAAGATCGGTAGTATTGCTTTGATCGTCTTATTGCATGTTCTTCTTTGATTTTTGCCTTAGGATCATCATAGTGGTAAAATATAAACGGTCTTAATTATCGTAAAGTAATATGATGGCCCCTATTCGACTGTTACTCGATATAGTACTGGAAACACTTCAAGGTGGAGTAAAAATGTATGGAAGTCGAGGAACGACCGAAGGTAGTCATATTATGAAATGGAACAATATTACAAAGTAATATGACGGCCCCTATTCGACTGTTACTCGATATAGTACTCGAAACACTTCAAGGTAGAGTACAAATGTATGGAAGTCGAGTAACGACCAAAAGTACTTATATTACGGACTAACATATAAAATGAGAAACCTAACTTAATTAACCTTTATAAATAGACTTTTAAACTTCAAATTAATCTAATCGCCTTTCCACCACTAAACGTGATTACAACACCTTTTTAACGACGTCCAATTGAAAGGTAGTCAGTCATCTATGTCAATATAATTTGTCAAAGGTATGAAACCATGGAACCGCAAGGCTACATGGGGGATTATCGTAGGACAAGACATGGCCAAGGTTTGAAGCGGCGGAACCACTTTAAGTGAGGAACGCTGTGGATAATTAGGGGATTTATTGGGTAGTCTTAAGCAAGGGCTAGTTTAAAGTCATAAATGAACATTTTAAATATAGGAATCTGTTAGGATGACGAGGAATCGTTATATGATTCAGTTATGTCTAGGACCTTAAGATTTTGTTCCCGTTCATATGAAAGTATTATTAAACAATATTTAAGATTTTGCTTATTATTCTAAATACTTTGTAATGTTACCTTAACCTAGCTCCCGGTGTGACATGCTAATGGAATTTTAATTAGTAGGGAATCTAGTGTTTACATACAAGTATTCAAGAATGATAATTAACTAACATCATCCCATAACTTAATTAACGAAGTCTCAGCAAACACTATCTTTATTTATCTGCTTTAGCTTTTACTTTTATTTCGCTTTTATTTATTTACTTGCCTAAGTTAGTTAATAGAAAAACCAAAACTCCCTCGTTATTTTATAAACACACTAGTTTGAAAGCCCTCATCTGCCACGCCTTAGTTTCAATTCAGTTGGTTTGAAGAACGACTCTAGATCACACCTACCACTTGCTCACCCTTAGGATTAGCATTGTTAGGGAAAACTTAGGCCCCGCAATTACAAATTTAAAACAATCACTGATGCCGTCGTCAGTAGCCAGTGCAATGATAAGGGTAAAATCCTTACCGACCGCTGGTGACGCATCAGTTCCATTTGAGATAGAAAGCAGGAATGAACCCGTGCTTTAAGACTAGAGAGTTGTTGAGCTACTTGACTACGTGTAAAAATACCCGCATTAGGATTACCAATGATATTAACAGTGGGGTGATTCTTATGCTCACGAGTCTGAGGAATCGCATCAGGCACAATGACCGAATCCAAATTTGTTGAATCTCCCCCGCGTTCTGAAGCATCTTCCTTATCAAGTATAATGCTATATTCAGTTAACGATAGTCTCTTGGGGGCATCATCATCTTCTGATTCTTCTTCCTCGGCATCAGACATCAGAGGTAAATCAGGAAAAATAGGAATATCACTATAATCAGGAATAGTTCCGGAAATAGAAGGTGCCGTAGTTGACGGTTTTGATGGAACAGGAACAGTTTTTGTCACTGCTTGAGGTGGTACAGAAGGTGTTTCAGATGTAGAGACATGTGAGATATTAGCTGTTTGTTGAAAGTGCCCTATGACGTGGATCTAGATGACAATTGACTACAATTGAAAGGCGGAATCAATCAATTGCGTGTATTACTAATGAACACAAACCGAAACAAATGTAATTAACAAAGTAAACGAAGATATCAACTTGTATTATGAATTGGGAACGATTACAGAGATGTTTAGTCGACAAATGGTGCTAGGGTTTCGTCAACCCTAGCCGGAAACCCGTAGGTTTGTATTTATACTAAAAGTCAGCCGACATGCGTCACTTGTGGAAGTGTCGCATGTGGCCGCCTTCATGCGTCACTTACCTAAGTGACGCTATGCGTCACTAAGGAAAGTGACGCCTAACCTAAAACGTAAGTGTCGCATATAACAAAAACTATATTTTCACTATAAGACTAACGACACTTATTACAACTCGATAGACCAACTGACAGACAACCTAATATGCATCAACAAACTCCCCCGTGTCTTCATCTTGGTCTTCAAAATCTTTGAGTCTTTATTTCCAGCCAGCAGGAAATACACTACCAGCGTGTACTCCATTGGCTATGCAGATATCGATAATCTTCTGAAATTTTATCGCTTCAGCTCTATCTCTTTCTTTGAACTGAATCCTGTTCTGATGTAGTCTTTTCATATCTTGTTCCGAAAGATTAATGAAACTCAAAGGGTCAAATACACAAAATCTATTTCTCTTCAGAACCCAAGTAGACCTCTTTTTAGGTTGAACAGCATCCCATGCTGTTTTCTCTTCAATCTCCAAATCTGCATCTAAAGACCCCGAATCCGTAGCTGGTTCTGATTTTGGAATAAAAACAATCACAGCTTCACCAGTAATATCGTCATATTCCCAGTATAACAACCTATTCAAAAAGTCCAAAGGAATGATCTCTAAAGGTATCTTCTGTAAGCACTTTGCTGGTGGATAGATCATCCTTACAATTGGTTGTCGTGTAACCGGATCCAACTTCTTCTTAAACTTATATCTCATACCCAATGTCGGTTTAATCAGATTATACTTCTTGCTATTAATCTCCCGACGAATAACCACTTGAAAGAAATCAGCATGTGAATCTCGAGCACGGTTGATCAAGGGTATCTGAGATAGTCTCTGAAGCTCACATTTTGGCAAAGTACTTATTTTGTAAAACTTTAAGTTGAAGTACTGAATGCCATCACTCCTTTTAATCATAAACACCAAATTATTCTCATCAAACTTCCAGCTTTTTATCAAACCCGTGTAATCAGTTCTGACTTTGTAAAACTTACACGTGATGGGTACCTCAACTATAGGTTTAAGCACTATGTCAAGCTTTATCATTGAAGATTGAGCTGTAGAAGCTGATTGCTCATTGGTCTCTGTCTCAGAATCATGACCTAATTCATCTTCTGAAGAATCCGATTCGATAATAGGAGCATCGTCATAACATTCATCACTTTGAAGCTGCTCCCCCTCAACCTCAACTTCGTCATTTCCTTCAAAGAAATAATCCTCTGCCACAGGATCATTTATCACATCTTCCTCAGGTATCGGTGTATTATCATTCATCAAATTTTGCAGATATGTAAGATCTACATATGAGTAATCTACAGCAATCGGTCTTGCCTGACCCTGAACCTCAACGAAGTAATCCAAAGATATGTTTTCATTAATAGTAGAAGGAAGTACATTTTCTGGTTCCGGGGAAGGAGTTACATTTGTTTCTAACTCAATAGGACCTACCTCCCCCGAAACATTTGTAACGGATTCCAGCTCTAACAACCTAGATGACAGATTCGTCACTTGAAGCTGTAGAGTGTCAACCGTAGCAGCTTTAGCTTCCAATTCCTTGATCTGAGAGGCTTGAGCTTCAATAATAGCCTTCTGATCATCAAACCTTTTTGCCAAAAGCTCCATCTGAGCCAAAACCATCTGAATAGACGGCATGTCAGACGGTGGCGGTGGTTGTTGTCGTTGAGAGGTCGGCTCCTCAATAACCACCGAAGTCCGCTGGCGTCTTCGATGAGGTAAATCCGCATATGAAGGGGAAGACCCAGCAGGACGTTTGCCCAAATTCCTCGGTACATGGACTCTGCCAACAGAAATCCGACGCAAAATACGCTTGAAGCGTCGAGGATCCGCTAGCTGAATCCCATCCAAAAAAGATTGTGGTGGCACGTCACCCTCAGAATCAGGAGGAGTGGGCCCACCATCGTCAGAATCGGCCTCAACCCGATCAACACGATCGATATCCTCTAAGTCTTGAGCGATATCGGTATCAACAAAGTCATCCTCGTTGACCGGAGGCACGACATCATCCAAAAAACCGTGATCGCGCGGCGCAACATAGTTTTCGTTCACTATGTGCCCGAATAGTTCACGATCAGCCAAAACCAGCTCGCCCTTTGGCGCGAGCTTGCAGTCGTTAAAGACTCGAAGAAGCATCGGTGTCGGCACCAGAAGGGATCGCTGATCTGGAGCGATATCAAGATTCAGGTCGTTCAACTTACAAAAGTTGTACAAACCGAGGATACTGCAGCCATTTATCCTTTCCAGCTCGTATGTTCTCAACCATGTTGCCGAAAATATAACCGCTGAAGTTATACGGTTTGTTGTAGATGAGGGCCAACATGAGAGATAAAGTAAGATGACTCGCAGCGTCATATCCCCCCTTCCTCGGAGATAAACAAACGATCACGATATGACACAGATACCTCCAAACCCGGCAGAGGTACTGTTTCCTAAAATCGGAGAGCTGGTTTGCCGGATAACCCATCCTCTGAAGCCCTCCATAGATAAATGTAGTTGGGAAGATGGTGGGCATCGTGGAGTTGTCGGTGAACTGGAGAACCCGTCTAATCGAGTTCTCGGTGATTTCGATTTCCTCACCAAACATAGTGGATACAATCATGGGAACATCACCCTGAACCCTGATCACTGCATGATCATAGAACTCCTCGATTTGGTTCATGTAAACCGGAGTCGATGCAGTAATCGCATGATGAATCCTTGATCTGCGTAGAAACTCAATCATTGGCCTGAAAGGCGCTGAATTTGCATGCGTAGACTCTAGAAAAGCTGTAATGTTGTGTCGGGTGTTGGTACGGCGGTAATAGTTCTGTAGCTCAGCCATCTGTAAGCTAAAATACAAAGAAAAATAACCGAAATCGTTATAGAGTTAGCCCGAACGCAGAAGGGTTAAAAAACGAATTTTGACTTTAGGCGTCACTTATGGTAAGTGACGCATGGCCACTACCGTCACTAAGGAAGTGTCGTAGTATACAGTGTTTAAAATCAAAATTAAAGTATAGCGTCACTTAGGGTAAGTGACGCTATCAAGCGTCACTGATGTAAGTGACGTTTGTATTTAGTGATTAAAGGTATACGACACTTATGAAGTGACGGGTGAAGAACATGCGACAGTTATCATAGTGACGGTATCCTAAGGGAGTCACGTAAGAAGTGACGGTATAAGTGACGTATAGAAATAAGCGTCACTTAGATAGTCACTTGGTGAAGTGACGCATTTAGAGGCGTCACTAATATGAGTGACGGTCTTAACAAATAAATCAAGTATATGCGTCACTACACGAGTCACTTAAGAAGTGTCGCAAAATCAAGCGTCACTTATTAAGTGACGGTATGGGCTTTCAAAATTACCAAATAGCGTCACTTGAGGTAAGTGACGCACGAAGTGACGCAACGATGAAGATCATCGTGTCACTGTTCATACCCAGATTTCAAAATTGGGGTTTTGCAAAATCGAAGTTAACAGGTTATGCGCAATGTAAAAACGAATGGTACACACCCTTTATTACACGAAAACATTATCAAACAAGCATTTAATCAATCGATTTTCAAAGTGAAACCCCAACCGTAACCCTAACTTAAATTTACAGCATGAATAATGAACTAGAAAGGTTAAAGTTAGTACCAAATAGATCGTAAGAATTAGGGGAACAAGGATGTAGCATAGGAATGAACAAACGAGCAGTAGAAAGCACAAATCGATCGAAGAAATTCGCACAGAGGGAAGTGACGCAGAGACAGTATGAGTGTCGGTGTGTCAGTGCAAGTGACGGTATAAGTATTTGAAAAGTGGTGAGGTTGAGTGTCGTGGGGAGGAGTATTTATACACCGACCCTAGTATGCGTCACTCAACCCGGCACTTAAGGCGTGGCTTACCCCGACATTTAATGCGTCACTTAGTAAGTGACGCAATAGCGTATGCGTCACTGGTAGTGTCACTCATGAAAGTGGCGCGCAGTTCACTTTTAGTGAAAAAGTTGCGATTTCATCGATTTTCACGTTGTGAATTCGGTACTCAAATTGGAAAATGTAACTGTAACTTGGATAATAACTAAAATTACACTAACTTAGATAAAATAAAAAGACATACAAGAATGTAAATTTATAACTAGAAAAATTAGCACATTCTTTTTGGTGACGGAGTTGATATAGTCTGGTTAGGGATCATATCGGAATAACATGCATTTATTAGGAACAGTAAGTGTTATTTCGATCATCAGTATATTTGTCCTCTTTAAATTTACTTGACATACTAAAAACACTTTTTATAAAAATTATTTCAAAATGATTATTAGTATGTTTATCCACTTAAGCATGTTATACTCACATCTAGGAGGTATTTTATTATTGTTGATATGTGCATTTCGCTGTAGTTCCCACCATAGATATACATCTTAGCTTAAGACATAGACCATGTTTCCATTTACAGATAGAATATAAGAAAATCATTTTTTAAGAATCAAGTCAGCGTGACAGGTCTGTACTTACGTACAACAGAGCGACATAGCTTGATTCAGGTTTAAGCAAAACCAGACTTGGTCAAACCATTTTGGCGACCTTATAAGGTATCTTTTTTTGAAAGACTTTGCAAGTACTTTGACTTGTGTTTGCTTAAGTTTAAAGTATATATTAAGAGAAGCCAGGTCTATACTTACGTATAACAGAGGAAACTATCAATATATACCCCCAAATGATATCAAATAAACATCTTTCACGAAAGCATGTCTAGTATAAGTAAGAAATTAAGACTTTTGTCATATATCTAATGGTGTTATACCACTTGAAATAGACAATTAATGATTAAGCTTCTTAAGACTTCTCAAAGAGGTTTGCATACCATGCCTACTAATATATCGTATGATGAAGACAATGTTTATAAAAACTGTTTTCAATACGTCAGATAAATCTACTGACACATCCAAGATAAACCTTAAATTTCCATTTTTATGCATGTCACCCGATGTACTATCATATCCCAAGTTGTTTACAGACACAACTTCAACGTCTATTTTTTAAAATGTAGCAACCTTGCATTTCTTTAATACTAGAAAGTATAAAGAGTGGCAGTTGCGTTGGTTGCATTTTTTTATTTTTTTAATAAAACATTACTTTAAACATATCCAAGTCACAAATTACTTTTTCGTGGTAAAGAACCTTAGACCGATCATGTTGACTAATTCATCAAATCGGGCTCTAGAAAAAGCCTTAGTGAATAAGTCAGCATTTTGTTTTAGGGTATCGATATGGACAAGGTCGATAAGGTGTTTCTCATAGCAATCCCGTATAAAGTGAAACCTAATTTCTATGTGTTTGGTTTTAGAGTGTTGTACGGGATTGCGTGTTATTGATATGGCAGCAATATTATCAATATGTATAGGAGTCATAGTTAAGAGTAACCCGTAGTCACGCAGTTGGTGCTGAATCCAAAGAACTTGAGAACAGCAACTTGCAGCAGCAATGTACTCGGCCTCCGCTGTTGAAGTAGAAACCGTAGTCTGCTTTTTGCATTGCCACGACACCAATCGGGTTCCAAGGAACTGACATCCTCCTGTTGTTGACTTCTTATTGATGTTGCAGCCACCGTAATCTGAATCCGAATAGGCAGAGAGCGTAAAATTCTTCTCATTGGAGTACCATAGACCAAGAGTGGTTCTATATTTGAGATAACCAAAAATCTGCTTCACCGCCTTCATATGAGAAACCTTTGGTCGTGCCTGATATCTTGAACAAAGTGAAACAACAAAGACGATATCAGGCCTTGAAGCAGTGAGGTACATAAGAGAACCTATCATTGAACGATAATCTTTTTCTTTGCAGTCCTCATCATCATCAGTAGGTCCAAGATTATGGTTGAGTTCAATAGGAGTTCCATAAGGTTTATAAGTGAGCATATCATATCGTGTCAACATGTCATTGACATATTTTGACTGATGAATATACATTCCTTTGGATGACTGCTCAACTTGCACACCGAGAAAGAAAGTGAGATCTCCCATTGCACTCATCTCGAAAGCTGACTTCATGACCTCTTCAAATTCTTTACAGAGTGCCTCATTTAACGACCCAAAAATAATATCATGGACATACACCTGAACTAGTAACAGATCATCCCCTTTCCCTTTTGTGAAGAGAGTACTGTCGTTGTTGCCCCGAGTAAAACCATTTTCCACCAGATGAGTAGCAAGCCTCTAATACCATAGGCGAGGAGATTGATGAAGTCCATACAATGCCTTATTTAGTTTGTAGACATAATTTGGATGCACCGAATCTTCAAAACCCGGAGGCTGTTGAACATATACTTCCGTATCAATTTGACCATAAAGGAATGCACTTTTGACGTCAAGTTGCTTGACACGAATCCCTTTAAATGATGCAAAGGCCAAAAAGATACGAACGGACTCCAATCTGGCGACAGGGGCAAAAACCTCATCATAATCTTGTCCTTCAAATTGAGTATACCCTTGAACAACTAGTCGAGCTTTGTTCCTTCTTTACTCGATATACCCATCTAGTGCCTTTTGGATCAGCACCCTTGGGTAATGGAACTAGCGTCCACACTTGCAGCTTGTGAAATTGCTGCAGTTCATCTTGCATGGCCTCGACCCAGGATGGATCTTGTAAGGCCTCCGAGACTTTCTTCGGTTCGGTTTGTGAAAGATGACATGAATTGACAGTTGCCATAAATCCCAAAACCTGATCAGCTGAAGTATGCTTATCTTCAGCAGATTGCTTTCCCTGATTTCTCGTTTGAACAGAAGAATGAGGATCACCAATTATGTTTTCAACTGGGTGATTCCTATGTATCTGAATAACTGGAATAGCATCTGGCACAAGATTTAATTCCAAGTTGTTCAAATCACCTTCAGTGGCAGAAGCATCTTCGTTCTCTTCATTAGTGAAGAAACGAGAATAATCCATGTCTTCTTCATCCTCTAAGAGAGGCATATCTGGATCATGCGAAAGATCCACAGCATTGACAGTTTTTGAAGAAGAAGGGATGGCAGTAGTTGGTGGTGTAGGAGTAGGTACAGATACAGTAGAAGTAGTGGATGTAGATGCAGGCGTTTGTTGTGTGGGAGTAGGTGTGGAAGTGGATGTCATATCGGGAATTGGATTGGATGTAGGAGGAAGAGAATCAGATGTTTGTTGAAAAACATCGAGTCCATGAAGCATTGTAATTAACTCTTCTGTATTGTCATCCTCCGGAACATTAAAAGAACTGAAGAGTTTCCCATAATTAAAGAACCAATCCGGACCCGTTCCTTGAGGTGGTTCCGTATACCTTAAGCATTTGACTTCAAAGTGTTCCTTTATCTCGTTTGTTAATTTGTTGTATACTCGTTTGTTTAGGGAGTTGACCGAATATCCAAGAAAAATCCCTTCAACGGCTTTATCACCAAACTTAGAGACACGTTCTTTGGTAATCATTATCAAACAAGGACATCCAAATGGCTCCAGAAACTGCAGATTTGGCTTGCGGTTATTGAATAGCTCATAACATGTTTTGTTCCTTTTCTTTACCGAAAGTACCCGATTCAAAACATAACAGGCAGTATTAACTACCTCGGCCCAGAAGATGATAGGCAGCTTGGAATCTGCGAGCATAGTGGGAGCAGTTTCAATGATGGTCCTATTCTTCCGTTCTGCAACCCCATTCTGTTGAGGAGTTCTCGGAGCACTGAATTGATGATCAATACCCCTAGAAGCACAGAATAATTCGAGAGTTGAGTTCTTGAATTCGGTTCCATTGTCGCTTCGCAGTCTCTTCACCTTTAAGTTGCACAAATTTGCCAACTTATCCAATAAGTAGACCAAAATTCCCGCTGTCTCATCCTTCGTTGCGAGAAAGTATACCCACGAAAACCGTGAGTAGTCATCTGTCACTACCAAACAGTAAGAGCGACCACCGATGCTCTTTGTAGAAACAGGACCAAAAAGATCCATGTGCAGTAATTCCAACGGAGCATTAATGGAATTCACAACCTTAGACTTATGGGACTTCTTGTGGAGTTTGCCCTTGTGGCAAGAAACACAGTCATCCTTCAAGGCGAAGGACTGTTTCGGAACTCCACGAACCAAATCGTTATTAACTAGAAAATTCATTTTACGGAAATGAATATGTCCCATCCGTCTGTGCCAAAGGAGTGATTCCTTTTCTGAAGCCTTCGAAAGGAGACAAGTGTACTCGCTGGTTGTCTTCACGGTTCGCATGTTCATTACATAGGTATCATTTCTTCTAGGTGCACGCATCAACACCCATTCCTCAGGAATGACATACCCCGGCTTCAAGATGACACACTCAGTCTTTGTAAAAGATGTGGTATAGTCCTTATCACAAACTTGTGAAACACTTAACAGATTATGTTGAAGTTTGGACACATAGTTTACATTCTCAAAGCTAACCCTTCCATTTGTTAGCGTTCCTCTCCCTGAAATCGTTCCTCCCGTATCTCCTGTAAAGGCCACATGTCCTCCTGCGTATGGTTTAATATCCACAAGTAGAGACACATCACCAGTCATGTGTCGCGAGCAGCCGCTATCAAGAAACCATTCGCTATCTTTTACACGTTCAGACTTCTGCAACACAAAAGAATGAGGAGATTAGTGAGAAACGGTGACCCAAGCCTTTACAGACTTAGGTTGACCATAGTCATCAACAATAAGCACATCAGATAAAACTTTATTTTTAAACAAATCAGATTTAGTATCTGATGTGTTATTATTGATGACAATAGACTCCGCAGTAGACTCTTTTCTTTTCCAAAACTTTGATGGTTCGGAATTTGGCTTAGTGGTAATGTCGGGCTTTGGAATTGACAAAGAATTTTGCCCAACATTGCTTACTTTCTCAGCAGGCTTAGGAGAGTTGGAGTGATGCCTAGAAGGTGATTTTGAAAAAGAATTTCTGTAGAATGATGTCCTAGGCATATCTCTCCCATAACGCTGATGAGAAAGTTTGGGACAGTCGCGGATCAAATGTCCTTGTTTCTTGCAGTAGAAACAAGAACGAGTCTCTATAAACTGTTGAGGCGAAGGATTTACTACAGGAAGTGGTGAAGCATTTCTAAAACATGAACATTTCGTACACGTGTTAGAGAATGCTTGTTTTGGTTTAGAAGTTGAGGCAGAAGTTTTATCAACATGAACCTTTTCATTTGTCACCTTTTGTTTTAAAACGTTTGCCGGTGACTTTTGAGTTTGAAGTTTCGCATTTAAAACTCTATTTCCTTTTTATTTTGAACCTTTGATACAGGTTCAACTTTTAAATTTGTTTTTCAGGTTTAGCCTCAACCTTCTTAAACTCAGGATATTCCTGATCAGTAATATCCTCTATCTCAACAATCTCATCAGTATGAATTGGAGACTTACTTTCAGCTTTAACAAACTGAGGCAATGGATACTCTTGCCTCTTGGTTTTCTCCGTCGTCAGTTTGTTTAGCTTGGCTTCTTTGGCCTTAATACCATACAGTTTGGTATAATCAACTGAAATCTCCTCAAGGCCTTCTTTAGCAAATGTGCGGAATCCGTTTGGTTAGCGATTATTGAACAAATAAACAAAAACACGATTTCTATAACGTTTTCTTTGTATTCACAATTGAGTATAAACGTTACAACCTTTTTCTCTTCTCTCTCTCACACACAAAAACGCCTCACACTCTATCTCTCTAATGACCAACCCTAAAACTGAAACATAACTCTCTATTTATAGGCTGTCCAAACCCTATAGCGACACTAGCCAAGTGTCGCTATATGCGACACTAGCTAAGTGTCGCATAAACACTTATTTTGTGTATATATTCTATTTCACTATTCATTTACAAACTTGCATATACACACTAAACACTATACATACGCAGACTAATTGACTTTGACAATTGCAAACGTTTGACCAACTGACTGACACACAAAATGCACCAACAAACTCCCCCATGTCAGCAGCTTGGTCAAATAAGTCTTCAATTAGTCTTCATCAACAAACTCTTTCATGTCTTCAACGATCAGAATCGCTTTCATGTCTTTAACAATAAGAATCTCCCCCATTGAGATAGCATGGTCTTCAAAGAAATCTTGATGTCCAAATTCATATGACTAACACAAATTCATCATACAGTAAGATCTTCAAACTATGTGACCATCTCTCAATCATCAGCAGCTTCTCTAATAGAATTTATCTTCACAGTCTTTGGAGAATAATTGACATCCTTTACATCTTCAAAATTTGACTTTAACAAGATATGTGATGTTTGAAGAAAATAATATAGAAATAAAATCTTTTTGTATTTTCTTTATAAAGGAAAAGTAAAGAACAAAGATTAAAACAAATTTGGGGATAGGATTGTTTTACGTCTGCTTTGAGATCATATCAGGCCAACATACAATTATTAGAAAATACTAAGTGTTATATCGATTATCAGTATATTTGTCCTCTTTAAATTTACTTAGCATATTTAAAACACCTTTTATAAAAATTATTTCAAGACGATTACTGGTATTGTTTGTCCACTTAAACATGTTACATCCGGGTCTGTGAGTTAACCTTTTATTGTTAGTATGAATATTTCTCCATGGTCCCCACCTATGACATACCCCTGTAACCCAGACATGAGCATAGCTTCCTAATCTAGAGAGAATATAAGAATATCATTTTTAAGGATCAAGTCAGCGGTGACAGGTCTGTACAAACGTACAACAAAGCGACATAACTTGATTCAGGTTTAAGCAAAACCAGACTTGGTCAAACCATTTTGGTGACCTTGTTAGGTATCTTATGATTTAAGATTTTTTTTTTTTTTTTAAGTTCATTGACTTGCGTTTGCTTAACTTTTAAGCATATACTAATTGAGACCAGGTCTGTACTTACGTACAACAGAGGAAACAATCAGTATAGACCCCCAAATGATTTCAGATAAACCTCAAGTATAGAAATATGTCATGCTACGTTAAGGAATTAAGACATTTAGTCGTACATCATCTGGTGTTTACCACAAGATCATAGACACGTATTAGAATTACTTCTTAAGAACCCAGAAACCGGTGTGTATCATGTCTACCAGTACATCATATGATGAAGATAATGTTTATAAAAGCTATATTAAACATGCCAGATAAACCTACTGACACATCAAACATAAACCTTAAAATTTCATTTTGTACATGTAATCTGATGTACAATCATTTCTCATGTTGTTTACAGACACAATCCAATATCTTTTTGATGAATAAGAATCTTGCTGTTCACATTTCTGATCCAATTAATCAGAATTTTAATCAAAATTTTAATTACTCCCCCTGAACAGCAAATTCTTTTCGAAAATCCAATTCAAAAGTACTCCCCTTAAACATTAAATATATTTTTGTAATTTTTGATTTAAGATATTTCGCAACATTGCATTTCTTTGATACTAAAAAGTACAAAGAATGGCTGTTGCAATAATAATAAAATGTAAAAGAAAAGTATCAAAGTCACATATCAAGTCAAATCGAATGCCTTTTAGCACTTTTACCACCACGAAACTTCAGAAACTTCATAAATCATCATAACATTTTTTCAACAATATCCACATTCATGCAGTCACTAAAAATATTACTGTACAAGAAACTGACTGCATCACCACAAACAATAAAATATTAGTACTTATGGGAAACCCAACCCTTGATAGACTTGGGTTGTCCATGATCATCTATAATCATCACATCAATGAGTTTATGATATTTTAAGAACTCAGAAGATTGCATTGATACGTTGTTTGTGGATTTGGGTTTCCAAACCTGTTTAGGGTCAGATGATTTGTTTTCAACAATGTTGTACTGTTGAACTTGAGGTCTACTAGGCACAACTTTGTTTACTCTTGCCATAGGTTTTGGAGAGTTTGATGCACAACTAGATACAGGCGTATACGAACGACGCCTTGAAAAAGGTTTTGAAAAAGAATTCCTGAAAGAGGAAGTTCTTGGCATCCCTCTACCAAACCTATCTAGGGATAATAACCTACAATTCCTAATAATATGGCCCTGTTGACCACAACGATAACAAGAACGTCTCTCAACATAAGATCGATTCCAATGGGTTCCCTCAAATCGTTTCGATGGAGGACAATACACAGAAGGTCTATTAGCAGGAACATTTGTTGAACATGCACTCTTAGGTGTACATGTTGAAGTAGATGTTCCCGAGGTTGAGTTAGTAGATTTTGAATCCCTTTTATCATTTTTAACTTTGAAAGATTCATTATCAACTTTAGCTTTGCCTTTGCATTTAAAACAGTCAGGTTTGACAGCTATTTTCTCAACCTTAATGGTAGATTCTTCTGGTATATCTTCTACCTCAACAATCTCCTCAGTATGAACTGGAGACTTACTTTCAGCCTTAACAAACCGAGGCAAAGGATACTCTGGCCTTTTGGTTTTCTCCTTTGTCAGTTTGTTTTGCTTGGCTTCTTTGGCCTTGATTCCATAGAGTTTTGTATAATCAACAGAGATCTCCTCATGGCCTTCTTTAACAAGCGGAGGACAATATTCAGCATGAGAAGGTGGAGGTACTTGGTTATAACCAAGACCTTCCTTCTTTTTGCCACTTGTCCCTTGCTTGCTAACGATCTCATTAAATACTAGAGTTGCGGACGTTGAACCTAAGATTTTGCTTTTATGATTCTCAAACTCATTTTTCAAATCAGATAATTCTTTAGTCAACAATTCAATTTCAGTAAGATAACTCTTAATTGCATCTTGTTGGCTAAAGACCTTTGCTTTAAAAGTTTGAGTATCTAATTTGTGAGCCTCAAGATGTTGTTCATAAAGTTTTTCATTATCTAGCAAAAACTTATTAGATTCAGTAAGTTTAACTATCTTGTCCCGCAAATCTAAATTGTCTTTCTGATAGACCTCAAGGGATTCAGTCAATTTAATACACGAAACACAATTAAAAGGCTCAATAGGTTCATTTTGTACCTCGGGTGTGATGTGAGCTATCATTGAAGTATGTCGATCCTCTTCTTTAGTTACCACTATTTTCTTTTGACCATAAGCCTCTATAAGAGCGTCCCATAACTCTGTAGAAGTTGCTTGATTTTCAAATTTACTTATCACAACTTCTGGCAAACACATAGTAATCATCTCATATGCTCTATTGTTATTGTCAAGCTCTTCCCGTTCCTTGACGGACATTTGTGCTCTTGACTTAAGCACCCCATTGAGTTTTGGTTG
Organism: Pseudognaphalium luteoalbum; assembly: GCA_963422505.1. NCBI lineage: Eukaryota > Viridiplantae > Streptophyta > Magnoliopsida > Asterales > Asteraceae > Pseudognaphalium > Pseudognaphalium luteoalbum. The sequence goes on from OY730197.1 coordinate 89,145,982, forward strand.
CTCATATCGATCAATCGCGTTAAACCAGTTCCACACCTTTGGATCTTTATGTTCAATGAAATTGCATAGCTTAATCTTCCAATTCGCAAAATCACTATAGAACAAAGATGTAGAAGGAGGCATTTTCGTACCGAAAGCCATTTTTGAATTTTCCCTCCAAAATTGAATTTGAAAATTTCGTAAACTTTTCGAGTATAGCGAAACTTTTTCGACACTAAAATTAAGTTATATTAATCTTAAAAACAAAATTTGAAATTACAAAATTTTTCGCGTTTTTCCCGCTAAAATTTCGTCCGAAAACGTCCAAAAATGACCGGGTAAAATGAAACTTTTTCCAAGCTAAAATTGAACACTTTTAAGCCTCTGAAAAAATTTTAAAAAAAGAAAAAATTTCCTGAGGAATGGGTGTTGATGCTTTTTTTTATTTTTTATTATTTTTTTTTTCGAATCTAGAGCGACACTAGGTAAGTGTCGCTAAAAATCACAAGTGACGCTATGAAGTGACGCACTGAAGTGACGCTAGAGGGTAAGTGACGCTTAGAGGGTAAGTGACGCACTAAGTGTCGGCAAGTGACGCACTAAGTGACGCACTTGAGTGTCGGCAAAACCCTAGTTGGAACTTACGAAGTGACGCACTTGAGTGACGCTCGAAGTGACGCTTGAAGGTAAGTGATGCTATCAAGTGACGTAACGAGTGACGCAAAAACGTGGCTGTCAGCTCCAAAAACCCTAAAAATCGAAATTTTCGAAACCCTATCGAAAATTGACGAACGGCGGATGAATTTGCACCAAAAATCAACCCAAAACTCAATATAATCAACACAAATAACCTAGAAACTGATTATAATCGATTAATACCTTCGCGAATCAACCGAAAACGTTCAAAACACGATCCGAAACCGTCGAATCCTTGATTCACAGCTCTGATACCAATTGAAAGTGCCCTATGACGTGGATCTAGATGACAATTGACTACAATTGAAAGGCGGAATCAATCTATTGCGTGTATTACTAATGAACACTAACCGAAACAAATGTAATTAACAAAGTAAACGAAGATATCAGCTTGTATTATGAATTGGGAACGATTACAGAGATGTTTAGTCGATAAATGGTGCTAGGGTTTCGTCAACCCTAGCCAGAAACCCGTAGGTTTGTATTTATACTAAAAGTCAGCCGACATGCATCACTTGTGGAAGTGTCGCATGTGGCCGCCTTCATGCGTCACTTACCTAAGTGACGCTATGCGTCACTAAGGCAAGTGACGCCTAACCTAAAACGTAAGTGTCGCATATAACAAAAACTATATTTTCACTATAAGACTAACGACACTTATTACAACTCGATAGACCAACTGACAGACAACCTAATATGCATCAACATTTGTAGAGGAGCAGGTGTAGGTGTCGGTGTTGGAGTAGGGTCCGATGATGGAGTGGATGAAGTTTTATGTGATGGAGATGAACTATCAGTGGCAAGATCAATTCCATGAATGAAAGTTACTACTTCTTCAACTGGATCTTCCTCAGGAAGATTAAAAGAGTTGAACACATTCTCATAATTGAAGAACCACTCAGGATCCTTTCTTTGAGAAGGATCGGTGTAGCATAAACATTCGACTTCAAAATTTTCCTCAATATGATTCATCGATTTATTGTAGATTCTTTTGTTTGGTGAGTTGACTGAATAACCGGGAAAAATCCCTTCAACAGCCTTAGCCCCAAATTTAGAGACTTTATCTTTTGTAATCAGAATCATACATGGACACCCAAACGGCACTAGAAATTGCAGATTTGGCTTACGGTTATTGAAAAGTTCATAATACATTTTGTTCTTCTTTTTCAGAGTGAGCACCCGATTCAGAACCTAACAAGCAGTGTTAACTGCTTCAGCCCAGAAAATAATAGTTAACTTCGAATCCGCTAGCATAGTCTGAGCTGTCTCAATGATAGTCATGTTCTTGCGATCTACAACTCCATTTTGTTGAGGAGTTCTTGGAGCACTGAATTGATGATCAACACCCTTTGAAGCACAATACAATTCGAGAGTCTTATTCTTGAATTCGGTGCCATTATCGCTTCGCAATCTCTTAACATGTAAGTTGCTAAAATTTGATAACTTATCAAACAAATACACCAAAATCCATGCTGTCTCATCCTTAGTAGCAAGAAAGTATACCCAAGAAAATCTCGAGTAGTCATCCGTTATAACCAAACAATACGATCTACCACCCTTGCTCTTAGTAGAAATAGGACCAAACAAGTCCAAATGAATCAGTTCTAAGGGAGCGTTAATGGAATTCACTAACTTAGACTTATGGGACTTCTTACGAAGTTTGCCTTTGTGGCATGAAACACAGTCGTCTGTTAAAGAAAAAGGCTGTTTTGGAACTCCGCTTACCAAATCATTGTTTACCAAAAAACTCATTTTGCGAAAATGAATATGTCTCATTCGTCTGTGCCAAAGCAGCGATTCCTTCTCTGAAGCCTTCGACAAGAGACACATATATTCAGAAGTAGTCTCCACGGTTCGCATATTTAAAATATAAGTATCATTTCTTCTTGGTTCACGAATAAGCACCCACTCTTCTGGTATGACGAACCCAGGCTTCAAAATTGCACACTCATTCTTTGTAAAAGCAGCAGTGTATTCCTTATCACAAATTTGTGAAACACTAAGCAAATTGTTCTTTAACTGTTTGACATAGTTGACCTTCTCAAAACTTACTTTTCCATTAGTAAGTGTTCCTACACTAGAAATCATCCCACTAGTATCGCCTGCAAAAGCAACATATCCCACGTCTAAAGGTTTAATATCCGTAAGAAGGGACACATCGCCTATCATGTGTCGTGAGCAACCACTATCCATGTACCATTCACTGTCCTTAATACATTCCGACTGCTGCAACACATAAATAGAAGAATATTAGTGAGAAACGGAGACCTAAGCCTTTACAGACTTAGGTCTACCAAAGTCATCAACAATAACTACATCAGACATAATTTTATTTTTAAACATATCACAATTTTCATTCTAGATGTGTTATTGTTGACAACAGAAGAATCAACAGTAGATTCTTTTCTTTTCCAAACTTTTAAAGGTTCGGAAGATGGTTTAGAAGTATAGTCGGGCTTTTGTTTTGGCAAAGATTTTTGCCCAACCATACTCGGCTTCTCAACAGACTTAGGAGAGGTAGAGTAACGCTTAGGTGGAGAATGTGAAAATGAATTTCGATAATAAGATGTTCTAGGCGTGTCTCTCCCATATCGCTAATAGGAAACCTTAGGACACTCTCTAATCAAATGTCCTTGTCTCTTGCAGTAGAAACAAGAACGATTTTCAATAGAGGGTTGAGGCTAAGGACTTACTGATCGAGTGGATAAAGCACTTTCAAAACATGCACAATTATGTGTACAAATATTCAAGGATGCTTTAATAGTTTGAGAAGTCGAAGAAGAAGGTTTTTCAACTGAAACTCGTTCATCTTTAACTATTCTTTTTAAAATTTTCACAGGAATCTGTGAAGGAGATTTAGATGTTTCTTTGATAACCTTTTCTTTTCCTTTAACAGTAAGAACCTTAGCAACTGGTTCATTAGTCAAAATAACATTTTCAGGTTTAACTTCAACCTTCTCAACCTTAGGATACTCTTGATCAGTAATATCCTCAATCTCAACTACCTCCTAATGACTAACTGGAGATGAAATCTCAGGCTTCACAAAAGTAGGCAAAGGATACTCTGGCCTCTTGGTTTTCTCCTTTGCTTGATTTTTGTTATTTGCTTCTTTAGATTTTGTAGTTGACCATGATGAATAGTCAACTACAAGATCTTCAGTGCCCTCCTTAACTGGCGTGGGACAGTAGTTAGTGGGAGGTGGGACTATAGCATAACCTAGCCTAACCTTACTCTTACTATCTGTCCGTTGCTTGTTAACGATTTCATCAAAGATGGAAGAAGACGTTGAGTAATTTGAGATTTTTCTTTTGAAATTTACGGATGCAGCCTTTAACTCAGCAAGCTCTTTATTTAATAAAGAGATTTCATTTAAGTAACTATAAATGGCATCTTGCTGGCTAAAGACCTTAGCCTTAAAAGTCTGAGTATCTAACTTATGAGCGCCCAACTTTTGTTCAAAACGTTTTTCATTAGCTTTTAAAAACTTGTTAGATTCCATAACTTTTTCAACTTTATCTCTCAAATTATCATTATCTACTTTGTAACCATCTAAAGAAGCAGATAATTTAATACATGAAGTGCATGAAAATGGTTCTTCGCTAACCTCAGGAGTAATGTGAGCCATTAGAGCCGTATTGAACTTTTCTGCTTGTGCAGACCAATCAGAATTTGTTGGCTCGAAAACAATTAGGGCATTATCAGCAGCCCCAGTCTTCATTGGCTTCTTTTCTGGTTTAGAGGGAGTTGTAATGCCTGAAGCCGGTAACTTGGTTTTCTCGCATTCCCTAGCAAAATGACCCAGATTTTGACAATTATAGCAACGGACCTTGCTTTTGTCAAAACCAATCCCAGGTTTACCATCTCCATCTAAATTCTTGCGTCCAGTCTTTTGCAAGAACTTCTTGACCCTCCTGGTAATCATAGCTATGTTCCACTTCAAATCCATATGCTCAAGATCATCTTCATCCAATTGAGCATAGTACTCTTCAATCAATTGCAATGTAGTATTTGGTTGTGAAACCAAATCCTTGTAGGAACTAAGAAAAGCTGTATAAATTGCAGTTTGCTCCACAATGGCAGGTGTAAGTGTAACCTGCTGTTGAGACTTGATTAGCTCCAGTAGGATTCGATTGAGACTTGATATCAGACATAAAGGCCATCCCTCCATACGCTACTCTGGAGTTAACCTTTCCTCCATACAGAGACGGGTCTTGCACAAATCCACCCGACTTACATTCCTTTTTCCTTAACTCCATATCATGAGCCTGAAGAATTCCAATCAGATCATCCAGCTTCATGGTTGCTAATTCCTGACTTTCCTTTAAAAGTTGAACTTTCACATCCCAAGCAGCCGACAATAAATCTAAAAGCTTTTTGTTGACTCCGAGAGCAGGAAAGGTGTAGCCACCTTCTGTTAGTTCACTCACCACCTGTGAGTATCCTGTAAAGAGCCCAAATGCGGTTTCATTTGGAATTATGTCAAACAAATCAAATTGCTTTTTAATTAACTCCATCTTTGCCTGTTTATATTTTTCATTTTTACCACATCTTGTTTCAATGGCTTTCCATAGATCATAAGTGATGTCATGATTTTTTAAAAGTCGTAAAACGTCTTGAGTCAAACACATGCAGATAGATGAGTGTGCCTTACGTTCTATGTCATATTCTTTCCTTTCCTCAGGTGTCATAGCTTTATACATCTTAGCTAGAGGTATACCTCTATAATTACCTTCAGCAACCGGTGACTCATATCTTTAAGTGAGAGGACCCCATAATTCAGGGCAATGAAAATCAACTACTGTTCAAATCTAGATATCCAGCATGTATAGTCCATATCAGCTGAAAACAAAGGAGGTTTACTACTAGACCCTACGTCGTTGCTTTTTCTAAGCATTTCCCTAATACCCCGAATACTTTCTTTGTCGGAAGCCATTAAAGCAAAAGTTCAATGACACTGTAAGTTGCGACACAAGTAATAATGTCGCACAAAGATTAGCGACTTCGCAGAGAATGTCGCAGAAGGTGAAAGATTCAATTCAGAATTCGAAAATGCGACGTTGTGAATTACATCGCAGATGATGTCGCAAAATCACACAACGTCACAATGAAATGTCGCAACGCGATGTCGCAGTAACCTATTAAGGTCAAAGTTATGATGTCGCCAACAAAGTCGCAACACAATGTCGTAAGGACCAATTAAGGTCAAAACAGATGATGTCACAAACAAAGTCACAACTGGTGTCGCAGCTGATGTCGCAAAGTCGCACACAGCTACGGCCAGAAACCCTAAACTCGAAATTTTCACACCCTAATCGATTTCCACGATCAACAGACGTCGAAAACCCATGATAAATCCCAAAAAACTCAAATGTAACCTGTAATCACGAATAACAAATGTAATAATCAAAAAATAATATGAATATTACCTTAAACAATACCGAAATCGATCCGAAAAGCCTAAAACGAGCCCCGAAAGCTCTGATACCACTTGTTTGTCCCTTACTCAGGATCTGATCGAACCGAAATCATCCAAACGATTGCAGAATCAACGAATGAATAATAACCAAACCAAACCAACAATCAAAACACAATATTAAGCAAATAAAACGTTGTATTGTTGATATTGATCGACTAGATCACAAGTGATTTCGACATATTATGTTTAGGGTTTTTTGTCAACCCTAAAACTGAATACATAAAACGTATTTATACAAAACTGTTGGACACTGCGACATTACACTCAATGTAATAGGCCCAAGCCCTTGCGACATAGCCCATGTCGCAAGTCTACTAACTGATTTCGCACCTGCGACATTAGATACAATGTCGCAGGAATCAGAAACTCTAATCTAAATACAAATTCAACTACGAGCTATGACCAACTGACAGACACACTAATATGCACCAATAGTTGTTGATAACTCTAAAGCTGTAGCAGAAACTTCTGATCTTCTAGTTGTTCATGAATTTCCCGACGTGTTTCTGGATGAACTTTTGGGTGTTCCACCAGATAGATAATTGGAATTCCGAATTGATTTTGTTGATACAAAGATGTCTAAAGCTTGATTATTTTCGTTTTTGTCTAAGTATTTACTGATGCAACAATAGGAAGGTCCGTGAATAGGTTATTGTCGCATGTATGGTTAATCCGTGAATAGGTTATTGTCGGATTGACTAAAGTCAAACCATTTAGAGAATTGTCGCATAAGGTGTTCAGTAAGTCTATAAATAGACTTGTGTTACACGATTTTGATAAGTCTTTGATAAGCCTTTTGTAAGTCATTGTAATCTTGTTTCTGAGATATTCTCTCTGACTTTGTGATTAATACAAAAGCATTTTGACTCAATTACTTCTTCGTTTGTGTTACTTCTCATTATCTAATTCATAGCCTGATCAAGTGTTTGATTTCCGCACAAATACTTGAGTTCTAATCATGTTTCGGTGATCTACGGCACATCAAAGTGGTATCAGAGCCGTACGAATAAAGATTAGAACTATTTTGATTGAATTAGACGAGAAATTGAAGAATTTGATTGAAGAATTGATTCGGAAATCTTGTTTACGCAGTTTTTGTCACTGTTTCATTGATTCGAGCTAAATTCACTTCGAATTAGACTGAATTACAGCTATAAGTGATTCGAATTTGTATTCTGTGATCATAATTCACCGGAATTTGATCAAGACTTGCTTCAATTCGCTTTGGTTTGATTACGTTTGTATCGTCAAGTGTACGGATTCATCAATTTTCAATTTGACAGTGAAAGTTAAAATTGAATATCTACTATTACCGGAAATCACATTCCGAGTATCCTGATATCAATTTTATCCAAAACGAGCAAGAATTGAAGGTTTTACGGACATTTTCAAATTCTGCAAAGTTTTGTCCATGATTGCAATACGTTGCGTGATTATTAAAAATTCCGTGATTAATTTTGTCTGTGTATTCCGACAATAAGTCTATTGTCGCATGAACAGTACTTTATTGTCACATAAACAGTACTGTGTATTCACGGATTATTTGTTTTCACGGAGTATTCATATTCACGGATTGGTATTGTTGGATAGTTGAATTCACGGATTCATAGTATTCTTGGATATTTGATATTCACGGGTTGTTCAATAATCACGGATTGGTTAATATTCACGGTTTGTTTGTTATTCACGGGTTGTTTGATAGTAGTTGACACTCACGGAGTAGTGTTATTGACGGATCAAAGACTTTGTGTGATAGTTGAGATTCACGGAATACTTGGTATTATCGGATTTCTGTTTGAGTTAATATTGACGGAATAGTTGATATTAACGGATTGTGCAAGTGATATTCTTGGAAATTGATACTCTTGGACTATCTTTCTTGAATTTTTCTAAGTATTTCTCAAATGGCTCATGTGAATTGGCAAGCGATGGTGAAGAATGAACAAGAGACTGGAACTACAACCAAACCACCCAAATTTCTATGTCAAAACGATTATGTCAAAACGATTATGTTGAACAACTTCAACATAATTTACTTAGTGTTTCACAAGTGTGTGACAAAAAGTTGTCTACATGGTTCAATGATAAAGAGTGTTTGATTCTTAAACCGGGTTTTGTTATACGAGAAGAATGGATTCTCATGAGAGCTCCTAGGGTTAAAGATATGTATGTCCTAGATATGCGTACTATAACTCTCACAATGGAGCATACTTGCTTGTTGTCAAAAGCTTCAGAAAAGGATTTAGTTTTATGGCACAGACGAATGGGACATATCAACTTTAGGAAGATGAATTTTTTAGTCAAAAATGATTTAGTGATTGGAGTCCCTAAACAGACCTTTTCACTAAATGATCATTGTATTTCCTGTAAAAAGGGAAAACAAACTAAAAAGTCTCATAAGCCTAAGTTGGTAAATTCTATTAACTCTCCATTGGAACTTCTCCATATGGATTTGTTTTGTCCCGTCAGTGTGAGGAGTATTGGTGGTAAATCCTATTGCTTGGTAATTACTGATGATTACTCAAGATTCTCGTGGGTTTACTTTCTAAGTACAAAAGACGAGACGGCTGAGAAAATTAAGTATCTGATTTTACGATTAGAGACTTTATTTTCATTGAAAGTAAAGAGGTTACGAAGTGATAATGGAACGGAGTTTAAAAATTACATCATGGAAAAGTTTTGTCTTCAGCATGGAATTTCTCAACAATTCAGTGCTTCTAGAACTCCACAGCAAAATGGAGTTGCTGAAAGAAAGAACAGGACATTGATTGAAGCTGCACGAACTATGCTCTCAGATGCAAAGTTACCAACAACTTGTTGGGCTGAAGAAGTGAACACGGCTTGTTTTGTGTTAAATAGAGTTCTTGTGGTCAAAAACAAAAAGAAGACGAGTTACGAGTTATTGAATAATCGGAAGCCGAATATTCACTTTCTGGAACCTTTTGGATGCCCGTGTTTAATAATGAAGACTAAGGATCGTATTTCCAAATTTGCTGAGAAATCTGAATCTGGATTTTTCTTAGGTTACTCAGCAAATTCTCAAAACAAAAGAGTTTATAACACGGCATCACATCGAATAGAAGAATGCTATGAGGTTGAGTTCTTACGGTATTCTTCTCCTTCAAATGGTATTGGTCCAGAATGGTTATTTGATTATGATTCGTTCTTTAATTCTCTTTCTTCTTTTCAACATGATGAGTCATCTTATTTTGAAGATTCGGATGATTTTGTTATTCCGGTTCTTTCTACTCCTGCTGAGCCGCTTATTACTCCTGTTCCACCAGTATCTACTTCTAATCTTTCTCCTCCTCCATCAACTAACGAATCTGTTGCTCATGAATCATCTCAACCTTTGCCAAATAATGAAGTTGATACAACTTCAAATCCTGATGATGCTGATGATTTTCATGAACCTTCTACTGAACTAGATGAATCAACTCATGATGATTCTAGTGATGAAGTAGTAAATAACCCCGAGGATTCACATTTAGGAACTAACTTAAATGTGGAACCTATTCCTATTTTGCGGGTTAATTCTGAGCATAAACATCCACTCACAAACATGATTGGAGATGTTTCTGAAGGGATCAAAACTCGACATCAACACAAGTCTTCTACTTGTTTTTTATCACAGATTGAACCAAAGAATGTTCAGATAGCTTTGTCAGACTCTTCTTGGGTTCAAGCAATGCAAGAAGAATTGCAACAGTTCGTAAAATTGCAAGTTTGGACATTGGTGAAACCGCCCAAGGATATTCATCCTATTGGTACGCGTTGGGTTTTCCGAAATAAGAAAGATGATCGAGGAATTGTGGTTCGTAATAAAGCAAGATTAGTGGTTCAAGGATTTACTCAGATTGAAGGTTTGGATTATGATGAAGTGTTTGCTCCAGTTGCTAGATTTGAATCCATTCGGATTTTTCTAGCATTTGCTTCTTTGATGAAATTCAAAGTGTATCAGCTCGATGTCAAGTGTGCATTTTTGTATGGGAAAGTGCATGAAGAAGTGTTTGTCAAACAACCTCCAGGTTTTGAAGATCCTCAATACCCAGATTATGTGTTTCGGTTGGATAAAGCCTTATATGGGTTACATCAAGCTCCTCGAGCTTGCTCTGAGACTTTATCTCAACATCTTCTTGCTAATGGGTTTTTACAGGGTCAAATTGACAGTATACTCTTCATTCGGAAAACAAAAGGAAGTTTGCTTCTCGTTCAAGTATATGTGGATGACATTATATTTGGGTCTACGAATGACAGTTTGTGCAAAGAATTTGAGCATATCATGAAGTCTAAGTTTGAAATGAGTTCAATGGGGGAAATGTTTTTCTTCCTAGGGTTGCAAGTTCAGCAACTAGACAAGGGCATTTTCATACATCAAACAAAGTATGTTCATGACATCTTAAAGAAATTTCAGATGGTGGATGTCAAATCTATTTCAACCCCCATTGATCTTGTTGACAAACTTGGTTATGCTCTTGATGAATCACCAACTGATCAAAAGGAATATCGATCAATGATTGGTTCTCTTATGTACTTAACTGCTTCAAGACCTGATATTATGTTTGCTGTGTCTATTTGCTCGCGGTATCAAGCAAATCCCAAAATCTCACATTTGAAGGGCGTACAGCGAATCTTTCGTTATTTGAAGGGAAAGCCTGATCTAGGCATTTGGTATTCAAATGATGCAGATTTTTCACTTTCTGCATTTTCTGATTCTGACTATGGCGGATGTAGTATTGACTTCAAATCCTTGTCTGGTGGATGTCAATTTTTAGGAGATCGTCTCGTGACTTGGCAATGCAAGAAACAAAACACGGTTTCTACCTCTACTACGGAGGTAGAATATATTTCTGCTGCCATTTGTTGTTCGCAAATCCTTTGGATTCAACAACAACTTCGAGATTATGGTTTACTTCTTACCCAAACTCCTTTGCATATTGACAATACTGCAGCCATAAGTATCATACGTAATCCCGTACAACACTCAAAAACTAAACATATTGAAATTCATTTTCACTTCATACGGGATTGCTATGAGAAAAACTTGATTATCTTGGTTCATGTTGACACATTGAAACAAAGAGCTGATTTGTTTACCAAAGCTTTTTCAAAACCACGTTTTGAAGAACTAATTGCGATGCTTGACATGAAACATTTGGATCAAATTAAGTAAACTTTGGATCTTTTTATTTTCTGTTTGTTATTTGTTTGATTTTCTTTGAAAAATAAAAATCCAAAAATATTTGAAAAATAAAAATTCAAAAACATTTAAAAAATTAAAAAATCGGGGGAGATTTTGTGTATAAAGTTGGTAAATGATAGTACATTGGGAATTGTATTTATAAATAATACATAAAAGAAATGCTAAGTACTACATTTGATGTGTTAGTAGGTTTACATAGCATTTTTAAACCAACTTTTCTACTAATTCATTTTATATGTGATATATTGGTAGGCATTTTTGCATTTAAAATATCTCGTCTAAGAAATGTTAAAACATATGTGCATATTATTTTACATAATCCAAAATATTAATATATGACAATCAAAATATTATCAAAATGGTGATAAATGTCTTATATTTTGAAGGATTAGTATATTATGATTCATGATTTAGGGTCTTAATATTATGATATCTGGGAAAATAGATTTGACTATTTGTTGTACTGAGTACAGACCTTAGTTTGATATATTTTTATAAATGGACGTGTAAATTTTCAAATGTTTCATATAATAAAATTCAAATAAACTCTATCACTCTATTATACTATGTATAGACCTGTGATACAGTTTATAAGTCCAACCCGGGGTATGACATATGTGACTAAGTGTCATTCCAAAATATGTATGTACTTTTAAAGATATCATCATATTCTCACTCTTTATATGAAAATATTAATATATTTTGAATTTGAAAATATATTTTTATTTAGATTATATAAAGTAGGGATTAGTGCAGGGAAATGCATCAAACTTATGCACGAAGTCTATTGTATGTACTCAACTTTTTTTTGGTCTATTGTGTGCATCAATCTTTTACTTTGGTCTATTGTGTGTATCCGACTGACGTGGCACCTTTTTTGATGATGTGTCAATGATGTGGCAACTGACATGGCGAATTATATGGTTGACACATCATCAAATAAGTCAATGGACACACACAATAGACCAAAGTAAAAGATTGATACACACAATAGATCAAAAAAACGTTAGGTACATACAATAGACTTCGTACATAAGTTGGATGCATTTCCCTGCACTAACCCCTATAAAGTAATATGCATGCTAATAATAAAAAATTTAAGATTTTTTAAATGCAAGAGTGTTTAAGAAAAACACTAATACCAATCCTCACATGTAAAATGATTCTTAGAAAGAATGTTTTATTAATGCTAAGTAAATTTAAAGAGGTTAAAAATACTAACAATCAAAATAGACTTTCATTTCTAAACAATAAATATAAATACATTCATTTATCCCAATATGATCCCAACTCATGAGATTTACCCCAATAAAAATATTTTGCATTTATTTTACTTTGTAAATATTTAGTTTAAAGATTTTTGTTAATTTTAAAATTATTAGTTTCGCATTTTATCCAAAGTATATTTGATTTGATCAAAATGTTTTATCATTGTATTTTTGGAAATTTAATCACGGATGAAATAAGGTGAAAAGGTATATATATATTTCAAAATTTGAAAAACCTTCACTTCTTCACTTTTTCTCCGTCAAAAACACTTTCCGACAATACATTGGTATCCGACAAACGCAGAACCGCAGTACTCTTTCTTTGATTTCTTTCTGATTTTTGCCAATTACGTGATTTTGTTCCGATAGAAGTGTGCGCCTACCTTCTACGCTTCGATTGCTTGTTTATATATATCATGGCAGAACCATCAGATCCCATTGCAACAGCACAACCGGAAGTACAAAGAAGAGCAGTTATCTTTGAAAAGCGTCATAATGCTACAACTTATCTTCTTGAAGCTCCTGACAAACCAGAAAATAGAAGATTATTTCCTATGATTAGATTCTTGTTGAGATCCAGAATTTCTTATGCATTATCAGTCCAAGTACCAAATCTCTATGAAGAACATATGACTGATTTCTGGATGACGGCTGCATATCTTATGGATGTTCAACCTCATTGCATCACAGCTACCGTCGATGGAAACTTTCTTGAGCTTACTGAGGAATTAATTAGGCACACTTTGCAATTCGGAGACGATATAAATGCTTCCAATGATATTCCCAGAAACATTATTGATGATTGTCTTCTACAAATGGGAAGTATCAAAGGACCACAGGATGTGCAGATACTTAAAAATTACTTTTGTCCTCACTGGAAGTTTCTTGCCCATACACTGATTTGCTGCATTTCTCTAAGGAAAGCTGGGTTTAATGCGATGGGCTATTACTTAGCTGGCTTGATGACTGCACTTGTTCTTAACATTCCATATAACTTTTCAAGATATATCTTCGAGAATCTGGCTGGAAATATCAATGAAGATGGATTTTTCATGTATCCACGATTTCTTCAACTAATCTTTGATCAACACATTCAAGGGATTACTTACCATGGTAACACTCTGAATTACACTCCGATTCCGAAAAGAGTGTTTGCCGATTGTAATAGTTATAGGGGTAAGCCTACCCCACCAACGATTGAGTTATTTGGGCATGTGATTGATGAAAACTTTATTCCGCCTCAACTTGCAATTCAAATGGAATCTGATACTGATAGTGAATCAGCTGAGGGGGAGTCAATTCAAGGAGAGGATGATGTTCTTATGATTCAAGGTGCGGATGATGAAAATGTTCCACACAACCCTGATCCTTCTGTTGAGTTAGATACGTCTAGTTCTGAGGATGAAGAACTTATTCGTCCAAAGACTATGGAAGAATCATTAGCTGCTCAACGTCTCACAGAAGAAAATATTGAGAAAGAACGTCAAGACTTAAGACGACAAAGAGAGGAGACAAGGGATCCTGAATATATTCCTGAGCCAAGACCGACTCAACGAAGAAAGTTGGTTGTATCTTCTGGGGTTGGAACTTCTTATCTACCGGTGACTTATTCTACAACATCTGAATCTGTGCCTACTACTTCTTCAGCAATGCCTTCGTATTCTTCTATATCTATGCCGGTTGTCTCTTCAGTACCTGGTATTTCAACTACTCCTCCTATTTCTTCATCTATACTTGTTACACCATTGTCTACAGATGCTGGAACTTCCTCAACCACACCTACTCCTACTATGAGTATGTGTGACAATCTTCCATTTAGGGTAATAATCTTTACCTAACTTCATGCATTACCTAGAGTAATTCCCTGATTAGTGAATTCAAAACAATTTTTATGTGTTAAGTTTGTGAAACTTACTATGTGGTACGTGATGTATTAGATTCGTAGTTAAATGTATATATAATTACGTACAAAATGAACGTATTAAAACTCGACAAATTAAATACAACAAAGTTGATGATACAAAATAATTAATAATCCAAAAATTATTAATTACAAATATTACTAATTTATATTATTGAAATAATATACGATATTATACGTTTTATATTAAAACGTGACGAGCGCGTCATATACGAACATAAACAATTATAAAACATACCTAAAGGTCGAAAATAATAAAAGTATTTATTTTTCCGTTCCAGTTTTAGCATTTGAAACATTACCTCAAAATATAAATTCCAAATTCAACTGAAATCTGGCACACAATTTAACCATACAGTCCCACTACTGTGAATAATTTTATTAATCAATTTTAAATAAAATTATTTCATTTTTGTAGTTATCAATTATAATGTTTAAAATAAAATTTAAACAAACGAATAATTGAGTGGGACACGGGGTACAAATAATTGGACCCGTACACGGAACTAACGGGTTAAAAACCCACACTAATACTTATGTTGAAAATATCTGGGCGACATAAATTTCATCACCTTACTTCCCTTTGAAATTTTGGAACCAAAACTCATTTTTATATACTCCTACTCCTCACAATTCTCTGATCATACACCCACACCTCAAATAATTGAGCTACCAAATTTCTTCTGCCTTCCTCTTTTCTGGTCCATCGAGCAGCAGCATTAGCAGTGGAAAAGGGGAGCTAAAACAATCAAACCATCTTCAAAATCTCCAAACACAAACTAACAAAATGATCACATAATATTTGTCACCAAAATTCATCTTGTTTGCATCATCATCAGTGATCATCATAGTCATCTATATCATAATATTTGTAAGATTCAAAACTACATATATATTTCATGCTTATAATTCTATATAATTTTGATTGTATGTTGTTAGTATGTATGTAAACATGTTGTAGTAGGAATTGTATGATATATTATGATGATTTGGTAGTATACAAAAAAACTGAGATCAAACACCCAAACATATACATATATGTATTACAGACCAAGAACAGGGGACGAACACGGGCTAGGAACCAAACCAATCAGTTGGATTTAACCAGCCGATCGGCTGGAATCAATGAGCCAATCGGCTCATCCCCTTTAGCCGATCGGTTAAGGGGTGTTTGAGCCAAACGGTTTGTTAAACATTCACCCGATCGACTAGGCTGTCTGTGTACTGACTTATTCGATGCGTATAAATAATACACCGTCGATATATATATTTTGAAGTACAAATATATTAACGCGTACGAAATACAAATACTAAGAAGTTATAAAAGTTATAAAACTTTAGGATACAAAGTTTGGTAAAAAATTGTACACGACCGCGGGACATTATTTTGACACGGACAATTAATAATATAACTTTTTGGGCCAAACGGGCTGAATCTAAATTGGGTCAAAAATGGTATTTTGTTAACGGGCCAAAATGATTCATTAAACGTATTCGGGCTAAACTAATTTGGGCCACACCTATTTGGGACAAACTACTTGATTTCGATATTGGGCCAAACCAATTGGGCCGAGCCCAACGGGTTACGAGATTTCAAAATGCAAACTTTAAACCGGATTATATATAAGTGACGGGTAAACGTGAAAAATGAGAATTAGTAACACGACAAATAGATTATATATTTAGTGGACGATTATAATTTATATATAGTTATATAAATAACGACAATTAATATATATAAGAATATATATATTCAACTAATAAGTATATGTAAATATATACTTGTACGCAACGATCGTATCAACGCAAATATCACCAACAACTAAAATGTTATAAACATTCCAACTTAACGATTAGTCCATATACTTATGTAAAGTATATTTAATTGTGTCTAGGTATCTGAGAGACACGTTCGGACTACTGTGTATTACTAGCTGTACTAGCTGAAGACTTGCTACACGTGAGTTCACAGCCCCTACCTTTTACTTGTTTTAAATGCTTTTAAAACCAGGGGTGGAAAACATAGAACTACGTGCTATTACATGCTACTTGTTTATATAATTGCTTGACATGCTTTTATATCAAACTAATTTGTATAAATGCTTTATGCTTTATAAACAACTGTTAACTATATGAAATGTTTTCACAACTTTTTGGGAATAAGACAACGAATCCTGGTACGATACTAGGTTTACGCGAGGTAGTTGTAGTGCACATAAGTCCCAGTGCTTGCAACCTATAACCATTATCTAGGTGACTCTAGCCACTGAGTATACAGATAGTACTATCGATTTGACAACCCTCCCATTGATATAACTCGTTGGCCATTCCAACCACACGACGACAGTCGTAACGAGGAGTGTATACTTACCGTGTTACAGAGGCAACAACATCAACTAGTCGTGGTTTGGTTATAGTACTAGGATTCGTTACTTTAACTTTAAAGGTGTCGCTCACCTTAGAGGGATCATAGTCTATATTTCCCACGTAACTAAATAACAAAACTACACCTTGATTTGGGAAGGGTATTCCCTGTGATAACTAATAGGACAGGTGTTCCTACGTATGATTTCTTTTTAGGAAACGTTTACCTTGATTGGATAAACTTGGTTTCCCGACAAAACAACTTTTATAGGAAATGTTTACTTGACTGTTAAACCTGTGTTTCCTACAGCTACTTATATGGAAATGTTTACTTGATTGTTGAACTGTGTATCCTGCAACTATTTGTTAGGAGATGTTTTTGATTAAACTTGTGTTTCCTAACACATCGACTGAATTGTAGTAAGAATGACATTCTTACAGTAAAATGGGGAATGTTTTCTTTAATAAGAACACTTGTGTTTCTTGCTATACATATAAACATTATGTTTGCGTACATGAATGATTTATACAAAACTTGGTTTAACTACATTTATATTAAACCTGTGAATTCACTCAACGTTCAATGTTGACGGTTTACTATGTTTTTCAGGGAATTAGGACTCAGGTACTTCTGCATGCATAAAGGATGTAGGCAACCCAGACTATTTATGATGCCACTTTTGGGACACTTGGATTTCCTTTGTATTACCAATTCCATTGGTTATATATACGAAATCCCTCTTTTATAAACTCGTGTTTTGTAAACTTATGTTGTTCTACAACACCACTACTTGTACGACTTTATAAGTCGTACCCTTTTGTAATAACGTTTAAACTTATGGCATCTTAAATTAATATGTTCTGTATGATCATATGCTTTGATACAATGAATGCACTATTGTAACGTCAGCACCCCCGCTGTTAAACTGTAAACTTAAAATGCTTCCGCTAATAAACAAATGCTTCCGCTAATTAACTAAAGCTTCCGTTAAACCATTAATAAACACGATTACCGATTTTTGGGGTGTGACAGTATGGCAGCTTTAGATGCTTCACTTCAACGGGCTGTGTCTCCCTTGATGTCAATTGTGGAGAAATTACGGAGTGATTTATTTCATGCTCTACAACGTATTGGGTCTCAAGATATTATCATTGAAAATCAAAGCAAACAACTTGCTGATCAGACATTACGAATAGAATCACTTGAGCAAGAAATCTTTATCTTAAACGAAAAATTTGGTGATCAGGGGGAGAATATAAATGAAGTTGATGATAATCTAGGAGATGGTGATGATGATGAAGGAGATGGTGATGATGGTGATGTTGGAAATATTGGTGATAATGTTGATGATAATAATGGTGATGATGATGAAGGAGATGGTGAGGGTGATAGTGATGATGATGAGGGTTCTGATGATTCTGGAGAAAATGATGGCGGTGATCATCCTAATTTTTTGTCATCTATTGTTTTAGTTCAGAGAGATGAAGAGGAAGAACCTTTAAACGTAGAACCAATAAGTGTTATTCCTGCTTTTATAATTACTCCTGAGCCGAGCTTTGAGAATATGGAGTTTGATGATCTAGGAGAAACAGATGTGAATGATTATGATTTTAATCTTGAAAACTTCTTTGACGATATTAAAGAAAATTCTATCTTTGAGACTGGTGAATCTTCACGAAGATTTGATCAAGAAGAGCTGTCAGATAGTAATGATAATGAAGAAGAATTTCTCTATCCTACTCCTTTGAATATCATTGTTGAAGACTTGATTCCATTCATTGAATTATGCAACGAAGGTAGATATGATGATGATGATTTTGAAGATATCTTTCCTCCAGGGTTTGAACCTAATTTTGATGGAGTTCATGTGGAAGATTGGCAAGATTCTGATGATGAAGTGTTTCCTGAAAATGTTCAATCTGATTTGGGCTCGCAAGAGGGATTTTGGGTAGATTCTGATGAAGAAAAGGAACCTGAACAAAAAGTTCCTTGGTGGTTTTCTGAGCAACCTGAACCGGAAATTACAAAAACCAGAAAATTTTCAAAATTCCAAGGTATGAATGTGTTGGGAGAATTATAAGATGGAAATATGATAACGACAACAAGGTGTTTATCATCAAGAGAACTGATGGGCTACAATATTTTTCTCCAACGTTTAAAGCCCTTGAGAAGCTTCCGAAGTGTGAAATCAACCATATTGCTTCAATTGATATTATTAATCATTCTAAAAATGGTTTGATAAATTGGATGACGGAGGTTCTCGCACGTGAATGCTTCAGAGGAAAATATACTTGGGTGAAAGAGACGTTTCCTAGAAGAACGGTGGATTATTTCGACATTGAACTCATCTCTAATCAACCACGGGTAATCCTTACTTATCCAAGGGTAAAATGTTTGAGAAGAATTCCACTTGAAAAACTTCCGATAAATATCTGGAGATTTGTGAGCTATTGGAAGTATAATGGAAGCACAGGAGAAGCAGAGATTGCTTGTTACGATCGAGATGTCAATGGAGAAATCATGTGGAATCGTGAAACGATTATTTATGTCTTCGATCCTTTGAGCTTGATAAATTTTTCAAAGCCTGATCTCGAAGCTCTTCTGTTGAACCCAATCATCTACGATGATGCTTTTGATGATGAATTCATGGCGTTGAAATTCAAAAGAGTTGTCGAAGTCTGTTGCGCTCAAGGAGTTCATGCTGGATGCAATTTGCCTGGATATATTTAAAGCTTCAAAGTTTCAAGAAAATCAAGCATTATACAAGGGGGAGTTTGTTGATACAAAGATGTCTAAAGCTTGATTATTTTCGTTTTTGTCTAAGTATTTACTGATGCGACAATAGGAAGGTCCGTGAATAGGTTATTGTCGCATGTATGGTTAATCCGTGAATAGGTTATTGTCAGATTGACTAAAGTCAAACCTTTTAGAGAATTGTCGCATAAGGTGTTCAGTATGTCTATAAATAGACTTGTGTTACACGATTTTGATAAGCCTTTTGTAAGTCATTGTAATCTTGTTTCTGAGATATTCTCTCTGACTTTGTGATTAATACAAAAGCATTTTGACTCAATTACTTCTTCGTTTGTGTTACTTCTCATTATTTAATTCATAGCCTGATCAAATGTTTGATTTCTGCACAAATACTTGAGTTCTAATCGTGTTTCGGTAATCTACGGCACATCAGATTTAATTCCTGGAGCTGCTCCTATTGCTAAAACTCCAAATCGATCAACTCCAACCGAAATGAAAGAAATAATGAAACGGTTATAGGAGTTTCTCGATAAAGGTTGCATTCATCCCAGTAGTTCGCCTTGGGGAGGCCCCGTATTGTTTGTGAGAAAAAAAAGATGGGTCCTTAAGAATGTGCATCGATTCCGGGAATTAAATAAAGTGACCATACAAAGTCGGCATCCTTTCCCCAGAATTGATGATTTATTTGATCAACTGCAAGGTGTCATATTTTTCTCTAAAATTTATTTTCGTTCTAGCTACCATCAGTTAAAGGTAAAGGAAGAAGATATCCCTAAAACTGCCTTTCCTACTCGTTATGGTCACTTTGAATTCATTTTTATGCCTTTCAGCTTGATTAATGCTCCAGCTGCCTTAATGGATTTAATGAACCGAGTTTGTCGCCCGATTCTTAACAAGTCATTGATTGTCTTTATTGATATTGATGACATCTTTATCTACTCTGAAAGTGAGGATGATCATGCAATAATCTTAAGGCAAATTCTGGAAATGCTTCGACCTGAAAGACTATATGCTTAATTTTCTAAATGTGCAAAGTCTAGTTTCGTTGATGTTGTGAGTAGTATTTTATATCTAACACTTCAGGATCCTTACTAGCATCATAATGTCGTCACGCAGGTATGAAAAGGAATTACATTTTATATTTGTATGGTAGGATAATGATAGCTTGTAGGTCTGTTTTCAGGATCACGGTTATAGTTAAGGATCTTAGAAATATCCTTATGGTTAATCTTGCAGGATCCTATTCAAGGTATATTTATATAACATAATTATGCAGGATACTGGATAAGGGAGATCCTTATGTGAGGATCCTATGTTTATTCTAGAGTGTGCATAGCTTAGGATCCTGGACCTATATTAGTTCAGGATCATGCGCTGTTTAACGTGTTTATTTTCTTTAAGTATTGACCAGGTCATATATGAAACGCGTTAATAAGATATGCTCCGGATTAAATGAGGAAGCTTTGATACGATTCTATGGAGATGAAGTCCACTGCACGTGTTAAATGAAGTCAAAAGAAACGTTGATGGTCTTCATCCTTCATCGGAGGATCCCGAGATTCTCGGAAATATTGTTATACGCTCTTAGTATATAAATGAGGCATGGATGACCGATTAGGGGAGGAATAATCATTATTTTACACCTGCAAAATCACTCATACTCTGCTCTCATTCACTCTCGAACACATTCACCAACACTTAGTCAATTTCGTACATAGCCAATCATCCTTGTGCTCTTAGTTTGTAATCAATTACTTTTATTTTAATAAGATTAACAAAGGCAAGGATCATTTGATCCTTCCCTAGGTTTTGTACCGGCGATCAACCTTGATCAAGGGCTTTCCTCGTACATCATTGTGTCATTTTTGCTTATTTATTATTTACATTGTTCTTCATCGTTTACATTGCAAATTTGTGATCTCTTGATCATCAATTCTGCTTTATACTTGTGCCTCATTCAAAGTATTTTACCAAACTTCACTTACAAGTGCTTGTTTTCATTATTAAACACATTTTTAACAAGGATCCACGAATCAAAGGATTCAAGGCATAATTTTTATTTAAAATTATTGTTTACTCATATAGATAATCGTGTAAAAATGTAATTATCTTGAAAGTAACTCATAGCATCCAACCTTAGTTTTCAAAATTTGATCACTTAATTGCTTAGTGTAATTTTTGACCAAAACAATTTGGCGCCCACCGTGGGGCAAGTGGTGTTTTACTTAATTAAACTTTTGTTAAAATCCTTGTTGAGTCATCTTTTTCAAAAATTTCTGTTAAGAATGTCGAGCCAAGGACGATCTACATCATCCACCGTGCCAACATCATCATCTGCGAGAACCACTCTTCCTCCTGCTCCACCTCTCACATCATCTCAACAACAGCCACAAAATGTCTATGCAAGACTATCATCGGCTGGATCCACTTCTACAGGGGCCGGATTCTTTTAAGATCCGGACCCTGTTATCATTGTTAACCGGGATATTGTGTCTATGTTCACGCAGGTTAAGGAGCAGCTTCAACGAGTGGAGAGAAGCAACAAAATCCTAAGCAAGGATATGGAGAATTTGAGGGCAAGGGACAGTACTCCCGCTACTCAAGTCACTACCCCTATCCGAAGCAGGATCCTTGATTTTGGAACTCCTCCAATTATGGAACATCAAGGAGATTTCGTATCTATGCAAGGGAGCACTAGGATCCCGGATCCAATATTTACTACAGGAGTTTCTACGTCAAGGGGTCAACAATCTAATCAAGGATCTTCATATAGGACTCCTGACGGTGGTAACATGTATAGTAATTATACTTCTAATAATATTGTTGGGAATAACAATTTTCAAGATCCTGGGGTTAGCCCTATGATGGCAAGGGAAATACAAAAGCTGAAAGATATGATATCGAGTGTCCCTGGAGTTATGCAACCAATTCCTGAAGTTGCTCCAACGGCCCATAGTGTCTCGAGATTTGCACCACCTATTTGTGATGCTGAGATCCCGAAAAGATTTCAAACACCAAATATGAAGTTGTATGATGGAACAACGGATCCTGAGGAGCATATTGCGCAATACAGGGAGAGAATGGAGATCATTCCAGTTCCTTTTGATCTTAAAGAAGCATGTTTATGCAAGGGCTTTGGCTCTACTCTCATAGGATCCACACTAAAATGGCTGTTAAATGTTCCCCCTTACTCTATTACTTCATTTGCTCATCTAGTTAATTTATTTAATAATCAATTCTCTAGCAGTAGAACATTCAAAAAACTAACAACTGATTTATAAATAGTTGTCCAAAAGGCTAATGAATCTCTTCGAGATTTTGTAGGGAGGTTCGGGAGAGAATCCTAGAATATACCTAATTTGGATTTGCCAACTGCTGTACAAGTCTTCAAGATGGGGATCAAAAGGGATTCCCTATTTTATGAAGATCATGTTATGAATCCTTGCATGAACCTTGACGAAGTTAGAAATACAACTTTAAGATTTATCAGCCTGGAAGAAGATGCAATGATACAGAAGAGGGTGGATACTCAATCAACATATGATAGGCCCAACAGGAAATCAGATTCATCCTCATTCAGATTAAATAGAAGCAAACCTTATACTAGAAATGAGGATCGTCGTGTGAACACTATTGATGAGGATGATAAAGAGTATCCTAAAGTAACTGATTATAATTTTTCTGTAGATACAACTGGTATATTGTGTGCCATGCAGGATCTCGGAGATAAAGCAAGATGGCCAAAGAAGAATGATAAATCTTATGTCTGGAAGGATAAATCTAAGTGGTGTGCATACCATGAGGATTTTGGTCATATAACTGAAAATTGCATAGCCCTCAAAAAAGAGATCAGCCACCTGCTCAACAAAGGATACTTGAAGGATTTAATTGGAAAAAAGAAGGATCACCGGAAGAATCAGGATAGAGTTCAGGATCCTGAAGCCCAGGATAATCACAGGATCCCTACCAGAGCATGATCCCTACCTTCGGATGCCAAGGTAATCAATTTTATTTTTGGTGGCTCTGATATATGTGGTACTTCTTATTATACAGCAAAAAGGCACGTCAAGGAATCCAAATCAGAAAAGCAATATAAGACAACAAGGACTTCCACGAAAAAGGATGAGTAAGTTATAGCATTTGATGAGGATGATTTGGGAGATGTTCAGGATCCTCACCACGATGGTTTGGTTATTACTCTCTATGTTGCCAATCATTTTGTGCGCAGGATCCTGATCGATGGAGGAAGCTCTGTTAACATCATTCGTCTGGAAACCTTAAAAAGAATGGGAATCCCAGAATCAGAGATCACCTCTAGATCCACTGTATTGGTAGGATTCAGTGGAGAAGCAAAGAATATAGTTGGTGATATCAAGTTCCCGATTTACATTGAAGGGGTAAATTCCATTCAAAAATTTTATGTTATGGATTGTTTGTCAAGCTATAACATTATCCTAGAAAGACCATGGTTGCACGATATGAAAGCAGTACCATCGACATATCATCAATGCATCAAACTACCAACTCCATGGGGAGTGGTCAAGATAAGCAGTGATCAACAAGAAGCGAAGGATTACTATACAACATCAATGAAGTCTACTGCCAAGCCTCCGTCAGCATAGCAATTAAAGAATAAGGTGTGGGATGTCCTAGATACAAAGGAACAAGACGTCAAAGAAATGCCGTTGGACTCAAAGGATCTTGAAGAAAAGGTGCATATAGGCTCGGGGATCTCAGAGGATCTCGAACAGGATCTGATTAAGTTCTTGAACCAGAGGAAGTCAACTTTTTCCTGGAGGCCAGAAGATATGACAGGTATATCTAAGGATATTATAACCCATACACTTGGAATTGATAATAGTTTCAGGCCGGTTCAACAAAAGAGAAGGAAGTTTGCGCCGGAAAGAAATGCTATTATCTAGGCAGATGTTGAAAGACTACTTGTTGCTAGCATGATAAGGGAAGTAAAGTTTCCAAGATGGTTGGCAAACGTGGTGGTGGTACAAAAGAAGAATGGGAAATGGAGAGTGTGTGTTGATTATACGGATCTCAACAAAGCCTGCCCCAAGGATCCTTTTCCATTGCCTCATATAGATTCAATGGTGGATGCTACAGTTGGACATGAGATCCTAACTTTCATGGATGCTTCATCAGGATTTCAACAAATTAAGATGGAACCATCAGATCAGGAAGACAAAGCCTTTATAACCCCCACAGGTATATATTGTTATATGGCAATGCCTTTTGGTCTTAAAAATGCAGGTGCAACGTATCAAAGGCTGGTCAATATGATGTTCAAAGACCAATTGGGAAGCACAATGGAAGTGTACATCGATGATATGGTAGTAAAGTCAAAGAAAACTGAAGATAATCTTCAGGATCTTAAGGTAGCCTTCGACATCCTGGATCAATACAACATGAAGCTTAATCCTGCAAAATGCCACTTTGGAGTGGGGGCAGGAAAATTCCTAGGATACAAAGCTATTCTAGATTTAAAATCCCCATCAAGCCCTAAAGGTATACAAAGATTGACGGGGAGAATAGCAGCTTTAAATCGTTTCATTTCAAGATCCTCAGATAGATGCAATGAATTCTATGATATCCTAAAGAAGAACAAAAGTTCGAATGGGGAGAAAAACACGAGGCTGCATTTCAAGAATTGAAGAATTATTTATCATCAGTTCCTTTATTGATGAAGACTGAGAATGGTGAGCCACTATTCCTATACCTTTCAGTATCCAGAAGTGGCGTAAGTGCGGTACTTGTGAAAGATCGTAAAGGGCAACAACATCCTGTCTACTATGTAGTAAAAGCCTACTAAATGCTGAAACTAGGTATTCTCATCTCGAAAAACTTATACTTGCATTAGTTATGGCGTCCACCAAACTTAGGCATTATTTTGAAACACATCCGATTCATGTAAAAACTAATTATCCTATTAAAAATGTATTAAGAAAACCAGAAATGTCAGGACGCCTAGCTAAATGGTCTGTTAAGTTAAGTGCTTATAATCTGATTTATGAACCAAGGAATGTAATTAAATCCCAAGCCTTAGCAGACTTTATCGCTGATTTTACCAGTGACCTTCAAAATGAAGTAGATTTAGAAGTGCACAAATTAAACCAAATAAGTGAAAAGTGGACACTATAAACTGACGGCGCTTCTAATATAAAAGGAACCTGACTAGGAATTGTATTAAAATCACCTCAAGGTGATATTATGCCTCAAGCTATAAGATGTGAATTTCAGGCTACAAATAATGAGGCAGAATATGAAGATTAATTGCAGGATTACAGTTGGCAAAGGATATTGGTATAAAGTAGTTAAATGTGTATGTTGATTCATTGTTAATTGTGAATCATTATAATGGAAAATATACTGTAAAAGTAGATAGATTAGCTTTGTATTTGAAGATTGTTAAGGATCTTGCAGGTTGCTTTGAGATCTTCGACATGTACCACATGAGGATAATACTGAAGCAGATGCTCTGGCTAACTTGAGATCAAGCTTAAAGATACCACTAGATGTAAAGATACCAATTATACATATTGCAACACCTGCTATTGCTGACAAGGATAAAAATGAAGAACAAGTATGTGATGTCGAGGATCATCAGTTTGGAGATAATTCAAATGCATCAGGTTCTGGGGGTAACTCAGGATCATGGATGCAGCCGATCATGGAATATATACAACACGATGTGATCCCTAAGGATGAAAACAATCCTAAAGCCTTCAGATTAAAGGTATCCCGTTTTACTATTGAAGATGGTATATTGTATAGAAAATCACTTGCAGGACCATTATTGCGATGCCTTGAGGATCCTGAAGCACAAGCAGTACTTAAAGATATACATGAAGGGGACTGTGGAAATCATTCTGGGGGCAAAGCATTATTTTCAAAAACTTTAAGAACAAGATACTTTTGGCCTACTATGAAGAAGGATTCCATGGATTTTGCTCGCAAATGTGATGCCTGTTAAAGACATGGGAACATCCATCATCAACCAGCAGAACCGATGCATCCGGTTATCTCACCATGGCCGTTTATGAAGTGGGGAATGGATATTGTGGGAAAATTACCTACAGCTCCTGGTGGAAAGGTGTTTATGTTAGCAATGATAGATTATTTTTCCAAATGGATAGAGGCCGAGGCATTTGTTCAAGTAAAAGAAAAGGATGTGATATCATTCATCAAGAGAAATATCCTCACTAGATTTGGGATCCCAACAGAAATAGTATGTGATAATGGATCTCAATTTATTGGAAAAAGAACAACTAAGTTTTGTGAAAGTTGGGGAATCAAGATGATAACTTCAACACCAGTTCATCCTCAAGCTAATAGTCAGGCAGAATCCAGCAACAAGATCATAATCAATAACCTTAAGAAGAGGTTGGATGCTAAGAAATGAAGATGGGCTGAAGAATTGCCTTTTGTTTTATGGGCTGATAGGACTACTGAAAAAGAGGCAACTAAGCAAACTCCTTTTGCTTTGGTGTTTGGATCAGAAGCTATGATCCCAACGGAAATGGTAGTCCCAACGACAAGATCCCAGATGCAGACTTTGGAAGCAAACAAAGAAGCATTGATTCAGGATCTAGACACTATGGATGAGTTAAGGGATCGTGCTAAATTCAGGATTGCCGCATACCTACAGAGGATTTCAATATCCTATGACAAGAATGTTAGGATAAGAAGGTTTCAAGTGGGAGATTTGGTATTAAGGAAAGTATTTCAAAATACTAAGGATCTTGCGGAAGGAAAGCTAGCACCAAAGTGGGAAGGTCCATATTTAATAGATTCAAATGCTGGAAAGTGGGCATATTGGTTGGCTAATATGGATGGAGACCTACTTCCAAGATCCTGGAATGCCATTCATTTGAAGCTCTATCATGTGTAAGTTGAATATTTGTATTCAACATAAAAAGGTACTTCTATGATTCTTAACTTTTCATTGATTTTATTACACTTTAATATATATATGTATGTATGTATTATAATTATATATTGATATATGCATGAAAGTTTTTCATAATTACTATCATTAATGAATACTGTACTGACTTAAGCATCAGAGGGGGTGTTAGACAAACTAACACCCACCTTTACCCAAGATCTTGTATTTGTTGTAGTTCATTCATTTGAGGATCATGGATTGAAGATTAGAGGCTGGCCACCTCTCCTCCGTTAAGGATCCCAGCGATCCTCTAAGGTTTAGAGGTTTCCGAATGGATAAACACCTCTAGGGTTTATACACCCTGCCAGTTGTGCACGATGTTTTATTATAGTGTCACGGTTAGGGAATCGGTGATGCCTCTGGTACCCGACAAATTCATTTCCATTGGCCTATAGATCAAACGCTAACGAACGTCGATACTGATGTGCACTAAACGTATCGATCTAAGGTTTCTGTCATTTTCACGTCACTCTAAGGTTTGTAATGTTTTTACATTACCCAATTGGTCAGACATTTTCATGTCTCAAATGGCTTAGCCCAAGAATCAAACGGTTTGTAATTATTTCACATTACCCAATGAATTGACATTTACATGTCACTCTTATAGTTTGTTTAAACTATCTAATGATTATGATGTTTTCACATTATTAAAAGTTTTCATTGGTTAAGTCTAATAAATAACTTTATTAGCTCTAATGTTTTTGAAATTATCAAAATTATTTTGATCTGAGTGTCATGAAATATATTTTCAAAGATCATAAACGTTTTTCGGAATTAAATGAAATTGTTTTCACAATCAATTTATAAATTGTTGGCATTTTCATGTTAACAAGAAATATCTATTGGGATTTATCACTATCAACAAAATATTTTAGGATCCTGAAATATTAGGATCCTAAACTCAGGATTATCTTAGATCCATTTAAGGATCCTTGAAACCTGTAGTGCAGAATGGATATTGAGAGAATCTTCTCATTATCCTGGAAGTATCTTGAGGGAATCTCCTCAGGATCCTGTTTCTAAACATCTATTAAACGAATATATGTACACTGAGAGAATCTCCTCAGTATCCTGAAGACATAAGATATAGATAATATCCTAATATTATTAACAACAAAAGATCTAAGGATTATTCAATCCTAATATCAGAGTTCTAAACAAGTGCAGGAAATTTAAATTGTCTTGTGGCCAAAATGAACCACATAACACAACCATGGTTATCATTAGTATTTGGGCACGATTTCCGATACGCGTAAAATATCTTACCTAACACGATTTGAGCGGTTATCTTGAGGAAGTTATAACATTTCAGGATCCTGAAAAACGTTATAACTTCGGGGGCAATTGTTGTGGGTAGAATTTTATCTAACACTGCAGGATCCTTACTAGCATCATAATGTCGTCACGTAGGTATGAAAAGCAATTACATTTTATATTCATATGGTAGAATAATGATAGCTTGTAGGTCTGTTTTCAGGATCACGGTTATAGTTAAGGATCCTAGAAATATCCTTATGGTTAATCTTGCAGGATCCTATTCAAGGTATATTTATCTAACATAATTATGCAGGATATTGGATAAGGGAGATCCTTAAGTGAGGATCCTATGTTTATTTTGGAGTGTGCATAGCTTAGGATCCTGGACCTATATTAGTTCAGGATCATGCGTTGTTTAACATGTTTATTTTCTTTAAGTATTGACCAGGTCATATATGGAACGCCTTAATAAGATATGCTCAGGATTAAATGAAGAAGCTTTGATACGATTCTATGGAGACGAAGTCCACTTCACGTGTAAAATGAAGTCAAAAGAAACGTTGATGGTCTTCATCCTTCATCGGAGGATCTCGAGATTCTCGGAAATATTGTTATACGCTCTTAGTATATAATTGAGGCATGGATGATCGATTAGGGGAGGAATACTCATTATTTTACACCTGCAAAAACACTCATACTCTGCTCTCATTCACTCTCGAACACATTCACCAACACTTAGTCAATTTCGTAGATAGCCAATCATCCTTGTGCTCTTAGTTTGTAATCAATTACTTTTATTTTAATAAGATTAACAAAGGCAAGGATCATTTGATCCTTCCCGAGGTTTTGTGCCGGCGATCAACCTTGATCAAGGGCTTTCCTCGTACATCATTGTGTCATTTTTGCTTATTTATTATTTACATTGTTCTTCACCATTTACATTGCAAATTTGTGATCTCTTAATCATCAATTCTGTTTTATACTTGTGCCTCATTCAAAGTATTTTACCAAACTTCACTTACAAGTGCTTGTTTTCATTATTAAACACATTTTTAACAAGGATCCACGAATCAGAGGATTCAAGTCATAGTTTTTATTTAAAATTATTGTTTACTCATATAGATAATCTGTAAAAGCGTAATTATCTTGAAAGTAACTCATAGCACCCAACCTCACTTTTCTAAATTTGATCACTTAATTGCTTAGTGTAATTTTTGACCAAAATAGTTGACACGTGATCAATATTCACGCTATTCAAGTCTCCCTTTCTAAAGTAGCTACAGTGATGAAATGGGATCCACCTTCAAGTCCCACTGAAGTTATAAGTTTTCTTGGTCTAGCTGGTGATTATCGTCCATTTATTCAAGACTTTTCTAAAATTGTAACTCAATTGACTTGAAAAAGTGTTAAGTGGAAATGGAGAGAAGAGCAATCAAAGGCATTCCAATTATTAAATGAAAAGCTCAGTCAAGCACCTATTCTTGTTTTACTTGAGGATATGGTAATTTATTGTGACGTATCTAAACTTGGTTTAGGTTGCGTTCTTATGCAATGTGGGAAAGATATTGCTTATGCTTCACGCCAATTAAAGCCACATGAGCAAAATTATCCTACTCATGATCTCGAACTTGCAGTGTTGGTTTTTTCTTTGAAAATATGGCAACACTACTTATATGGTGTTAAATCTAACATTTATGCCAACCACAAAAGCCTCAAATATTTCTTCGATCATCGTGACTTGATTAATCAAAAAACGAGATGGTTAGACTTAGTAAAAGATTATGACTGCGACATACTTTACCACCCTGATAGAGCTAATGTCCTTGCTGATGCTCTTAGCTGAAAGGAAACTCATTATATTCTTTATGTAAAATCTTTGAGTATGATCGTATCTCCTCAACTATTCAATTCCATAAAAGCTGCCCAAGTTGAAGCTTTATCTAATAATGACCCGAATAAACAATGATTAATGGGTCAACTTTCTGATTTGATAGATGATTCGAGGGAATTGAAAACTCGTTATAGGAGAATTTGGATACCAATGATGAGTGATGTTAAGAAGATGTTGTTAGATGAAGCTCACAAATGTAAATATTCTATAAACCTCGGTCGTACCAAAATGTACCGAGATTTGAAGCATGAGTATTGGTGGCCTAGTATGAAATGTGACATTGTTAAACATATTCAAAACTATCTCACATTCTTATAAGTTAAAGCTGACCATCAACAACCATATGGGAAACTACAACCTTTAGAAATACCGTTATGGAAGTTGGAACACATCACCATGGATCTTGTTACTAAGTTGTCGATTACTCCTCGACAACATGATGCTATTTGGGTGATTATGGATTGGTTAACAAAAACTGTTATTTTCTTACCCATTCGAGAAACTTCATCTTCCAAAGTGTTAACCGATAATTATGTTTGTGAAATCGTTGATAGAGATGAAGTACCAATTTCTATTGTTAATAATAGAGACACTCGTTTCATTTCACGATTTGGAAGAAAATCCAAGAAGATATGCATACTCAATTACAAATAAGCACGACTTTTCATCCTCAAACTGACGGGAAAAGTGAACGTTCTAATCAGACTCTAGAGGATATGCTAAGAGCATGTGCCATTGACTTTGGTGGAAGTTGGAATACTCATCTCCCGTTAGTGTAATTTTTTCATAACAATAGCTACCATTCTTCTATCAAGATGCCACCGTATAGTTGCTTTATCGCATAAAGTGTCGCACTCCAATTTGTTAGGGAGGGGTCGGTCAAAGAGAGATTAGAAGCACCAATGTGGTATAATTAACCACGGAAAAGATTGATCAAATACACTTGCATCTGAAATCTGTGTTGACTGTTGTGGAGTTATTTGAAACACCTCAGGTGGATCAGGTGACCATACGAGAAATAAAACCTATTCCTTTAAATTGTCCTTCTTCAAATCTGATAGACCGGCACCTCGATCACTTGCATTACCTGCACATGCACTTGTACCTGCACTAGATTGCACATTTGTATATCTAAAAGCATGGGTTCGTGCATCAATATCAAAAAATAGTCAGGATCTTTTCCCACAGCATTTGCAGTGTGTTCATTAAATGTCACGTTCATTTACTCTTTCACAATCCAAGTTCTTTGATTGAATACTCTATGATCCTTGCTTAGAATAGTGGTCTTTGGTATTCAAGATTGTACAAGGACACCTAAAAGGTTCTAAGAAACTAACCAATGGTTTTATTTTAGAGAAGAGTTCATATGGTACCTTGTTATGATGCTTAATAACTAATACCCGATTTTGAACATTATAAGCAGTGCTAACTGCTTCCACCCAGAATGTCATAGGTAACTTAGCATATGCTAATATGGTTCTAGTAGCCTCAATTAGTGTCTTAATCCTCCTTTCTGTCACTCCATTCTGTTGGGGAGTCCTAGGTGCACTAAAATGTCTCTCAATACTTTTATCTTCAAAGAATTTATTCATCTCTTGATTCTTAATCTCTATTCCATTATCACTTCTAATGATTTTAACCTTTTGATTGGTCCAATTTTCTATCTTAGTTATGAATGACCTAAGTATTTCACCAGTTTCATCCTTTGCCCTAAGAAAGAATGCTCAACTAAACCTGCTATAATCATCAATTACCACCTAACTGTAAGACTATTTTCCTATACTACTCACATTGGTTGATCCAAACAAGTCCATATGCAGTAAGTGTAAGGGTGAGCAATTAGAGTTCACAGTTTTTCCCTTTTTGAAAGGCAACACAATAATCATCACATGAATATACTTTATCTGGTAAACCTCTTACAAGTTTCCTTATAACAAGTTTATTAATAGTTTTGTAATTCATGTGATCTGACACCTGCCGATTTAGGGTTACTGATTTCCTGCTGAAAACCCTAATTACGCGTTTTTAGTTTAGTATTAGGATAAATACTTGTAACTATTTGTATATTTATGTGAATATACATTCCCGTAATGGTTTTATATTACGCATACGTAATTAGTTGTAATTACGCGAAACAACCGGACGGAGTCTGACAAACTATACGACGTTGGTGAAAACATTCTTATAAATAACTTAAATCTATTTTTAGAAGTTATTTATCATATATTATTATTTTTATATAATAATACACGAAAAACCTAGACGTTTTGTTTACAACGTAACAAACGCAGTAGAAACGTGCAAATCGAATTCGGTAACCAAACGAAGGTCAATAACTATTTTGGAAACTTAAAATAAAGTATTTTAATAATGTTTCTATGGAAAATAATCCCAAACACATCGTTAATTAAAAGTACGCAAAATAACGTTAGACGATTTAACGTTTTAATGAAAATAATGAGAAAACGACCCAATACGTAACACGGTCTGAGAATCAAAGATTTAAATCAAGAACCTCCCCCCCCCCCCCCAACCCCCCTCCCCCCGCAAAAAAAAAAAAAAAAAAAAAAAAAAAAAAAAAAAAAAACCTGCCACCAGCCTTCCTCCCCTCTAAGTTTTCATGCAAATTTTAATCATGATGATTTCCTTACAAACCCACTCAAATATCATGCATTCACTCAAACACTCTCTCAATTCCTCTCAACTCTCTCTAGCCTCTCACTAGAAACCAAATTTCTCTCTCTAATTCCCGAGAAATCTCAGCCCTGTTCACCATCTAAAACCATCATTATCCACCCTATCTCCACCACAAACCACCACCATAATACACCACTATTTTTCAAGATTTTTGCAAGGAAATAAAGCTCAAGAACTCCTCATCTATAATCTGTCATTCTCTCATCAATAACACCATTGTAAGGGTCATTCTTATTTGTTATTATATTGATTAACATGTATTAAAGTTCACTCAGCTTGTATATAACAAAATTGTGGCATAAAAATCGTTTTTCTTAACTTTAAGTTCATGAAAATACATTTTCAGCTTCTGTCCAGATTGTAACACGAAATGTAACAAAGCATAACTCAGTCAATTTTTAATGAAATTGGACGTTTTTATAGTCTAAAATTAAGTTCAAGAAATATTCTTTCCATCCCCGCAAACCTCATATATTTATGATCTGGAATACTATTTTAATAAATTTTATAAAAACACATAGACAATCTGTTCTAGAAATCCAGAAACTTTATTCTTAGTATTTTGGCCGTATCTCGAGATACACACCTCCAAATTACCTGAAACCATCTCTTATTTTTGACACATTTCATTGGCTACAACTTTCGTGTCG
This sequence comes from Pseudognaphalium luteoalbum, assembly GCA_963422505.1. Classification (NCBI taxonomy): domain Eukaryota; kingdom Viridiplantae; phylum Streptophyta; class Magnoliopsida; order Asterales; family Asteraceae; genus Pseudognaphalium; species Pseudognaphalium luteoalbum. Next base: position 89,180,097 of record OY730197.1, read on the forward strand.
ACCACTTTTACGGATTCCTTGTAGATTTTTCTCAGAAATGAAGATTGTATGCATCTGTCAAAATCTGAACTTAGAATAGAAATGTAATTTCTAAAAATACTTAGACTACTCTAAAATTCATTGAAAAAATATAGAAAGTAGATAATTCATGGGGGAATAAATGGGATTTTTCTTGGAACTGTTTATAGAATGTGGATTTTTATAAAAATTTAACAATGAGATGTATTTTCTGGAAAATGTAAAGTGTGCACTGATTTTGGTAAAACTTAAAAATCGACACTTGCGGACTTGCTATTTAGGGAAAAACTAACTTTTTGTGGATTATGAACATATTTAAGGGCTTGGGAAAAGATTCAGGTCAAACCGAGCAGGTTTGACCAAGTCAACCAAAACGGGACTCGATTTCTAAAAATGGCAACCTTACTATTTTTGGTAAAAACGGAAACCTAACTATTTTTGGGAAATGGTAACAAAAATGGGTTTGGGTGACTTAGTTTATAACTTTGACCAACTTTGACTAGGTTTGACCAACTTTAACCAGCTTTGACCATCTTTGACCAACTTTGACCAGCTTTGACCAACGAGTTGACCAACCTTGACCTACGTTTTGAGGTTTTTACGAACTAAATAATTTGTAAGAATCACACGATATATAATGTACAACGAAACAAACAAAATAATAATGTCCAAACGAATTATTATTACAAACTTTCACCAACGGGTCGTACTTGTTTATGATAAACATATTTGAACAAACATACTTGGACATACTAGTTGAGTGAACTAGCTTTAGGTGGACATAAACCCCCCACTTACCCAATTGGTTTAAGTGGACATAAACCCCCACTTATAAAATCACTATAGGTGGTCTTTTGAGACATCTACTTACCCAACCTTATACGTTTAGGACGCTAGAAGGTTGCACTTTGGACTTTGCTTGCTATTTGATTATTGCTTGCTACCTGCTTAACTCTGGTGAGTTTCATAGCCCTCTTTTTTTTACTATTTTTCACTGGGGTGAGAATACATATAACTATTTTATATAAACTGCTTTTATGATCACAAGTACTGACAACAACTTTTCGTACGGATTGCATGAGATTTTATGATAATCTACTAAAGCCCTCTACACATCATAGTTTGTTAATATATGCGTGAATATTATTGGATACTACTATCAGGGTTTGACAAACCTCGTCCGGGCTAGTCGCTCTAGCCAACCCACGGGCGCAATATTATTTGTGAATTTGAAGTGTATCGGATTAGTACACTTACCGGAGGCAAACAACGTTAAGCTCGAACTATGAGACTCATGCAAATGGTATACTGATATTGCAATATGCAATACTTTTACTTACCATTGACGAATGATACAATATTGGTAATCTTGTGGACTACATTAGTGACCTAGACTATAACCATTAGGTTAGTATTCTTTGTTTAGTATGACTGGTTCAGCGATTGCATCATTTGAATTTAATTTAACATAGCCTGATCAACTATGTACAATTAAAGGAGATTCGATGCAAGACCTGAAATGGTTATAGTGAACGAGAGTACATTAGAAGTCATTGACCAAGGATAGAAATGGGACTGATGTGCCCTGAAGCGTCATATGAAGATGACGTACGGATCGCGATCGGTTTGTTTTAAATTTATATTTGTTGGGGTCTAAGTATGACTTACTAATACTAAACCGAAGGCTAGTAAATGGTAAGTATGACCTAGAGTCATTCTTAAAGAGAAACTGAATTGAAACAGAGGTGATCCAATCGATCTTTCTTTTCTAGTAAAGGTTTTAAAAGAGTACGTTGGGGGTTTTGGTTTAGTTAACTAAGTAAACTAAATAAAGCGAATAAAAGTGTAATAATAAATCAGATAATAAAAGTAGTATTTGTTGTGAGTTCGTTAGCTAATAATGTGGGATGATGACTCTTATGGGGAAATGATTATCTAAATAGGAATGTTTAGTAGATTCACCTCGCAGTGGTATAACCAATAAGTTCCCTATTAGTCGGTTATCAACTAATATGTCACGAGGAACTAAGGTGTCATGATTATGATCAGACAGACGATGTTCAACTCTCCACACTCTCCTATGAGGGAGTCAGTGGCCCATATTATTGAACGTATTCGCTCGTGGGCGAAGGAATAGAGTAGCAGGTCATCACAAATCTGACCGTTCTTAATACCATAAAGATTTCAAATCTATTAAACAATTAACTTAGAATTTATGTTCGGACTTATTAACCAATTCCTATTAATGAAACTTAAGAATGATAAACAGGGGGAAACGTTCAGGGTTCTTGCGTATCTTACTTTTGGTTTCATATTTTAAGGAAAGTATATCAATGTAACTTAGATTCCAAACTTGCCTTTCTCATTACAATTAACAAATCCCTAGGTTTTCGTAAATGGTTATTTAGCATATAGCCTACCTACTCTAATCTAATCTAAATTAACTAATTTAATTACAACGCTAATTAAAATGCTGACGACTTCTTGCATAAAGTTAAACCCAGACCATATCGGAAAACGCTATTGTGATTCACAGTGTATTTAATCGTTTACCGATGTTTCCATTGTGAATTTAAGTGCTTCACCATGTTTACATGATAAGTACATCTTGATCGAAAGTGTACAATACTCATGGAAAGTCCACGTAATCACATTGCATTTTATGATGTTTGCATGACGTTACAGTTAAAAACATAGTTTTTACACAGATAACTATTAACCAAGTATCAAGGTTCGCGACTCCTCTTTACAGGGTTACAATCACGTTTGTTAATCGAAATGCGAATATAAGTTTTTGGTTTAAAATCATAGGATAAGGCCGTTCACAAAGTTTCCGTTTTATAATGTCGATTCATAATACAACTACCTTTAGTCGTTACCGGCTTCCATACGTATGTACTTTGCTTAAAAGCATTTCTAGGACTATACCGAGTAAACAGTCGAATAGGGGCCGTCATATTATTTCACGACATATTTAAAGTCATCCCACAATTATATATACTAACTACATCACAACAAATACAATAGTAATCTACTCGCTAATCATGGCACAAACTAATTCTAGCATAATTAAAGCATACATATTTAATTAAGATAGAATAGGATAGAAAGAACCCGGATTATAATGCGAGAAGGAATAGACTTGAATTAATAAGATTAACTCCAAGCATACACCAAAGATTATAAAATGTTCCCTAGCTTTCGTTCTACTTTGAACAAGCTCCTTACCTAGCCTAACACTAATTTTGAAGTAAGAAAATAGAATGAGAAAGTAAAGAGAAAAATATGCCTAATGCATATGGGACATCTTCAAATAGAGGCAACCCGTGTTGATATTTTCTTGCAGGCTGGAGCATGCTTTGTATGATCCGAATGTGAAAGATAGTCGGAGATTACATTACTTCTTGGAAAGTAAAATTGCATAAATGTAAAAACACGGGTTGCCTCCTGAGAAGTGCTCTTTTAAAGTTGAGAGCTCGACTTAGTCCTTTTTTCTTCAGATGATGCTGGATGTGTCCGTGGTGCTAGAGTGGTCATTGTGGTTCCTAGGTAGGGCGTATCGTGGAGGAAAGTATCGCATAAATTGTTCTATCATGTCAGTAATGAGAGTTGGTGGATATGTGGATTCCATTCTGAATCTTTTGAAGTGATCAGTGGCTAATCTGTCGAGGATTGCCATCCCATAGCTGATGTATCGAACTGCCCATGTGACTGGTCCGTTAGGGTCGATTCGAGTGCAGGTGTCAGTTTGAACAATTTTATGCTGTGGGTGGTTTCTGCCTATTGAGATAATTAAAGCTATGAATTCAGTTTTTACTTCTTCAAAATCATTGGCCAATGGGTCTCCTCCAAAGGATCTAGTGGCTTGGCATACTTGTCTGATGAGTTGATGTTGTTCGCGGTTGAAGGGAAAATCCGAGTCAGTGAAGACGTAGATTAACTTGCTGAATATTTCATGGTATCCGTTGCGGTAAGCGTCAATTTCTATGTCTCCTTCCTCATACATTTCACGCAGTCGATCTATTACATAGGATGCTAAGTTGACTTGTGACATGTGCCAATAACGTGTTGGAATGTCACGAGTGTTTTCTTCGAATGCTGCTTGATTTAGTTCATCAACTATTAGTTCAACGTGAGGACCAGTAGTGGAGTGAATGACGATCCTGAAGTTTTCTGAAGTTGTGAGATGTTCTCCAGTTTCGATGAGATCTAGAAGGGTTCTAAGATCTCCCACCATTCTTATGTCAGCATAATTCTGCGGATTTCCAGCAGCTCTTTCAAGATGGGTTCTCATTGATGCAAGTGTAGCTTTCTGACTTGATGAGTAGGGAAAAGCTGATCCGGCTAAGGCACAATATACTTTTTGGTGTATTTGCCTTTGGTTGCTGCAGAACTCGACTTCTCCCATTGGGTAGTCTGGTCTCTCTGGCTGTTGAGCTTTTCTGGTAACTTGTTCTTGAAGGGAATCGGAGAATTCTTGGATATGTCTGAGCAAAGTTTGGGGCACTGGTTCTCCATAATTAGCAAGATATGAATCGTATTCCCATTCAATCTGCGGTGGCGGCGGCTGCTGGCCGGCGACGGCTGCCCGGTCCATTGTCTTTCGCTGTGTTACTCGATTCGTGCGTATCTTCGTCGTTATGCATCCGTTTGTGTTTATTCTGTTTGCATTGGATTCGTAATTCAAAAATGAAGACTTTGATGTAAAGATATCCCAAAAATATGCCTCCTATCTCTAGATATTGCGAACGAATCATTTAGATCTTTCGGGGGGGGGGGGTAGAATCTTCATTCTTTATCCGTTTTTGTTGATTCTTCTTCTGTTTGATTCGTAATTTGAAAAAAAGCATCTTGGGTGAGATGGATGTTGATGATGGGCACTTTTGTCTTGAAACCTCGTTTTGATGCCTTGAATCTTCAAACGTGTGTGGAATCTTCATTTTTCATCCGTTCTGCTTGATTTTTATCGTGCAACCTTGTTTTGAACATCTTGGCATAATATCATTGATTTGTGTTGGTTTTGAGTTTAAAATGCCAAGAATCGTTCTAGAATGAGAGAGATATCGGTAGTAAAAACATGACTTTTTACGTGAAATGGTTTTTAAAAGTCTAGAGAGGGGGGTTTTGTATCTTGGAGAACTTTGATTCCTGCAGGCTAGGTAAAGGAAAGATTTAAGGTGGGGTTTTAACCTTCTGATGTTTTTCCAACCTGGTTCTAGCAAGCTCTCTTTTCAATCTTCGTAATGCAATATATACATGACTGGGATCCTCACAGGTGGTCACTCAATTCACTCAAGTGTATCGGGTTTCCTAATTTCTAATTCACTCAGGGGCCAGTCATGCAGCTCTTTCGTTGTCATAGGCTTGGTCGAGGATCAGTTCTACAGTACTTAAATGAGGACGGTGCAAATTATCCCTAGACATTCATAAGAGGGTGGAAGTAGTGTATATGGACGAAGGGTTTTGTAGGTGGTTTATTTGGGGGTTTTAATATAGCCTAAGAGTTGTCTGTGATGACTTATCTTTGGTGCTTAGTAGCGCTTCTTCTTGGATTTTTCTCTTTGAGCCTTCTTTTTGTAGCTTTTTCTTTCAAGTTTTCTTTTGATAACCTTTCCCTTGGCTTTAAATGATCCTTGGACTTTTAGGTTTCTTCTGACAGCTTTGTTTTTGCTGAATTTCTTTTTCTTGGAGCTCCTTTTACGGATGATGCTCATTCTTTGGGGAACGCTCCGTACTTCTTATAATAATTCTCCTGACAGCTTTGCTTTTGCTGAATTCTTTTTCTTGGAGCTCCTTTTACGGATGATGCTCATCCTTTGGGGAACGCTCCGTACTTCTTATAATAATTCTTCTGTCATAACAGAAACTTAGGCTATGGCCAAAAGGTGAAAGAAGGGATTAGCTTTTGAAGTGACTTTTTGAAATGAAAAGGCTAAGGCTCAGCATGTTTTCTGCTGATCTTCAGTGCTGAAGGTGAGCATTGGTTGGGTTAGGTTTTAAAGCAAGGGTTTTATGAGAGGGTTTTTATCCTAGGAAATGTCGAGGTCTTCTAGTTGTACCTTCATCACGTATGATGCCCATTTTTGTAATCTCGAAATGTATTACTTGAACAAGTTCTGATTCTAGAGAGTATACATCAGCACACTCATAATCGAAAAGTGAAGCATTAAAGATGAATGCTTTTATATGGCTCAAGAATCGTCACTTAGTTTGGTGGTTCAGTGCCTAGTCATGCGATTGCTTGTCTAGAAACAGAGCTTAGAAAATCTTCAAAGGGTTTTGCCCGACAATATCTACTTTCAAAGCCTTTGAACTTCTGTTGACCGGAAATACCCCTTTTTTGGCTTTGAAAATTTTGAAATTTTGCTGAAAACATGACTTTTACTTAAAAGATTGATCAAAATTAATGTTGCATACTTTAGTAGTGAATACTACTGTCATCCCACACTTAAAAAAACATTGTCCCTAATGTTCTATTTCTAAGTTGGGTTAATCCCACACTTAGGTTTTTGAACGTTGTTCAATCTTTCGAAGTTATACTCTCCCTTGTGGGACATAATCCCACACTTAGAGTTTTACTTAGAATTTTAGTGTGTTTTAATCAAGCAAAACAAGGTTAGAAGAGATACTCCCTTGTGCTTCGTGTGTATGTGGATTTGCTGGAGACGGACCAGGCTCATAAAAGTGAACTTGTTCCATAATTCCTACATCAATTTTTGCATAATAAACATCCTTCACAAACATCAATACACGTTAATATTAAACACCAATTTTCCTTGTCAATACTAAACACAAATAACTACTAGAAACTAATCCATGTCAGCAGAGAGGGTCTCCCAATCGGTGAAGTCATCATCCACGAAGATCGTGTTTTCAACGACCGATGTGGGTGATGATGACTCCTCGATAGTGTAGACTGGAGATGCGGTACCATCTTATGGATCCTGAATCCAAGCATCTAGTGCATCAGCCTCCTCTTCTAGTGGGTCCATAAAAGTGGGGTGGTCCTGCGCAGTCATGCTCCAAGGTGGAAATAAGTCCCATGGTGGAATGTGCGGAGCGGGATCAGGTCCCATCTAAAAGGGGCACACAGGTGTGGAGGGGAAGCCTAGAGCAGTGTGGATCTCAGCGATGGCACTATGCTGGACCTCAAGGGCCCTTAGTATAGACCATGTGACAGCAGGGTCTGCAGTAGTAACCCCATGCTCAAAGATGGGTACCCTGGAGTTCTTTGCGGTCTGTCCCTCTAGTTGGGGAGATGAAGGTAACCTAGTGTGGTGGAGTGCAGAAGAAATGTCTCCTGAACGGTCACCTCCACCTAGTATGCCAAGGTCTCCTCCAATATAGGAGGTGGTGACTGGGATCCTCTGACAGTCCTCATACTACTTCCCGGTGATAAACTCCGAGAGTGATACATGGCATGTGAGTGTCTCTGTCGTGGTATGTCTGACTGTGAACTCATTTTGCAAAATACAAAAGGTTAATGGCCCAGGACTAATCATTAGTCTTTCATGAGGCGAGAACTGCATAAAATGGATTAAATTGAGAACAAGAAAATAAAATTAATGCTGAAAATGTAAGATAGGCTTGGGGTGCCTCCCAAGAGCGCTTTGTTTAACGAGTCACGTAGCTTAACTCTGTTATTCTATCAGGGTTGTTCGTAACCATAGACTTCCTCGGATGGGGGAAAGTCTTGTACGTAATGCTTCAAACGGTGACCGTTTACCTTAAAGTTTCCTTCAGGGGCCTCAAGCTCAACGGCACCATATGGGAATACTTTAGATATCGTAAATGGACCACTCCATCGTGTTTTAAATTTGCCAGAAAACTATTTAAATCGCGAGTTAAAGAGTAGAACTTTATCACATGAGTTGAAGCGTGTGAGGCGGAGTTTTGAATCATGGATCACCTTAGTTCTCTCCTTGAATTTATAGGAGCTTTCGTAAGCGTGATCTCTTAATTCTGCCAGCTCGTTTAGTTGCATTTTTCGGTGTGTTCCCGTTATTGTAGGATCCAAACTACAATTTTTCAATGCCCAGTAAGCTTTGTATTCTAGTTCGATTGGAAGGTGACATGCCTTTCCATATACAAGCCTATAAGGGGTTGTTCCTAACGGTGTCTTGTAGGCTATCCGGAATGCCCATAGAGCATCGTCTAGCTTATCTGCCCATCTTTCCCCGTGTTGACCGACTGTTCGTTCCAAGATCCTTTTTAGCGCTCGGTTTGTAATTTCTGCTTGCCTATTTGTTTGTGGTAGGTAGGCTGTAGACGTCTTGTGGGTAACACCGTATTGTTGCAATAGTTTCATAAACTGCGTATTGCAGAAGTGTGTGCCACGATCACTGATGATTGCCCGAGGAGTTCCAAACCGACAGAATAGCTGTTTTAAGAACTTGGTTACGACTCTCGAGTCATTTGTTGGAAAGGCTTGAGCTTCGGCCCATCTGGAGACGTAGTCGACAGCTACTATAATGTATTCTTTTCCGTATGATTTTGGAAGTGGTCCCATGAAGTCTAGTCCCCATATGTCAAATATTTCACATGCTTGGATATTCGTCAATGGCATTTTGTTACGCGTTGTGATATTTCCAAACCTTTGGCAAATATCGTAGCGTTTCACCAAGTTTTGTATACCTCTGAAGATAGTGGGCCAGTAGAATCCTGAGTCGTAAACTTTCTTTGCTGTTAAATTGGCTGCATGGTGTCCTCCGGTTGGTCCGTGGTGACTTTGGTGGAGTATGTGTTCGGCTTCTTTCTCATCGACAAATCTTCTTATAATTTGATCGGGACAGACTTTGAACAAGTATGGATCGTCCCAAAAGTAATGATTGGCATCACGAAAGAATTTCTGTTTTCGTGATGATGGCATTCCTTTCCTTATGATCCCTCCAACTATAAAATTTGCAAAATCTGCAAACAAAGGATCATCGGTGAATTGTGAGCCTTGCATTGATTCTCCTAGACTCATTAATTGTTCTTCTGGAAATCGGTCTCTAATATCTCTTTCTACAAGTTGTTCCATTGATGGATTTTTGAGTCGACTTAAATGATCTGCGGTGACATTTTCTGCTCCTTTCTTATCTTTTATCTCGATATCGAATTCTTGTAGGAGTAGAATCCATCGTAGCAATCTGGGTTTTGCGTCTTGCTTTTTGAAGAGATTTTAGAGCGGAGTGATCCGTGTACACTGTCGTTTTGGACAATATTAGATAGGATCGGAATTTATCAAAGGCAAATACTACGGCTAGCAGATCCTTTTCAGTTGTTGTGTGGTTTTCTTGAGCGTCTGTTATCGTTTTGCTAGCGTAGTAGATTGGTCGGAAGTGATTGTCTTTTCTTTGTCCGAGAACTGCACCTACTGCGAAGTCGCTAGCGTCACACATGATTTCAAATGGTAGACTCCAATCTGGAGCAACCATGATTGGTGCATTGGTTAGCTCTTTCTTTAGGTAGTTGAAGGCTTTCATACAATTTTAATCAAACGCAAACTTGATGTCCTTTCCTAAAAGGTGAGTGATAGGTCGAGAGATCTTTGAGAAGTCCTTGATAAAATGGTGGTAGAATCCAGCGTGTCCTAAAAAGCTGCGAATGGCTTTGACGTTGGTTGGTGTTGGAAGTTTAGTGATGGTTTCGACTTTGTCTTTGTCTACTTCAATTCCTGACTTTGATATCCTATGTCCTAAAACTATTCATTCTTTCACCATAAAAAGACATTTTTCCCAATTTAAGACGAGATTTGATTCTTCACATTTAGAGAGCATTCTGTCGAGGTTTGATAAGCATGATGCGAAGGAGTCTCCAAAGACCGAGAAGTCGTCCATAAAGACTTCCATGCATCGTTCGATCATGTCGTGGAAGATTGCAACCATGCATCTCTGAAATGTTGCAAGTGCATTGCATAACCCAAATGGCATTCGTCGGTAGGCGAATATTCCATACGGGCATGTGAACGTCGTTTTCTCTTGGTCCTTTGGGTCGAGCGGGATTTGGAAATACCCGGAGAATCCGTCAAGGATACAGTAGAATTCGTTCCCTGATAATCTTTCGAGCATTTGGTCAATAAATGGAAGTGGGAAGTGATCCTTACGAGTTGCTTCATTTAACTTCCTATAATCGATGCAAACACTCCAACCGGTGACAGTCCGAGTTGGTATAAGCTCATTCTCTTCGTTTGTAATGATCGTCATTCCTCCTTTCTTTGGAACTACTTGAACAGGGCTAACCCAAGGTGAATCGGAAATTGGATAGATCAATCCAGCATCCAAGAGTTTGATAACTTCTTGTTTGACCACGTCTTGAATCTTTTGATTCACTCTCCTCTGCCTTTGCGCAGATGGTTTGAAATAATTTTCCATGAGGATCTTGTGGGTGCAGTAGTTTGGACTGATTCCTTGTATATCAAAAATTTTCCACGCGATTTCTTTCTTGTGCGATTTCAGAACATCAATTAGTTGAGCTTTCTCTTCGGGTTTTAACTCGTTTGAAATTATTACTGGGAGCTGTGAAGTTCCTTGGAGGTAAGCATACTCAAGGTGAGGTGGTAAGTCTTTCAATTCTAGGGTTGGTGGTTCTTCAATAGACGGCTTCATTCTAGCTATCTCGTCTCTATTTAGTTTTTCGTACTCTTCTTGGAATGGTGCTTCGTCTATCTCAGGCTCAGCTGTGGAGATTGATGCTATTTCGACCCATTCTGTTTGGTTTGAAAATCCGTTCATCTTTAGCTCGTATTTGTTGACTGCTGATGAGGATATTTCGTCATTTCGGGTGAGAAGAATCCTTCCATTGTCGGTGAACTGGAATTCTTGAAATTGAGTGGTTGAAGATTGGTTTATGGTGATTTCGGGATTTGGTAGTGATACGGGTTGGTTGGTTGGTTGTGGTTCAATTGGGGGTGTTTCCATACTCATTCCTTTGAATGAATCTAGGATTTCTTTAATTGAAGGAAATGGGTTTGGTTTGGCCCCTTCTCTTTTTAGCCAAGGTATCGGTGTACCACATACTAATGGAACAGCGATTGTTTTGTCATTAGTGCAAGAGGATTTCTTTTCAAGCAGGGGAGATTGTAGTTCTTCGGATGTTGTTGGTGAAGTGAGTGCAGATTGCAGCCCAGGGTCCTCATTGTATAACCTCTGAACGGTGACTACCGTGTTGGGTATCGGATCCCAGCAGTATATTGCCAATACTTCATGGAGATGTTCATCAAAAATGTCCTGCAAGGTTACACACAAACCAAGGTCCTCTTCCAGAGGTTGCTTCATTAATCGATTGACATTAAAGGTGACCTCCTCCTTCCCCACTCTCAGTATTAAAGATTTTTCGTTTACGTTGATCACATCCTTGTCAGTGTTTAGGAAACTGCCAAGGGTGAGCGGGAAATGGGTGTCTTCCTCTATATCCATGAAAATGAAGTCTACCGGAAAGATGAACTTATCGACCTTTACTATGACATCTTCAGCGATCCCTCGAGGGAGTTTAACTGATCTGTCTGCTAATTGAATGGTCATTCGAGTAGGTAATAGGTTATCTAATCCTAAGTTCTTGTAGAGGGAATAAGGCATAAGATTAACACTAGCTCATAGGTCGGCTAAGGCATTACTGATTTGAATATCTTGGAGAAAACAAGGTATGGTAAAGCGTCCAGTATCGCCTAGTTTAGTTGGAAGACCATGTTGTACAATTAAAGAACATTCAACATCCAAGGGTAAACTAACTATTTGCCTAAGCTTTTCTTTGTTTTAAAGGAGTTCTTTAAAGAATTTGGCACATGAAGGCATTTCTACTAAAGCATCTAATAATTTGACATTTAAGTGTAGGCTTTTAAACATTTCCAGGTATATTTTCTGAATTTGGATTCCTGCTTTTCCTTTTTAAGTCTTCCAAGATAAGGTACTCTTGTACGAGGTACATTATCCTGGGTTTGGGCTGGTGATGGGTCAGGGATGTCAATTGACTCATGTTCACTAGGTATAGGTGTAGGTAAAGAAGTGTTTTCGGGGGTGTTATCTGGTGGTGGTGGATCAACTTTGCTTACTTTTCCTCCTCTTGTCATGATTAACACATCGTCACTTAGTGGGTTAGTGTTTTTCTCAATAAAACTTAAGGTTTACAAAATGGATTCCATGTTAGAGATTAATTTTTCAGAAATTTTTATCATGGCATCAATGTTATCTTGAAATACGGTTACTCTTTTATTTATAAGGTCTTGTTCAAGCATAAAAATTGGCAAAAGTGATTTTGAGGAAAATGAGTGACTTATGGGGGAAGAATTATCCAAAAGTTGGGTCCAATCAGGATAAAGTGTTGACATGGTTGGTTAAAAAGTAAGTAAAACTAATCTAATCTAATCCTAAAGGCAAGAAATGTAACTTTTGATTGATGTTAATCTTTCAAAAGGATCGCTAAATACTAAAGTTGCTAAGCTCCTAAAATCGGTTGCCGACGCTCCCCGTCAGCGGCGCCAAAAACTTGTTGCACTGCACACCGGTCGTTGGAATTTCTAATGGAGATACAGCACAGCAGTGGGTTTTTAATTTGTAAGGCTGGGGCCTAGGGTTACTATTATTTCTATTCTAAGGGCTAGCAAAGGATAAGTATGACCTAGAGTCTTTCTTCAAAGCGCGACGAATTGAAACTAGGAGGGTTTATGCACTTTTATGAATTTAGCTGAGGCTCAGAAAGATGGTTTTGGTTTTGGGTTTTTCTAAATTAAAGTTAAGTTTAAAATAAACTAAAAGGATGGAGGTTACTTCGGGCATTCAGCAATTTAAGCGATTGTCTACTATGAAGTGGTTTAGGTGAAGTTAAATAAGAGGAGTTCTAACGAGGATAATTTTGTAGGTTAATGTGAGCTATTCTACAGTCCTTCTATTGGGCTAATGCGAATGTGTCCACAATCAGGCAAATAGAATATCACATGGGTTGCAAAATATATTAAAACATACACCGAAAGTTCTCTCAAATGCATGTCCACATTATCCAACAGTTAATCTCAATTCCTACTCCCCAATCTTGGTCATCAGAGATGTCCGAGTCATGGCACAACTTGTTGAATAAACAATCTTGTAAATGCGTTTTACCCTCGCCGGAATAGGTTGGAATAACCGGTCTAGATGGTTGGATAACATGTCATCACTTATTCATACAAATTATCAACATTACTCAAGTATGCAAGAAAACAGGGATGACTTATACTAAGAATAGAAACCTAAGTAACACGTTTGTCAATCGATTCATAATATGACTACCTTCGGTTGTTCTCGACTTCCATACATTTGTACTCAGCCATAGGTGTTTCCAGTACTATATCAAAGAACAGTCGAATAGGGGCCCTCACATTATTTCACAATGATTAAGGCTAAATATATTTCACTATCATGATAATCCTAAGGCAACAATCAAACAAGAACATGCAATAAGACGATCAAGGTAATAGTTCAATTTGAGCATAGAAAGGTGTTATCTAAGTCGAGGGTATTCCGAAAGTTGTCTCAAAAATATCGTCTGTTTGAATTAAATCTTAATCTACCTCTATTCCCATGTTCCATGTCTTTTAGATCCTAGTGTGGTCCAGAGAACACCGGCCATGTCGAGTTCAATGATTCAATCTAACATAGTATAACTAAGTGACCGATACCCTATGAGTTAGCTACGTTCATTTTTGGATAAGGTTTTAGTCATAACATGAGTTGGGCAGATAAACGATAAAGATTCAACTCCTACATCTATTTATAATACAAAGCATCCGCAATCTCATAACATACAATACAATCACATATTTAAACTTTCCCTAAACGACTATCATAGCAGACAATTGAGTTATTTAGTTAATCATGGTAATTCTAGCATGCATATTTAAATTTATTAAAGAAAGAACGAACATATTAAATATGGAAGATAGATTAACACCTGGAGAGAAGTACAATAACTTGTAGCTAAAATATGCGTCCCGGAGCACCTCCGTACAAATCTTCCTTGATTAGTTAATTAGCTAGCCTAATTAACTAGGAAGAATTAAAAATTACAAAGAATATAAAAGTACATTGTGATCGAAAGTGTATTTAATTGTGAATTTAAAAGCATTTCCAGCACTATACCGAGTAAACGTGATTTAAAAATTCACAGTTGTCGCACCCCCAAATTCGGATTGCGGAAGCGAATCGGGTCGAGGCGCGACTAATCAATATACACAGCACATAAGATATAATGAATGACCACTATACGCGTCGTTTTACACTGATATTAATAAAATCAAAGTTTACATCAAAATATTGTTCACATTAGCTCGGTTTGAAATTGAGAGATTTAAGTACATAATTAATCTATACAAATTATAATAATGCAGCTAAATCTCTGATTGTTTGCATGCTGACTCGAGCTAATGGATCTTGATTGAGCAGTCCAACCTACTGCTGGTCACCTGTGAATACATGCTAAAATTGGTCAGCAAAACGCTGGTGAGCTCACAGGTTTGTATGTCAACACATATTTGTATGAACCGCAAGATTTAATTGAATTTAAAATGCAATTAAGCAAAATAAAAGTTATACAGCCATGAGCACATAGTCTGAGCTTAACTTGAGCGTCAGGTCCAATTAAGGAAACCTAACTGAGTTGCCTCCTACGAGTGCCTAATCTACACTCGTCTTCCCAAATGCTAATACGTCCGTTTGACCAGCTAGTGCGTGCTAACCCGGACGAGGATTGTCAATCCTATATGATATCATATGATAAACCAAGATCTATCTAATAAACTATTAGATAAACACAGTTTTGAATGATTACTAAGAAGTTTGCGGAATAACACTTAGTAATACAATGAAGATCAATAACAGTATATTAAGACAGAATAATAGAAAGCTTCAATCTTATTAATGATAAGACGAATACACTGAAATGTATTAGGGTTACAAAACCTTGAAGCACCACAAAAACTCATAACCTAATCTAGGTTAAGGATCTCTATTTATAACACATAGAGTCCTGCTAAACAATCTCCTATAATTATGGAAGCAGTTACAATCCATAATTATTCAAACTCTAACTTCCCTCCTATTCTAGATATAAACAGTGTTAACTACCACAACTATACAAACAGTGGTAATTCCTATAACAGTGTTAACACTTGTACAATTTACTAGACTAATATACCAACAGTGGTAACTAGCCTAAGCAGTGTTAACTGTTGTAAACAAGCTAACAGTGATAACACTAACAGTTGAAACTATTACTAACAGTTGTAACTCTTATCTTCAATCTTCAATAGCAGTTGTAGTCTTCTATTAACAGTGGTAACCACTTCATCAACAGTGGTAATCCATGAAGACTTCAACTAACAGTTTTAACTCTGAAGACAGTGGTAACCAACAGACTAACAGTAGTAATACCAGTAGTAACAATAACACTAACAGTGTTAATATCTTGTGCATTCTTCAACACATTAGTAACAGCAGAAATCTTATTTCCCAACAATCTCCCCCTAAACTTAATTTGTCCCCAACAGTATTAAGTTTCTCTTGATTCTTCAAGTTGACTTCTTTTCAAACTCTTTCAAAACAACTATTTTTGATCTCTGTGTCTTCTCTCATACTCTTCTTTCTTATGAATCTGATTCAAGATCATATATACCAAATTCTCTGCTAAATCATTGTTGAATGAAACAGATAACTTAGCATGCCTTAAGCTTCTTAACAAACTCATACTCATATCATATTCTCTGTTAGTGAGCATCCAAATCATAGTAGCATCATCAAAAATAACTTGATGAACACCTGGATTGCTGAGATAGATTCACTGCTTTACATTTCTGGAAGTATTGAACTCAAACCTGAATCTTTCTGGCTCATACATCATTGAAATCCGAGACCATACACCCAATTCATAAACACTATCAAACTTCTTGGTGCTTAGTCCTTTTTCAGATCCAATCTCATATATTCTGTTCAAGTCTTCTCTAACAATCACCCTGATAAACTCTTTAAATGACCTCCAATATGAGACAGAAGTATCTGCCCTTTCAACTCTAATTTTCTCACATTTAATTGGAATTGAAAATTTTACAACAGACCAATCAATGATTCCAGGAGAGTTATTAGGTGGAAGATGTACCTGTAAAGGTTGCACCACAATCAAATCATCCAAATTCAACTTATTCTTAGGCAGATCAGGGATTGATGCAAGTTCTTGTCTCCTCTTCTGTTTAAGTTCAGTACTTATTCTTTCCCTTTCCTTTTCATCTTCTATCTGTTTATCAAATTTTTCTTTCTTTTTCTTTTCTCTTTCTGCTTTTTCTTTGGCTTTCTTATCTTCTTCTGCTCTCTTAGCAGCCTCAGGGTTTAGAAATGTATCCCTATCCCAGATTCTTTGTAGATTCTCAAGAGACATGGCATTAAGTCTTGCAGTTGTAATATTACCACCTCTTAACTTCAAAACCAGATTTCTTTTCTGTTGAGCTTTTGTCAAAGGTTTATTCCTCTTAGCAGCAGCTTTGGCAGCTCTAGTCTTTTTCAATTCTGCTGCCTTCTTCTTCTGAATTTGTTCCACCGGATATTCAATATCATCCTGTTGTTGCTCTTTAAGCTGTGCTTCATCCCACTCATCAACCTGTTCCTTAGTCATTTTCACAAATTTACCAGGTTCTATCTCAACATCAATCATTTCCTCTGCTAGCACATCTGCATTTATCTCAGTAAATAACCTCTGTGCATATCCATCATCATTCATTGTAGCTTCAGGAGGCATGGTTTTCTGCTTTTTCAATTTTGGCTCTTCCTCCAAGATACCCTTACCCTTATCCTTAGGGTCAATCTTGGGCATAGCTTGTGCAGTAGCAGGTGCAGTAGTAGGTTCTCTAATCTGAACTGGAGGTAAGGTGGTGGTTTTATGCTTCTTAGCTTTGACAGACTGCACAGGAATTGATTTCTGCCTTTTAGCCTGTGGAGTCTTCTCTTTCTCTTGTTGTTTCTCACCTTCAGGATTTTCATTGACCTTCTCAGTTTCTTGATGAATTGGTGTTTCCATCTCTATATCCTCATCAATGTGATCACCAACACCATCATCATTCTGTTCATCATCACCCTTCTTACCATCATCTTTCTTTTCCTCATCACCTTTATTTGTCCAATATTTCTCCCCCTTTTTGAAAGCAGTCTCTGCAGAGTCACCTTCAACTACCACATACTTCTTCCCTTCTTTCAAAACCTTAACAACAATATACTCCAGTTTAGCAACCCTCTGCTGTAGATTTGCAATCTGTTCATCCTTCTTTTTGTCGTTTCTCCTTTCCACCCTAAACTTCTCCCACACATAGTCTATCATTCTTGTCAATTCCAGGTTAGTTCTAGCCTCATCACCATCAGAATGTGACTTCCTAGGTGAATCATTGACATGTGTATCAAAACCTGTATCATACCTAGTATGATCAACAGATTCCCCTTGGTTATTGGTACTGGGACCACCAAAATCATCTACAGGAGTAGAATCATGTTTTGGTGTTGCCTCTGCTTGGGTCTTATTGATGTTACTTCTGTCCTGCTCTGCCAGTGGGCTAGAAGCAGTAGAAGCAGCCCTTACAGAATGGTCACCCCTCTCCTCATGGACCACATGCTGTTCATGACCCCTGTCATTGGACTGAGATGACTGAGCAGCATGATCCTCAGTCACATGGTGTGTAGCCCTTTTGGCTTTTCTGGTGTAAGTTGTAGTGAATCTGTTCCCTTGTTGTTCATTGTTACCCCCAGATGTTGTGGGATAAGAAGGAATGGGTTGTTCCATTCTTTCAACAACTGGTTCAGCTTCTGTTGGTGGTACAGATGCTGTGGTGGAGGGTGCAGGAAGCATTGTTGGAAACAATGCTGTTACCCTCCCAGAAAACATAACACCTTTGATAGAGGTATCTCTCTTCATATTTGAAAATACTTTTGGTTTAAAAGAAGAGATACCTATTATCTTATCCAAGGCTGGCAAATCAGATATTTGTTCATTTAGAAAACATTGCACAAACCTTGGATACATTAAAAATTTAATTTTAGGTTGGTTAATGTTTCTTAGCATACCAGCAAAAATAAAGTTGGAAAAATTAAAGTTTTGACCAGTAGCTAAGCATACCAATGCATATGCTACATTACTGCTAAATTGTTCAAAAGATGAACGTTTGGATGATAAACAGTGCAGTAATGTATGGATTAGAAATCTCCATTGGTATGAAAACATAGTTTTCTGAAAAACATACCCACCCAAGTTCCCCTCATATCCCATTCGTTGTAAATTAAAGTATAAAGCTTCATCAGAAATTGAAGTTATACCTTCTTCATCCTGAAGATGAAGAGAAGAACGAATGGATGCTTCAGAAATAACCACTTGGTGCCCAGCAACTGTAGAAACAATTTTTAGAACACCTGCTTCTTCCTCAATCTTTGCTTTAACCCAGAATTCATTAATATAATCATATGAAATTCTGGGTGCAACAGTAAGCGCATGGTGAATGGTAGAATTACGCATAAAATCAATGATCTGTACGTAATCATTGGCTATTGAGGGTTTTACCAGATAGGCAATCATGTTATGATCCTTGCCTAAAGCGAGTTGAGGTGTGGTTGATGAAGAAGAAGCCATGAAGAATTTGTGTATGATTTGCGATAGCAGTGGTTATAGGGTTTATGAAATCAGTGGTTATGAAAGCGTAAAAGAAAATGTACAAGTGGTGGGGGTATTTATACTGTTAGTTATAACGACCTAATTCAGAAAGAAAATCCCCAAATTTTAACAGTAACAGTGAAAACAATTTTAAAACAGTGGAAACTGTCTTAAAACAGTGGAAACTACTTGGAAATTTAATTTCAATACAAACTCTTTAAAGTTATCACTAACAGTGGAAACAAATGTACACCAGTGATAACCAGTTTAAAACAGTGGAAATTAATAATACTGACAGTGATAACTAGTTGATGGAAATAACTCTTGACCAAAGGAATTATAACTCAACACTAGAAACTTAATTAGTACTACTAACAGTGATGAGAATAACAGTGATGACCAAAGGATTTTTTTTTTTAATAGAACGAACAGAAAGATAAACACTGATAGTGAAATTTCAACTTGATAGTATAAACAGTGATAACTGATTATACTAACAGTGTTAAGATTTACACTAACAGTGGACATAGTGGAAACTGTGGAAACTGTTTACACTAACAGTTATAACTGAATAGTGAAAACAGTGGAAACTGTTTACACTAACAGTTATAATTGCTTCTGCTGACAGTGATAACCTACAAAGAGTTAGTTCAACACAAACAGTGATAACAATAGAACTAACAGTGAAAACAAAATAACTAACATATACAATGGCAATTGAATAATAACAGTGATAATTAGGAAAGCCAAACAGTTGTAAGACTATTATCACTGTTAGTATCGATTACAACTACCAGCATCTAATCCTTAAGCATTATAGAGATGTTTTATAAAATAGTTATGGAAAAATAACTTAAAGAGATTTAATCAGACCAATACTTGTAATCAGAAATGTAAATCTTCCCACATCAAAGGCTTTGGTGAACAGATCTGCAAGTTGATTGTCAGTATGGACTTTTATAATCTGAATAAGTCGTTTTTCATTACAATCTCTGATAAAATGATAACGAATCTCTATATGCTTAGTTTTAGAATGTTTAACAGGATTATTGATAATGCTGATAGCAGAAGTATTATCAATGTAAATAGGAGTATTTAAGAAAGTTAAACCATAATCAAGCATCTGATTCTGAATCCATAAGACTTGAGCACAGCAACTTGCAGCAGCTACATACTCAGCTTCAGCAGTAGATGTTGATACAGTTGTCTGTTTCTTGCATTGCCATGAGATTAACCTTTCTCCTAGAAATTGACATCCTCCTGATGTTGACTTTCTGTCCATGCTAGCTCCCCCACAGTCACTATCTGAATATGCTTTTAGGTCAAAAGGGGAATCTTTTGGATACCAAAGACCTAGATCAGATTGTCCTTTTAAGTATCTAAAGATTCTCTTGACAGCATACAGATGTGATTGTTTTAGACAGGTTTGAAATCTGGCACAGATACAAACAGCAAACATTATATCTGGCCTAGAAGAAGTTAAATACATCAATGATCCAATCATTGATCTGTACAGATGTACATCAACTTCCTCCCCCTCAGGGTCTGCAGATAGTGGCTTGTGTGTCTCCATTGGTGTACTAGCCACTTTTGATTCAGAATATCCAAATTTAGTAAGTATGTCTTTGACATATTTACTCTGATTTATGAAAGTACCATCTGAACTCTGCTTGACTTGAAGTCCCAAAAAGAAAGTGAGTTCCCCCATTGAACTCATCTGGAACTTTTGATGCATTAATTTTTCAAACTCCTTGCACATACCATCATTTGTAGACCCAAAAATGATGTCATCAACATAGACTTGCACCAGTAAAATATCACTTTGATTCCTTTTGGTGAACAGAGTCTTATCAATAGTGCCTCTTTTGAACCCATTCTCTAATAGATACACAGATAAAGTCTCATACCAAGCCCTAGGGGCTTGATGTAGACCATATAATGCCTTATCCAATCTGCAAACTCTATCTGGATAGCTAGGATCTTCAAATCCAGGTGGTTGACACACATACACCTCATCATCAATCATGCCATACAGAAAAGCACTTTTGACATCCATTTGATAGACTGTGAAACCTTTAAATGTAGCATATGCTAGGAATAGTCTAATGGCTTCTATCCTTGCAACAGGAGCAAAGACATCATCATAATCAATCCCTTCTTCCTGTGTATAACCTTGTGCCACCAGCCTTGCCTTATTCTTGATTACAATCCCTCTTTCATCCTTCTTGTTCTTGAAGATCCATTTGGTGCCAATTGCCCTTTTTCCCTTTGGCAGATCTACTAGTGTCCACACATTCTGAATCTTGAACTGTAACAAATCCTCTTGCATTGCCTCAATCCAACTAGGGTGTTTAAGAGCTTCTACTACCTTTTTAGGTTCTACTTGAGAAAGAAAACACACATATAGAGATGTATGTATTTCTTCTTCAGTGACAGTAGTTTGCTGTCTTGTTTGTACACCACTGTTAACATCCCCAATCACCTGTTCCAGAGGATGATTTTTGTTCACATGAAAATTAGATGTTGATGTCTCTGGAATGATTTCCTCCAAATTGGTAAGATTACCATTCTGCTCAGAACTTTCATTGGATGGTGTTTCAATTTCTGGTGGTTCTTCTGTCTCCAAATGCTGTGATGACTGTGGCAGATCAGAAGAAAATACCTCTGGAGGATCAGGAGTCCAGATTGGAAAGATAATGTACTCCAAGGACTCTTTATTCTTTTCTGAGGACATATCTGATATAGCCTCACAAACTCTATCTGCTTTACTTGATGTGGTACCTGTGCATGTACCTGTACTAGGATTGACAGTTGTATATCTAAAAGCAGTGTTAAGAGCATCAATATCAAACAAAGACTTAGGACCTATTCCATCAGGATTAATGATATTCTCATTAAAAGTGACATTCATTGATTCTTCTATGACTCTGGTCCTTTGATTGAAAACCCTATATGCTTTACTCTGAATAGAATATCCTACAAATACACCCTCATCTGCTTTACTTTCAAACTTTCCTAGGTGATCTTTGGTATTCAAAATAGTACAAGGACATCCAAAGGATTTTAAGAAACTAACCAGTGGTTTGTTCTTAAACAACAGCTCATATGGGGTTTTGAAATAAGGCTTAATTACAATTACCCTATTCTGAACATAACAAGCTGTGCTAACTGCTTCTGCCCAAAAAGACATAGGTAGTTTTGCATCAGCTAGCATGGTTCTTGCAGCCTCAATTAGTGTCCTATTCCTTTTTTCAGCAACTCCGTTCTGTTGAGGAGTTCTAGGAGCACTAAACTCTCTCTTAATGCCTTTTTCATCACAGAATTTATCCATCTCATAATTTTTAAATTCTGTTCCATTATAACTCCTGATGATTTTAACTCTTTTATCTAATTGGTTCTCAATCTTAGTTATAAATGATCTAAGTATTTCACCTGTCTCATCTTTTGTTCTAAGAAAGAAAACCCATGTAAATCTGGTATAATCATCAATTACAACAAGGCAATAAGATCTTTTTCCCATACTACTTATACTTGTTGGTCCAAATAAGTCCATATGCAATAAGTATAGAGGAGTACAGTTTGAATTCACTGCTTTGGACTTAAAAGAAGTTTTGTGTTGCTTCCCCTTTAGACAAGAAACACAATGATCATCACATGAATAGACCTTCTCAGGTAAACCCCTAACAAGCTTGTTTTTGACAAGTTTATTAATGGTTTTGTAATTCATGTGACACATCCTTCTATGCCACAAAGTAGACTCATTTAAATTTGCTTTAGAAATCAGGCAGTTTAAATCAGGTTGAGGTGCCATGTTTGCTAAGTCACACTTATAGACATTATCTTGCCTAGGAATTCTCATTAAAATCATATTTTCTGGAATTTTGAACTCCTTAGACAGAATAAGACATTCAGTGTCAGTAAAATGAACAAGGTTCTTTTTATCTGTGATTTGAATCACACTTAGCAAATTGTACCTCAACTGTTCCACATAATAAACATTTTCAAAGCTTAACTTGGCACTTTGAACAACTCCTTTGCCTGTGATCCTTCCACCTTTTGGATTGCTTCCAAATGCTACATATCCACCATCAAATGATTTGAAGTTCTGTAGCTTTTCCTTATCTCCAGTCATGTGCCTTGAGCAGCCACTGTCGATATACCATAAACTTGTTGGCTTGCCCTGCACACAAACAACCACAGAGAAAATTAATTTCTCTTGGGAACCCAAACCAATTTGGCTTTGGGTTTCCCTGATGCATCAAGGTAATCAACTTTCTTGAAGATTATTGATTTTGATGCATTGTTAGATTTTGAACATCTGGGAACATTAGATTGAAAAGGTGTCCAAATCCAACTAATTTTAGACTTAACAGTGGGTTTTGGTCTAACAGTGTCAACTGAAGGTCCAAAGTTATGTCTAATAGTGTTAAACCTGTTATAACTATTATTATGTCTAACAGTGGTAAAATAATTAACACTGTTAGTATTCCTTACAGTGTTATTTACTCTACCAGTGGAAACTGTTGAATTAACAGTGTTAACAGTTTTAAGAGGTTTACCACTGTTTGCTTTAACTCCTTTTTCCACGGTTTTAGTCTTTAAACTGTTGGCTAAATCTTTAGCTTTTGTTCCTGCAGTGGAAACCTTTGCAGCAGCCATAGCTTGATTTGCCCTATAATTCATCTTTCTAGCAGCAGTTGTATGATTAACTTTAGATTTAAAATTTTGGTTGTTAACCATATTAGCTGCTGTCCATGGCTTTTTCACATTCTTTTGATATGTTTTTGGATTATGAAAACACTCATGTTGAAGATGATTATTTCTGCCACATATAAGGCATAGCTTTTCTTTAATCACAGTAACATTATTCCCCAGTTTTTGAGTCACCATTTGGTTCCAATTCCTTTGGTTACCTCTGGGAATATGTTTTTGAAAATTTTGGGATTTAGAAAAGCTATCCTTACACTTGCACTTATCACATGTATTCACAGCATTCCTAACCTTCCTTTGAAAATTCCTAGGTGTGTTAGGTGTGATTTTCTCATGTTTTTCATGATGTTTTTCCTTCTCTTCAAACATTTTCTTACCCTCTTCTAGTTTATTAACTTTTAGTTCTGTAACTAGACCAGTAATACTATTGCTGCTTTCACGAGATGATTTATCAGATTTATTGAACACATTAACATTACATTCAGATGTATCACACTCTTCATCATCTTCCTCAGTCCACTCATGAATTTCAACTTCATCAATGTTTACATCTTCTTTTAAACTGTTAACTGAGTCAACCTTTTTAACATCATCATTTAATCCTTCTTTAAGTAAATTTAAATCAATTTCAGTTTTTGAAGGAAAATAGTTGTTGTTATAAGGAGGAGGTACATTATTGTATCCTAACCCAGTCTTGAGTTTATCATGAATCTGAGAATTGATAAGTTTATTTACACTTTTAGATGCATTTTCTAAGTTACTTACATTAAGTCTTATGCTATCTCTTTCACATGTGACCTCAGCAAGTTTCTTAGTTAATAATTCTACTTTATCTTTAAAAGTGTCTCTCTCCCACCTAGCATACTCAATATCATATTTAAACTGTGTTGCATTATCTTCAAATGCCTGAATCTGTTTTTCAAGATTTTCTATTACAGAGATTGTGTGTCTACTTTTGATTTCACACTGTTTTAGCTCATCACACACTTTCTGGTTATGATCTCTATAATGTTTCACAGTTTGTTTACACACAGTTGAGCACAATTTTATTTGTACCTCATAAGGAACTTCAGATTGCTTGTCAGATTCTGCTGTTGCCATGAAGCATTGATTCTTCACTTCATGCTCTTCCTGATCACTCCAATCCCATCCACATCCATCAACAGATACCAGTGCATTTGATGAAGTATCTTGGATTGGCACATTCTTAGTCTGACCAACATTTCCTCCACTTCTCTGGACAGTTCCTCTCTCATTCTGATCAACCTTAGGACTTTTGCACTCCCTAGCAAAATGTCCCATCTTGTGACAGTTGAAACATTCAACTTTGCTTTTATCAAACCAGCTTGCATCACTCCTCTTCTGTGCAAAGTTATTCCTACCAGTTCTTTGCATAAACCTTTTTGCTCTTTGTGAGATTAAAGCAATCTGGAGTTTCATATCCATCTCTTCTAGATCATCTCCTTCAAACTGATCAAGATCTTCATTAGTAAGTGATGAATTCACATTACTAGCAAAGAAAGATTCTAAGATTTGATCATTAGAATGATTAGTAATAGATCCACTTCCTCTAGTCCCATAGGATGACCCTTTCTGACTTGATTCAGCCTTTGATCCAGACCCTGCCATAGACATAAAAGCTGAATTATTGTTGTTGCTCCCATATCCCACCTTCTTGATCTCTACCTCAGCTTCAAAATTCCTCAGATCATTGTATATATCTTCTAATTCCTTTGCTTCCAGATCTGTACTCTACCTCAAACCAACAGTATACATGGTCCATTCATCACCCAAGGACCTCAAAAACTTCCTGTTCAAATCATCTTTGTCAATTTTCACTTGATGATTTTCCAGATCTCCTACAAGCTTTGAAAACCTATCAAAGGTTGGAGTCAGAGTTTCTGACTTTGCAGAATTAAAGTTCTCATATTGTTGTTTCAACAGAGATCTTTTATTCTTTTTGGTGTTATCATTACCACCAAATCTCTTCTCTATTGCTTCCATTAAAACTTTAGCATCTTGACATGCTTCAAAACGCCTTTGATATTCATTAGGAATAGATAACAATAGAGTACTCAAAGCTTTGTATTCTATAGATCTGACTTTTCTTTCTGCCTCAGATGTTGGTGGTGATCTTGGCTGTGGAACACCATCACTGTTGAGAGTCACTGGAGGACCATTAAATACTACTTCCCACATCTGATAATCTGTGAGAAGCATATATTGTCTGATTCTGTTTTTCCACAGATCAAACTCATCAGGTCTAAGCATTGGGATCTTAGTGACCTGAATTCCTTCACTACCTTCTGCCATTGCTTTGATTTATTGATTATAAAAATGATCAATAAAACAGTAAAAATGATCTTCCTGGATTCAAAACTCAAACCTGCTCTGATACCACTTGATAAACCAAGATCTATCTAATAAACTATTAGATAAACATAGTTTTGAATGATTACTAAGAAGTTTGCGGAATAACACTTAGTAATACAATGAAGATCAATAACAGTATATTAAGACAGAATAATAGAAAGCTCCAATCTTATTAATGATAAGACGAATACACTGAAATGTATTAGGGTTACAAAACCTTGAAGCACCACAAAAACTCATAACCTAATCTAGGTTAAGGATCTCTATTTATAACACATAGAGTCCTGCTAAACAATCTCCTATAATTATGGAAGCAGTTACAATCCATAATTATTCAAACTCTAACTTCCCTCCTATTCTAGATATAAACAGTGTTAACTACCACAACTATACAAACAGTGGTAATTCCTATAACAGTGTTAACACTTATACAATTTACTAGACTAATATACCAACAGTGGTAACTAGCCTAAGCAGTGTTAACTGTTGTAAACAAGCTAACAGTGATAACACTAACAGTTGAAACTATTACTAACAGTTGTAACTCTTGTCTTCAATCTTCAATAGCAGTTGTAGTCTTCTATTAACAGTGGTAACCACTTCATCAACAGTGGTAATCCATGAAGACTTCAACTAACAGTTTTAACTCTGAAGACAGTGGTAACCAACAGACTAACAGTAGTAATACCAGTAGTAACAATAACACTAACAGTGTTAATATCTTGTGCATTCTTCAACACATTAGTAACAACAAAAATCTTATTTCCCAACATCATATACTAACATTCACGCTACAGATGTATTACCAAACTATGTTGTGGAGGGCTTTGAAATGATTAGTGAAAACAACTCATGTAGTATTTGATTTGTATTGTACTTGCGTTCATATTGTAAAATAAAACGAGCAATGTAATCACACCCCTGATTGAAAAGCAGTAAAATAGGGGCCATGAGACTCACCTGAGCCTTGAGTGTTTAAATTAATAAACTTGAATTGATTAGCGGTGGATTGATGTCCGAAGACTTGTAACCTGAGGGTGTCTAAGACACACAATGGTTATAACATGAATAGGCATCTAGAATGTCTAAATTACTACGATTTGGTAGATTGAATTATCCAAATTACTACGATTTGGTTGTTTGACTTATGTTTTGAAAATGTGTACAGCCGTCGGTGAATTGGTTGTATCAATAATCTCATTATTACTTTCATGATTTTGAAGTGTTATACTTAAAAAGTAAGTTCAAATGTGTTTTAGAAGTCATGTCGCATTCGTGTTTGATGTTATACAAGTTTAGCACTTTGTGTGAAAGTTTAGATGTAACGCTGTTACTCGTGACCCTAGGGTAAGGGCGAAGCCCGTTAATGACGGGGGTCCGGGGGCAGCGCCCCTGGTAGCGGGGTCCAAGGGGCGGTAGCCCCTAGCGGGGTCTAAGGGGCAGATGCTTTGGTGAAAAACACATATGGACTCGAATTTGGGTGAAATCGAGTGATAAAATTTTAGGTCTCGACACTTAGTAAAATTTGTGTTTTCTTGGTTCTGTTTCATGCGACATAGCGTGCGACATACGGCTTTGTATGGCTAAGTGCGACATAGTCTGTTGTGTCGCAGATCATATATGCGACATAAGGGCTTGTGTCGCTAAAGGCGACATCCACAATTTAATGCGACATAGGGCGTTCTGTCGCTATATGCGACATCCGTAATTTCTGCGACATAACTATTTTTGTCGCTATATGTGACATAGTGGCTTATGTCGCTATATACGACATAAGGTCTGATTTAGCGACATAAAGGCTTATGTCGCAGGTGGCCTGGAGCCTCTGCGACATAACGCGCTGATGGCCGGAAAATGAGCCGAAAAGTGTTTTCCGGCCTCCGTTTGACCTGAGACTTTTACCCAACCCATATTTGGACATTTTTAGCTTAAAGAAACAACTAGAACTTAAAAACACTTGAAATCGAAAGGTTTCGGGTTTTTGTCGGAAACTTACAAAGTGGCGAATCAAGATTCTCAAAAGATAGCGTTGTAGATCATGATGAGGTGAACGTTTTTCTTCAAATGAGCCTTGAATTTTGAGGACGTTTAATGGTGCTTTTTGGTGATTTTAATGAAGTGGTGGTGGTGGTTTGGTTGGAGAGAAAAAAGAAAGAAAAGGAGTAGTAGAGAGAGAGTGATGGATGAGAATGAGGGTGGGGAGGTGATGTCCTCACCCTTTGTGGCTGATTCGGTGGGGGCCCACCGAGGTGTGGGTCTCCACTTTTAATCCCGTGCATTCGCGTTCCGTGCGGTGTTCGTTTTCCTGATTCGTTTAAACGTTTAAATAATTTCGTGCGCGTTAATTTGTGGGTTTTAAAATACTAATAATTATGCGATATTTCACTTGGAACATTTCACCAAATACTTAATAATTGAGTTATATAAATTAACTTGTTTCGTTTTACTTCCGCGTTTTAATAATCTAATCGCGTAGCCTTTGTTTGTACGATACGGTACGAATACGAAATATTATCAAAGTAATGTTTTGGATATGATAGCGTTATTAAATAATTTTATATTATTTAACAAAATTGTTCACCAATGTCTGTATTAATTGAACCGAATTACATTCGGTTTGAAACTTGTACAATTTAATCAAATCGCATGATTGTATATATTCAACAATATATATTACTTGATACATTAATTAGCCTAACACAAAACTAATTACATCTATTATAACTGATTAGGCACTAATTACAAGTCCTAATTTGACGGGTGTCACAACAGTGTATTTAATCGTTTACCGATGTTTCCATTGTGAATTTAACTGCTTTGCCATGTTTACATTGTGATCGAAAGTGTACAATACTCATGGCAAGTCCACGTAATCACATTACATTTTATGAGGCTTGCATGATGTTACAGTTAAAAAACATAGTTTTTACACAGATAACTATTGACCAATTATCAAGGTTCGAGACTCCTCTTTACAGGGTTACAATCACGTTTGTTAATCGAAAGGCAAATATAAGTTTTACGTTTAAAAACATAGGATAAGTCCGCTCACAAAGTTTCTGGTTTATAATGTCGATCCATAATATAACTACCTTCGGTCGTTACCGGCTTCCATACGTATGTACTTTGCTTAAACGCATTTCCAGCACTATACCGAGTAAACAGTAGAATAGGGGCCGTCATATTATTTCATGACATATTTAAAGTCATCCCAGAATTATATATGCTAACTACATCACAACAAATACAATAGTAATCTACTCGCTAATCATGGCACAAACTAATTCTAACATAATTAAAGCATACATATTTAATTAAGATAGAATAGGATAGAAAGAACCCGGATTATAATGCGACAAGGAATAGACTTGAATTAATAAGCGTAACTCCAAGGGTACACCAAAGATTACAAAATGTTCCCTAGCTTTCGTTCTACTTTGAACAAGTTCCTAAGCTAGCCTAACACTAATTTTGAAGTAAGAAAGTAGAATGAGAAAGTAAAGATAGAAATATGCCTAATGCATATGGGATATCTTCAACTGAAGGCCTAGGGGCAGTATTTATAGGGAAAATATGTCTCACATTAGTAACCCTAGGCTCACATTAGAAAAAGTAGTGAAAGGTGGTGCACCAGGTACGAAAAAGTAGTGAAAGGTGGTGCACCAGGTACGAAAAAGTAGCGAAAGGTGGTGCACCAGGTACAAGCAAGCACGAAAAAGCACAAAAGAGACAGGGTGGTGGAGGCCGGCGCCGCCCACCAGCAGGCCGGCGGCTGGCTGGCTGCTGGCCGGCGGCGGCTGGCTGCCACCCGCCCCGGTCCGTCGTCATTCGCTGCGTTGCTCGATTCGTGCGTATCTTCGTCGTTATGTGTCCGTTTACATTGATTCTTTTTGCGTTGGATTCGTAATTCAAAAATGAAGACTTTTATGTAAAGATATCCCAAAAATATGCCTCTTATCTCCAGATATTGTGTACAAATCATTTGGATCTTCCGACGGACGTAGAATCTTCATTCTTTATCCATTTTTGTTGATTCTTCTTCTGTTAGATTCGTAATTTGAAAACAAACATCTTGGGTTAGATGGATGTTGATGATGGGCAATTTTGTCTTGAAGTCTCGTTTTGATGCCTTGAATCTTCAAACGTGTGTGGAATCTTCGTTTTTCATCCGTTTTGCTTGATTTTTATTGTGCAACCTTGTTTTGACCATCTTGGCATAATATCATTGATTTGTATTGGTTTTGAGTTAAAATGCCAAGAATTGTTCTAGAATGAGAGAGATATCGGTAGTAAAAACATGCTTTTGATCTTTGATCTTGGATACATGACTAGGCGATCCTCTCTAGGTGGTCACTCAAATCAATCAAATTGTTTAGGGTTTCCTATTCTAATATTATTAATCACTCAGAACACCAGTCATGTATCGTTTATCGTCATAGGGTTGATCGAGAATCAAATCGTTACCTTTTTGGTGAGTGCGAAGTCGATCTAGCCACAATCATTCTAAGGGAAGTGATGTAGGGTTTTTAGAAGCGGAGTGTTTGTGGAGTGAGAGGGGGTTTTGATGGGTTTTTGATGGGTTTCTTTTGTTGAAGTTGGAATTTTTGGGTAGATTGACGCCTTTCTGGTGTTTGCAGAAGGAGTCTTTTTCTCCTATTGATTTCCGTTTTCTTTGGGTTTTTTTTTTTTGAATTTTCTTTTCTCTATTTTTTTTTCGACGTCATCTCCTTGCGATTTCTCTTCGTTCATCTTTGGAACTTTGTTTCAAAGTTTGGGGGATGCTTTTGATAAAGTAGGGGTAACGTATCTATATTTGGGAGTATGGGTGTACGGATGGGTTTAAGAATGATGTGATTCAATCTCCTTTTCACTAACCAATCTGGATTCGAAATGCATAACAGGAGCAAGTTCTGATTCTAAACGCATACATCGGCACACTCAAGAATCGAAAAAGTGAAGCATTAAAAGTGAATGCTTTTTATATGGCTCAAGATACCTCACGAATCGAAAGTTGGGTTGTTGTGTGCCTAATCATGCGATGCTCTTTATGGGATTACTAAACTCATTTTTCAAAAGAATTTGTATTTTATTTATCCTTCTTCGCCAAGGTAAATCATTCTTTGTCTAAAAATTTTCATTTTCAACATATTTTTAACTTAATTTTGAAAAATTTTGTTTACTTATTGGAGAAGCATGGTCTTAAAGAGCAACGAATTGGAATCAAGCATATACCATTATTCATTTTACAGTAGTGTAACTACTGCTATCCCACACTTAAAGGAACATCGTCCTCGATGTTTATAATCTAAGCTCTAACTGGGGTGAAAATCTCACACTTAGGAATGTAAACATCTAAGACTTATTCTTTTAGTGGTGTGTTTTGGGTTTGAATCCCACACTTAGTGATAAGCATAATGGGTATGGTATATTTAAACAAATGAAAGAGACGGTATAGAAGTACTCCCCGGTGGTTGCAGTGTTGTCACACCCCGCCTCGACGGAAGGTTGCGAGATGCGACTATCATGAGATCACAACACAAGAATTACAATGAACGACCTCTACGTGAGTCGTTTTAAACATACTTCATAAAAATTTAAATTGTCTTACAGACTTAGACCATTTGTCTTTAAAAAGTTTACAAACAATTCCCATAAGTTACAAAATAGTTAGGAGTTTAAGAATTTAAGATCAAAAGCAATGTTCGTCCACGCAATTGTAGTTCCTAACTTCAAAAGGGGTATGCCATCTTCACAAATAGCAAGCATCTTAATTACCTGAGAATAACATGTAAAAATGGGTCAACATAAAGTTGGTGAGCTCATAGGTTTTAATAGTTGTAAAACATTACCGTGGATCACGAGAATTCAAATTATATTGCCATTCAACAATATAGTAAAAATTGTATTACTATTGCCATAAGCTCATGAATTGAAACCTTAACATTTAGTGCCTCGCAAGTGTCCTATCCAAACACAAGTAGTTCTCAAATGACAATGCACCCGTTTGACTTATAGTCATGTTGGCGCTACCAACCCGGATGGGGGCGTCAACCCAAATAGATCTATTCATGACATTCACGTTTAAGTCCTTAACTAACAATTCATGATAAAGGCCTACATAATGGATAGTGTCAACTCATGCAATACGTAACAGTTTAGTTTGTGTCCACAAAGAAAAGAACATGCATTCTCACCCCAAAAACATGTCAAAGCATTTAAAAAGAAGTAGGGGCCATGAGACTCACCTTAGTGAGAGAGCGGAAAGTTGCAAGTACTTGTTTGGGTCTCGGTGGGGTTTATGCGTCCTAGATCACATAAAATATTTAAGTTTAGTCATATGGTATATATATATTAATTCTAATTTTTGTAAAGTTTCATCACCCATAGTTTTAGTTTAAGTGTCACGTTTTATTCAACCATTGACGGGTGCATATACACCCTTTTGAGTGATTCTTAGTAAAAGTCCAACTTATTTCCAGAAACTTCCAGGCCAGACCCTTAAATCGGCTTGTAGAGAAGAATGTGTGCATTTCTGGAAAAAGTTTAAAACATGAAAGTTGTAGATCTTTTCAATACGCAAATTTCAAAAAAAAAATGCATCTTCTAACTCTTCCTAGAACTGAAGTTATGACCATTTTAGTAACCTGTGTTTTTCTAGACAGATTGTGTATTCTTGTGTATAAATTTATAGAAACGTATTTTAAACTTGTATTTGAACATAATCTTGTAGATGAGCTTGATAACATTAAAAATCAGTAACAAAATGGTAGTCTTTATTTAAGTATTCATGGAGTTATGCTCTTGTAACATGAGGTATACGAATCTGCCACAACATGCGCAATAGTTTCGTATGGGCTGTTTGGAGGTCGAATACTCCATGTTTTTAAGTGAGACCACTTGGGTTTGAAAGCTAATACATAAAAGTAATTTCAATAGTAAAATGGTGGTATTTTGTTAAGTATACACGGATTTATGACCTCACAAAGTGAGATATAGAAATCTGGACAGATTGCATGTAATGTGTGTGGGTTAGAATTTCGAGTCATAGACTACTATCCTAACTCCTAGGTACCAAATCATTGTTTTAGCCCTTTATACACATGCATTTTACCATCATTTTTCCATAGATTATGAGTACTTTACTAGCATGAAATCTTTGAAAGATTTGTAGATAAGTATAACTATATTTTACATCTTTTAAGACTTGACGTAGGTTTGATCATGGATTATCACCTCTTTTTAACACATGAACATGTGCAAGTGAAAATCTACAAACATCAAGTTATTTTGTAGGCTTAGCCATACTTTTCAATATTTCATATTAAAAGAAAAAAAAGAAGAAGATGAAGATGAGTAAAAGAGATGCATGTAGGCCTTGCCATACATAAGTTCATAAACAAATGAAATACGAATTGCATGTATACATATATGATTGTAGGCATAGCCATACATAAGATAATAATAAAAATGAAATATAAAGTGCATATATACATATGTAGATTTGTAGGCATAGCCTTACATAAAATCTTACATATGTATATAGTAAGATATAAGATGTATATACATAGATATAGATATATTATTATAAGTCTTGTATTATTCATCCATGGGTGATGATTAGTGTGAAAAATGAAAGCATAGAGTAGAGAAATTTGTGTATCATCTTACCAACACAAAGGGTGATGAAAGTAGGTTGTTTTGGGTGGATTAAAGGGTTGTTTGAGTGGTGATTTATGGTGGTTTAGGGTGGTTGTTTATGGCAGATTTTTGGAGAGAAAATGGAAGGAAAATGGTGTGAGGAAGAGAGAAATGGATGTGTGTGTGTGAAAAGTGAGAAAAGGGTGGATGTAGGTTGCTTAAATAGAAGAAATGAGGGGGGGGGGGGGGGGGGGGGAAGGGGAGGGGGTGGCCGGCCAGGGGGGGGGGGGGGGGGGAGGGGAAGGGTCTTTGTTGTGATTGGTGGAAAAATGGTGGTGATTAAATGGGTAATTTATTGTTTTAATTAATTAAATTAGTTTTATTTAATTAATTGATAATTAAAATCAGATTTTTATTTATAATTTAATTAAGTTTTTAAATAATTCAATTATAAGTATTTATTTAATTATTATGTTGTATTTCATGCAAAGGTGGTGGTTTGTTACTTTCATGCAAGTAAGTGTACTTATCACTATATTATTGTTTCACACATACTTATATATATATATATATATATATATATATATATATATATATATATATATATATATATATATTAGGGTTTACTAAATGAATTAATAAACATAAACGTAAGCACTTTGTCACATTATATGCATCCATGGATAAATGCTTGTTTAGTGTCAGGTTGTAACGATAAGGCACCTAAATTCAATGTTATTTAATTATAGGCGTTAATACACTAAAATTATAGTTTAACTAAAAAAAAATTCTCCAAGTTTATTACCTGAACGGAGTTGAGTCATAAATTATTTTTGCCGGTTGTCACATTTCCCCCCTGTTAAAAGAATTTCGTCCCGAAATTTAGTTCGTGATCTCGGGTGGTGCAGGGTTTGAGAATAAGTGGGGATACTTGCAACGGATTTGATCCTCGCGCTCCCAGGTGAATTCCGGACCTCGTTTCGAATTCCACCTAACCTTTGCAATGGGTATACGACTCCGCTTCAAGGTCTTTATCTCTCGGTCCATGATCTCGATTGGTTCTTCGACAAAATGCAATTTCTCATCGATTTGTACTTCTCCGACTGGTATGACAAGTGATTCATCTGATAAACACTTTTTCAGATTTGACACATGAAACGTGTCATGTACATTACTGAGTTCTTGAGGCAACTTAAGTTTGTATGCAACTAGACCAATTTTCTCCAGTATCTCGAATGGTCCGATATATCTGGGGTTTAGCTTTCCTCGTTTCCCAAAACGGACTACGCCTTTCCAAGGTGACACTTTCAACATGACTCTATCCCCAAATTTAAATTCTAGCGGTTTGCGCCTCGTATCTGCATAACTCTTTTGGCGGTCACGGGCTGCCTTCAGTATGTTTTGGATTTGCACAATCTTCCCGGTCGTTTCGTGTATAATCTCTGGACCAAGGAGTTGACTATCTCCCACCTCAGTCCAACATACAGGCGATCGACACTTTCGTCCATAAAGTGCTTCGAATGGGGCGGCCTTGATGCTGGTGTGATAACTGTTGTTGTAAGAGAACTCGCATAATGGTAGGTGGTTCTCCCAGCCACGTCCAAAGTCGATAACACATGCGCGTAACATATCTTCTAGGGTTTGAATTGTCCTTTCGCTTTGGCCATCTGTCTGAGGGTGGTATGCGGTACTCATATCCAAGCGAGTACCTAGAGCTTTTTGGAGTAATTGCCAAAATCTAGAGGTGAAACGGCTATCTCGATCAGAGATAATCGAGATGGGCACCCCGTGTCTTGTCACCACCTCTTTCAAGTAAATCCTAGTTAATCTTTCCATTGTGTCGGTCTCCTTAATTGCTAGAAAGTGGGCGGACTTTGTCAGGCGATCAACAATTACCCAAATCGTATCACAACCATTTGCTGTCTTAGGAAGCTTAGTAATAAAGTCCATTGTTATTTGCTCCCACTTCCATTGGGGTATTTCGGGTTGTTGCAATAGACCTGATGGTTTCTGATACTCGACCTTTACCTTGGCACACGTCAAGCATTTACTAACATAGGTGGCCACCTCAGCCTTCATGTTAGGCCACCAATACAAGTCCTTAAGCCCATGGTACATCTTGTCAGCACCCGGATGGATGGAATACCTAGATTTATGTGCCTCGTCCATTACCAACTTCCTCAAGTTACCAAAACTTGGTATCCATATGCGATTCATATAATATCGGATGCCATCGGACTTAACCTCAAATTGCTTATCCATACCGCGTAGAGATTCACCCTTTACATTCTCCTCCTTGATTGCCTCGAGTTGAGCATCACGAATTTGAGAGGTAAGGTTCGTATGAATGGTCATACCTAAAGCCCTAACTTGTAGCGGTTTCATTCGTTCTTTTCTGCTCAAAGCATCAGCTACAACATTTGCCTTGCCCGGGTGATAACGAATTTCACAATCGTAATCACTGAGCAATTCAACCCACCTACGCTGTCTCATGTTCAGATCCTTTTGATCGAAAATGTGCTGAAGGCTTTTATGATCTGTAAACACGGTATACTTTGTACCATAAAGGTAATGCCTCCAAATCTTGAGTGCAAACACCACTGCTCCCAATTCCAGGTCATGGGTTGTGTAGTTTTTCTCATGCACCTTAAGTTGACGAGAAGCATAAGCTATGACCTTCTCTTTTTGCATTAACACACATCCTAGCCATTGTCGTGATGCATCGCAAAAGACTACAAAATCTTCGGTTCCCTCTGGCAATGATAATACTGGTGCGCTACAAAGTTTTTGTTTCAACAATTGGAAAGCTTCCTCCTGCTCATCACTCCAATTATACTTTGCTATTTTCTGAGTTAGCAGTGTCAAGGGTTTGGCTATTTTAGAAATATTCTCGATGAATCGTCTATAGTAACCAGCAAGACCTAAGAATTGCCGTACTTCTGTTGGGGTTCTAGGCGTCTCCCAATTTTTGATAGCCTCAATCTTGGCAGGGTCGACATGTATTCCTTGACTATCAATAACATGTCCTAGAAATTGCACTCTTCGTAACCAAAACTCACACTTTGAGAACTTAGCATACAACTCCTCCTTTTTAAGCAACTCCAAGATTGATCTCAAATGCTTTTCATGGTCCTCTTTGTTCTTCGAATAGATCAAAATGTCATCGATGAATACGATGATGAACTTATCTAAGTACGGTTTACACACGCGGTTCTTGTGGTCCATGAATACTGCCGGTGCGTTAGTGAGACCGAACGGCATTACTTGGAACTCGTAATGACCATACTGAGTTCTAAGTGCCGTCTTTGGGATGCTTTCTTCTCCGACTCTCAACTGATGATACCCCGATCGTAGGTCAATTTTTGAGTAAAAACTCGAGCCTTGCAGCTGATCGAATAAGTCATCAATTCAAGGGAGTGGGTAACAGTTCTTCACGGTTAGTTTATTCAATTCCCGGTAATCGATGCACATCCTTAAGGATCCATCCTTCTTTTTCACAAATAAGACGGGAGCTCCTCAGGGTGAGGAACTTGGCCGGATAAACCCTTTATCTAAAAGCTCTTGTAGTTGACTTGACAACTCTTGCATTTCGGAAGGGGCTAATCGACATGGTGCTCGGGCAACGGGTGCAGCACCAGGCACCAAGTCGATATGAAATTCCACTTGCCGGACTGGTGGTAGTCCAGGCAATTCTTCAGGGAAAACTTCGGGAAAATCCCGCACGATAGGGACATCCTCGAGTCGTCTCTCTTCCGGTTTCTCCTCTACAACATGAGCTAAGATTGCTTGGTACCCTTTTCTTAGGTACTTCTGTGTTTTCATGCACGATATGATGTTTAATCTCGTTCCACTCTTTTCTCCTTGTATTATTAAAGTTGCTCCGCTAGAGAGGGGTATGCGGACAATCTTATCATAACATACTATTTCAGCACGATTCTTGGACAGCCAATCCATGCCAACGATGACGTCAGAGCTTCCTATTTTGACGGGTATCAAATTTATGGGAAAGATTTCGCTTGCTAAGTTTAGGGAACAGTTTCGAATTATACTATCAGCTTCAATTAATTTACCATTAGCTAACTCTACCGTGTATTTAGTGTCTAAGGCAGTTGGGGTGATATCAAGTAAGGGGCTAAAATCGTTAGACACGAAACTCTCATCAGCACCAGTATCAAATAAGACTGAAACAACCTTGTCATTTAGGAGAAACGTACCCGTGACTAGGTTGGGATCTTGGCGTGCTTCATTGGTATTGATCACGAATGCCCTGCCGTGCGCCGCATTGTTATTCTGATTTTTCAGCTTCGGACAATCCTTTTTAAAGTGTCCAGCACTCCCGCACCCATAGCATGTGTTTGGAGTGTTAGTGTTGGCGACAGGTGCAGGGCTCCGACAATCCTTGGCTTGATGGCCAGGCTTCTTACATCTCCCACATGCGTTGCTACAGGGACCTTTGTGGTGAAGGTTGCAACGCTTACAATATGGTTTGTTTCCATGCAGCATAAGCCCTAACTGTCTCGGTCTTCTTATTTTGTTGTTGGCTGGTGTTTCCCCTAGAACTTTCCTCCCATTTCCTTTTACCATCAGAATTCTTATCAACGTTTCCCTTTTCCAATGCCCCACGTCGTACAATTTGATCCATTAAACTGTGTGCCATGCGGACGGCATCGTGGATCGTATTGGGCTTGGATGAAGTTACATTTCCTTGGATTTGGGAGGGAAGTCCCCAGATATAACGTTCAATTCTCTTGTACTCGGGAGTGACCATAGATGGGCAAAGAAGTGCCAATTCATGGAATCTCCTTGTATATCTAGCTACATCAGCCCCAATGACAACCAGATTCCAAAATTCTACCTCCAACTTCTGCAGTTCATTCCGAGGACAGTACTCTTCCGTCATCATTTTCTTAAGATCTTCCCAAGAAATCTGATAAGCAGCATCAATGCCCACCGAATGGGCGTATGAATTCCACCATGATAACGCACCATCTTGAAGGGTGCATGTTGCATACTTAACCTTACAATCTTCCTTGCAGTTGCTAATATGGAAAACTGATTCTAGCTTCTCAAACCACCGAACCAAACCGACAGCTCCTTCGGTTCCATTGAAGTGATGGGGTTTGCAATTCGAAAAGTCCTTATAGGTGCATTCTCGCGTTACATTCCCCGAACCTCCTCAGGTATCGGGGTTAGTATGGTGGTTGGTTGTTTCTTGGTTGGAATGGAGGTCCTCTAGGTTGGTTGTTGTTTTGATTGAAACCGGGTGGAAATTTTTGTTGCCGAGCAGGAAACTAAGCATAGTAGACGGTGCCATCTGCTTCTTCATATTCAACTTGGTATTCACCAGGTGGTTGCGGATTGGTGCAGTGTTGACAGAATTGCACTTGGTGTACTTGGTGCTGTTGTTTCTTAAGTTCTCCAAACTGTTTGACAAGTGAGTCTATTTTCTCCGTTAATACCCTGATTGCTTCGACTGGAATTGAATTTAATACGGCGAGAGGTGCTGAAGATGTTGAGTGATCTCCAGAGTTCCAATCGTGGTGATGCATAGTCATGTTCTCTATAAGGTTCCATCCTTCTTCATCGGTCTTTGCCATGAAGCTTCCTTGTCTGCAGCGTCGAGGGTGGTTCGGTGGTTAGGGTCTAAACCATTATAGAAGGTACACAATTGTGCGGATTTGTCGAGTCAGTGATTAGGGCATTTCTTCAAGGCTCCTTTGAATCGTTCCCATGCATTATATAATGACTTATCAAAATCTTGGTGGAAATTCATGATGTCATTTTGAAGTTTGGTTTGTTTAGAAGGCGGAAAGTACTTTGTTAGAAACTTTGTCGCCATCACAGTCATGAAGGGATAGATCCGGTCTCTAAACCTTCAAACCATGTTTGCGCATGATGTGTGAGCGAATAAGGGAAAAGGTACAAACGGATTGTGTCTTGACTAATTCCGTTTTGTTTGTAGGAGTTAAAAAGAGATATAAACTTGTCGAGGTGAGAGTTTGGATCATCATTGGGTAATCCATGAAATTGACAGTGGTTTTGGATTAGTTGGATGATGTAGTGCTTAAGCTCGAAAGATTGACCAGGGGTTTCGGGGTAGAGAATTGGTCCTCCTCTTCCTTCGATAGAGGGTTTACGGTTGTCAGCGAGAGTGATGCGTTAAGCCATTTTATGTGCGGATTGCTTCTTTTCTCATCGAATGGTACGTATTATAAGTTCTGGATCATGGAAATTAAATAGTGGTGCAAATCTAGGGGAACAGGTCATACACTAAAAAGGAAAGACAAGAAAGTAAATACTTGTTTTTGTGTTGGGATTGGTTGGGCCTCTGTATCGGATAGTTAGTCTCCCCGGCAGTGGCGCCAAAAACTTGATGCGACCTGAAGCGTCGTATGAAGATGACGTACGGATCGCGATCGGTTTGTTTTAAATTTATATTTGCTGGGGTCTAAGTATGACTTACTAATACTGAACCAAAGGCTAGTAGATGGTAAGTATGACCTAGAGTCATTCTTAAAGAGAAAATGAATTGAAACGGAGGTGATCCAATCAATCTTTCTTTTCTAGTAAAGGTTTTAAAAGAGTGCGTTGGAGGTTTTGGTTCAGTTAACTAAGTAAACTAAATAAAGCGAATAAAAGTGTAATAATAAATCAGATAATAAAAGTAGTATTTGTCGTGAGTTCGTTAGCTAATAATGTGGGATGATGACTCTTATGGGGAAATGATTATCTAAATAGGAATGTTTAGTAGATTCAACACGCAGTGGTATAACCAATAAGTTCCCTATTAGTCGGTTATCAACTAATATGTCACGAGGAACTAAGGTGTCATGATTCTGATCAGACAGACGATGCTCAACTCTCCACACTTTCCTGTGAGGGAGTCAGTGGCCCGTATTATTGAACGTATTCGCTCGTAGGCGAAGGAATAGAGTAGCAGGTCATTAGAATTCTGACCATTCTTAATACCATAAAGATTTCAAATCCATTAAACAGTTAACTTAGAATTTATGTTCGGACTTATTAACCAATTCATATTAATGAAACTTAAGAATGATAAACAGTGGAAAACATTCAAGGTTCTTGCGTATCTTACTTTTGGTTTCATATTTTAAGGAAAGGATATCAATGTAACTTAGATTTCAAACTTGCCTTTCTCATTACAATGAACAAATCTCTAGGTTTTCGTAAATGGTTATTTAGCCTGTAGCCTACCTACTCTAATCTAATCTAAATTAACTAATCTACTAAAAATGCTAATTAAAAAGTTGACGGCTTTTTGTATAAAGTTAAACCCAGACCATGTCGGAAAATGCTATGGTGATTCACAGTGTATTTAATCGTTTACCGATGTTTCCATTATGAATTTCATTGCTTCGCCATGTTTACATGATAAGTACATTGTGATCGAAAGTGTACAATACTCATGGCAAGTCCACGTAATCACATTGCATTTTATGATGCTTGCATGACGTTACAGTTAAAAACATAGTTTTTACACAGATAACTATTGACCAAGTATCAAGCTTCGCGACTCCTCTTTACAGGGTTACAATCACGTTTGTTAATCGAAAGGAGAATATAAGTTTTAGGTTTAAAATCATAGGATAAGTCCGTTCACAAAGTTTCCGTTTTATAATGTCGATTCATAATACAACTACCTTCGGTCGTTACCGGCTTCCATACATATGTACTTTGCTTAAAAGCATTTCCAGCACTATACCGAGTAAACAGTCGAATATGGGCCGTCATATTATTTCACGACATATTTAAAGTCATCCCACAATTATATATACTAACTACATCTCAACAAATACAATAGTAATCTACTCGCTAATCATGGCACAAACTAATTCTAGCATAATTAAAGCATACATATTTAATTAAGATAGAATAGGATAGAAAGAAGCCGGATTATAAGGCGAGAAGGAATAGACTTGAATTAATAAGCTTAACTCCAAGCGTACACCAAAGATTAGAAAATGTTCCCTAGCTTTCGTTCTACTTTGAACAAGCTCCTTAACTAGACTAACACTAATTTTGAAGTAAGAAAATAGAATGAGAAAGTAAAGAGAGAAATATGCGTAATGCATATGGGACATCTTCAAATGGAGGCCTAGGGGCTGTATTTACAGGGAAAATATGGCTCACATTAGCAACCCTAGGCTCACATTAGCAAAAGTAGCGAAAGGTGGTGCACCAGGTACGAAAAATTAGCGAAAGGTGGTGCACCAGGTACGAAAAAGTAGCGAAAGTTGGTGCACCAGGTACAAACAAGGACGGAAAAGAGAAAAAGAGATGGGGTGGTGGAGGCCGGCGCCGCCGACCAGCAGGCCGGCGGTGGCTGGCTGCCACCCGCCTCGGTCCGTTGTCTTTCGCTGCCTTGCTCGATTCGTGCGTATCTTCGCCGTTATGCGTCCGTTTGCGTTGATTATTTTTGCATTGGATTTGTAATTCAAAAACTAATACTTTGATATAAAGATATCCCAAAAATATGCCTCCTATCTTCAGATATTGCGTACGAATCATTTGGATCTTCCGGCGGACGTAGAATCTTCATTCTTTATCCGTTTTTGTTGATTCTTCTTCTGTTGGATTCGTAATTTGAAAAAGAACATCTTGGGTGAGATGGATGTTGATGATGGGCACTTTTGTCTTGAAGTCTCGTTCAACCGTTTTTGTTGATTCTTCTTCAAACGTGTGTGGAATCTTCGTTTTTCATCTGTTTTGCTTGATTTTTATCGTGCAACCTTGTTTTGACCATCTTGGCGTAATATCATTGATTTGTATTGGTTTTGAGTTTAAAATGCCAAGAATCGTTCCACAATGAGAGAGATATCGGTAGTAAAAACATGACTTTTTACGCGATATCAGGGACCAACCTTTTACGTGCTTATGTGCTAGGTTATTATGTTTCTATATATATAACCTTAACTTCTCGTATACTAAACTTCTTGTCACAAGAAAATGGCAAACACTCCCATAACTACGTCACATAACATCGAGAACAATGCACATACCTTACTTACTACTGTGGAGATTTCCACGGTACCCGATCGTCCAACCAAATCAGGCAACGAGATAATCGAATAGGGTACCCAACTTGTAAAAACCCTTATATTGATGTAGTTTGATGGCGTGTCACGCACATAGCATGCCACATGGCACAAGGAGAGAGTGACACGTCATCAAAATACATCAATATAAGGGTTTTTACAAGTTGAGTATATTAATATTGAGTTTCGTAAGTTGGATACACACAATAGAGATTTGGTGAAAGTTTGATACATTCCCATACACTAAGGCCTTAATAATATGACCATCAATCTTATTCTTTTCTTAGAGAAGGCAAATGCTTTATTAAAAGCTTAATATGTACAAGATAAACACACATGCCGAACATACTATCAAGAGGCACTCCTGAAGAATTATATGTACATATATAACCAAAACAGATCCATCAACTGAACACAACAACTTCTATTTACAAATACTTAGACTAAAAAATGGATGAATAAAGGTTAGTTTGGTCTAAGGTGTTTAATTGGTGGAAAATAGATAGCTATATGGTGTTGGATTTGGAAAGTTTGCTATAGTAAAGGGCACTTAAGGCTGATGTCATCAAGCTAAAACATAGGAACTACAATCAATCCCGGTGAAACATGTACCGAACAATGTTAGTGTTTTTGCTTGGAGATCGAGAAAATAGAGACTACCGGTCCTTGTGGAATTGGACATATGAGCTATTGATTTACATTCTTTATTATGCCCGTTTTGTGAAGATACAATTGAAACAATATAATCACTATTTAGTAGTATGCTATGAATCAAGGTTAGTTTGGTCTAAGGTGTTTAATTGGTGGAAAATAGATAGTTATATGGTGTTGGATTTGGAAAGTTTGCTAGAATCTGAAAATAGATGTGGGGATAGTAGGACTGTAAAAGATCTTTGGTTTGGGGTTGTATGGATTACATTGTACTTGATTTGGAAGAATAAGAATGCAAAGGTAAACTGTTAAGGGGTGCAGGTTTGGTGCGAGAAATTCAAATTCGAAGCTTTGAGTGGATGAGATCAATGAAAAAGGTTAAACTGGAATGGGCTAAATGGGTGGATGATCTGAGACAATGTGCCAATAACAGGGTGGAAGCAGTCAGGTGAAAGCTGATAGCGTACATGAAGCACAAATGATGTTTTCATCATGTAAGGAATTAGTGCAGAGGCTGTTAGTGTCTATGGGTGTAAGTTTTCCGCAACTCTAGGGTACACGTGCTAGACCTTTACGCGTTTTAGGGTACATGTGCTAGCAACTTTTCCACCTTTTGATAACATATGCCCCAAGTTGCTAAAATGCACACATTTTCTCCTATAAATAGAAGGCTCCATGGCTCATTTCAAGACACACCTTCCTAGCTTATTTTCACTCACTCTAGAAAAAAGCTCAAACTTTCTCACTCTACATTCTTTCTCTAGATTAGTTTTAACTAGTATTTAAACTAGTTTAGAAGTTTAATTAGGAATAGAAGGAAAGTGCGGAACGCATTGTAATCTTCGGTGTACGCTCGGAATTGTGTCAATAAATTCAAGTTTATTCTCTCTCGCATTTAATCCTAGTTCTTTCTATCCTTATCTATCTTAATTAATTAGGTTTATATTGATTATGCTAGATTTAGTTATTGCCATGATTAGAGAGTAGTACACTTATTGTGTTTGCTTGCGATGTAGTTAGTTAATTATGGGATGATTTATAATTAAATATTAAAGATCGGTAGTATTGCTTTGATCGTCTTATTGCATGTTCTTGTTTGATTATTGACTTAGGATTATCATAGTGGTAAAATATAAATGGTCTTAATTATCGTAAAGTAATATGACGGCCCCTATTCGACTGTTATTCGATATAGTACTGGAAACACTTCAAGGTGGAGTACAAATATATGGAAGTTGAGGAAAGACCGAAGGTAGTTATATTACAGACTAATATATAAAATGAGAAACCTAGTTTAATTAACCTTTCTAAATAGACTTTTAAACTTCAAATTAATCTAATTGCCTTTCCACCAAAAAACATGATTACAACACCTTTTTAACGATGTCTAATTGAAAGGTAGTCAGTCATATGTGTCAATATAATTTGTCAAAGGTATGAAACTATGGAACAGCAAGGCTACATGGGGGATTATCATAGGACAAGACATGGCCAAGGTTTGAAGCGACGAAACCACTTTAAGTGAGGAACGTTGTGGATAATTAAGGGATTTATTGGGTAGTCTTAAGCAAGGGCTGGTTTAAAGTCATAAATGAACTTTTTAAATATACGA
This sequence comes from Pseudognaphalium luteoalbum, assembly GCA_963422505.1. Classification (NCBI taxonomy): domain Eukaryota; kingdom Viridiplantae; phylum Streptophyta; class Magnoliopsida; order Asterales; family Asteraceae; genus Pseudognaphalium; species Pseudognaphalium luteoalbum. Next base: position 89,224,785 of record OY730197.1, read on the forward strand.
ATCTGTTAGGATGACGAAGAATCGTTATATGATTCAGTTTTTAAATATACGTTTTACTCTCCCCTATTTAATCTACAATTCAGGAATCATCTATTCTCTTGCCGATTTAGGAGCTAGTGTTAATCTTATGCCATACTCGCTTTTCAAGAGGCTTGAGTTAGAAAATCTTCGACCTACCAAAATGACCATACAGCTTGCTGACCACTCGGTCAAATACCCTAAGGGAATAGCTAAAAATTTTTTAGTTAGGATTGACAAATTTCTTTACCCAGCAGATTTTGTAGTAATGGATATGCAGGAAGATGTACACATCCTAATCATACTAGGAAGACCTTTCATGAATACGGCCAAGGCAATCATCAACGTCTTCGCACAAACCATTAGCCTGCAGTCTCAGGGAGAAACCATCACTTTCCATATCGACAATCCTAATGCTGGAGACCATGCCGATATGTACATGATCTCCTTGAACAAGACCACAGAGGACAAAGAAACTGAAAAGCCAATAAGTGAAAGGAAATCTAGCAAGGAACTGACAATCATGCCATATTTTCCGATTGACCACCGACGAATAGGACAAAAGATGAAAAATACATCAGCAAATGAACCAACGTTGGAAGAAATAATCAGAAAGAGAAAGATAGAAGAAGAAAACATAACGCCAACTAATCTATTTACCCCTAAAGAAATGGCGGGAAGTAACCACAACCATCCCACGAGAGGAGAAACACTGGAGCAATATTCCAAACGCACAAGATACCAACCGCAAACCATCATAGATCACAAAGTGCTTGGAGAATTGATCCAAAGATTTGACAAAGTAGTAGGAGGAATAAGTAGCAAAATCAACATACTTGATCTTTCTGAACTGCAATTCTATCAACAACAGAAACGGATTCACGCTAGGATCTACAATGCCCTTAAAGATCTAACATCCCATTCACCTCAACGCAATGGGAGATGTTAGGATCCATTAGAGCGCATATAAAAGAGACTACTGGACATCCGAGCAGTCGTGCTGATATCTTGATGATGAATGACCTCACTTCATTGCTTGACTTGCTAAATAGAGAAGATCACCTTACTTCCAAAGAAAGCGGATATATGGTTATCAACTCCACTATTGAAAAACAAGATGAGTTATTGATTGAAGAACTTAGTGATCTCGTTTGGGAGGAATCAAGGCTCGGATGACCTTTTAGGGCCACACAAGAATCATAACTTGATATCGCTACTTTTGTTACGATCCATCTACGGGAGATTTAATAACGGAAAAGTAACTCCAGAACGAAGTTCATATTCCACTCAGGATGCAAGGAGATACTTCGGCAGCTTACTCTAGTTTTCTCAGAATCCGACTTTCCATTCAACAACAATCAGCACCGGAAAATAAAGGACGTGTGCACGTCCATCAGAAGATTCAACGAAGACCCCAAGACCGAGAACTTTGAAGGCATAAAACTGCAATTCTTGGCATTTGTATGCTCTCTCTGGAAAAACCCACCGCCAAGAGAGGTTGTTAAGAAAGATACAACCACCATGACCGATCCTAGTAGGACTGTCACTAAAGCAGTCGATTACATTACCTTTAGACTTCACGGACTTGCGAGGACAACTTTAGAGCATCTTCAGAACTACAAGGCAGAATCGAGAGATAGTCCATTTGAATTGATTACGACAATAGTCAATCATTTCATGAGAATCTATCCACCTCGATATACTTTCCGCAACCTAGGGCCCACAACATCAACACAGTGTATCCCAGGGATGCATCCATCTCCATCTAGCTAGGAGAAAAGAATTCGAGCTCTCAACTTTAAAAGAGCGCTTCTTGGAGGCAACCTATGTTTTACATTTCTGCAATTTTACATTCCAAGAAGTGATGAAGTCTCTGACTATCTTTCACACTTAGATATACGACCAAGTTTCTGCCTAACGCATCAAGTTTTTGACGTCGCGCATCAAAGAACTAGTATATCCAACGTGTTCACACCTACGAGACCAATCACAAGAAGACTTGATCAAGAGTGAACCCAACAAGATGAAGTTCAGAAAATGCATACCATGGAGCACTATAACTACTGGGGAGTACTTCTATACCAGTCTCTTTCTTTCATTATAAATATACCATATCCACTATGCTTATCACTAGGTGTGGGATTCAAACCTAACACACACCACTAAAAGAATAAGTCTTAGATATTTCAAATCCTAAGTGTGGGATTTTACCCCAGTCAGAGCTTAGCATAACATCGAGGATGATGTTCCTTTAAGTGTGGGATAGCAGTAGTTACACTACTGCAAAATGGATAATGGTATATGCTTGATTCTAAGCTCCTTGCTCTTTAGACCATCATTTTCCAATAAGTAAACAAAATTTTTTAAAATTGAGTTAAAAATATGTTGAAAATGAAAAAATTTAGACAAAGAATGATTTACTTTAGGGGAGAAGGATAAATAAAATATGAATTCCTTTGAAAAATTAGTTTAGTAATACCATAAAGAGCATCGCATGACTAGGCACACAACAAATCAACTTTCGATTCGTGAGGTATCTTGAGCCATATAAAGCATTCATTTTTAATGCTTCACTTTTTTGATTCTTGAGTGTGCCGATGTATGCGTTTAGAATCAGAACTTGCTCCTGTTATGCATTTCGAATCCGAATTGGTGAATGAAAAGTAGATCGAATCACATCATTCTTAAACCCATCCATACACCCAAAAATCAAAATACGTTATCCCTACTCTCTTAAAAACATCCCTCAAAACTTCATTGAAAGTTCCAAAGATGAAAGAAGAGAAGCTACAAGGATATGACGTCGAAAAAATAATAAAAGAAAAGAAAGTCAAATGGAGAAAAAGACTCCTACAAAAAATTATGAGAAAAGAGCGTCAATCCTCCCAAAAATTCCAACTTTCCTCTTCACAAATATATATATATATATATATATATATATATATATATATATATATATAAACCTATGAAAAACAAACACAACCCCCTCTCATATCATCAACACTCCACTCCAAAAACCCTACACCACTTCTCCTAGAATGATTGTGGCTAGATCGACTTCGCACTCACATAAAAGGTAACGATTTGATTCTCGTACCATCCTATGATGATAAACGATACATGACTGACGTTCTGAGTGATTGATAAAATTAGAATAGGAAACCCTAAACACTTTGAGTGATTGGAGTGACCACCGTGAGAGGATCGCCTAGTCATGTATCCAAGATCGATGATCAAAAGCATGCTCTCAAAGATTACAAAGCCGCTTTTTCAAAAGCACAATTATTTTATTTTTCCAAAACCCCCGCAGTAGAAAGTTCCGCCTCGAAATATTTCATTATCTACTTATTTCTAACCATGCTTGAAATTCGAGTTTGCTTAAGGACAAGCAAAGTTTTAAGTGTGGGATACTTGATATCGCGTAAAAAGTCACATTTTTACTACCGATATCTCCCTCATTCTGGAACAATACATGGCAAATAAACTCAAATAATGCACAAATCAATGATATTATGCCAAGAATGTCAAAATAGAGTTGCACGAGAAGAATCAAGCAAAACGGACGAAAAACGAAGATTCCACACACGTTTGAAGATTCAAGACATCAAGACAAGATTTAGAAACAAAGTACCCATCACTGAGATTTCTCTTATCCAAGATATTCGTTTTCAAAATATGAATCTAATAGAAGAAGAATCAACAAGAACGGATAAAGAATATAGAATCTACGTACGCTGGAAGATTCAAACAATTCGTACAAGACATTTAAAGATCAGATATGCATTTCAGGAATTTCTTTTCATCAAAGTCTTCGTTGTTTTGAAAAAAAATCCAACGCAAAAAGAATCGACGGTGAATCGAAAATAAACGGACGCATAACGAAGAAGATACGCGCGATTTAAGAAACGAAGTGAAAGACGGTGAACCGGGACGACAGCATGGCAGCCGCCGCCGGCCACCATGCCACCGCCTCTGGCTGCATGGGTGGCGGCATTGGCCACCATGCCCCGTCCACTTTTTCGTCCTCGCCCGTACTCGCAGGGTACACGTGCTAAGCCTTTTCCGCAACTTTAGGGTACACGTGCTAGACCTTTACGCGCTTTAGGGTACATGTGCTAGCAACTTTTCCACCTTTTGATAACATATGCCCCAAGTTGCTAAAATGCACACATTTTCTCTTATAAATAGAAGGCTCCATGGCTTATTTCAAGACACACCTTCCTAGCTTATTTTCTCTCACTCTAGAAAAAAGCTCAAACTTTCTCACTCTACATTCTTTCTCTAGATTAGTTTTAACTAGTATTTAAACTAGTTTAGAAGTTAAATTAGGAATAGAAGGAAAGTACGGAACGCATTGTAATCTTCGGTGTACGCTCGGAATTGTGTCAATAAATTCAGGTTCTTTCTATCCTTATCTATCTTAATTAATTACGTTTATATTGATTATGCTAGATTTAGTTATTGCCATGATTAAAGAGTAGTACACTTATTGTGTTTGCTTGCGATGTAGTTAGTTAATTATGGGATGATTTATAATTAAATATTAAAGATCGGTAGTATTGCTTTGATCGTCTTATTGCATGTTCTTGTTTGATTGTTGCCTTAGGATCATCATAGTGGTAAAATATAAACGGTCTTAATTATCGTAAAGTAATATGACGGCCCCTATTCGACTGTTACTCAATATAGTACTGGAAACACTTCAAGGTGGAGTACAAATATATGGAAGTTGAGGAAAGACTGAAGGTAGTCATATTACTAAACGGTACAATATTACGAAGTAATATGACGACCCCTATTCGACTATTATTCGATATAGTACTGGAAACACTTCAAGGTGGAGTATAAATGTATGGAAGTCGAGTAACGACCGAAGGTAGTTATATTACGGACTAATATATAAAATGAGAAACCTAGTTTAATTAACCTTTCTAAATAGACTTTTAAACTTCAAATTAATCTAATCGTCTTTTCACCAAAAAACGTGATTACAACACCTTTTTAACGACGTCCAATTGAAAGGTAGTCAGTCATCTGTGTCAATATAATTTGTCAAAGGTATGAAATTATGGAACCGCAAGGCTACATGGGGGATTATCATAGGACAAGACATGGCCAAGGTTTGAAGCGGCAGAATCACTTTAAGTGAGGAACGCTGTGGATAATTAGGGGATTTATTGGGTAGTCTTAAGCAAGGCCTGGTTTAAAGTCATAAATGAACTTTTTAAATATACGATTCAGTTTTGTCTAGTACCTTTAGATTTTGTTCCCGTTCATGTGAAAGTATTATTAAACCATAATTAAGATTTTGCTAATTATTCTAAATACTTTGTAATGTTATCATAACCTAGCTCCCGGTGGGACATGCTAATGGAACTTTAATTAGTAGGGAATCTAGTGTTTACATCACAAGTATCCAAGAGTAACAATTAACAAATATCTTTTAAGACAGTTTCTCCAAACATCATCCCATAACTTAATTAACGAAGTCTCAGCAAACACTATCTTTATTTTATCTGTTTTACGTTTTATTTTTGTTTCGCTTTTATTTATTTACTTGCCTAAGTTAGTTAATAGATAAACCAAAACTCCCCCACTATTTTATAAACCCTTCACTAGTTTGAAAGCCCTCATCTACCACGCCTTAGTTTCAATTCAGTCGGTTTGAAGAACGACTCTAGGTCATACCTACCACTTGCTCACCCTTAGGATTAGCATTGTTAGGGAAAACTTAGGCCCCGCAAATACAAATTTAAAACACCCACTGATGCCCGTCGCTAGTAGTCGGTGAAACGACAAGGGCAAGATCCTTACCGACTGCTGGTGACGCATCAACAAGTAATTGAACACAATACGTAACACAGTCTGAAAATCAAAAAAAATAAATCACACAAATTCTTGTGGGGGGCCAGCCACCTCTCTTCCCACCCTCTAGATTTTCATACAATTCTTTTACAAGACCACAAATCTCTCATGCAAACTTCATTCACCAACACTCGTTCACCTCCATTCTCTCTAACCCCTCTTTCTCTCACTAAAAACCTGAGATTTCCAGCTCTCATCACCACCAATAAACCACCATAAACCACCACCACCATCCTTAACCATTTTAGAAGGACTTCAAATCTTTCATCTTAACACTCTACTAACATGTAGTTAAAACGTCATTCAAAGTATTATATCCAAACTTGGCTTAAAAACCATTTTTTATAACTTGAAATTAATAAAAATGTAAGAAAAACATTTCTGGTCCAGAAAGTTGTAACCACTTCAACGATTTTTATAAAAAAAAATTCTCAATGAAAATGGACGTTTTTATAGTCAAAATTTATTTCATGAAGTAAGATTTCCAACTCTACTAGCCTCATATTTTTCTGAGCTCGTTTACTATTTTATTAATTTTTGTGAGAACATATAGGTAATCAATCCAATAAAGTCAAGAAAATTTAGTCATATGGTTTTGGCCATATATCAAGCTACGCAGCTTCAAATGACTTGAAACCACCGCTAAAATCTCAAAAATTTTGATAGCTTCAAATGTCATGTTGACCACTTTTCTTGAAAACCTATACATTTTGCCTAGAAATTACGACTTAATGCATGTATTCAAATATGACCACAAAAGATAAATGTAATTTTTATAAATACTTAGACTTCTGTAAAAATCATAAAAAAATAACAGAAAGTAGATAACATATGGGGGAACAACTGCTATTTTTTTACTTTATTTCGGGATATAGTTTTTTAGAAAAATTCGACAAGGAGATGTATTTTCTAGAAAAATGAAAAGTGGACTGATTTTGGATAATAATAAAAATCGACACTTTCAAAACTTGGTATAAGTGGTGAAACTGATTTTTATGACCTATGAACATATCTAAGGTTTGGGTAAAAGATTTGGGTCAAACCGAGAAGGTTTGACCAAGTAAATGAAAATGGGGCTCAGTTTTGAAAAATGCGAGACTTACTAATTTTGGAAAGAATGGTAACAAAAAGGTTTTGGGTGAATTATTTAGTAACTTGGAGAAAAAATGAGACCCGAAAACACATCCGAACTAATAACAGAGATGAAAACTTAATTTTTTTCTCTAAGTACACAACTTGAGCAATGACTTATAACCACATACGATAACAACGCGTTGACACATGATATTTACTAAGACAAAGTACACAACAAACAAACCTAATAGTAATGTCTTTTTAAGAATTATTATTACAAACTTTCACCAATGAGTCGTACATGTTTTTGATAAACTACATACACATACTAGTTGAGTAAACAACTAGCGTAGGTGGACATCAACCCTCCACCTACACGATTGGCTTAAGTGGACATTAACCCTCCACTTATGTAACACCCCAAAATTTCACTGTGTTTAGCGGAAACAAGCTTTGGGGTGCTACTAATCAAGTATCAACAACACAAAGTATACAACAAATGACCTCTAAATGAGACGTTTAAAAATAGTTACATTTCCATATATAAAATGTATGAAAACATAGTGTTTTTGGTTACAAAAATGTAGTTCCCTAGAGTCCATGCGTATAGCGGGAGATTCTATTACATAATCATAATATACAAAAGATAATGCTAAGAATCTCCGTTAAATGCAATGTAGAAATCATGTGACTCTAGCTACTTGTTGATGCATATTAGTTTGTCTGTCAGTTGGTCTATTGAGTTGTAAAAGTGTCGTTAGTTGTTTAATAGAAATATAGATTTTGTATTATGCGACACTTAAGTTTTAGGTTAGGCGACACTTAGGTAAGTGACGCATGAAGGCGGCTACATGCGACACTTCCACAAGTGACGCATGTCTGCCAGAATGGTAGTATAAATACAAACCTACGGGTTTTCGGCTAGGGTTGACGAAACCCTAGCACCATTTGTCGACTAAACTCACTTGTAATCAGTTTTATTACGTTATTCAAGCTAATAAACTCATTTACTTTGTTTAATTCAATCATTTCGGTTTGCGTTTATTAGTGATTTGTGTAATTGATTGTTTCCGCCTTTCAATTGCTGTTGATCATCACTTAGGTCCAACAATTAGGGTACTCACAACTGGTATTAGAGCCACTAGGTGATTAGATTGACGTTTTGAAGACGTTTTGGATTGATTTCGTTTTCGTTCGGATCAAGAATCGAGAATAACTACGGATTTCGAGTTGATAAGGTGATTTCCAGACGATATTCATCATTTACTACAGGTTTCGTTCATTAGGGTTCGAGGAATTTTCGTTAGGTTTACGAAAATTTGATTTTTAGGGTTTTTGGGATTTTACAGCCGTTTCTGCGACACTCGCTGCGTCACTTGAATGCGTCACTTAGAGCGGCACTTCGTAATTCCAAATTAGAGTTTTACCGTCACTTGAACGCGTCACTTGGAGCGTCATTTGGGGTTCATACGACACTTAACTTAAGTGTCGTCTAATTTAATCCACTGTCACTCACGTGCGTCACTTTAGCACGTCACTTGAGTGCCAAGCGTCACTTCTGCTAGTGACGCCTGTTTGATTTCTTGTGTCACTTCTGCTAGTGATGCCTTTTGATTTATTGCATCACTTTTACTAGTGACACCTATTTGTTTTATTGCGTCACTCAAGTACGACACTTGAGTGCGTCACTTGCTAGATTGAGCGACACTTGCTTACAGTGTCATCAGTCACTTCATCCGTCACTCGATAGCGTCACTTACCAAGTGCCGCTAGTCGTTGCGACACTTGAGTGCGTCACTTACCAAGTGACGCCTTCGGTACTAATTATTTTGCAAGTTCTTGTTTTTGAGTAAATTTTCAGGTTTATCTTTAATGGCTGCTGTTGCTGATAAAGAGGATATAAGGGGAATCAGGGATATACTAAAACAAAATCATGATGTTGGTTCTAATAATAAACCTCCTCTATTCATGGCTGATATGGATTACGCATATTGGCGTGATCGATTTGAACAGTACGTAGATTTCCACTGTCCGGAGCTCTGGGGTCCGCTCAGAGAAAGATATGAAGCTCCAGTAGCTGAGGGAGACTATCGTGGTATCCCTCCATCCAAAACTTACAAAGCCATGTCTCCTGAAGAGAAGAAGGAATACGATATTGAAAGAAAGGCTCATTCGGCCATTTGCATGTGCCTTACTAAAGATGTCTTACGCCTCTTCAAAACACATGACATAACATACGATCTTTAGAACTGATCAAGAAACAGTATGATCTGTTTGATTCTCTTCCTAATGAAATAGCTTGGGGTGTGTTTACTAGATACTCACAGTTGGTTAGTGAGTTGACCGAGGGAGGATATAATTTCCCTCAGATTGAAATAAATAAAAAGCTGTTGGACGTTCTACCGAGTAGTTGGGATGTTAAAGTACAGTTTCTGAAAGAAAGTCAAGAATTAGCTACAATGAACTTGGATGAGCTAATTGGCGTTCTTCAAGCCCATGCGATGGAGTTGAAGAACAAGGAATGCAAATCGGGTGATTTTGTTCAAGACCCGACATTATATGGAGGAAAAGTCAACACTGGAAAGACTTATGGTGGAATGGCTTTCGTTTCTTCTACAAGTTCTCCACTTCAACCTTCATTGCAATCTACCGGTGTTCATCATCCGGTGTATGCTTCTGGACCCTCACAAGGGTCACCACAGCAAGTTCCAGTTCCCCTGCTATTCAAGAACAGGCTGCTATCTATACATCCTTTCTCAGCTCCTACAAGGATTTGGTTTCACAACCGAATTCTACTTTAGAACTTGCAAAAGAAGATTATGCTCAACTAGATGATGATGATCTTGAGCAAATGGACTTAAACTGGAATATTGCCATGATATCAAGGAGAGTTCAGAAATTCTTGCAATGGACTGGTCGCAAGAGTTTGGGAGGAGATTGCAAAACCAGTTTTGGTTTTGATAAGAGCAAGGTTCGCTGTTATAACTGTCAGAATCTGGGACATTTTGCGAGAGAGTGTGAAAAACCTAAAGTTCCTCCATCGGGTTTCACGAAGCCTGATGCTCCCAGAACTCCAGAGAAAGATGAAGTGAAGCAAGCGACAGCTGATACACTAGTTGTTTTTGAGCCTACCAACAGCGACTGGAGCATGTATGCTGATAAGTATCAACAGTGTCTCATGGCTCACATTTCTAATAAGGTACGCATTGAACCAGAAGAACCTTTGAACTGTATTTCGTGCATTAAGTTAACTGAATCTTTGAAGTGCTTTCAAGAAGATAACGTAGACTTAAGAAAAAAGGTTGAAAAACTTAGTGAGTCAAATAAGTACCTAAAGGCCAATGAACAGTTGTATGATAAGAAAATTGAGGCTTATCAACAGGACACTCTTAGGTATAAATCTAAGGTTTTTAGTCAACAGGATGCTATTAATAGCTATCTTGCTGAAATAGAACTTTTAAGAAAGGAACTATCTGATCTGAAAGTTGAATATGAAAAATATAAAAGTAAGATTCTAGGTTCCTCTTCTTCTACGGTTGCCTTCAACGAAATCCTTAACAAGCAAAGGACAGATAATAAAACTAAGACAGTACTAGGTTATACTGTAGTCCCGCCTCCCACTGAATACTGTCCTATGCCAGTTAAGGAAGGCACCGAAGAGATTCCAGTTGACTATGCACTGTTATATGGGGTCAAGTCTAAGGTCAATAATCAAAACAAACAGGCAAAGGAGAAACCCAAACGGTCAGAGTATCCTTCGCCTCGGTTTGTTAAGTCTGAATGTGAATCTCCAGTTAGTGTGGAGGAGATTGTTGAGATTGAGGATAATACTGATCAGGAGTATCCTGAATTTAAAAAGAAGGTTGAAGTAAAATCTAAAAAAGCGGTTTTAAAGGTTGAACCTACAATTAAGGTTCAACCTAAAAAGGAAAAGGATAAGGTTTTAAATACAAAATCTCAAACTTTACAGTCACCTGTAAAGATTTTGCAACATAAAGCTACACGTGCAAACAATTTTTGTGATAAACCTTCCACTTCAACCTCTCAACCAAAACAAGCATCTTCTAAGACGTAACGAAATGTTCATGTTCTAGAAATGCTTCTCCTACTCCTGTGGTAAGTCCTCGGCCTCAACCTTTTGTTGAGACTCGATCATGCTTTTATTGAAAAAGACAAGGACATTTAATTCGTGAATGTCCCAAACTGTCTCATCAGCACTATGGGAGAGAAATGCCTAGGACATCAGTTTACAGAAATTCATTTTCAAAATCTCCACCTAGGCGTTACTCAACCTCTCCCAAGCCTGCTGAAAGGCCGAGTAATGATGGGCAAAAACATTTGCCAAAACAAAAGCCCGACATTACTCCCAAACCAATTTCCGAACAACCTAAAGTTTGGAAACGAAAGGAGTCTGTTAGTGACTCTTCTGTCATCAACAATAACACATTAGATGAAAATTCTAATTTGTTAAAAAATAAAGTTCTGTCCGATGTGATTATTGTTGATGACCTTGGTAGACCTAAGTCTGTAAAGGTTTGGGTCACCGTTTCTCACTAATCACCTTACCTTATGTGTTGCAGCAGTCAGAACGCGTTAAAGATAGTGAATGGTTTATGGATAGTGGTTGTTCGCGACACATGACTGGCGATGTGTCTCTTTTGATGGATGTTAAACCACATGCTGGAGGACATGTTGCTTTTGCTGGAGATACAGGGGGATATATTACTGGAAAGGGAACGCTAACTAACGGGAAAGTTAGCATCGAGAATATGAACTATGTGGCTCAACTTACTCACAACTTGCTGAGCATTTCACAAGTTTGTGATAAGGACTTTACCGCTGCTTTTACAAAAACGGAATATGTGATACTGAAGCCTGGTTTCGTTATCCCTGAAGAATGGGTGCTTATGAGGGCGCCACGGAGAAATGACACCTATGTAATGAATATGCGAACTGTGGAGACTACAGATGAATACACATGTCTCCTGTCAAAGGCTTCAGAAAAGGAATCACTACTGTGGCATAGACGAATGGGACACATCCATTTTCGCAAAATGAATTTTCTAATAAACAATGATTTGGTAAATGGAGTTCCAAAACAGTCATTCGCCCTAAAAGATGACTGCATCGCATGCCATAAAGGGAAACTCCACAAGAAGTCCCATAAGTTGAAGATAGTGAATTCCATTGTTGCACCATTAGAGCTCTTACATATGGATTTGTTTGCTCCTATTTCAACTAAGAGCATAGGTGGTAGATCTTACTGCTTAGTAGTCACCGATGACTACTCGAGATTTTCATGGGTATACTTTCTAGGTGCGAAGAGTGAAACACCAGATATTTTGGTGTATCTGTTGGATAAGTTGGCAAATCTGTGCAACTTAAAGGTGAAGAGACTGAGAAGTGACAATGGAACTGAATTCAAGAACTCAACTCTTGAGTTATACTGTACCTCGAAAGGTATTGATCATCAGTTCAGTGCCCCAAGAACTCCTCAACAGAATGGAGTTGCAGAGCGTAAGAATAGGACTATTATCGAGACAGCTCGGACTATGCTGGCCGATTCTAAGCTTCCTATTATATTTTGGGCAGAAGTAGTCAGTACTGCTTGTTACGTTCTGAAACGCGTGCTCACGGTTAAGAAAAAGAACAAGACCTGTTATGAGCTTTTCAATAACCGTAAGCCAACTTTGCAGTTTCTAGAGCCATTTGGGTGTCCGTGTTTGATTATGATCTCAAAAGAAAAGGTCTCGAAGTTTTGAGCTAAAGCTGTTGAAGGAATTTTCCTTGGCTATTCAGTCAATTCTCCGAACAAAAGAGTCTACATTAAATCAACACACTAGGTGGAAGAGCATTTTGAGGTAAAATACCTGCGTTACACGGATCCTCCTCAATGAACGGGTCCGGAATGGTTATTCAACTATAAGGATGTGTTTAATTCGTTTGGCATACCCGAAGAAGATGATGAAGAGGAGGAGTTAGTTACCTTACTTCATGGCATCAGTCTGTGTCAAGACACATCTACCTCAAAACCTACATCCACGCCTACTCCAACACCCACACCACTACCTACTACATCCACACCATCTCCTACTATCCCACCTTCGGATGTTCCTTCGACTTCTGGAACGACTAATGCAACAGAACATCCAGATGATCCCAACATGCCACCTTTAGAGGAAGACGAGGAAGAAAAAGAATTGGTTCATTCTCACCTCTTCTTTAATGAAGATGATACGGAACTTCAACCACCAGTGCAATCCGAAAGTTCTACTGCTCCTGCGACTAACACTGTTCCTGTTACTGAAGGGGATATGAATAATTTGGAGTTAGTACTTGCACCGGAGTTAATCCCAGTCAAACGTGTACACAGGGATCACCCCATCGATAATATTATCGGTGATCCTAATGCTGCTGTTCAAACATGTCACCAAGTGCAGCAAAATCCAAATCAAGAAATGTTAAACTTGGTTGCTCGGATAAATTCTTGTCATTTATCCCAAATTGAACCTAAGAAAGTTGATGAGGCGTTAAAAGATCCATCCTGGGTCGAGGCTATGCAAGAAGAGTTGCAGCAGTTCAACAAGCTGCACGTATGGGATATAGTTCCGTTACCCAAAGGTGCTCATTTAACCGGCACTCGATGGGTATTTCGAAATAAGATGGATGATCGGGGTATGGTGATTCGGAATAAAGCTCGATTGGTTGTTCAAGGTTTTAGTCAGATCGAGGGCTTGGATTATGATGAAGTCTTTGCTCCTGTGGCAAGACTTGAGTCTATTCGGATCTTTCTTGCGTTCGCTTCTTTCAAAGAGTTTCGTGTGAACCAACTCGATGTTAAAAGCGCCTTTTTATATGGACAAGTGGATACGGATGTGTATGTGAAACAGCCTCCAGGTTTTGAAGACCCTGAGCATCCAGAGTACGTCTGCAAGTTAAACAAGGCGTTATATGGTCTTCATCAAGCTCCGCAGCTTTAGTATGAGAGGCTCACTACACATTTAATCAAGCATGGTTTTGTTCGTGGGAATATCGATAGCACTCTGTTCATCCGTAAAGAACGGACTGGCGATCGAGAGGATATGTTACTTGTGCAGGTGTATGTGGACGATATCATATTTGGCTCTACAAATGAAGCGATGTGTAAGCATTTTGAGGAGATTATGAAATCTGAGTTTGAGATGAGTGCGATGGGGGAGCTCAAATTCTTTTTAGGTGTACAAGTTGAGCAGTCTCCAAAAGGCATTTATATTCATCATTCAAAGTATGTCAAAGACATGTTGACTCGATATGACCTGCTCAATTGTAAAACCTATGGGACTCCTATCGAACTTAATCACAATCTTAGACTTGCTGACGATGAGGAAGATTGCAAAGAAAAGGACTATCGATCAATGATAGGTTCTTTGATGTATTTGACCGCTTCTCGACCGGATATTTTATTTGCGGTATCCGTCTGCTCACGCTTTCAAGCCAAACCCAAGGTGTCTCACATGAAGGCGGTAAAGCGAATCTTTGGTTATCTCAAATATAGACCCAATCTTGGTCTATGGTATTCAAACGAGAAATCATTCGCTCTTTCTGCCTATTCGGATTCGGATCATGGTGGCTGCAACATAGACAAGAAATCTACCACTGGTGGATGCCAATTCCTAGGATCTCGATTGGTCTCATGGCAATGCAAGAAACAGACTACAGTTTCTCTTTCAACGGCAGAAGCTGAGTATGTTGCTGCTGTGAGTTGCTGCTCTCAGGTTCTATGGATTCAGCATCAACTACGTGATTACCGGTTACTTCTTTCTATGACTCCTATTCACATAGATAATACTGCTGCTATTTCTATCACACGCAATCCCGTACAGCACTCTAAGACCAAACACATTGAACTTCGGTTCCACTTTATACGGGATTGCTATGAAAAACACCTAATAGACCTTGTCCACATAGACACCCTAAAGCAGAACGCCGACCTTTTCACAAAAGCTTTTTTGCGTACTCGATTTGATGAACTAATCAACATGATTGGTTTAAGATTCTTTATCGCTAAAAAGTAATTTGTAACTTGGAACGTAATTTATTTCTTTTTATGTGTGTTAAAAAAAAAAACGCATCAGCCACTCTTTATACTTTTTAGTATTAAAGAAATGCACCGTTGCTACATTTTAAAATAGACGTTGAAGTTGTGTCTGTAAACATCTTGGGATATGATAGTACATCGGGTGACATGCATAAAATGGAATTTTAAGGTTTATCTTGGATGTGTCAGTACATTTATCTGACGTGTTGAAAACAGTTTTTATAAACATTGTCTTCATCATACGATATATTGGTAGGCATGTTATGCAAAACTCTTTGAGATCTCTTAAGAAGCCTAATACTTACTTGTCTATTTCAAGTGGTATAACATCATTATATGTATGACACAAGTCTTAATTTCTTACTTATGCTAGACATGTTTTTCGTGAAAGGAGTTTATTTGATCTCATTTGGGGGTATATATTGACAGTTTCCTCTGTTATACGTAAGTATAGACCTGGTTTCTGTTAATATATACTTAAAAGTTAAGCAAACACAAGTCAAAGTACTTACAAAGTCTTTAAAATTAAGATACCTTATAAGGTCGCCAAAATGGTTTGACCAAGTCTGGTTTTGCTTAAACCTGAATCAAGCTATGTCGCTCTGTTGTACGTAAGTACAGACCTGTCACCACTGACTTGATTCTTAAATTTGATTTTCTTATATTCTCTCTGTCAATGGAAATATGGTCTATGTTCTAAGTTAAGATGTATATCTATGGTGGGGACCACAACGAAGTGTACATACCAATAATAATAAAATTACCTCCTAGATGTGAGTGTAACATGTTTAAGTGGACAAATATACTAATAATCGTTTTGAAATAATTTTTATCAAAAGTGTTTTTAACTTGTCAAGTAAATTTAAAGTGGAAAAATATACTGATGATCGAAATAACACTTACTGTTCCTAATAAATGCATGCTACTCCGATATGATCCTTAAACAGATTATATCAACTCCGTCACCAAGAAGAATGTGTTAATTTTCTATTTGTAAATTTGCTTTCTTTTATGTGTTCTTGTATTTTCTATAAGTTAGTTTACTTTTAGATTTTATCCAAGTTACAGTTACCTTTTCAAATTTGAGTACCGAAATCACAACGCAAAAAAAAATCGATAAAATCGCAAACTTTTCACTAAAAGTGACCTGTTGCGTCACTTTCGTAAGTGACGCTACCAGTGACGCATACGATAATGCGTCACTTACACTAGTGACGCTGTAAGTGTCGGGGTAAGCTACGCTATAAGTGCCGGGTTGAGTGACGCATACTAGGGTTTTTGTATAAATACCCTTTCCAACGACACTCAACCTCACCACTTTTCAAAATCACATAGCGTCACTTTCTCTGACATTATTGCAGCTCAGGCTTCCCAGATAAAGGATTTGGAGCTCAAAGCTGCTGAGGTTGACAATCTCCAGCTTCAGGTTACGAATCTGTCATCTAGGGTTTTAGAGTTGGAGTCTGTCATAATTGTTTCGGGGGAGGATATTCCCAGGGAGTTAGAAACAAATGTAACTACTCCCCCAGAACCAGAAAATGTACAATCTTCATATATTAATGAAAATATTGCTTTAGATTACTTCGTTGATGTTCCGGGACAACCGACTCCGATTGCAGCTGATTATTCAAATGTCAATCTGACATATCTGCAGAGTTTGGTTAATCAATTTGATGAAGTTGATAGATCTTTTGATCCCGATGATATAGAAATGGATGCAGAGGTTCTAGGGTCGGATGAGGAATATATGGATAATCCAAATCAAGAACCGGTGCCTGAACGTGAACCGGAGCCAGTGTTACAACAACCTGCTCAACCATATAACTTTGATGCTCCGGTTATTGAAACAGATTCTTCTGAGGATGAGGCAGAACCTGCAATGGAACAACATACTGATGAATCAGTTCCTGTGTCTACATCTTCAGGAACTTCAAAACCGCAAGTGGTATACAAATCAATTACACCTGAGTTGAAGACTTGTAAAACTTATCTTGTTAAAGGTGAATTGACTGGTTTGATCAGAAGCTGGAAATTTGATGTTGATAACTTTCTTATTTTGATCAAGAGAAGTGATGGCGTGCAATACTTCAAGCCTAGATTCAATCATATCAGCACATTGCCAAAGGTCGAACTGAATCGTCTTGCTCAGTTAAATATTGTCAATCACTCTGAAGATACTCGAGGAGTTCGCTTTCAGAGAATTTTGAGAAAAGAAATCTACAACAAGAAATATATGTGGATTAGACCAGAGCTGGGAGTTCGGTATTCATACAAGAAGAAGATTGATTTGAGAACTCAACAACCGGTTGTGAAATATCATTATCCACCAGCTGCTAGTCTCAAGACTATTCCCCTACAAGAGTTACCACTGGATTTCTTACGAGATTTAAAGTATTGGTGGTTTGACTCTGTCACTCAAGAAGCTGTAATTGAATATTCTACAAAGACTAATGTGGTACAAACACAGGATATATTGGAAGAATGGCCAGTTAAGGAGTTTGTGGGAAAATCTGTTCGAGTTTTTTATCCGATCAGCCTAATAAATTTGACAAAGAAAGATTTGAAAGCTCTCTACAAGAATAAACTTCAGTACAATCAAGTTGATTTAGAGGAAGCTTCAAAGTTTACAAGGGTGGTCGAGATTTGTTTGAAAGTGGGAATACATGCTGGAGGAACTTTCCCAGAAGGTTGGTGCTGAGTGAAGTTTTGAAGTTTAAAGTTTTTGAAGACCAAGCTGAAGACACGGGGGAGTTTGTTGATGCATATTAGTTTATCTGTCAGTTGGTCTATTGAGTTGTAAAAGTGTCGTTAGTTGTTTAATAGAAATATAGATTTTGTATTATGCGACACTTAAGTTTTAGTTTTGGCGACACTTGCCTAAGTGACGCATAGCGACACTTAGGTAAGTGACGCACGAAGGCAGCTACATGCGACACTTCCACAAGTGACGCATGTCTGCCAGAATGTTAGTATAAATACAAACCTACGGGTTTTCGGCTAGGGTTGATGAAACCCTAGCACCATTTGTCGACTAAACTCACTTGTAATCAGTTCTATTACGTTATTCAAGCTAATAAACTCGTTTACTTTGTTTAATTCAATCGTTTGGGTTTGCGTTTATTAGTGATTTGTGTAATTGATTGTTTCCGCCTTTCAATTGTTGTTGATCATCACTTAGGTCCAACGATTAGGGCACTCACACTACTATCCTGGGGTAATCCTACTCCATCTGTGTACCTTAGATACAAAGCTAAAAAGTGTCAACCAAAAGGTTGGTAAATCTTACAGGTTTAGTAGTAAAGTAATAGTTATGAACCACAAGTATGTACCGGTGTCACTATCAAGCAAAGTAAGTAAATCAATAAGTCAACACAGTTGCCATGAGCTCATAAGTTGAAGCTTAACAGTGTGTAAGTATGAATCAATTGAGAATCATATAAAGTACCCCCATGAGTGCTATCCCGACACTCATATGTAACAAATACTAAGATGTCTGTTTCTACGGTGAAATCCATGGTAGCGCTACTACCCCAGGCAGGGATTGTCAGTCCCAAATAGATCCATTTACTAGTAATCGCGCTTAAGTCCATAACTAACAACTTACGATAGGAGGCTTTTAGTGGATAAAAGTAACTCATGAAACGTGTGTACAAAGTAGTGTAATCAGTTCTGTACATTGTGTCCATATGTAAAATAGTTGCTAAGCTATCTCACCCCAAAGTAGAAAAACAGTAAAAGTGGGGTTGTAAGACTCACCTGAGTCTAGCAAGTATGATGTGAAATAAACCAAGTAAAGCAAATGTAAGTCCGTATATCGGTTCTCAGAACCCTGCAACCTTCTGGCATCCGAAACGCACAAGGTTGTAAGTAAATAAATAAATAAGTTGGTGTCTTGAAATATCACCCATGCTAGTTGTCTACTCAACTAGGAAATGTTCAAGTGTTTGTTTAGCATTTCATTTGTAGTTTAAAAACAAGTATGGCCAGTTGGTGACAGTTTGTAATAATAATCCAAAAGTGTTATTATTATATGTATCGTTGTATCAGGTTTCATTATTTGTAAGTGTTCGACACTTAGTGTGAAAAGTATTTACATGTTCCTGGATGACGGGGGTCCGGGGGCAGCGCCCCTGGTAGCGGGGTCCAAGGGGCTGCAGCCATTGGCGGGGTCCAAGGGGCAGAGCCCCTGGCTGGGGTCGAGCTGGAATTTAAAATCACACCTGGAATTTAAAATTGGGAAAATTGACCTAGTCTGGCTCCGGGCTGAAAAGGTGTTGCGAACCGAGTTCGCGGTGCGAGCTGAGTTTGGACTCGCAAAGCAGGGTAGGCTACGAACCAAGTTCGGTTCGCGCAAAAACTTTACTCGCAGGTCAGTTTGCAGGTCGACTAGCAAGTTAGTTCGCAGGTCGACTCGTAAGTCAGTTCGCAAGTCAGTTTGCAGGTCGACTCGCAAGTTGTATATATTCAATAATATATATATCGGTACATTAATTGAACCAAAATACATTCGATTTGAAACTTGTACGATTTAATCAAATCGCATAATTGTATATATTCAATAATATATATATCGGTACATTAATTAGCCTAACACAGAACTAATTACATGTATTAATAATTGATTAGGCACCAATTACTAGTCCTAATTAGACGGGTGTCACAGTTCTGGATATGAATAAATAGCGCCGCAATCACTATACATCGCGTCGCTATGGTGGTGTAAATCGCGCCGCAATGGGTAAAGATAGAGCCGTGATCATAGAAGTGAGATAGAGCCGCGACTATTGAAGATAGAGCCGCGATTTAAAGTCCCTCATGTCTCGATCCTTATGGTCGCATCGCGATCTCATGTCGGCCAGAATAGGGTATAAATTTGACTTTTCATCCATTGTTTAACCAGAATCGGGGAGCAGCCGAAGTCAGAAGCTAGAGGATGATTTTTAGGGATACCTAGAGTCCGAATCGCCCGTTTTCAACTGTGTGAAGCTGTAAGATTAATTCCATACGTCATTAGCATTGGTTTGTTCGTTATTTACTCGATTATGAACATAATTATGTCTTTGATTTATGGTTTTGCTGAACCCATGATTATGGGCTAAGTTCCTTAATGTTTGTTTAGACTTAATTACTCTAGTTATTATATATTAATTCATGATTGGGATTATATGCTTTGATTTCACGGTAGTCATCGAACGATTGATATTTTTGGTTATTTAATTCATTCAATTAGTAAACTTGATTGATTGTAATTAGTGATAACTTTTACATGTTCTTGTTTGCTCTTGTCAATTAATTTATTGATTGCGGATTTTGATTAGACCAAATTAAAGGGATTGAATTGAATTAACTAATAATTAACATTAGTGGATCATGTTTAGAGACATCTTGCATGATTGATGATTTTTATGAAAATAAGGTCACAGATTAACTTGTGACTTCATTGATTGCACAATTTATAATTAGGAGGTTTTAAACTTCAAGGACACTTGGGTTGTATAATCTTTATTAAGTGACTTTGACGTGACAACTAATAAGTCCAAATTGTGTCTTCTAGGTTGATTAATCCTGATCGAGTGCTTAATCTATATATCCAACAATTAGAGGTTAAACGGTCTAAGCAAACATATTTAATCCATCTGATATTAATCTATCTTTTATTTGCTTTCGTTTATTTACTTGTTTAAATGCACTCTTTGACTGTCTGTCGTTAAAAGACACAAAACTCCCAATCTTTACTTGTTTTGTTAGTTTAATTATTAGATAAATTAATTACTTAAAATACATATATTGTTCCCTGTGAAGATGATTTACTCGGATCTTACCATAGTTATACTATTGAGCGATTTATACACTTGCCTAGTTGTGTTTTAGTCTAGACCATTGGTATTTCCTATTTTATATTTATAACCTGATTTTAGCACATCAATTTTTTGGCGCCGCTACCGGGGAACAGTTACATTATTTTAAGTTTTTAATTTTATTCTAGTAATTTAGTTGTTTTTCTTATTTTTATTTTTATTGTTATTTTATTGTTTTGTTTTATGGTGTCGGTGCTTTTAACTTGTTTGTTGGTTTCGTTTAGACAGGTTACAGGTAGTGTATGACCCGTTCTTCTATATCACCACTTCTTCAACCGTTTTTCGAACCGGAAAAAGAATTCAGGAGATTAGCTCGGCTCAACATCACACCTACTAATTTTTAGTTAGATCTAAACACCGAATGGGAAGAAACACCAAAATCTGAAATGGCTGACCCAGAAACTCAGACCATGGAAACCCGGATAAAGGCCACTCGGGATGGTCAGGGTTCAGCTATGAATCAACCCGCAATTACGGATGACATTGAGATCAAGGGGCAATTTCTGCATATGATCAATAACCAATGCCAGTTTAGTGGTACTGAAAAAGAAGACCAAAATGAACATATGAGAAATTTTTTGGGACTTTGCACTCTGTTCAATTTGCGAGCTGTTGAGAATGAGGTGATTTACCTCAGAGTTTTTCCTTGGGCTCTCACAGGAGAGGCTAAAGACTGGCTGGATGCTTTGCCAGAAGGAGAGATCACAACTTGGGAAGGTATGGTTGACAGATTTCTTCAGAGATTTTTCCCTGCTTCAAAAGCAGCGGAGCTACAGGGAGATATTTCCCAATTCGAACAGAAACTTTTAGAAACCCTGTATGAAGCATGGCATAGAGGTAGACCGAGCCAAATTGGATGTTATTTCCAATCTTCCACCTCCCACCAATATCAAAGGAGTTAGGAGTTTTCTAGGCCATGCTAGTTTCTACCGGCGGTTCATTAAAGACTTCTCAAAAGTTGCCACGCCTATGAATAAACTCCTTGAGAAGGATGCACCATTTGTTTTCACTAACGAGTGTCTAAAGGCATTCAATCTCCTTAAAGAGAAATTGACCAACGCACCCATCATGGTAGCTCCCAATTGGACTCTTCCTTTTGAACTCATGTGTGACGCGAGTGACTTTGCCATAGGAGCCGTTTTGGGGTAACGAATCGACAAATGATTTCATCCCATTTACTATGCTAGTAAGACTTTATGACCACTGAAAAAGAACTCCTAGCTATTGTCTTTTCCTTTGATAAGTTTCGTTCATATCTTCTACTAGCCAAAACGGTTGTCTATATTGATCATTCTGCCCTTCGGTACTTGTTCTCTAAACAAGATGCCAAACCCCGTTTGATTCGTTGGATCTTGCTCTTGCAAGAGTTTGATATTGAGATCTGGGATAAAAAAGGGGCAGAAAATCTCTCCGCCGATCATCTCTCTCGACTTGAGAATCCGGAGTTGGAGGTTCTCAATGAATCTACTATTGATGATGACTTTCCTGATGAGTCTCTCATGAAAGTCGAGACCGATGAGATTCCTTGGTTTGCGGACATCGCGAACTATTTAGCTGGTGATGTTCTCCAAACGGGTATGTCACATCAACAAAAGAAGAAATTCATTAGTGATATCAAGTACTATTTTTGGGAAGCCCCACATCTCTTTAGAAGTTGTCCGGATAGTGTGATTCGTAGATGTGTGTTTGGAAATGAAGCTAGGAAGATTTTGCTTCATTGTCATTTAGGTCCCACCGGAGGTCATTACGGACCACAACTCACGGGCCGAAAGGTTTATGAGACGGGTTTCTATTGGCCTTCCATTTTCAAAGATGCCTTGAACCTAGTTAAATCTTGTGACGCGTGTCAGAGGGCCAGAAAAATTTCATCACGTGATGAAATGCCCCAAAATGTCATCCAAGTTTGTGAGGTCTTCGATATATGGGGGATAGATTTCATGGGTCCGTTTCCTAATTCTCATAAGAACCTCTATATACTCGCTGCGGTCGATTATGTCTCTAAATGGGCGGAAGCGCAAGCTCTCCCTACAAACGATGCACGAGTAGTCTTAACTTCTTGAAACGTCTTTTTGCCCATTTTGGTACTCCAAAAGCCCTCATAAGCGATAGGGGTACCCACTTTTGTAACGCTCAACTTGAAAAGGCATTGAAACGATATGGGGTAACTCATAGAATTTCTACACCTTACCACCCCCAAACAAGTGGCCAAGTTGAGAATACAAACCGTGGTTTAGAAAGAATCTTAGAAAAAACCGTAGGCTCAAATCCAAAGGAGTGGTCCACTAAACTCGATGATGCTCTTTGGGCCTTCCGAACGGCCTATAAGACACCTTTGGGGACTACACCTTTCCGACTTGTTTATGGGAAAGCATGTCATCTCCCGGTGGAGATTGAGCACAAAGCCTATTGGGCTCTTAAGACATGTAATCTTGATATCAAAGAAGCGGCTCGCCTTAGATTGACTAATTAATAAATAAGCTTTGTAAATTTTATATTATTTGTTTTTCTTTTGTTTGCTTTTGTTTAATTTTGTTTTAAAAAAAATATATAAATAAGAAAAAAAATAATAATAAAAAAAATAATAATAAAAAAATAATAATAAAAATGTATACTAATTAATTATTTCCATTTCGGGTCAAACCCTCTGGTCAACATGGTCAAAAATTCAGGTCAAAGGTTTAAATCGCGCCGCTATTGTATTGCATTGCGCCGCGATTTATGTTTAATTGCGCCGCGATCTTTTAGGTTGCGCCGCGACCTGGTTCTGCACAGGTTATAAACGGGCAACACCCTTTTCCTCTCATTTAACCCCCTTCCTTCTCAAATTTCTCTCAAAAACAACGAAACCCTAACCCCACTATTTCAATTTTCTGAATCCAATGTCTCGAAGGGTATGATTTCTTGTTCTTATTCTTCTTTTTAATTGTGTTCATGATTCTTGCTTGCAATTAACATGCTTGATCCGAATTTTTGGGTTTCAAAACCCTATGTTCGGATTTCGTGGATTGTGTGAGTTTTGATGCTTTAAAAATTGTACTTTGCTTACATTGTATGAATAGAACATCATGTTACTCTTAATTTGTTATTTATGTGAGCAATTTGAGCATTGGTTAAATTAGGGTTCATATGCAACTTGTGGTTTTTTGGGTTTTTCATGCTTAATGCTTGAAATTAGTTGAGTTGATTTGCTGTGATTACTAATATGATCGATATGAATTGATTTTTGTGCGGAAATTATGTGGGTTGTTTTTAGTTAGATGTTGCTAGTATATCAAGTTAGCAAATTTTGTGTATTTGAATGCCATAAACGCGCTGTAATGATCATGTCGCTGCTGAATATATACTGATTATATGTGCAAAATTACTTTGGTATCACTCTTCCAAAGTTGCTTGTTGATTAAAGTCGGTTGTTTTGCGTTAAAGGTAACATGGCCATGGTGATTTTAGTTGATAAAGTATTGTGGTATCCGTGTGATTACTATGCATTCTGTGATCGTTATATTCCATATGTGCACTTCCTTGAATAAGTTAGTTTGGGATAATTGTTATGCATGAATATTAATATTTGTAAAGTGTCCTATTTTGTGAAGTGTTTTTGGCTGCGGTGTATTTGTATGATATAAATGTTTGTGGCTAACATTATTTGTTTTGTTTTGTTGCCATCACTTTTATGTCTTATTTTTCAGTCACGTAGAGGATCGTCTAGTCGGGGATAGGCGCGTGATGAGAATGCTAATATTGATTATCAAATGGCCCCAGCTGATGTCGCACCCCCAAATTCGGGTTGCGAGAGCGAATCGGGTCGGGGCGCGACTAATCAATCATCACCGCTCAAAGATATAATGAACGACTCTATATGCGTAGTTTTACAATTTGTATTAATAAAATCAAAGTTTACATCAAAATATAGTTTACATTAGCTCAGTTCCTGGATTGGGAGATTTACATACATAATTAATCTATACAAAATATAATAATGCAGCTAAATCTCCGAATGTTTTGCATGATAACTCGAGCTAATGATATCCTGAATGGCAGTCCAACCTACTGCTGCTGAGTACCTGTGATACATGCTAAAATGGGTCATCGAAATGCTGGTGAGCTCACAGGTTTGTATGTCAACACATATATCATATGAACCGCAAGATTTAATTGAATTTAAAATGAAATTAAGCAAAATAAAAGTTTTACAGCCATGAGCACATAGTCTGAGCTTAACTCGAGGTTTCAGGTTCACATTTAAGGTATCCTAATCGAGGTGCCTCCCACGAGTGCCTAATCTACACTCGTCTGAACAAATATTAGTACATCCGTTTACCCAGTTAGTGCATGCTAACCCGGATGAGGAGGGTCAATCCTATATGGTACCATATACTAATATTCACGATATAACGTATTACCAAACTATGCTGAGGAGGGCTTTAAGAGATTAGTGAGATAACTCATGTAGTAGTTATTTGTTTTCGTACTTACGTTCATATAGTTAAAATAAAACGAGCAATGATATCACACCCCTGAGTAAAACATTAAATAGGGGCTATGAGACTCACCTGAGTCTGGAGAGTTTAACTAATTAAAATTGAGTTGATTAGCTGAGAATGAATGTCCGAAGACTGGTAACCTGAGGGTTTCCACGACACGCGATGGTTATAAATGTCAGAAGGTATCTGTAAAGACTACCTTTGTAGTTGTTCTTTCAACTAGAATGTACAAATTACTACGATTTGGTTATGTTTTGAAAACGTGTACGGCCCGTTAGTGATTGTTTGTAATAATAATCTCAACTATTATTATTATGATTTTGAAGTATTATACTTAAAAGTATTTATAAACTTTAGGTGACGGGGGTCCGGGGGCAGCCCCCTGGTTAGCGGGGTCCCAGGGGTGGCAACCCCTGGCGGGGTCCAAGGGACTGGCCCCTAGTTAGGGTCGAGATGCCAAGTCAACTCGAAAATTTTTTATTTCTACTAAATTGCTTTGGTGAAAAACGCATCTGGACTTGAATTTGGGTGAAATCAAGTGATAAAATTTTAGGTCTCGACACTTAGTAAAATTTGTGTTTTTTTGGTTCTGTTTCATGCGACATAGTGTGCGACATACGGCTTTGTGTCGCTAAGTGCGACATAGTCTGTTGTGTCGCAGATCATGTCTGCAACATAAGGGCTTGTGTCGCTAAGTACGACATCCGCAATTTAATGCGACATAAGGCGTTGTGTCGCTATATACGACGGAAATAAGTTTGCGACATAACCATTTGTGTCGCTATATGCGACATCCGTGATTTTTGCGACATAGTGTCTTATGTCACTATATGCGACATAAGGCCTGATTTAGCGACATAAAAGCTTATGTCGCAGGTGGCCTGGAGCCTCTGCGACAAAACGCGCTGTTGGCCGGAAAATGAGCCGAAAATGTGTTATCCAACCTCCGTTTGACTTGAAACTTTTACCCAACCCATATTTGGACATTTTAAGCTTAAATAACCCATAAACAAGTGAAATCGGACTGTCTCGGGTTTTGTCGGAAAATTACAAACTTAACGCCGGAAGAAACTGAAAAGGTAAAAACGTAGATCGTGACTCCGTGAATCTTTTCTTCCAAACGAGCGTGATGATTTAACGTGGTTTTGATGGTTATTTTGGTGGTGGAAGTAGTGATGGTGTGGTGGTGGAGATGAGAGGAAAAGAGAAGTAGTGAGAGAAAGAGATGGTGATAATGAGGAGTACGGAGGGGTTTTTCCCCCATTTTGGGCAGATTTTCGGTGGGGCCTACCGAAGTGTGGGTCTCCACTTTTACTCCCGTGCATTTTTGCTCCATGTGGTGTTCGTTTTCCCGGTTGTTTAAACATTTGAATAGATTTATTTACGTTTAATTACAAGTTTTAGAATACAAATATTAAGTCAATAATTTACTTGAAGTATTTTATCAAATACTTAATAATTGAGTTATAGAGTAAACTATAACTTTAACTTGTTTCGTTTTGTTTGCGCCCTTGATATTTTAACCGCGTGGACCTTGTTCGTATGATACAAAATTAAGTTTGAAATATTATTAAAATGATAATTGGATGTAATAACGTTATTAAGTAATGTTATATTATTTAATTAAATTGATCACCAACGTCCGTATTTACTTGAACCGAATTACATTCGATTTGAAACTTGTACGATTTAATCAAATCGCAAACTTGTATATATTCAACAATATATATATTGATACATTAATTAGCCTAACACATAACTAATTACATGTATTACACTTGATTAGGCACTAATCACTAGTCCTAATTTGGCGGGTGTCACATTTTCTCCCCCTTGTTAGGAGAATTTCGTCTCGAAATTTAACTTGAAGTCGTGTTTGAGGTAGCGTCAGTGAATAACTGAGGATACTTGAATCGCATCTGGTCCTCCCGTTCCCAGGTGAATTCCGGCCCACGCCGCGAATTCCACCTGACTTTGACAATGGGAATACGACTTTGTTTAAGTTGTTTGACCTCACGATCCATGATTTCTGCGGGTTCTTCAACAAAATGAAGCTTGTCGTCAACTCGAATTTCATCGAGTGGAATGATAAGTGTCTCATCTGACAGACATTTCTTCAAGTTAATAATGTGAAAAGTGGGATGTACACTGCTGAGCTCGGATGGCAGCTGCAATCGATATGCCACTGGACCAATCCTTTCGAGGATTTCGAATGGTCCAATGTACCTGAGATTTAACTTCCCGCGTTTTCTGAAACGAATGACACCTTTCCAAGTTGAAACTTTGAGTAGTACTCGATCCCCAACCTGGAACTAGAGTGGTTTGCGTCTCACGTCAGCATAACTTTTTTGACGATCACGCGCGGATTTGAGTTTGTTTTGAATCTTGAAGATTTTCTCGGTTGTTTCGTGGATGAGTTCAGGACTAGTGAGTTGACTGTCTGCCACTTCGGTCCAACAGATAGGTGATCGGCACTTACGACCGTACAGTGCCTCAAAAGGTGCAACCTTAATGCTGGTGTGATAGCTGTTGTTGTACGAAAACTCGCACATTGGTAGATGTTTTTCCCAGTTTACACCGAAGTCAACTACGCAGCCTCGTAGCATGTCTTCCGGTGTTTGAATTGTTCGTTCACTTTGGCCATCGGTTTGAGGATGGTATGCGGTACTCTTATCAAGACGGGTACCCAATGATTTTTGAAGTGATCGCCAAAAGTGAGATGTGAAACCACTATCCCTATCGGAGATAATCGAGATTGGAACACCGTGTCGAGAAACAACCTCTTTGATGTAGATTCGTGTGAGGCGTTCCATTTTGTCGGTTTCCTTGATTGCCAAGAAGTGAGCAGATTTCATGAGACGATCGACGATCACCCAAATGGTATCGCAACCGCTCGATGACTTTGGTAGTTTGGTTATGAAATCCATGGCGATTTGCTCCCATTTCCATTCAGGAATCCCGGGTTCTTGGAGTAAACCAGAAGGTTTTTGATATTCGGCCTTTGACTGTTGAGCTAGTAAGGCACCTGCTGACATATGTGGCCATTTCAGCTTTCATGTTCATCCACCAATAGAAATCATTGATGCCGTGATACATTTTGTCGGATCCCGGGTAGATAGAGTATTTAGACTTATGAGCTTCATCCATCACCAAGTCTCGCAAGTTCCCAAAACTAGGCAACCAGATTCGGTTAGAGAGGTATCTAACTCCGTTAGGTTTGATTTCAAATTGTTTATCTATGCCTCGCAACGCTTCATTTTTGATGTTATCGGGTTTCAGAGCTTCGAGTTGAGCAGTGAGAATCTGAATGTTTAGATCATTCTAAATGGTCATACTGAGGGCTCGGACTTGAAGTGGTTTCGTTCATTCTTTTTGACTGAGGGCATCGGCAACAACATTTGCCTTACGCGGATGGTATTTGGTCTCACAATCGTAGTCGGTGAGCAACTCGACCCATCGACGTTGCCTCATGTTGAGATCCTTTTGATCGAAGATGTGTTGGAGACTTTTGTGGTCGGTGAAGATTATGCTTCTAGTGCCGTAGAGGTAATTGTAAGTCCGTATGTATTAGGATCAATAACGAGGTTATCTTTAGGTATTAAGGTGCGGAATCCCTTAATACGATGTTTACGGATTGTAAACGGTTTGTTTCACAAGTATTAGTTAAATCAATAATCTAATATGTTTTGTATTGATTATAACTGATGTTAATCGATCAATACCTAACCCTTAGATTATGTTGAAAGCCCTAGAATGTTCATTTCGTTCGTAGTTTTCAATTGGCAAAAGTTAATTAGGTTTCAAACGTAATTTGTTAATAAACACGTCTCGGTTCGCAGCTTATGGGCTCTGCGATCCGACTCGGTTCGCAGCCCAACTTGGCCCAGCGAATCCACTGGACTCGCTTCGCAGAACTGCCCTGCGAACTCAACTCAGTTCGCATTGTAGGTTCTTGGTCAACCTTCGGTCAACATTTTTCAGTATTTAACATTTAACTCTAAAATGTTTACCAACCAATATATTCATTACAATTCAAAACCAATTTACAAACTTGATTACAATAATCTCTGGTACTATTACAAGCTAGATCTGTTGTCACAATAACATGTCCCAACTGACTCCCCCTTGACAATAGCTCTAGCATCTATGTCTTCAAAAATGTCTTTGATCTTTACTTGTAAATTTTACTTCCAGCATACATCTTCAGTTTAATGCAAGTTTTAACCATCAGCTGATAATCTCTTCCTAACTCTCCCCAACCTTCAATAGCAGTGATCATGTTCTTGTATAACATCAACAGATCATTCTTGGAAAGATTCACTAAGTGTCGATGATCATATATTCTCAAAAGTTCTTTTTCTCCATCTTCGACTTCATCATCAGCTTCAAAAACCACAGCTTCAAAAACCACAGCTTCAACAGTTCCAGCTTCTACATGCCATCTCTTCATATTTCCCAGAATATCCTGAGGCATAAGCTTTAACGGTATCTGATGTATGCACTTAACTGCTGGATAAATCTTTTTACGCAGTCATCTTCCCATTCTTTGACTTCTTTCATTAACTTGATAGTTTTTCCGACTCTTGGTTTAGTTCTTTCAAACTTCATTGACCAACCCTCAGTCTTGATTACCCTTTCGACATATCTACCATAAGGATCATTACTAGGGTTCTTCATTTCCATTCTAGCCAAGTCTCGCATTTCAAATCTCGGTAAAGAACTGAAAACTGCAAGCTTTCTTTCAAAGTATTGAACCCCGTCATATCTTTTAATTGCAAAAAGCTTTAAATTTGCGTCATAATACCAACCAATTATACCTTTCTTAGGTACTCTTTTTCCAGTAATATCTATTTCTGATATCGCAGTCTTCACCTTTTTCTTCTTCTCCAAAGACTTAAAGATCGGATTATCTTTCTGACAATCAGGAAGATCTTCTTCAAAGTCAGAATCAGTTGATACATTCAGATATTCATCTAAATCTATAACTCTTTCTCCTTCTTTATCCTGAATAGTCACATTTATCCTTGAAGGATTTATGATATGTTCATCTATATTAGCATCAAGATCAACACCTTCAACTAACCCAATATCGACAACAGAAGTCCAATCTTCAGGAGGTACAAACTCACCTTCCTCTATATCATAATCAACTTCCACTTCAACTTCATCGACAATCTCAATATCAGAATCACTTTCAACATTCTTTTCTGTAATCATTTTAAATAACACGAATTAGATAATATAATATAAATTCTTTCATTGATTTCCCTGAATCAATCTAAGAATTTCCTTTATTTATCTCAATCGTACATTTAATCATTAATCTTATATATATTTTTAATTTGTTATAAAAACATATCAAATTCAAATCTTATATTAATTAATCTTATATAATTTTCACTTGTTATTTATAAAATCACAATTCTAAATCTTATATCAACGTAACTTATATACTTACAAAACATTAATCTTTCAAAGATTATAAATAATATTACAATCAATCTAAGATTACAAAAGTATATCAGTTTCAAATACAAAATATAACTACTTCTCACCAGCTCCACTCCCACTAGCACCAGCACTAGCACCAATACCAGTAGACTCAGACTCCCCCTGAAGTGTAGCTTGCTCACTAGTCTTTGAAGGACCAGTCGGCTCACTATCTTTCGATACACTGGGATCATCATCTCTGCCATGTCTCCGTTTCAGCTTCAGCTCATCTTCTTTGCATGCTGCCTTATAAACCCTAATCTCCTCCTGAGCTGACTGTTCCTGATGTAAACTCAAAACAAGTTCTTCTAAGTTGTCAAGCTTCAGGCGTTGGGCAGCGCAGTCATCAAGCAGTGTGTTATGAATCTTCATCAATGTGCGATAAGACTCACTAACAGTGACCAACTGCTGTGCTAAAGAGAGATTCTCAGCTAACAACCGTGGAACTGATCCCGTCAATTTCTCTAACTCCTTTACCCTAGAATCTAAGGATGTAATCCTTTCAGTATCAGTCATAGGAGTCACTGGAATCGTCGATGGTCCAGGCGGTGTCACCGAAGCAAGAAAAGACTCACGAGTAAGTGGTGGAATAGCCTGAGATAAGGCAGTTGTGAGAAGACCAGCTGCAAAACGACTTGCTTTGGTCGTAGGAAACTGTGCAGAATGCACCAATTCCACAACCCCTTCTTTGATAATCTGATAAACCGATTCTTGTGTCGGTAACTCTGTCCTTAGCTCAGCCTATTAAGATAGATACAATTACATAAAGAAAAATAATTGTTACAGATAACTCTGTCTCAATTTCTTAAGTAATTATATAACACTTGTAGTACAAAACGTTTATCTCATACCTCAGTCGGTACAGATACAGGTTCAGAAACCACCGGTGTTATCAACTCCACCTGTGGTGTATCTTGAGAAACTGTTACAGAATTAACTGTCTCAGTTTAACTCCTGATAAACGACAAGTTAAAATTATGTAACTTTAAATTAAAGTTTTAAAATTTACCATCTCTAATGGTCAAAGTCCTCGAACGCTTACGGCGTTGAGAAATAAGGAGTGTATCCTCTTCCTCGGCACCTTCATCAATAATACTGAAGTCGGGATCAACTTCCTTAGCCTTCCTCTTCTCCTTCAGAGCTGGATCTGGAATCATCCTAGATCGATATCTAATATAACCAGCATCTGGAGGTGGAGAAGGAGTACTATCATCATCATCTGAAGTCGACTCACCATCACGGCCTCCAGATGGACCAACATCAGAATCCTAAATTTTAAACATATTAAACATATATGATTAGCTAGAAGCTCTATCATACCATTTTTATATAATTTTATGATTAATCTGATAAATACCTTAGAAGGTAAACCCTCAGATCCATCAATCTGTCCCTGCTCACCCTCAGGTCGAGTGACCTCTGGGTCTGCAATCTCAGTTCCCTGATCATAATGATATTTATATTTTATAATCAGAAACATTGTCTAATTAACTAAATATCTATAACATTTGCATTATATAATAATATTATAATAATAATGTAAAATCTAATTACCTATATTACTATATTATTATAAAATTACCTCAGGTGGTGCAATATACTGCTCAATAGCCTGTAAAACAGGATCAATAGCATCATCATGTTGTACTAGCACCTCCTGCACAACCTTTGCAGCAACCTCTGCATCAACCTGTTGTCCCGGATATTCTAAAACATCATCCAGAAGCTCTTGTGGATCTTCAGGAATAACCACATCAGCAACAGGTGCAGGTACCGCAGCAGCAGACTCAACATCTAACCACCCATCATTGGCTGGAGCCACATAGTTCTCATCCAAAAGATAACCAAATAAATCAACCGCTTCCGGCTTCACTACGTCTGGACGTCTAGAGGAGTTGAGAAAACAAGTGTCGTATGTACGCAAGTTGACTCGATCAACAAAGCGAACCGGAGCAACGGCTGGCATAGCAGGAATGCAGTGACGAACAATGAGCATACAAAATCGTGGATAGATCAAAAACTTCGATCTAACTGCTCCAGTAATCTGACCGATAAAAGAACTGAAGATATAAGACGAAAAACTGTATGGTTTGTTATAAACCAGTGACAGTAGCCCAGAAAATAACCGAGGGCTGAGCTCATCGTATCCTCCCTTCTTGTTACCGAAGATCATAACAATGATGTGGAATAAGAATCTCCACTGCCCTAAAATGAACGCCTCGATGAATTGACGTCCACGTCTGGGACCAGAATATCCCATTCTCCCCAAAGCTCCCTCGATAAAATCCATCGTGTAAGCAGATGGACCAGCTTCCTGCTCTACCATGCCTAATCTCAAAATGTGGCGTAGATCATCAGCAGAGAAGACAACGGGATGTTCATTAACCCGTGTTCGGACAACCGGAGGGTTAACTGCATCATCAAACTCAATATTGTCCCAGAACTGGGTCAATATATTCTGAGATATAGAAGGTGACTCGGCAATGGCATATCTAATCCTGGATTGTGCCAAAAACGTCAAGATCTCAGTAAATCGCTCAACACCGCGCTCACTGGTGTCGAGACTCACCAGGATGTTGTGACCGGGTGCAAAAGCTCTATCCGCCATATCTATTATTATAAATAACACAAATGGCAATTAGCATTAACTAACAAACAGTAGTTAATTTAAACTTTAACGTATTATGATCGTATGATCATCAAACATCTAAGTTTACTATTAACTAACGACGTAATCTACAAACCTTAATTGAACAATTAAACAAAGTTAAACTTTCAATTGTATTTGTTAAATTATAAAATGTTCATTAGTTATAAAAGAAAGTTTGAGTAAATATACCGCCGATTAATTATCGGGACACGCCGCTCGACTTCGCTATGAGTCGGAAGACTTTCGATATTAATTAACCCAAAAGTTCTAAGTGATTACATATATTTAAGTTATTAACGAAAGTTCATAAGTCTAATCATGTAATTAAAGGTTAACTTGTCAATTATTTGTAACCTCAAAGTTCTCAAATCGAAAACAAGTTTTAACATATATTATGTAAACTAAATATCGAATACATCAAACGATTAGTTTACAAATTTCATTTAAAAATTAAATTAATAAAAGTCACTTCGCTTCGCAGAAATCCTATGCGAAGTGAAGTTGAGTTCGCAATGGTCAATAAAAGTCAACCATGTCAACTCTCTTCGCCATCAGGAGCTGCGAAATGAAGTTCATTTCGCAGAGTAACCTGCGATCCAAGTCTCACTTCGCTTAATTGATCAGCGATCCGAACCCAAATATTGAGTTCGCTTCGCAAAAATGTTCTGCGATTTGAGTTGTGACTTCGCAGAAATAGTCTGCGATCCGAACTCAACTCGTGAGTTCGCTTCGCAGAATCAAGCTACGTTGCGAAGTCAAAGATTGGATTCGCTTCGCAGAATTTAATCTGCGATCCGAAATCAAGTGATTTACTTTGCTTCGCAGGAGCGGGTTGCGAAGTGACATCACATTTGAAGTTCACTTCGCAGGAGCGGGTTGCGAAGTGAGTATGAATCTCACCTCGCAGATGCAACTGTTGTGATTTTTCAAACTCAAACCCATGATCAAGTAAATTTAAAGCAAATAACTGATACACTCATGTTCGTAATACCTTGAATAACATATCTCAATAGTTTCATGTTTTATAATACATCAATTAACATGTAATTCATGTAAAACTAAACCGAAACCTATGAAATCCGAAAACAAGCAATTACGAGTGAAATAAATGGTTAAAAACCACAAGGTATACCTCTTTAGATGCGTAATCAAAAGTTGTATGAGAAACAAGAAGAGAAAATCCCTTCCTCTGTCTGGAAAATCGAAAATCAACCAAATAAATAATTCGGTTCGCTTCGCCAAATCTCACGTCGCAGTGGAGTTGGTTTCGCTTTGCAGAATGTGGGAATAGTGTGGGTTTGACTCACTTGACTTGTCCCTTTTATACTCTAAACTCACCTCGCAACATTGACTGCTCAACTTCCGCTTTAAATATAAATTGAACTTTTATTTATTTTTACTAGTCAAACATATTAACTTCCCATTGCGTTTTTGTCACATTTATACAAACACAGAACGATAAAATGTTATTTAACTTAATTCCAAAGGATAACACAATAAATAAATCAATCCAAAACTTTATTGAAATATAATAAAATAGACTTTTACAAAATCAAATTGTAAACAAAAATACTAAGCAAAAATAAATTGTATGCTTAACTGATTAAGAATTATCTGCTTAGGGATCATATTAGAAAGAATAAGCAAAACTTAATTGATTTTTAATAAGTCTAAGACGATCGTTAATATGCATACCTCATGAAGTTCATATAAGCACAATAAAATTACAACTATAACCATTAATAAACTTATATTTATAAAATTATATCTTATTTACCTTTATCCACACGATATAACACATTGTTGAAAAATAATTTATAATTTCTTTAGAACGTATTCACTAAGGTGAATGTTCAAAGGTCATAGACAGATCAAGACGATTATCGAAATTATGATCCACATAAACAAATTATACACAGATTTCTGAGCAAACTTTTTATTGTTACTATACAATATACTGAGAAACTCAAGTACAACTCATAACACTGTATCCTATTTTTATAAGGTAGGAGTTACTAAATGATGTCCTTTAGAAGCATATAACTTACACTTGACACTTGATACTTTGTATCTTTCATATGTAAGAAGAGGTTACTAAATGATGCTCTTTAGAGACATATAACTCATCTTGTAGTCTTAAAGACTTTTTATCTTTTTGTTTTTGTTTTAGACAACAGTGCATGGAAGTACTATCATTTAACAATTAAGACTTGAGTCATACATGGTATAGTAGTTTCACAAAAGATAAGACACATGCATTTAGAATTTCTTAAACGCTCAGAAATCCTAGCATAATCTGCCTATCAATATATCGTATGATGAAGCTGACTAGACTAAAATTATTCTTATCACTTATGAAGTATGAGACAGGCTATTATCAGTGGATATAGGTGTATAATAAGATAAATATAAGCCAAGTTCTTGTTAAAATCGTTATCTTAGAGTGACCTATAGAAATCTATTAACACATCATACTTAATACTTAATGTATTATTCTTAAGCTTATTCTCCTAATGTACTATCATCTCCCAAGTTTTTGCAAATAAAACTTAAACATTTTCTAAAAGAACTTGGAGGTGATTCCCCTAAGGTAACAAGCAAATGAATGTCATACGCCCCCCCTTTTTTTTATTTTGAATAGAAAGACTTAAACTATTACATTTCCTTTAGAAGAGTAGTTATTCTGGATTCTTCATTCCGTTCAGTTGAACCAATGTCTCAAAACGATTCCTGTCAAAAGCTTTTGTGTACAAGTCTGCCAAGTTGTCCAATGATGGAACCTTGACTAACTATATCAGCACAGTCTCTTATAAAATGATGACGAATATCAATGTGCTTTGTCTTGCTGTGCTTTACAGGATTATTAGTGATAGATATGGTGGATTCATTGTCAATCATCATCGGAGTGTTGATTAAATTTAAACCATAATCTCTCATTTGATGTTGAATCCACAACACTTGAGAACAGCAGCTGCCTGCAGTAACATACTCAGCTTCACATGTAGAAATGGCTATTGAGGTTTGCTTCTTGCACTGCCAAGACACTAATCTTCCTCCAAGAAACTGAGATCCACCAGTTGTGGACTTTCTATTCTGATTGCATCCTCCATAATCAGAATCAGTGTAAGCAATAAAATCCAAGTCTTCTCCAGTTGGATACCAAAGTCCCAGTTTCGGTTTCCCTCTTAGGTAACGAAAGATTCTTTTAACTGCTTGCATATGAGACTCTTTAGGTGAGGCTTGATATCTTGCGCAGATACATACTGCAAACATTATATCCGGCCTGGATGCAGTGAGATACATTAGTGACCCAATCATGGCCCTATAAAGAGTAGGATCCACATCTTTGTCACTCGATGTATCCGGTTCAAGTCCATGATTTTCTGGAATAGGAGTATGATATATGCGTGTTTCAACCATCTTAAAACGTTCTAACAGTTCATAGGTATACTTTGTTTGATGAATGAACATACCATATTCTTTTTGATCAACTTGTAATCCTAAGAAGAAATTCAACTCTCCCATAGCAGACATTTCAAATCTTTTTCGCATGACTTTCTCAAATTCTTGACACATCTTTTCGTCAGAAGACCCAAAAATGATGTCATCAACATATACTTGAACGAGCAGAAAGTCATTCTTTTTCCATTTAACAAAAAGTGTACTATCAATTGAACCTATTGTAAATCCATTCTCAAGAAGGTACTTTGATAGTGTCTCATACCATGCCCTAGGTGCTTGATTTAATCCATATAGAGCCTTATTCAAGCGATATACTCTATCTGGATAATTTGGATCAACAAACCCTGGTGGTTGAGAGACATACACCAATTCTTGTACTTTTCCATACAAAAAGGAACTCTTAACATCCAACTGATACACTTTAATTTCCTTGTAAGTTGCAAATGATAAGAATACCCTTATTGCTTCAAGCCTAGCAACAGGTGCAAACACTTCATTATAATCTATTCCTTCTTCTTGATTGAATCCCTAGACCACTAAACGAGCTTTATTGCGAGTAACAATTCCCCGATCATCTCTTTTGCACTTAAAGACCCATTTAGTTCCAATAGGATACTCACCAGAAGGTAAGTCAACTAGCTCCCATACATTCAGCTTTTTAAATTGAGTCAATTCTTCTTGCATAGATTCTACCCACGAGTTTTCTTTTAATGCTAGTTGAACATTTTTAGGTTCAACTTGTGAGATAAAGCATGCATAAAGACATTTATTTGTAATCCCAGTTTCTTTAATTGAAACGTATAAGCTAGTGTATTCAGAAGTTCTAGCTTTAGCTTGACTCCTGGTTAACATTGGAAGGTTTTGATCACCAATGATATTTTCTACAGGATGATTCCTACTTGTTTTAGTCACAGTTATAGGCTCAACAGGTATCTCATCATCCAAATTGGTACCAATCTCTTCCAATGGTGGCATATCCTCATCAGTACTGTACATCTCATCAGAAGTTATTCTTTCCCTCAATTCCCTTGTAGGAGTAAAGATATTATCTAATACCCTTTGAGAAACTTCCGACAACTTGTCTTGTTCTTGAGGTTTATCCACTGATGGCTCTTTTGAAGTACTAACCGAGTGATTATTTGCAGACGTCCCATATAAATAAGCATTCGATGTATGTGTCAGGTCTGTGTCCCCGTCACCGTACAATAAATGCTCTGGGATTTCTGAATTAACCACATAGTCACTTATAAGGACTTTAAATGACTTAAACAGATCTGAATAATCAAATTGTCAATCTAATCCCTTGTGTTTGTCATGAGTATAACTTGTAACTTCAATGTTGAAGACAGTTTCCACACGACCAGTAACTTTATTGAAAACCTTCTTGTTTGGTGAATTAGGAATATAACCTAGGAAATATCCTTCGTCAGCCTTTTCCCCAAACTTAGGTTGATTGTTAGTCTTCAAAAGTGTGAATGAGACACCAAAGTGCTCAAATCCCTTCAAATTAGGTTTCTTTTTGTTCAGAAGTTCATAACAAGTCTTGTTATGTTTCTTAACAGTTAGAACCCTATTCAAGACATGACATGCTGTATTCACTGCTTCTGCCCAAAAGATGACCGGAAGCCCTGAATCTGCAAGCATGGTTCTTGCTGCCTCAATAAAAGTTCTATTCTTCCTTTCAGCAACACCATTTTGTTGTGGTTCATAAGGTGCACTGAATTGATGTTGAATTCCTTTACTTAAGCAATAGACATTCAACGTAGAATTTTTGAACTCTGTACCATTATCACTATGAATTCTCTTAACTCTCGTGTTATAGACATTCTCTACTAAATCTAAGAATTCCATAAGCATTCCTGGAGTTTCATCCTTATATTTCGAAAAGAACACCCATGAGAATCTAGAGAAATCATCTGTAACAACCAGACAATACCATTTGCCACATATGCTTCTTTTGCTTATTGGGCCAAAGAGATCCATATGTAGCAATTCAAATGGCAAGGATATAGAGTTTTCTGTTTTGGACTTGTGTGGTTTCTTATGTTGTTTTCCTTTCAAACAAGAAACACACCTGTCTTCAAACTCAAAACGTTTCTGTGGCACACCCAGAACTAAACCATTTTTGGTTATGTAATTCATTTTACGAAAGTTCAAATGTGCCATTCTCCTATGCCATAGAATAGAATCTACTTCAGAAGCCTTGGATAATTGACATGTAGACTCCATTGAAGTATTTGGAACACCCATGTTAATAGCATAGATGTCCTTCTTCCTTGGATCCCTCATTAGTATCCATTCTTCGGGAATAACAAATCCCGACTTCACGACTAAGGCTTCCTTTTCATTAAAATGAACTGGATGACCTTTATCGCAGACCTGGGAAACACTCACCAAGTTGTGAGTTAGTTCTTTAACATAATTCACATCTTCAAGAGTCAAAGTTCCATTTGAAACTTTTCCTTTTCCCGTAATCACTCCTCCTTTATCCCCAGCGAAATTCACTCGCTGTTTTAAACCACCTTTGAAGTCTTTCAGTAGACTTCTTTCGCCTGTCATGTGTCTTGAGCATCCACTGTCTACATACCACCAGCTGTCTTTGTTCACAGTTTGCTCCTGCACATGACATGTTGCACACAGTTAGTTTTCAAGAGGGACCCAAGCCATTACGGTCTCGGGTTGTCCCTTATCATCTACAATCTGAACTTCCTTAAAATAACCATAACTGTTCCCATCGGGAGTCTTGGTGACATTTAGTGGAGGTTGAGATTGTTGATGATTTATAGTCTTATGCCTGTCAGGAGAGTGAGTGGAAAACCTCCTAGGCATTTGACTGTTTTGTTGTGCATGAGAGGTAGAACCATTCTCATATTGACTATGGTTTCTACTTGGTGTTCTAAACCTTGAGGGTGTCTTATCTCTAGATTTATTGACAGAATTATTACTTTGAGAATAAGGTCTCTTAGGTTTAGGTGGAGAGACACTACTAGTGTTGTCTCTCTTCAACATGTTCACAGGTTTGCTTCCCAAACCAGGTTTAGCACTAGGCCTGTCTACATGTTATGGTTTCTCGTTATTCACAGGCTTATGAATTGCTTCCAACTTCTTATTAGGACAACAAGAAGCCACATGCCCCTTTTGATGGCATTTGAAGCAAGACATCTGCCTATGTGACTTAACATCTTTTGCCTTAGTTTCAATCTGAGTCTTAGATACTAAAGGTGAATCATTCTGTTCTTTAATAAGCTTATCATCTACTTTGGAATCATTCAGCATTCCACCCGATATAAATTATACATTGGTGAAACCTGCTATCTTACCAATTTTAGATGATTGTTCTTTACGAACATCCTTCTTTATCTTAGAGACTTCAGATTCTACGGGTACATTAACATCAGAATTAGCAGTTGCATCAATCATCTCTAGGTCAACATTAGTAGTAGTGTAATTAGCATTAAAAGGCGGAGGTACATCACTATAGCCTAAGCCAGTCATGTCCTTTACACTACGTTGAGCATCAATTATATTGTCCATAGTTAAAGAAGAAGTTCTATAACTCTCAAACTTACGATTAAGCTCAACTAACTTGACCTTAGATTCAGCTAATTCTTTGTCCTTGTCAGCTATTCCTAGATTTAAGTCCTTTAGGTTTAAATAAAGCCATCTATTGTCACGGATTGTTCATTTATTGTATTCCTAAGTACAGTCTTATCAGATGTGTAGGACTTAATCTGTTTCTTAAGGTCTAGCTTGTCCTAACTTAATCTACGTACATCAATTTTGGCCAGTTCTAGTTCAGATGTTAAAGCCTTATGTGATTCAGCAAAGACATTAACCTAGGTTTGGAGTTCAACCATTTGTGCAACAAAGTCTTCTGGACATAGATCTTCAGTTGATCCCAAGTCCAACACATCATCTTCAACTGCCAGCATCTTCAAATCAGGAATCCTCATTTGATAATCCTCAGCAGTAGGCATATAAGATGGTGTCTCCTCAATCTGAACTGGATCTTCAATTTCAGCCATTAGAGCTTCTTCAGACAAAGCTCTCCAGTCATAAGAACCATCCAGTTGTTGAATGACCAAGGCTTTAGAAGATAGAGAAGCACTTGATTTTTCTGGATTTGCAGATTTCTCAGTTTTGGGTCTTTGACATTCCCTAGCAAAATGTCCATAACCTTGACAGTTAAAACATTTTACTTTGGATTTATCAAACCCAATTTTATTTCCCACCATCTTTCTTCCAGTACGCTTTAAGAAATTTTTAACTCTCCTTGACACCATAGCAAGTTGCCACTGGAGATCTATTTCTTCTAAGTCGTCGGGGTCTACCTGATCATAATCCTCATCAAAAGTAGTTGGATCATTGATCTTACCCTGGATGTAATTTTCATATGAAGCAACAAATGAAGCAAGAACTGAAAGTTGTTGTTCAGCGGATTTCACACTCATGGGCATTTTATGATGCTCTTGAGTTGACTTTCCAGTTGTCTTGCTTTTTGCTTCACCACCGGATGAGCTTATAAAGCATAAATCTTCAGATAATATTTCACCAGTTACTCCAGTATCACCAACTAGTAAAGCAGTGGTCGAACTGGAAGAATTGTTAGAGATAGTAGTTTTTCCATGATAAAGCCCAGGATCTTGTACCTGATCAGGATCAGTATCTCTTGATCTCTTTGTGAAATCATATCCACGCAGCTTGTCAATTGCCTGCTCCAAAGACATAGCTGCATAACGCTCATCGTTATCTTTAAGCATAACTCCATACATTTCCCATTTCGAAGGAAGACCCTCAATAAACTTGTCAGTCTTCTCCGTATTAGAATAGGTAATGCCGTGGTCATCTAGCTCACTTAACAGATGGTAATATCGGGTGGTATATGCATCAAGATCGTCACCTTTCATAGCTTTGAAAAATATGAATAGTTTCTTCAACATATTACACCTACCTGCCTTAACTTGAGGACTTCCCTCACACCTTTTCTCTAGAGCTTCCCATAGCTCTTTAGCGGTATGAAAAGACTTCAACTGATGGTTGATTTCTTTTAGAAGACTCATTTTAATTGAAGAATGAGCTTTATTCTCAATTTGATAATCCTTCTTTTCTTCATCACTCATTTGAGTATAAGTAAGTGCCACTGTCTTACTACCAACCTTAGCAGAAGGTGCAGTATATCCATTCTTAATGCACATCCAAATAGACAAGTCATGGAACTGACAGTGTGATTCAAATCTGTCTTTCCATCCATAGTAGTCTTCAAGTCGGAGCAATTTAGGTGGAACATTAGATTTCCCAACCTCATGATCCATCTCAATCATCTTACTTATGTTAGACATTGTTCCAAATTCCAGAAATTAACAAATAAGCAGAATGCTTAGTTCGCAGGAACTCAGTTCGCAGAATGAACTCAGTTCGCAGGGGAGAACTCAGTTCGCAGAAAGAACTCAGTTCGCTTCGCAACTCAGTTCGCAGAACAAACTCAAATCACAGAATCTCAGTTCGCCAATTCAGTTCGCTTCGCAACTCAGTTCGCAGAATCGGCTGAAAACCCGAAAAACAAAAATTTTAGGTTTTTGAACATCTAAACCCTAAGATTACGGACGTAAACAAACCCAAAAACTTCCAGAGTATGATTTTGATCGTTTTTACGCAACAAATCACGTACCAACAATCCCAAATCAACCGTTATTATCTGAATAACCTTGAACCTACGCGTATCTAGCCGTAGGCTTTGATACCAATTGTAAGTCCGTATGTATTAGGATCGATAACGAGGTTATCTATAGGTATTAAGGTGTGGAATCCCTTAATACGGTGTTTACGGATTGTAAACGGTTTGTTTCACAAGTATTAGTGAAATCAGTAATCTAATATGTTTTGTATTGATTATAACTGATGTTAATCAATCAATACCTAACCCTTAGATTATGTTGAAAGCCCTGGAAAGTTCAATTCGTTCGTAGTTTTCAATTGGCTAAAGTTAATTAGGTTTCAAACCTAATTTGTTAATAAACACGTCTCGGTTCGTAGCTTATGGGCTCTGCGATCCGACTCGGTTCGCAGCCCAACTTGGCCCAGCGAATCCACTAGACTCGCTTCGCAGACCTGCCCTGCAAACTCAACTCAGTTCGCATCGCAGGTTCTTGGTCAACCTTTGTTCAACATTTTTCAGTATTTAACATTTAACTCTAAAATGTTTACCAACCAATATATTCATTACAATTCAAAACCAATTTACAAACTTGATTACAATAATCTCTAGTACTATTACAAGCTAGATCTGTTGTCACAATAACATGTCCCAATAGTAATGTCTCCATATTTTGAGAGCAAAGATGACAACTCCAAGTTCGAGATCATGAGTAGTGTAGTTCTTTTCGTGGATTTTGAGTTGTCGCGAAGCATAAGCAATAACTTTGTCTCGTTGCATCAGCACGCAACCGAGACCTTGATGAGAAGCATCGCAGTATACCACGAAGTCATCGGTGCCTTCGGGTAAGGATAGAATCGGAGCACTGCAAAGCTTTTGTTTCAGAAGTTGAAATGCTGACTTGTTTATCAGTCCAATCAAACTTTTTGTCTTTCTGAGTCAGGGTTGTGAGTGGTTGGGCTATTTTCGAGAAAGTTTTAATGAATCGCCAATAGTACCCAGCAAGACCCAAGAATTGGCGTACTTCGGTTGGAGATGTTGGTGCTTGCCAGCACTTGATAGCCTCGATTTTCGATGGTTCGACATGGATTCTTTGACTATTAACAACATGTCCAAGGAATTGAACGGATTTTATCCAGAACTCACACTTGGAGAATTTGGCATATAACTCCTCGTGTCTGAGTAGTTCTAGGAAGGTTTTGAGGTGTTGCGCGTGTTCTTGTTCGTTTCACGAGTATATGAAAATGTCATCGATGAAGACAATGACAAACTTATCGAGGCAAGGTTCACACACCCGATTTATAAGATCCATGAATACAGTCGGTGCATTTGTTAAACCGAAGGGCATCACCTGAAATTCATAATGCCCGTAACGAGTTCGAAAAGCAATTTTCGGGATATCGGTGTCGCGAACTTGAAGTTGTTGATAACCTGATCGAAGATCGATCTTTGAATAAATACTTGACCCTTGTAGTTGGTCAAACAGGTCATCAATGCGAGGGAGTGGATATCGGTTCTTGACGGTCATTTGTTCATTTCTCGGTAGTCGATGCACAT
The DNA here is from genome assembly GCA_963422505.1 of Pseudognaphalium luteoalbum. Classification (NCBI taxonomy): domain Eukaryota; kingdom Viridiplantae; phylum Streptophyta; class Magnoliopsida; order Asterales; family Asteraceae; genus Pseudognaphalium; species Pseudognaphalium luteoalbum. The sequence continues at coordinate 89,268,970 of OY730197.1, forward strand.
TCAGAAAGAATCGTCTTTCTTTTTCACGAATAAGACCGGAGCTCCCCAAGGTAAAGAACTCAGTCGAATGAATCCTCTATCCAGGAGTTCCTGTAACTGGGTGGACAGCTCCTGAAATTCGGATGGGGCTAATCGGTATGGTGCTCGAGCCACAGGTGCAACACCTGGCACGAGATCGATTGAGAACTCAACCTTTCTTGGTGGTGGAAGACCAGACAGTTCTTCGGGAAAGACTTCTGGAAAGTCTCAAACGGTGGGCACATCCTCAAGTCGCTTCTCCTCCGACTTTTTCTCCATGATGTGTGAGGATTACCGGATACCCTTTTCTTAGAAATTTTTGGGTTTTCAAACAAGAGATGATGTTTAGTCTCGTCCTACCGGTCTCCCCTTGTATGATCAAAGTTCTACCGGCGGCGAGAGGGATGCGAACGATCTTATCGTAACAAATGATTTCGGCTCGATGTCTGGACAACCAGTCCATTCCTATGATGACGTCGAAACTTCCAATTTCAACGGGCATAAGATCGATTGAAAAGCTTTCGTTGGCTAGGTTTAAAGTGCAATTAGGTTTCACACTATCGGTTTCAATGAGTTTACCGTTCGCTAGTTCTACACTGTACTTAACATTTAGAGCAACAGGGGTGATGTCAATCAATGGGTAAAATTCATCAGAAATAAAGCTTCTATCGGCACCAGTATCAAATAGAATAGAAGCAGTTAAGTTGTTGATGAGGAATGTTGGGATTTGAAGTTTACTACAACTGTTGGTGAAAAGCTTACAAGGCATTAACACTGTTAGTGTTAATGTTACCACTGTCTTCAGAAGATTAACACTGTTATTGAAGATTTAAGGAAGACAAAGAGTTACCACTGTTAGTAGTAAAGTATTATAACTGTTAGTTTGTTTTACAATAGTTAGCACTGTTTGTTTGATTTTGTAATTAGCCGAGTCAAGTGTTTAAGTGTTAACACTGTTTGATAGTATTTACCACTGTTTATATAGTTGTGGTAGTTAACACTGTTTATGTGTATAACAGGTCGGCTAGATAAGTTTGAGTTGTTATGGAAGTTATCTTGTTTCCATAATTATAGGAGATTGTAAATAGGACTCTATGCATTATAAATAGAGATCCTAATACCTAGAATAGGTATGTACGATAGAACTCAATTAGCTTCAAGGTGTAAACCCTAATACAGCCGTGTATTCGTATTATTAATCATTAATAATATTGAAGCTTTTGGTGATAATTCGTGTTCTTCAAGTAATTAGTACTCTGCAAGTATTCTTATTATTCTTGGTTGTTATTAAGTCTTATTCCGCAATTCTTAATAATATTCTCAAAGCTTTTACTGAAGATCTATAAGGGATTAACAAGTGGTATCAGAGCTTTAGGAAAAAGTTTTGAAATCAAGAAGTTCTGGGAATACTGTTTAATTAATTGAAGATCAAGTTTTAGAGAATATTCAAAGTTATTCAAGATGTCTTCAGAATCTAGTGATACGATCCAGGTTACTAAGATTCCCATGCTCAAACCTGATGAGTTCGAACTATGGAAAAACAGAATCAAGCAGTACATGTTGCTTACAGATTACATGATGTGGGATGTAGTCGTAAATGGTCCAAGGTATACAGTGAATGCTGATGGTGTAAGACAGCCTAGAGCAACACCATCAACTGAACAAGAGAGGAAAGAAAGAGCTACGGAATGGAAAGCACTTAGTACTCTATTGTTGTCCATTCCCAATGAGTACCAAAGCAGATTTGAGAACAGTGAAGATGCCAAGGTACTTATGGAAGCAATTGAGAAGAGATTTGGAGGTAATGCCAACACAAAGAAGAACAAAAGATCTCTTCTCAAACAACAGTATGAGAATTTCACTGGTGCTAAAACTGAGACTCTAACTCAGATTCTTGATAGATTTTCTAAGCTAGTTGGTGAGTTAGAAAATAATAAGGTGAAGATAGATAAAGATGATCTTAATGCAAAGTTTCTAAGATCGTTGGGTGATGACTGGACAATGTATACAGTTGGTTTGAGACAGAGTGAGGACTTGGATGAAAAGGAATTGGAAGATATTTACAATAACTTGAGAAATTTTGAACCTGAGGTTGAGAAAAAGAAGCAAGCTGGAGGTTATACAACTAATGTTGCCTTTGCATCAATAAGTACTACTCAGATTGAGAATAATCAATCAGGAAGTGCTTATGCAGCTGAAGGTTCTAATGATCAAGCTATTGAGTCATTCTTTGCTCATCAGAATGCATCTCTGAAGTATGAAGATGTAGAACAGTTGAATCCTGACGATCTAGAGGAGATGGATATCAAGTGGCAGTTGGCTATGATCACTCTTAGATATAGGAAGTTCATGCAGAGGACTAGAAGACAAGGATACACCAATATCAGGAATGAAGGTATTGGGTTTGATAAATCAAAAGTAGAGTGTTATAACTATCATAAGTTAGGACACTTTGCTAGAGAATGCAGAGCTCCAAGAGCTGAGAAGAATGGGCAAAGGACTGGAAATTCAAATGTGTGACACCCGTCAAATTAGGACTAGTAATTAGTGCCTAATCAAGTGTAATACATGTAATTAGTTCTGTGTTAGGCTAATTAATGTATCAATATATATATTATTTAATGTATACAATTATGCGATTTGATTAAATCGTGCAATTTTCAAATCGAATGTAATTCGGTTCAATTAATACGGACGTTGGTGAACAATTTTATTAAATAATATAACATTATTTAATAACACTAATTAATCAAAATACTATTTGATAATATTTTGTAATTAATTCGCATCGCACGAAGAAACATCTACGCGATTAAAATATTAAGCGCGCAAACAATCAAAGCGAAACTAAGTTATATTTTATATAACTCAAGTGTTAAGTATTTGGTAAAATACTTCAACAAAAATATTGACTAAATCCTCGTATTTTAAAACGCATGTTTAAACGCGCAAAATAATTAATTAACGATTAAACGATCGGGAAAACGAACACCGCACGGAGCGCAAACGCGGGGATTAAAAAGTAGGGAGACCCCCCCCCCCCCCCTAAAATCAGCCATATTCCCCCCTTTTTACCCTCACTTCCCACTTATCTCTCTCTCTTTCCTCTCTTCTTTTCTCTCTAAAAACCAAACCACCACCGTCCACCTTAAATCACTAAATAACACCACAAAACCACCTCAAATCACTTGGAGCTTTTGGAGAAAAACGACCACCACGCAACGATCTACAACTCTATCTTTTCGGAATTTCCATTCGACACTTCGTAAGTTTCCGGCGAACTCTCGGAATTCATCGATTTCACTTATTTTTACGTGTTTATGGTTTCTTTAAGCTTAAAATGTCCAAATATGGGTTGGGTAAAAGTCTCAGGTCAAACGGAGGCCGGAAAACACCTTTTTTGGCCATTTTCCGGCCAACAGTCCGCAGTGTCGCAGAGGCTCCAGGCCACCTGCAACACTAGGCTTAATGTCGCAGAAATAGATTAGTGTCGCATATAGCGACACTATGCTTAGTGTCGCATAAACCCTAATGTCGCAGGATAGCAACACTACGCCTAATGTCGCATGAATCCACAACGTCGCATATAGCGACACTATACCTAGTGTCGCATAAAATCGTAATGTCGCAGGAATAGCGACACAAGCCTTAGTGTCGCAAGATTCAAGCTAGTGTCGCATATAGCAACACAGACCCTAGTGTCGCACTAACTAGTGTCGCAGGTAGCGACACTAGCCCAGTGTCGCATGAAACAGATCCAAGAAATCACAGATTTTATTAAGTGTCAAGACCTAAAATTTTACCACTCGATTTCACCCAAATTCGAGTCCAGATGCGTATTTCACCCAAGCTCGACCCCAGCCAGGGGCTCTGCCCCTTGGACCCCGCCAGGGGCTGCCGCCCCTTGGACCCCGCCAGGGGCTGCCGCCCCTTGGACCCCGCTACCAGGGGCGCTGTAACACCCGTCAAATTAGGACTATATTTAGTGCCTGATCATGTGTGTAAATACATATAATTAGGATTAATTATATGTATCATTATGTGTATTGATATATTCTAATATATATACACACGTACGCGATTTGATTAAATCGTGCGTTTTCATATCGGGCGGATCCCGATACAATATTACGAACGTTGGTAAATAAAATATTTAAATTGTTTAAATATTCTCAGTCAACCAAAAGCTTATGAATATTATGATAATAACATGAAATAAGCTAATATGACTCCATAAAATATCATAAACAAGACAAAATGCACAAATTAACTTTAACCGACAACGATAAATTACACGAACACGAGGAAGACAAGTTGCGAGCCCAACCCACACATGAGTTGGACTTATCCAGCCAGGTGACCCACGGGTCAACCCAGGTCAACCCAAATGACTAAACACTAAACCCCTCCTTTCTTGCTTCATTCCACATTTCACCCTCTCACTACCAACTCACTTTTTTCTGCCCTCTCTCATCAAAAACGACTGAAAACCCAGCCTCCCCCTCAATAAAAATCTCTTCCAAGGAGATCTAAGGAAGAACCATCGAGATACAACACCATCCAAACCGCTAGAACGCAAGAAGAAGCGAAGAAAGTCTCAAACCGAGCTGTTGCTGCCCACCTGCCTTGTTCCCGCTCTAGACCCACTGCTACTCGGTATAAACCCCTCCTTTTTCCTTTAACTTACTTGGATTAAGTTGGTAAACATGTTGGTGCTTCATATCTACCTGATTATGTCCAACAACCCCCTCAAAAATCGTTTGAATACACTAATAACCACTGGATAACTACATTACCCACTGGACAATAATTCAGATCGACTTAGATCGACGATATCTGACCCATAACTTAACGAAATCTCATGTTTCTTAGCTCTAGAATGAAGTTCAATAAGTCTAGTTTCATAATCTGTAAGTCTCATGAATTAATTAGTTTATTTGATATTTTTAAGAAAAGAAAAGAAAGTACATGTACAGCCTGTGCTTTCTGACCAAAATTTCAGTCAAATTGTAAGAGACATATCTCGAAAAATACATAACAAAAGTCGATGAAACCAGTTGGAAAGGTTAGATAATTTCGTTAGCTTTAATTCCCCTACTCACAAATCCTGTGAAGTTTTGTAAAACTTAGGTTATGAATCTTCAAATGAACACATGTCACCAAACTCGCTGCTTCGACACCCGACACGTTCCAAATTTTTATCTCGAGTTTTGTCCATCCAATTCACAAGTAAAAATATGATTTAGAAAGCTAAGGAATAGGGGAACAACATATAAAAATTTCATGAATTTTAGCTAAGTTTTACTTAGTCAAATAATTAAATAAAAACGGGTGAAAAACGTGACTGCACAAAAACCTCCTGTCCGTGAATGCCAAAATCCGACAATGCCTATTGTCGGATTAGGCATTCCGTGAATACCAAACCCGAGAATCCTCATTGTCGGATCAACTACACCCGTGAATATGCTATAGTCGGACCAAAGAAAACTTAGTAAAACTCTTATTATTGTACATCATTGTCGGACAAAATACCTCCGTGATTTCTTATCCACGGATCCAACTAGATACTGTCGCGTGACCCGACCCGTTCATCATTGTCGCATACTATTATTGTCGTAAAAGGAATCATGGAAGAATTTAAACCCTCATTCTCGGATTTCTTATTCTCGGATAAAATATATCCGTGATTCCCTATTCACGGATCCGATTCCCTATTGTCGAATGATTAAACTCATATAAAATTCTCATTGTCGGATGAACACAAACAAAACAGTCACCGTATGGTATTGTCGGATAAATTACTGGATTGTCGAAATATTATTTTCATAGATTACTATTTCCGTGAATACCATATTGTCGTGAGAAATCAACAGACGAGTGCACTAATGATTGTCGGATAAATATAATCACGTATACATATGCCTCTATCGTCGCATGAACAGTGGTAACGAATTATACAAAAACAGTGGTAATAAGTTAAATGAATGTATAAAGCTAATATTCATAAGATTATTATTACCAACCATTACCAACGGGCCGTACGTGTTTTCAAAATGCAAACAAGCATTCAATCAAACCAAAGTATTTGGACATAACTAGTGGAATGAACACTAGCATGGATGGTCTTACGAGACATCTACTTATATAACCTTATATGTCTAGGACATTAGAAGGTTACGGGTTCAGAGAACCTACCAGCTGCTTAGCACTCGACTCACGTTTATTGACATAAACGCAAAGACTCAGGTGAGTCTCATAGCCCCTCTTTACTGTTTTTACCCAGGGGTGGGATTACATGCTCAGATTTGTTTTACATATGAACACAAGTACGAAACATCGATATATTGATTGCATGAGTTTGTTTTATCTAATCATGAAGTCCCTCACAACATAGTTTGTTTATATTGCGTTAGCGTGAATGTTAGTGTATGGTACCATATGGGATTGACAATCCCCGTCCGGGGTAGTCGCGCTACCATGACTGCGGTCGAACGGATGCATTTTCATTTGTTCATACATGTGTAGATTAGGCACATGCCGGGGGCAAACTCGATCAGGTCCTTGAATGTGGATCCTGGCACACTCAGTTAAGCTCAAACTATGTGCTCATGGCAATCATTAAACTAAATCTTGTGGTTCATAACTCAGATTTCATCAATTTACACCTGTGAGCTCACCAGCTTTTTAGCTGACCTTTTAGCATGTATTCTCAGGTACCCAGCAGTAATAGATTCTGCTCAGGACTATTAGCTCGAGTCGCATACAGATAACAGAAGATTCACATGCATTTCTACATTTTGTATAATTAGATATGCCTTAGAATCTTTTACATTTAGCTGCAAGCTTTTGTAACAAGAACAACAATGTAAAACCTTTATATTATTTATGTAATGTTTAAAACGACGCATTTAGAGTCGTTTGCTTTATCTTATGTGCTTTGTTATTGATTAGTAACACCCAAATCTTGCTTCCGCTAAACAATAAATTTGGGGGTGTTACAGATTGGTATCAGAGCCTAAGGTTATAGTGATCTAGTTTGCATTTAGTGAGCCTAGACTATGACCGTTAGGCAGTATTCCTCATTAAGTATGATTAGGTTCAGTGACTGCATTGTATTAGTTTAATTTAACATAGCCTGATCAACTATGTACAATTAAAAGAATATGATGTGAAACCTGAAAGGAATCAGGACTGAACAGGATACACTAGTTGACTCTGACCATGAGAGAAACCGGGACTCAAACTTGTCTGTGTTAGACACCCTAGACTATTATGTGATATATATATATATACATAGATAGGCCTCGTTCTCACTCTATATCCTAGGCTATATTATATATGTATTATATATGAATATAGGCCTCACTTTCTCTAAACGCTTTGTCTCAGATTTGGCAAACTCACCACACAATTCATCATACACTCAGTCTGGGTTGCAGAACCCGAGGGTAGCTAGGAGGAACAACAGGTTGCCTCGAGCTGGCCCATACCCAAACAACCTCACTCTATCGGCCTTGGCCGCTAGACTAGACCGTCAGGAACGACGACTTGGCGCCATGGATATCACCTTGCAGGAAACAAACGAAAACTGGAGACTCACTGCACTTGAACGTATCAACCATGTCGCCGAAGATCACGAAAACACTGTTAACAATATGAACGTACTCTACAACCAAGTAGTGGAATCAAGGGTTGAAAACGGACTCTTACGGCACAGAGTGGAGCAATGTGAACAACGCTTGCAAGAAGCCGAAGAATACTCAAGGATGCTGGTACAACGTTTGACCCTAGCAGAAGACAACGCTCGACAAACCAGCAGACTTGCCACCACTGTGGACCGACTTGCCACCCTAATGGAAAGGATAGACTTGCGTTAGAACTAGGGTGACCTTCATCTTGCGATCTATATCCATCTATGTAAAACTCTTATCATTCGAACCGGATGTAACAATTCCCAGTACCTTTTGTACTCCCCATATTATGTAGTCTTTTGTAAAACTCTTAAGTCATGACTCTCGAGACTCTAATTAGAGATTTTCTAAAATCTTTCAGCTTCGTGTTATGTATTGACACTTCCTTCCACTGTTTCCACTTTATGATTATTTCTTACAATGTTGCATATTATCGCTTGAATATGCGCACATTCATCGAGCTTATTATCTTAGTAATATTTCTCATGTACCTTTCATTTATCTTTTGAAGAAATATGCCGCCAAAGAAGAAGAGTTACAGTGACGCTGAGCTTGCTGCCATAGTATCCCGAGCTGTGGCCGAAGCCCTAGCCACTCGAGACTCCCCTCAAAACTCAAGCAGGAATACTGAGACTCCCGAAGTCACACCTGTTGTCAAACCTTGTTCCTACAAGGACTTCCTCAGCTGCAAACCGCTGAACTTCAAGGGCACGGAAGGTGCCATCGGTCTAATCAGATGGATCGAGAGGACCGAGTCTGTCTTCGGCCTGTGCAACTGCACGGAAGACAACAAGGTCAAATTTGCTGCTTACACCTTTCAAGAAGGTGCTCTAACCTGGTGGAACACTCATGCCAGTTCTGTGGGGATCGAGGTAGCTAACCAACTTCCCTAGGCAGAGCTGAAGAAAATGCTTAGGGATGAATACTGTCCCACTGAAGAACTCCACAAGTTGGAGGAAGAATTCTGGCACTTAACTGTGCAAGGCAACGACATTGCTGGTTACACCACCAAGTTCCAGCAACTTGCTCTCCTATGTCCGGGTTTGGTTGACACGGACGAAAAATGCATCAAGAAGTACATCCGCGGCCTCCCCAAGAGCGTTCAGGGAAATGTCGCCTCATCACGACCAACCACCATTCACAGTGCCATTCGGCTGGAACATGAACTCATGGCTATGGTTGTCAGTCGTGAAACATCAACTACCTCCTCTAACAACAAGAGGAAGTTTTCTGGAAACCCTAACAACCCACCAACCTTCAAGAAGTCCGAAACTGTCAGGGCTTACTCCTCTGGAACTAGGGAAAAGAAAGGTTACACTGGGAGCAAACCTCATTGCTCAAAGTGTGACCGACATCATGAAGGTCCTTGCAGTACTCCTTGCAATAACTGCAAGAGGTACGGGCATTCTAGCAAAGACTGCCGAGCCCCTAGAACCAACAACAACACAAGCAACAACAATAACAACCACAACAACAACCGCAACACCAGTAACAACTCCAACCAACCCAAAGCCTGCTTTGAATGCGGTCTCACCGGGCACTTCAGGAATGACTGCCCGAAGCTGAAGAATGGAAACAATAACAACAACAATGCAAGGGGAAGAGCCTTTGTTCTGAATTCGGGAGATGCCCGTCAAGATCCGAACGTGGTCACGGGTATGTTCCTCCTCAACAATCTTACTGCCTCTGTTCTTTTTGATACCGGTGCTGATAGAAGTTTTATTTCCCATGAATTTTGCCCACTGCTTGACACCATTCCTGTTGCATTAAATGAAAAGTATATTGTTGAATTAGCTAATGGTAAACTCATTGAGACCAACAGTGTAATACCCAATTGCACTCTAAACCTCACCGGAGAACTTTTCTCTATTGACCTCATACCCGTCGAGATCGGAAGCTTTGACATCATTGTCGGAATGGACTGGTTGTCCAAACACCGAGCTGAGATCGTTTGTTTTGAAAAAGTCGTCCGCATTCCCCTCGCTGCTGGCAGAACCTTAGTCATACAAGGGGAGACCGGCAGAACGGGACTGAACATCATCTCTTGTTTGAAAACCCGAAAGTTTCTCAGAAAAGGGTATCCCGCCATCCTCGCGCACATCACCGAGAACAAGTCAGAGGAGAAACGGCTTGAGGATGTGCCAATTATTAGAGACTTTCCAGAAGTCTTTCCAGAAAAACTACCTGGTCTACCTCCGACTAGACAGGTTGAGTTCTCAATCGATCTTGTGCCGGGTGCCGCACCAGTAGCCCGAGCACCTTACCGCTTAGCCCCATCTGAACTTCAGGAGCTTTCTACCCAGCTACAGGAGCTCCTGGATCGAGGATTCATTAGGCCGAGTTCTTCACCTTGGGGAGCTCCGGTCTTATTTGTGAAAAAGAAGGACGGTTCCTTCCGAATGTGTATCGACTATCGGGAATTGAACAAATTAACCGTCAAAAACCGATATCCACTCCCGCGTATTGATGACCTGTTTGACCAACTACAAGGGTCGAGTATTTATTCGAAAATCAACCTTCGGTCGGGTTATCATCAACTTCGAGTTCGCGACACCGACATTCCGAAGACTGCTTTCAGAACTCGCTACGGGCATTACGAATTCCAAGTGATGCCCTTTGGCTTAACCAACGCACCGGCGGTATTCATGGATCTGATGAATCGGGTGTGCAAACCTTATCTTGACAAATTCGTCATTGTCTTTATCGATGACATCCTCATATACTCGCGAAACGAGCAAGAACATGCGCAACATCTCAAAACCATTCTAGAATTACTCAGACACGAGGAGTTATATGCTAAATTCTCCAAGTGTGAATTCTGGATAAAATCCGTTCAATTCCTTGGACATGTTGTCAATAGTCAAGGAATCCATGTTGATCCATCAAAAATAGAAGCCATCAAAAACTGGCAAGCGCCAACTACTCCCACCGAGGTACGCCAATTCTTGGGATTGGCCGGGTACTATCGGCGATTCATTGAGAATTTCTCAAAAATAGCTCAACCACTCACAACCCTGACTCAGAAAGACAAAAAGTTCAACTGGACTGATAAACAAGAGTCAGCATTCCAACTTCTGAAACAAAAGCTTTGCAGTGCTCCGATTCTATCTTTACCCGACGGCACTGATGACTTCGTGGTATACTGCGATGCTTCTCATCAAGGTCTCGGTTGCGTGCTGATGCAACGAGACAAAGTGATTGCTTACGCTTCACGACAACTCAAAATTCATGAAAAGAACTACACCACCCACGATCTTGAGTTGGGAGCTGTTGTCTTTGCTCTCAAAATCTGGAGGCATTACCTCTACGGCACTAAGTGCACCATCTTTACCGACCACAAAAGCCTCCAGCACATCTTTGACTAAAAGGATCTCAACATGAGACAACGTCGGTGGGTCGAACTACTCACCGATTATGACTGCGAGATCCGTTATCATCCTGGCAAGGCAAATGTTGTTGCCGATGCCCTCAGCCGTAAGGAGCGTGTAAAACCACTTCGAGTCCGAGCTCTCAGTATGACAATTCATAATGACCTCACCATTCAGATTCACACTGCCCAACTCGAAGCTTTGAAACCCGAGAATGTTACGAATGAAGCCTTGCGAGGCATGGATAAACAGTTTGAAATCAAACCTAATGGAGTTAGGTACTTCACGAACCGAATCTGGTTACCCGCCTTTGGGAACCTGCGAGACTTAGTGATGGATGAAGCTCACAAGTCCAAATATTCTATCCATCCTGGATCCGATAAAATGTATCACGGCATCAAAGAATTCTATTGGTGGCCGAACATGAAAGCCGAAATTGCCGGCTATGTGAGCAAGTGCCTGACCTGTTCCAAGGTCAAGGTTGAACATCAAAAACCATCCGGGTTGCTCCAACAACCCAGTATTCCCGAGTGGAAATGGGAGCAAATCACTATGGACTTCATAACTAAGTTACCAAAGTCACCGAGCGGTTGCGATACCATTTGGGTGATCGTCGATCGTCTCACTAAATCCGCTCACTTCCTTGCAATCAAGGAAAGTGATAAAATGGAGCGCCTTTCACAAACCTATGTCAAGGAGATCGTTACCCGACACGGTGTCCCGATCTCGATTATCTCCAACAGAGATGCTCGTTTCACATCTCACTTTTGGCAATCACTTCAGAAATCATTGGGTACTCGTCTCGATATGAGTACCGCATACCATCCTCAAACCGATGGCCAAAGTGAACGAACCATCCAAACACTGGAAGATATGCTACGAGCTTGCGTAGTTGATTTCGGTGCCAACTGGGAAAGACATCTGCCATTGTGCGAGTTTTCCTACAACAACAGCTATCATGCCAGCATAAAAGCTGCACCATTCGAGGCACTTTACGGTCGTAAGTGCCGATCACCGATTTGTTGGACCGAAGTGGGAGACAGCCAACTCACTGGTCCCGAGCTCATACACGAAACCACAGAGAAAATCTCTGAGATTCAGAACCGACTCAAAGCTGCCCGTGATCGTCAGAAAAGTTATGCTGACGTGAGACGCAAACCACTCGAGTTCCAAGTTGGGGATCGAGTACTCTTGAAAGTATCGCCTTGGAAAGGCGTGATTCGTTTTGGCAAACGCGGAAAGCTAAACCCCAGGTACATTGGACCCTTCGAGATCCTTGAAAGGATCGGCCCAGTGGCTTATCGATTGCAACTGCCGTCCGAACTCGGCAGTGTGCACCCTACCTTTCACATTTCAAATTTAAAGAAATGTCTGTCTGATGAGACACTTATTATCCCCCTTGACGAGATTCGCGTCAACGAAAAGCTTCACTTTGTTGAAGAACCTGTTGAAATCATGGACCGTGAGGTCAAACAACTTAAACAAAGTCGTATTCCCATCGTTAGAGTCCGGTGGAATTCGCGGCGTGGTCCGGAATTCACTTGGGAACGGGAAGACCAAATGCGACTCAAATATCCACACTTATTCACAGACTCCCCTCATACCACGACTCAGAACTAAATTTCGGGACGAAATTCTTTTAACAAGGGGAGAATGTAACACCCGTCAAATCAGGACTATATTTAGTGCCTGATCATGTGTGTAAATACATATAATTAGGATTAATTATATGTATCATTATGTGTATTGATATATTCTAATATATATACACACGTACGCGATTTGATTAAATCGTGCGTTTTCATATCGGGCGGATCCCGATACAATATTACGAACGTTGGTAAATAAAATATTTAAATTGTTTAAATATTCTCAGTCAACCAAAAGCTTATGAATATTATGATAATAACATGAAATAAGCTAATATGACTCCATAAAATATCATAAACACGACAAAATGCACAAATTAACTTTAACCGACAACGATAAATTACACGAACACGAGGAAGACAAGTTGCGAGCCCAACCCACACATGAGTTGGACTTATCCAGCCAGGTGACCCACGGGTCAACCCAGGTCAACCCAAATGACAAAACACTAAACCCCTCCTTTCTTGCTTCATTCCACATTTCACCCTCTCACTACCAACTCACTTTTCTCTGCCCTCTCTCATCAAAAACGACTGAAAACCCAGCCTCCCCCTCAATAAAAATCTCTTCCAAGGAGATCTAAGGAAGAACCATCGAGATACAACACCATCCAAACCGCTAGAACGCAAGAAGAAGCGAAGAAAGTCTCAAACCGAGCTGTTGCTGCCCACCTGCCTTGTTCCCGCTCTAGACCCACTGCTACTCGGTATAAACCCCTCCTTTTTCCTTTAACTTACTTGGATTAAGTTGGTAAACATGTTGGTGCTTCATATCTACCTGATTATGTCCAACAACCCCCTCAAAAATCGTTTGAATACACTAATAACCACTGGATAACTACATTACCCACTGGACAATAATTCAGATCGACTTAGATCGACGATATCTGACCCATAACTTAATGAAATCTCATGTTTCTTAGCTCTAGAATGAAGTTCAATAAGTCTAGTTTCATAATCTGTAAGTCTCATGAATTAATTCGTTTATTTGATATTTTTAAGAAAAGAAAAGAAAGTACATGTACAGCCTGTGCTTTCTGACCAAAATTTCAGTCAAATTGTAAGAGACATATCTCGAAAAATACATAACAAAAGTCGATGAAACCAGTTGGAAAGGTTAGATAATTTCGTTAGCTTTAATTCCCCTACTCACACATCCTGTGAAGTTTTGTAAAACTTAGGTTATGAATCTTCAAATGAACACATGTCACCAAACTCGCTGCTTCGACACCCGACACGTTCCAAATTTTTATCTCGAGTTTTGTCCATCCAATTCACAAGTAAAAATATGATTTAGAAAGCTAAGGAATAGGGGAACAACATATAAAAATTTCATGAATTTTAGCTAAGTTTTACTTAGTCAAATAATTAAATAAAAACGGGTGAAAAACGTGACTGCACAAAAACCTCCTGTCCGTGAATGCCAAAATCCGACAATGCCTATTGTCGGATTAGGCATTCCGTGAATACCAAACCCGAGAATCCTCATTGTCGGATCAACTACACCCGTGAATATGCTATATTCGGACCAAAGAAAACTTAGTAAAACTCTTATTATTGTACATCATTGTCGGACAAAATACCTCCGTGATTTCTTATTCACGGATCCAACTAGATACTGTCGCATGACCCGACCCGTTCATCATTGTCGCATACTATTATTGTCGTAAAAGGAATCACGGAAGAATTTAAACGCTCATTCTCGGATTTCTTATTCTCGGATAAAATATATCCATGATTCCCTATTCACGGATCCGATTCCCTATTGTCGAATGATTAAACTCATATAAAATTCTCATTGTCGGATGAACACAAACAAAACAGTCACCGTATGGTATTGTCGGATAAATTACTGGATTGTCGAAATATTATTTTCATAGATTACTATTTCCGTGAATACCATATTGTCGTGAGAAATCAACAGACGAGTGCACTAATGATTGTCGGATAAATATAATCACGTATACATATGCCTCTATCGTCGCATGAACAGTGGTAACGAATTATACAAAAACAGTGGTAATAAGTTAAATGAATGTATAAAGCTAATATTCATAAGATTATTATTACCAACCATTACCAACGGGCCGTACGTGTTTTCAAAATGCAAACAAGCATTCAATCAAACCAAAGTATTTGGACATAACTAGTGGAATGAACACTAGCATGGATGGTCTTACGAGACATCTACTTATATAACCTTATATGTCTAGGACATTAGAAGGTTACGGGTTCAGAGAACCTACCAGCTGCTTAGCACTCGACTCACGTTTATTGACATAAACGCAAAGACTCAGGTGAGTCTCATAGCCCCTCTTTACTGTTTTTACCCAGGGGTGGGATTACATGCTCAGATTTGTTTTACATATGAACACAAGTACGAAACATCGATATATTGATTGCATGAGTTTGTTTTATCTAATCATGAAGTCCCTCACAACATAGTTTGTTTATATTGCGTTAGCGTGAATGTTAGTGTATGGTACCATATGGGATTGACAATCCCCGTCCGGGGTAGTCGCGCTACCACGACTGCGGTCGAACGGATGCATTTTCATTTGTTCATACATGTGTAGATTAGGCACATGCCGGGGGCAAACTCGATCAGGTCCTTGAATGTGGATCCTGGCACACTCAGTTAAGCTCAAACTATGTGCTCATGGCAATCATTAAACTAAATCTTGTGGTTCATAACTCAGATTTCATCAATTTACACCTGTGAGCTCACCAGCTTTTTAGCTGACCTTTTAGCATGTATTCTCAGGTACCCAGTAGTAATAGATTCTGCTCAGGACTATTAGCTCGAGTCGCATACAGATAACAGAAGATTCACATGCATTTCTACATTTTGTATAATTAGATATGCCTTAGAATCTTTTACATTTAGCTGCAAGCTTTTGTAACAAGAACAACAATGTAAAACCTTTATATTATTTATGTAATGTTTAAAACGACGCATTTAGAGTCGTTCGCTTTATCTTATGTGCTTTGTTATTGATTAGTAACACCCAAATCTTGCTTCCGCTAAACAATAAATTTGGGGGTGTTACAGGCGCTGCCCCCGGACCCCCGTTATTAACGGGCTTCGCCCTTACCCTAGGGTCACGAGTAACAGTGTTACATCTAAACTTTCACACAAAGAGTTAAATTTGTATAACGTCAAACACGAATGTGACATGACCTCCAAAACACATTGGAATTTATTTTTAAGTATAATACTTCAAAATCATCAAAATAATAATATGGGGTTATTATTACAAACAAATCACCAACGGGCCGTACACGTTTTCAAAACACAAGTCAAACAACAAAATCGTAGTAATTTGGACATTCTAAGTTGGACGAACAACTACAAGGGCAGTCTTTCGAGATGCCTACTCATGTTATAACCATTGTGTGTCTTGGACACCCTCAGGTTACAAGTCTTCGGACATCAATCCACCGCTAATCAATTCAAGTTTATTAATTTAAACACTCAAGGCTCAGGTGAGTCTCATAGCCCCTATTTTACTGTTTTTCATTAAGGGGTGTGATATTATTGCTTGTTTTGTTTTACAAGTAGAACGCAAGTACAATTCAATCAAATACTACATGAGTTGTTTTCAACTAATCAATAAAGCCCTCCATAGCATAGTCTGGTAATACATCTGTAGCGTGAATGTTAGTATATGATATCATATAGGATTGACAATCCTCGTCCGGGTTAGCACGCACTAACTGGTCAAACGGACGTATTAGCATTTGAGAAGACGAGTGTAGATTAGGCACTCGTAGGAGGCAACTCAGTTAGGTTTCCTTAATTGGACCTGACACTCAAGTTAAGCTCAGACTATGTGCTCATGGCTGTATAACTTTTATTTTGCTTAATTGCATTTTAAATTCAATTATAAAATCTTGCGGTTCATACAAATATGTGTTGACATACAAACCTGTGAGCTCACCAGCGTTTCGCTGACCCATTTTAGTATGTATCACAGGTGACCAGCAGTAGGTTGGACTGCTCAATCAAGATCTATTAGCTCGAGTCAACATGCAAACAAACAGAGATTTTAGCTGCATTATTATATTTTCTATAGATTAATTATGTACTTAAATCTCTTATTTTCAAGCGGAGCTAATGTAAACAATATTTTGATGTAAACTTTTGTTTTATCAATATCAACGTAATACGACGTATATAGTGGTCGTTCATTATATCTTTTGTGCTGTCTATATTGATTAGTCGCGCCCCGACCCGATTCGCTTTCGCAACCCGAATTTGGGGGTGCGACAAAATGGGCCACAGAGAAGATTAGTGCAGATCCAAGGAAGTAATTCAAATGCTATGGTATCTTTGGATGGACCTGGAATTGATTGGAGTGATCAGGAGGAGCTCATTACAAATCACTGTCACATGGCCATTGTTGAGCTTGACAAGAAGGATGACATTCCTTATGAGGTACAATCTAAATTGTGTTCTAATGTATGTAAAAAGACTGTTAAACATTATAGAGAACATAATATTAGAGTCTATGATGAACTAAAACAATGGGAGATTAAAAGCAAACAATACATTGCATCCATTGAAAACTTAGAAAAACAGATTAATGTTTGTTGGGATCTTCATTCATCAAGAAAAGTCTGTGAAAGATATTTTGAAGAGATTTGGTTATGCTGATGCTAAGGTTGCAAGCACACCTATGGAAGCACACAAGCCATTATCTGCAGATCTTGAGGGGGAGGAAGTAGATGTACATCTGTACAGGTCAATGATAGGGTCTTTAATGTATCTAACTTCTTCCAGGCCAGATATTATGTTCGCTGTGTGTCTCTGTGCAAGATTTCAGACATGTCCAAAGCAATCACATCTGTATGCTGTTAAGAAAATTTTTAGATACTTAAAGGGACAACCTGATTTAGGCCTTTGGTATCCTAAAGGTTCTTCTTTTGATCTATTAGCATATTCAGATAGTGATTACGGGGGAGCAAGTATGGACAGAAAGTCAACATCAGGAGGTTGTCAATTTTTAGGAGAGAGGTTGATTTCATGGCAATGTAAGAAACAAACGACTGTATCAACATCTACTGCTGAAGCTGAGTATGTAGCTGCTGCAAATTGCTGTGCTCAGGTCTTGTGGATTCAGAATCAAATGCTTGATTACGGTTTAACTTTCTTAAACACTCCTATTTTTATTGATAATACTTCTGCTATCAGTATCATTAATAATCCTGTTAAACATTCTAAGACTAAGCATATAGAGATCAGGTATCATTTTATAAGAGATTGCAATGAAAAATGACTTATTCAGATTCTAAAAGTCCATACTGATAATCAACTTGCAGATTTGTTCACCAAAGCTTTTGATGTGGGTAGATTTACATACTTGGTCACCAGTATTGGTCTGATTAAATCTTCTTAAATCGTTTTCTCATAAATATTTTGTACATTATCTCTGTAATGCTTAAGGATTAGATACTGATAGATGTAATTGATAATAACAGTGTTAGTTATTACTGTTTTGAGTTTTCTCAACTCAACTGATTAACACTGTTACTATTAAATTACCACTGTATATGTAAACTTTGTTTTCACTGTTAGTTTATTTTTATCACTGTTTGTTTTTAGAATTAACTCTTTGCAGGTTATCACTGTCAGTTAAACGGCCATCACTGTTAGTGTAAACAGTTTCCACTTTATTCACTACTCAGTAATACCTGTTAGTTCCACTTTTAGTGCAACAGTTATCACTGTTCGTATATCAGTTTCCACTGTTTATACTATTCAGTAATAACTTTTCATTATGGTGTTAATTCAATTTCTTTTTGGAAATTTCTTTGTTTTCTTTTTGCAGGTTTATTTCATTGGTGATTAAAAAAAAAATTAATTAATTTTGTTGTTCTTTTTAATAATACTAATTAAGATACTAGTATTGAGTTATAATTTCTTTGGTCAGGGATTATTTCCATTAACTAGTTATCACTGTTAGTATTATTAACAGTCAAAAAGTGTTCCAAGTGTTCAACTTAATCACTGTTAGTTTAACTCTCAGTTTCCACTGTCTTAAAACGGTTTCCACTGTTTTAAAATGGTTTCCACTATTGATGTTAAATTTGGGAATTTTGTTTTGAAATTAGGTTTTCAAAACTAACAGTATATATACGCCAAACACTTGCACTTTTTCATTACGCTTTCATCATCACTGCTATTGTATTCCTTGTTAACCACTGCTTTCTCAATTCCGTTTCTTTTTGAATTTCAATCATGGCTTCTTCTTCTTCATCTAAAACTCAATTACCGATTGGCAAAGATCATAATATGATCGCTTTCTTAGTTAAACCGATTCAGGCCAATGATTATGTTGAAATCATTGATTTCTTGCGCGCTTCACATATTTTCAATGCGTTAACCATTTCCCCTCGTATATCACATGAATACATCAATGATTTCTTGGTTAATGCTAAAATCGAGGAAGAAGCGGGTATTCAAAGAATTGTATCAACTGTTGCAGAGCAACAAGTGGTGGTTACAGAGGCTTCTTTACGTTCTTCTCTTCGTCTTGAAGATGAAGGAGGTATTACTTCCCTTTCTGATGATGTTTTATACACCAACTTAAGCGCAATGGGATATGAGGGTACTTTGGGTGGTTTTGTTTTTCAAAAAACCTTATTTTCATATTAATGGAGATTTTTGATACATACATTATTACACTGTTTATCTTCTAAACGATCATCTTTTGAACAATTCAGTAGTAATGTAGGGTATGCATTAGTTTGTTTAGCTACTGGTCAAAGATTTTATTTTTCAAATTTTATTTTTGCTGGTATGCTAAGAAATATAAATCAACCAAAACTTAAGTTTTTTATGTATCCAAGGTTTGTGCAATTATTTTTAAATGAACAAATTGCTCAATTGCCTGCTTTGGATAGAGTTATTGGCATCTCTTCTTTAAAACCAAAAGTTTTTGTTAATATGAAGAGAGATACTTCAATAAAAGGTATTAAATTTTCTGGGAAGGTTACAGCTTTGTTTCCAACAATGCTTCCTGCACCTTCCACCACAGCTCCAGTACAACCAACTGAAGCTGAACCAGCTGCTGAGAGAATGGAACAATCCATTCATTCTCAACCAACAGTGGCTGGGGGTATCATTAGAAAACAATGGACCAATCTAGCTACCTATCATAGAAATGCCAAAAGGCCTAGAACACAGGTGTTTGAGGCTAATGCTGCTCAATCATCTCAGTCACATGACAGTGGTCAGGAACAACATGTGGTCAATGAGGAGCAGAGAGACCATTCTGTGAGGGCTGCTTCTACTGCTTCTAGCCCACTGGCAGAGCAGGATAGAAGTAACATAAATAAGACCCAATCAGAGGCAACACCAGAACATGATTCTTCTCCAGTAGATGATTTTGGTGGTCCCAGTACCAAGAACAGAGGGGAATCTGATGATCATACTAGGTATGATGCAGATTTTGATACTTTTGTCAATGATTCATCAAGGGAGTTACATCCTGAAGGTGATGAGGCTAGAACTACCCCAGAGTTGACTACCTCAGAATTGACGGCTATGATTGATTATGTCTGGGAGAAGTTCAAGGCAGAAAAGAAAAAGAATAAAGAAAAAGATGTTCGAATAGCAGAACTGGAGGAAAGAGTTAGTTCATTGGAAAAGATTGTGGTTAAAGTTTTAAAGGAAGGAAAACGGTATGTTGTGCTTGAAGGTGAGACCCCAAGAGATGCTTTCAAAACGGGGGAGATAATTTAGAGTAATAAGGGTGATAAGAAGAGTAAAGGAAATGTGCATGTTGATGATTTGGGTGATGTTTTTAAGAATAAAGGTGATCAATCTACTTCTGAGCAGGCTGATGATTTTTGGAATGTTGGTAATAATCAGGATGATGATGATCAGAATAAAGTACCAACTGGTTCTAATTCTGAACAAATTGATGAAGAAATTGAGATGGAAACACCAACACCTTATGAGACTGAGACTGTGAAAGACAAATCTGAAGGTAAAAAGAAAGATGATGATAAAGAGCAAGAGAAAGAGAAAAAGATTGCATCTAAAAGACAGAAATCAATTCCTGTGTTTTCTGTTAAAGCAAAGAAACTCAAGTCAACAATTTTACCACCTGTTTCAATAAGAGAACCTTCTGCAGATCCAGCTAAAAAGAAAGGTTTGCCTAAGATTGATCCAAAAGATAAAGGAAAAGGTATCTTGGAAGAAGAACCAAAGAAGAAAAAGTTTAAGCAAGTGCCAATTGAAGCAACTGTTCATGATGAGGAGTATGCTAGGAGATTACAAGCAGTGTTTGATGCTGCTGTTTTAAGACAAGGATTGATAAAGGTTGAAGTGTCTCCTGGTGAATGGGTTATGATGACAAAAGAACAAGTGAAAGAATGGGATGAGCAGAATCTGAAAGAACAGAAAGAAGATGACATTGAATTCTTAGTTGATCAGATTAAAAGAAAGAAAGCAGAAGAAGCTAGAAAGAAAAGGGCTTCTAAACCTCTTACAAGAGGTCTGCAGAGAAAGAATTTGATTGTAAAGCTAAGAGGAGGATATATCCTACTTCTAGGCTTAATGCTATGTCTCTTGAGACTCTGCAAGGTATTTGGGATAGAGATACATTGATAAATCCAGAAGCACATAAGAGAGCAGAAGCTGAACAGAAACTAAAGAAAAAGGCAGAGAAAGAAAAGCTTGAGAAGGAGTTGGCTCAAGAGGAAGAATGGAAATGGAAAAGTGCAGAGATCAAGGAGAAGTTGAGACAGGAATATGCATCAATTCCTGATTTACCAAGAAAACAAGTTGATCTAAAAGATGTTATTATGGTGGAACCACTTCAAGTACAAATTCCAACTGATGATTTGCCAGGTATATTGATTGGTCAATTGAGAAGTTTACCATTCCTGTCAAGTGTGAAAGGATAAGGATTGAAAGAGCTGATGGAAGCTTATCATTTTGGAGATCCTTCAAAGATCTGATTAAGGTGATACAAAGAGTAGATTTGGTAAGATTGTTTGGAATAGGAACTGAAAAGGACTTGAATTCAAAAAAGTTTGAAAGTGTTATGGAATTGGGTACATGGAAGTGTATCAGTATGATATTTGAACCTGAGAAGTTTATTTTTGAGTTCAACACATTTCAACAGGTTAAGAAGTAGATTTATCATAATAATCCAGGTGTGCATCAGGTGATTATGGAAGATGGTATAATGATGTGGATGCTGACAGATAGAGAATATGATATGAATCTGAGTTTGTTGAGAAGTTTGAGGCGTGCTAGATTATCTGTTTCATTTAACAATGATGTGGTAGAAAATTTAGTATATATGATTTTGAATCAGATTTTTAAGAAGGAGGAGTATGAGAGAAGACAGAGAGAAAAGCAATAAGTATTTTGAAAGCATCTGCAAGAGTTCAAAGTTTAGGAAACTTAATACTGTGAGATACAGATTAAGTTTAGAGGGAGATTGTTGGGATTTGAAGTTTACTACAACTGTTGGTGAAAAGCTTACAAGGCATTAACACTGTTAGTGTTAATGTTACCACTGTCTTCAGAAGATTAACACTGTTATTGAAGATTTAAGGAAGAAAAAGAGTTACCACTGTTAGTAGTAAAGTATTATAACTGTTAGTTTGTTTTACAACAGTTAGCACTGTTTGTTTGATTTTGTAATTAGCCGAGTCAAGTGTTTAAGTGTTAACACTGTTTGATAGTATTTACCATTGTTTATATAGTTGTGGTAGTTAACACTGTTTATGTGTATAAAAGGTCGGCTAGATAAGTTTGAGTTGTTATGGAAGTTATCTTGTTTCCATAATTATAGGAGATTGTAAATAGGACTCTATGCATTATAAATAGAGATCCTAATACCTAGAATAGGTATATATGATAGAACTCAATTAGCTTCAAGGTGTAAACCCTAATACAGCCGTGTATTCGTATTATTAATCATTAATAATATTGAAGCTTTTGGTGATAATTCGTGTTCTTCAAGTAATTAGTATTCTGCAAGTATTCTTATTATTCTTGGTTGTTATTAAGTCTTATTTCGTAATTCTTAATAATATTCTCAAAGCTTTTACTGAAGATCTATAAGGGATTAACAAGGAACATACCCGAGACCACATTTGGGTCTTCGCGGGCGTCCCCAGAGTTGAGTACGAAGGCTCTACCTCTAGCGTTGTTGTTGCTGTTGTTGTTGTTCTTCAGCTTCGGGCATTCATTCCTGAAGTGCCCCGTGTTCCCACATTCGAAGCAGGCTCTAGGCGGCCTGGTGTTGTTGTTGTTGGAGGTATTGCTGTTGGATTTGGGAGCTCGGCAATCTTTGGTCGAGTGCCCGTGTCTCCTGCAGTTGTTGCAAGGGGTATTGCATTGACCCTCGTGGTGGTGGTTACACTTGGAGCAATAAGGTTAGTTCTCCGTATACCCGTGTTCAGGTTCGGTGTTGGAGGTGTAAGCTTGGATGGCATTGGGTTTCTTGTTTGTTTGGTCGTGGTGTTCAGTAGGTTTGCGTTTGTTGTTGGAAGGGGTGGTGGATGCTTCACGGCTGACAATCATCACCATGAGTTCATGTGCAAGCCGGATAGCACTTTGGATGGTGGTTGGGTTGGATGAGTCGACATTTCCCTGGATGTTCACTGGGAGGCCGCAGATGTATTTCTTGATGCGTTTTTCATCCGTTTCTACCAAACCCGGACATAGAAAGGCGAGTTGCTGGAATTTGGTGGTGTAACCAGCGATATCATTGCCTTGAACAGTTAAATGCCAGAATTCTTCCTCCAACTAGTAGAGTTCCTCGGTGGGGCAATATTCATCCCTTAGCATTTTCTTCAGGTCTGCCCAGGGGAGTTGGTTTGCTACATCAATGCCCACAGAACTGGCAGGAGTATTCCACCATGTGAGTGCACCTTCTCGAAAGGTGTAAGCAACGAATTTGACCTTGTTGTCTTCCATATAGTTGCACAAACCGAAGACAGATTCGATCCTTTCGATCCACCTGATTAGACCGATGGCACCTTCCGTGCCCTTGAAATTTAGTGGTTTGCAGCTGAGAAAATCCTTGTAAGAACAAGGCTTGATGATAGGAGTAATTTCTGGAGTATCATTACTCCTCCTGGAGTTTTGTGGTGAATCCTGAATAGCCAGGGTTTCAGCCACAGCTCGGGAAACGATGGCAGCAATTTCAGCATCACTATAACTTTTCTTCTTTGGCGGCATGATTCTTCAAGAGAGAAATAAAAGGTACATGAGGGGTGGTACCAGAATAATAAGCACGATAGATGTACATATATAAAAGTGGTAATATACAACATCACATGGTAAAATCACAATGTAGAAATAACGGGAGAAATTGTCAATTCATAATACGAAGTTGATTTCTAGTTAGGAGTTTCAAAAGTCACAGACTTAGAAGTTTTACAAAAGTGCCGGGAATTATTACATCCGGTCGAGTTACATAGGTCCTACGAAAGCATGATAAAGTACAGATTTTGCCTAAGCTAATTCTGTCGTAGATTGAGTTGTGGTAGTAGTGCGGTGTGATGGTCCACAGATTCTGCAAGTCTGCTAACCATTCGGAGGGCGTCCTCGGTTTCCATTAGACGTGTCTCACACTGATTCAGCCTTGATTGTAGGATGGAGATTTCATTTTGGTTGCCAATCACTTGGTTGTGGACAACCTCCATAGTTTCGATGGTTTCACCCAGACGGTTGTCAAGGGTATCCATGTGGTTGACGGTATTTTCATGATCTTCAGAGACTTGATTGATACGCTCGAGTGATGTGAGTCTCCAGTTTACGTTGGTTTCTTGGAGTTCGATATCCATAGTATTAAGTCATTGTTCGTGATGGTATAGCCTAGTGGATAAGTCTGACAAAGTGAAATGAGTGGGATATGGACAAGCTCGAGGCAACCTGGTGTTCCTCCTAGCCACCCTTGGGTTTCGTGATCCATACGGATGAGAGCGTGACGAATTGGGTGGTGTGTTTGCCATTCTGAGACAAAGCATTAGAAAGAATGAGGCCTATATTCATATAATACATATATAATATAGCCTAAGATATTGAGCGAGAGAGAGGCCTATCTATGTATGTATATATATATATATATATATATATCACATAATAGCCTAGAGTGTCTAACACAGACATGTTTGAGTCACGGTTTCTCTCGTGGTCAGAGTCAACTAGTGTACCATGTTCCGTCATGACACCTTTCAGATCTCACATCATATTCTTTTAATTGTATATAGTTGATCAGGCTATGTTAATTAAACCAATACAATGCAGTCACTGAACCTAATCATACTTAATAAGGAATACTGTCTAACGGTCATAGTCTAGGCCCATTAAATGCAACCTAGTTCACTATAACCTTAGGCTTTGATACCAATCTGTTCCACCCCCAAATTCGGGTTGCGGAAGCCAATCGGGTCGGGGCGCGACTAATCAATAATCACCGCTCAAAGATATAATGAACGACTCTATATGCGTCGTTTTACAATTTGTATTAATAAAATCAAAGTTTACATCAAAATATAGTTTACATTAGCTCAGTTCCTGGATTGAGAGATTTACATACATAATTAATCTATACAAAATATAATAATGCAGCTAAATCTCCGAATGTTTTGCATGATGACTCGAGCTAATGATATCCTGAATGGCAGTCCAACCTACTGCTGAGTACCTGTGATACATGCTAAAATGGGTCAGCGAAATGCTGGTGAGCTCACAGGTTTGTATGTCAACACATATATCATATGAACCGCAAGATTTAATTGAATTTAAAATGCAATTAAGTAAAATAAAAGTTTTACAGCCATGAGCACATAGTCTGAGCTTAACTCGAGGTGTCAGGTCCACATTTAAGGTATCCTGATCGAGGTGCCTCCCACGAGTGCCTAATCTACACTCGTCTGAACAAATATTAGTACATCCGTTTACCCAGTTAGTGCATGCTAACCCGGACGAGGAGGGTCAATCCTATATGGTACCATATACTAATATTCACGCTAAAACGTATTACCAAACTATGCTGAGGAGGGTTTTAAAAGATTAGTGAGATAACTCATGTAGTAGTTGTTTGTTTTCGTACTTGCGTTCATATAGTTAAAATAAAACGAGCAATGATATCACACCCCTGAGTAAAACAGTAAAATAGGGGCTATGAGACTCACCTGAGTCTTGAGAGTTTAACTAATTAAACTTGAGTTGATTAGCCGAGAATGAATGTCCGAAGACTGGTAACCTGAGGGTGTCCACGACATGCGATGGTTATAAATGTGAGAAGGTATCTATAAAGACTACCTTTGTAGTTGTTCTTTCAACTAGAATGTCCAAATTACTACGATTTGGTTGATTTGGTTATGTTTTGAAAATGTGTACGGCCCGTTGGTGATTGTTTGTAATAATAATCTCAACTTTTATTATTATGATTTCGAAGTATTATACTTAAAAGTATTTATAAACTTTAGGTGACGGGGGTCCGGGGGCAACCCCCCCTGGTTAGTGGGGTCCTAGGGGTGGCAACCCCTAGCGGGGTCCAAGGGACTGGCCCCTGGTTGGGGTCGAGATGTCAAGTCAGCTCGAAAATTTTTTATTTCTACTAAATTGCTTTGGTGAAAAACGCATCTGGACATGAATTTGGGTGAAATCATGTGACAAAATTTTAGGTCTCGACACTTAGTAAAATTTGTGTTTTCTTGGTTCTGTTTCATGCGACATAGTGTGCGACATACGGCTTTCTGTCGCTAAGTGCGACATAGTCTGTTGTGTCGCAGATCATGTCTGCGACATAAGGGCTTGTGTCGCTAAGTGCAACATCCGCAATTTAATGCGACATAAGGCGTTGTGTCGTTATATGTGACGAAAATAAGTTTGCGACATGACCATTTGTGTCGCTATATGTGACAACTGTCAAAATCTCAGGTCATTACCGCACTCCCATCTTAGATTTCATTATGGCATTTCATATATTCCGGTAAAAAAATTATGGTTACGACTCCTTAGGTCTACTCAACCGTAGAAAGTCTTAGAGATTTCTTAGTAAATCATAAGTCTATAAGACAAACTAAAATAGATTACTAAGTGCCAAATTAAACAAAGAAAATTTATCGCTTTATGCTTTAACAAAATCTTTACCGAATCGCAAACCGAAATTTCCGCAACTCGACAACGTTAAGTTAATTGAAAAATAATTTGTGAACATCAAACTTTGACAAAATAAAGGTCTATTAAATTAGTTCAAGAACTTAGGAAAATAAATTTTTGTTACTTAAATATTAATCACCAAATCATCATAAAATAAACCTTACAATACATTAAACTTATACCAAATTAATACATAACTTTAAATTAAACTTAATATACATTAATTAAACAAAAAAATAAATAAATATTGAATTAACCCCCCCCCCCTGTGTACGGCACACCCCCTCCCCCTTTTCTTTCAATTCAATTTTAATTACCTATTCATTTCATTATTTATCCCATTTTCCCAAAACACACACATACACCTTTCATATTTCTCTCTAACTTTTCACCTCCTTTTCTCTCTAAACCTACTCAAGAAAATCAGCCTCTCTCACCCTAATTCCAGAAATATTAAGGTGTGTTCAAGATATTTCAAGAACACAAAGGTAAATCAAATCATCTACACCTCTTTATCTTTCATTTTTCTTGTAATTTCTTCATAAATTCGGATTTTATGCCTCTTTTATGGTTAAAATCCCATAAAATGCTTGACGTTTGTAGGTTATTCCTTTTCACATCTTTATGTGGTAAAAGGAAGGGTAACCCATGATCAAACCGAAAATCAAGTGAAAAATCGATTATTGTTGTGATATTGTTGAAATTTTGTTCATCTTTATGTTAAATCTTAAATTTTTATGTTAATAATCATCTCTAATATATCATGGATTTATTTCAACACCATGCATGTGTTAGAACATGGATTTAAAGATCAAAAGATGATAATCTTCTTTATTTCATGTTTATGGTTCATTATTTTGAATGAAACACTCAAACAAGAGTTTACAACTTTCTGTCCAGAAAACTTGTTCTATTTCAACGATTTTTATAAAAATCATTCTCTCAAAAAAATGGACGTTTTTATAGTCTAAAATCAAGTTCTGGAAGTAAGGTTTCCAACCCCATAAGCCTCATATTTTTCTGAGTTGAATTGATATTTTTAATAATTTTTGTAAGAAAAGGTGTACAAGCTGTAATAGTAAGTCACAAACTTTCTTCTCAGTGTTTTAATCATAAATGGAGCATTACAATTCCAAATGACTTGAAACCAACGCCAAAAGTTTATAAATTTCATTGGCTACAACTTTAAAGAAGACCAATTTTATTGATTCCATGTACCTTTTGCTCAGAAACAATGATTGCATGCATGTGTTTAAATTCGATCCCAGAAGATAAAAGTAAAATCTAAAAATACTTGGATTTCTCTATTGGTTCTGTAAAAATTATACAAAGTAGATAACATATTTTAGAACATCTGTGATTTTTTCCTTAAATCATTTTTGACCAGAACTATTTTTAATAAATACAACCAACAGGTGTAATTTTTGGAAAACATGAAAAGTGGACTGATTTTTGTATAACCTTAAAAACCGACACTTGCGGACTTGCTATTTATGAAAAGACTAACTTTTTATGACATACGAACATGTTTAAGGTTTAGGTGTTTTATGATGTATTAATCAATTTGTGTGTTGTTAATCATAAATTGTGTGGAACCAAAGTTCCTACACTCAAAACACTATAAAATTTGGACACAATCAATTGCGAGACATTATACACTTGTATATTCATTATTGTACACAAACGCGATAATTGAACATTAACAAACTTCAAAGCAAACAAACCATTTTGGCACATTGTAATCTAAAAATTTAGCTAAGCAATCATATCAAACCAAATTCACCGAGAATCTAATTAGAAACTTTGTGTTCATAGGACTTGGATAGGAGTTATACCCGGAAAGTACACACGATACATCC
The DNA here is from genome assembly GCA_963422505.1 of Pseudognaphalium luteoalbum. Classification (NCBI taxonomy): domain Eukaryota; kingdom Viridiplantae; phylum Streptophyta; class Magnoliopsida; order Asterales; family Asteraceae; genus Pseudognaphalium; species Pseudognaphalium luteoalbum. Next base: position 89,297,698 of record OY730197.1, read on the forward strand.
ATCAATTACTCATACGCTCGATTGTGAGTATTCACAACCCCTCTTTTTACCGTTTATACTAAATGTTTTGGGGTGAAAAGCATGTTATCTTGTTGCAAATACTTATTTTGTATGTATATTTCCTATTTATACATTCTTATTGTATGCTTGTGACTCTATCGCATCTAAAGTCCCCGGTTCTCTTACACAATCCATTAACTCATTTTTGAGCCGATGGTTGATATGAATAGTACTATTTGGAAGGAGGCCACCTTCCCACTCATCTGTGCTTATGAGTGCATACCACCAACTCTAAATGTTCGCGATAGGACATATCTTTGGGGCATTGTTTCGGGCCAGTAGGTTTGGTTGTGGACTCAAGCTATACATGCCGTTCTTAAATGAATCTCATATGGCGTATAAATACTATTTACTTAACAATGAAATCTTTCAAAAGTTGTTTGAAAACTACTAAATGGCTCTCATATTTATTTCTAAACCTGTGAACTCACCAACTATTTCATAGTTGACCCTCGTTTTACATGCTTTTCAGGAAATGGTCAGTAGTCATGGAATGAAGCTATGTTATCTTTACTAGTGTTAAAGCTACTAGACTTACTTTGTTTTATCTTTTGGATGTATTTGGTTGTATGCACTAGTATTTTGTACTGTAAACTTATTGTAAGCGCTAGTAACTGCATGTTGTAAATAGTGAATTAGCTGTACTTTGTGTAATGAAACCATTGTGCTGTTACATCTCGTGTTTCCGCTTTAGCGGGGTGTGACAGATTTGGTATCAGAGCCAAAGATTATAGGAACACCGGTTGTCCTTAGGGAAGCCTAGACTATAACCGTTAAGTTAGTGTGCCTTTAAGTATGACTAGTTCGGGTGATTGCATCATTCAAATTTAATTTAACATAGCCTGATCAACTATGTATAATTAAAGACGAAGTGATGCAAGACCGGAAATGGTTAGAGGAATAAGGTGCATCCTAGAACTCAATTAAGTAAAGAAAAACTTCTCTATGTGTACTTAGTACCTTCATATTGTAGGTTTTACTATACCTCTAGGAACTAAGTTCTCTTTTTGCAGCCTTACCATGTCGAACTCCTCACTCCACGCTCTAGGATCAGCTGATGACTCTGGCTATTTTACTGGTCGTCCTCGCGACAACCCACCTAGCTCTGAGCCAGAGGAGGACCCCTCAGAGTGTTCAGAGTCAGAGAATGAAGCTAATAGCCGAGAGGTCACTAGGGAGAACACTAGGATTTCCCCGACACGTGTATCACCCCAACCACCTCAAGAAGGTGTGCGCATGAGGACCACTGCTCGTATGAGCGTTGCTCCACCTGTTAGATTTGCAGTCAGAGATTTCCTTCCCGGAACTGGACCATCAGGAGCTGGACCTTCAGGGACTGTATCTTCGAGAACTGTAGCCGCAATTCCGAAATCTCGAGACCCCGACATGACTTTTAGGACGGCACGTAGAGTGGATGTTATGACTCATGATCTTCAGACTCAGAGAGATTGGATTGCCCATCATGGGGAGATGTTAGGTTATATGACAGACCTAACAGAGCGGTTAATTTATCGTACAGACGATGCCAGGGAGACAGCACGGGCAGCGGTGTTTTGGTGTAAGATGTTTGCAGGATTCACTTTTGTGTTGGCTATGATGCTCATTTGGGTAGTTTGGTTTGCTTAGGAGAATGTGTTTGGAGATGGATCTAGATTTTGAAGACCTTGTAGCGTTTACAATGGTGGATGTCTTTTATTTTAAGTACTTGTGAAAAATTGTGATGTAATGGGTTATCCAAATTTTGGAACTTTTGACTTATCAATGGAAAAACCCTATTTTGTTTATTTAATATTATGGTGACAATTATTTTGATGCTTGATTTATTTTAGAACTCTTACCACAAGTTATTTTCAACTTATTTCTTTTTATTGTTATCTAACCTTGCAAATACCAAAGTTTCCAACAAATCAAAAACATGCTACATAAGCACTAATCAACAATTTTCAAAAACTTGTCATAGGATCATGCCTCCAAGACGATCCACCCGACGCACTCAAGAAGATCAACAACCTGACATGGCCCAGGTCATTGCTCAACAACTCTCTGCAGCAATTCCAAACATCATCGCCCAAGTGACTGTTGGCATCCAAGGAGCCCAAAGGAATGATGGTGGTCCTAACCCCAATGGAAGACAGAATGCACCACCGGTTTTTGCCAATGATGGCCGAGTGTGCACTTATAAATACTTCATGTCTTGCAAACCCAGGGAGTTTCATGGAATGGAAGGTGCTGTAGGATTGCTAAAATGGTTCAAAAGCATCAAGTCGGTACTTCATGTGAGCAACTGTACTGAAGAACACAAAGTAGGCTATGTATCTAGCTTACTCCATGACGTCACTTTGACCTGGTGGAACACTCAAGTACAGACACGAGGAAGGGAAGAAGCATACATTCTTCCATGGGAAACATTCAAAAGGTTGCTCACTGAACAGTATTGTCCTAAGAATGAAGTGCAGAAGTTGGAAGCAGAACTTTGGAATCACACCATGGAAGGGGCTGAGATAGAAAAGTACACGACTCATTTTCATGAACTGGAAAAGTTGGTACCTCATCTTGTAACACCGGAGTACAATCGAATAGACCGTTACATTTGGGGATTTGCACCGGAACTTCGAGGAATGGTTACCTCATCTAATCCAACAACCATCGAAAGTGCGGTAATTCTGGCACACTGTCTGACTACTGATATGATTCGCTCGGGAATCCTGAGCAAGGTGAGTTCTGGTAATAAGCGAAAATTTGAGAATCAATCAGGAAAGAAGACTGGGAATACTTCGAATAGAAATCATAAATCAGCCAAGAATTTTGCAATTACCACTCAAGAGCCGAAAGGATACACTGGTCCCCTCCCTAAGTGCAACAAATGTAAATTCCATCATGAGGGAGCTTGCCCGAAATGTAATACCTGCAATAAAACCGGCCACACTGCCAAGTACTGCAGGGCTGGAAAGGAATGTAAGGAGAGTGGAGATGGCAACAAGGCGTGCTATGAATGTGGAAGTCTGGACCACTTTAGAAACACTTGCCCAAAGTTGAAAAGAGGTCCTAACAACAACAACAGAAACCAGGTAGGGCCAACTAATCAAGGGAATCAGAATGTGCAGACTCGAGGTCGGGCATTTGTGATGGGAGCTGATGAAGCACGCCAGGACCCTAATGTGGTGACAGGTACGTTTCTCCTTAACAACCACTATGCATCCGTACTATTTGACTCTGGGGCAGATAAGAGCTTTGTTTCACATGAATTTAGACCCCTCCTCGGCAAAGAGTCCAACCCATTAAAACCTGCTTACACTGTCGAACTAGCTAGTGGTTACGAACTTAATGTTAGGGAGATCGTACGAGACTGCATTTTGCATCTTGAAAATGAGCAATTTAATATTGATCTTATCCCAATTAAACTAGGCTGTTTCGATGTGGTAGTCGGTATGGACTGGTTAGCCAATAATCATGTAGACATAGGCTGCCATGAAAAGGTGATACGAATACCCATCTGAGAAAACGAAATACTAGTTGTGTACGGAGACAAGCCCGGTAGGAGTCTGAAAAATGGTGTCATCCATGAAGATTCGCAAATATCTGAGGAAAAAGTGCCTCGCCATTTTGGCGCACGTTGTTAAGAAAGAGTCGGAGGAAAAACTCGCACAAGATATTCCCATAGTACGTGAGTATTTAGAAGTATTTCCAGATGATTTGCCTGGACTTCCCCCACCTAGACAAGTTGAATTCCGAATTGATCTAATACCAGGAGCCGCACCGATAGCTAAGGCACCGTATCGCCTAGCACCCGCGGAAATGAAAGAATTGTCCAGTCAACTTCAAGAACTATTAGAAAAGGGTTTTATTCGCCCCAGTTCATCACCATAGGGAGCCCCAGTCTTATTCGTTAAAAAGAAGGATGGATCATTACGAATGTGCATCGACTATCGAGAATTGAATAAACTAACCATCAAAAATCGATACCCTCTCCCTCGAATTGACGACTTATTCGATCAATTGCAAGGTGCCTCATACTTCTCAAAGATCGACTTACGGTCTGGATATCATCAATTAAGAGTCCACGTAGAAGACATACCCAAAACCGCATTCAGAACCCGATATGGACACTATGAGTTCATGGTTATGCCGTTCGGTCTAACTAATGCTCCTGCAGCATTTATGGACTTAATGAATAGAGTCTGTAGAACATACTTAGATAAGTTTGTAATAGTGTTCATTGATGACATTCTAATCTACTCTCGAAGTAAAGAAGATCATGAGCAACACCTGAAGCAAATATTGCAACTACTCAAGGATGAGAAACTTTACGCCAAATTCTCCAAGTGCGAATTTTGGATTAAAGAAGTACATTTCCTTGGTCATATGGTAGGTGAGAATGGAATTCACGTGGATCCAGCAAAAATTGAGGCCATTAAGAAATGGGAAGCCCCTAAGACTCCGACGGAAATCAGGCAATTTTTAGGATTGGCTGGGTACTATAGGAGATTTATTGAAAATTTCTCCAAAATCTCCCAGCCATTGACCACACTGACACAAAAGGACAAGAGTTTTGCCTGGGGAAAACCACAAGAGGAGGCATTTCAGACTCTAAAACGTAAATTATGCAACGCACCGGTATTGGCACTACCAGAAGGGTCAGATGACTTTGTAGTTTATTGTGATGCCTCGCATCAAGGTCTTGGATGTGTGCTAATGCAGAAAAATAAAGTCATAGCATATGCTTCCAGACAACTGAAAACCCATGAGAAAAACTATACGACCCACGACTTAGAGTTAGGAGCCGTTGCCTTTGCACTCAAGATTTGGAGACATTACTTGTATGGAACCAAATGCACGATATTCACAGACCACAAAAGTCTCCAACACATCCTTGATCAAAAGATGCTCAACATCCGTCAGAGGAGATGGGTAGAGTTACTGAATGACTATGAATGCGAGATCCGATACCACCCAGGAAAGGCCAATGTAGTGGCAGATGCCCTAAGTAGGAAGGAGAGGGTGAAACCCTCACGAATGCGAATGTGTGGAGCACTCGTACAAACTAGTTTAAAAGCTCAAATCCAACTTTCTCAAGAAGAGGCCTTAAGAGCTGAAAACCAGAAAGGAGAAACTCTGCACGGTCTCGAACTAAGATTCGAAACTAAGCCTGACGGAGTGAAATACTTTAAGGACAGGGTTTGGGTACCCAAGATTAACAGATTGAGAGATCTGATCTTAGAAGAAGCCCACAAATCACGGTACTCAATACATCCCGGGGCTGACAAAATGTACAAGGGTGTTAAGGAGTATTACTGGTGGCCAGGAATGAAGAAAGACATCGCTGTCTGTGTTGGAAAGTGCTTAACATGTTCTAGAGTTAAAGCAGAACATCAAAAACCATCAGGACTGTTACAACAGCCAGAGATACCCCAATGGAAATGGGAACAGATAACGATGGATTTCATCACGAAATTGCCCCTGAACCGCTAAAGGTCATGACTCCATATGGGTTATTGTCGATCAACTAACGAAATCTGCTCACTTTCTTCCTATTCGGGAGGACTACAAAATGGAAAAACTCGCTCAAATCTATATTACTGAAATTGTGTCACGTCACGGAGTACCCATTTCCATTATCTCTTATAGAGATAGCCGTTTCACATCACGGTTCTGGCAATCCACACAGAAGGCGCTGGGAACACGAATAGACCTGAGTACCGCATATCACCCTCAGACAGATGGGCAAAGTGAGCGAACAATCCAAACTTTGGAAGATATGCTTCGGGCATGCGTGATTGACTTTGTAGGAAGTTGCGATGTTCATTTACCATTGGTGGAGTTTTCTTATAACAACAGTTACCACACCAGCATTCAATGTGCACCTTATGAAGCATTGTATGGTCGTAAATGTCGATCACCTCTATGCTGGCATGAAATCGGAGAGAAACATTTGACGAGGCCAGACATTATCCAGGAAACACTTGACAAAATCTCAATCATTAGGGATCGACTTAAGGCAGCCCATAGTCGACAGAAAAGTTATGCGGATCACCGCAGAAAACCGTTAGAATTCCAAATCGGTGATAAGGTGTTCTTGAAAATATCACCATGGAAAGGAATGATTCGTTTTGGAAAAAGAGGCAAGCTAAATCCACGCTATATCGGACCTTGCGAAATTTTGAAACGAATTGGTCCAGTGGCTTACAAACTCAAATTACCACAGGAATTAAGCAGGATTCAAGACACGTTTCACGTATCGAATCTTAAGAAATGTCTAGCCGATGACTCGCAAATCTTACCCCTTGAGGGAGTCCAAATAGATGACCGTTTACACTTTATCGAAGAACCGACAGAAATCGTTGATAAGGAAATCAAGCGTTTAAGACAAAGCAAAATTCCGATCATCAAAGTTCGCTGGAATTCTAAGCGTGGACCTGAGTACACCTGGGAACATGAGGATTTCATAAAGCAAAAATACCCTCACCTATTCACTAGCTGAATCTAGACAGTGCCACCAGTGGAATTTCGGGACGAAATTCTTCTAACTGGGGGAGACTGTGACAACCTTCAAAATCTCAGGTCATTACCGCACTCCCATCTTAGATTTCATTATGGCATTTCATATATTCCGGTAAAAAATTTATGGTTACGACTCCTTAGGTCTACTCAACCGTAGAAAGTCTTAGAGATTTCTTAGTAAATCATAAGTCTATAAGACAAACTAAATTAGATTACTAAGTGTCAAATTAAACAAAGAAAATTTATCGCTTTATGCTTTAACAAAATCTTTACCGAATCGCAAACCAAAATTTCCGCAACTCGACAACGTTAAGTTAATTGAAAAATAATTTGTGAACATCAAACTTTGACAAAATAAATGTCTATTAAATTAATTCAAGAACTTAGGAAAATAAATTTTTGTTACTCAAATATTAATCACCAAATCATCATAAAATAAACCTTACAATACATTAAATTATACCAAATTAATACATAACTTTAAATTAAACTTAATATACATTAATTAAACAAAAAAATAAATAAATATTGAATTAACCCCCCCCCCCCCCTGTGTACGGCACACCCCCTCCCCCTTCTTTTCTTTCAATTCAATTTTAATTACCTATTCATTTCATTATTTATCCCATTTTCCCAAAACACACACATACACCTTTCATATTTCTCTCTAACTTTTCACCTCCTTTTCTCTCTAAACCTACTCAAGAAAATCAGCCTCTCTCACCCTAATTCCAGAAATATTAAGGTGTGTTCAAGATATTTCAAGAACACAAAGGTAAATCAAATCATCTACACCTCTTTATCTTTCATTTTTCTTGTAATTTCTTCATAAATTCGGATTTTATGCCTCTTTTATGGTTAAAATCCCATAAAATGCTTGACGTTTGTAGGTTATTCCTTTTCACATCTTTATGTGGTAAAAGGAAGGGTAACCCATGATCAAACCGAAAATCAAGTGAAAAATCGATTATTGTTGTGATATTGTTGAAATTTTGTTCATCTTTATGTTAAATCTTAAATTTTTATGTTAATAATCATCTCTAATATATCATGGATTTATTTCAACACCATGCATGTGTTAGAACATGGATTTAAGGATCAAAAGATGATAATCTTCTTTATTTCATGTTTATGGTTCATTATTTTGAATGAAACACTCAAACAAGAGTTTACAACTTTCTGTCCAGAAAACTTGTTCTATTTCAACGATTTTTATAAAAATTATTCCCTTAAAAAAAATGGACATTTTTATAGTCTAAAATCAAGTTCTGGAAGTAAGGTTTCCAACCCCATAAGCCTCATATTTTTCTGAGTTGAATTGATATTTTTAATAATTTTTGTAAGAAAAGGTGTACAAGCTGTAATAGTAAGTCACAAACTTTCTTCTCAGTGTTTTAATCATAAATGGAGCATTACAACTCCAAATGACTTGAAACCAACGCCAAAAGTTTATAAATTTCATTGGCTACAACTTTAAAGAAGACCAATTTTATTGATTCCATGTACATTTTGCTCAGAAACAATGATTGCATGCATGTGTTTAAATTCGATCCCAGAAGATAAAAGTAAAATCTAAAAATACTTGGATTTCTCTATTGGTTCTGTAAAAATTATAAAAAGTAGATAACATATTTTAGAACATCTGTGATTTTTTCCTTAAATCATTTTTGACCAGAACTATTTTTAATAAATACAACCAACAGGTGTAATTTTTGGAAAACATGAAAAGTGGACTGATTTTTGTATAACCTTAAATACCGACACTTGCGGACTTGCTATTTATGAAAAGACTAACTTTTTATGACATACGAACATGTTTAAGGTTTAGGTGTTTTATGATGTATTAATCAATTTGTGTGTTGTTAATCATAAATTGTGTGGAACCAAAGTTCCTACACTCAAAACACTATAAAATTTGGACACAATCAATTGCGAGACATTATACACTTGTATATTCATTATTGTACACAAACGCGATAATTGAACATTAACAAACTTCAAAGCAAACAAACCATTTTGGCACATTGTAATCTAAAAATTTAGCTAAGCAATCATATCAAACCAAATTCACCGAGAATCTAATTAGAAACTTTGTGTTCATAGGACTTGGATAGGAGTTATACCCGGAAAGTACACACGATACATCCATCAATTACTCATACGCTCGATTGTGAGTATTCACAACCCCTCTTTTTACCGTTTATACTAAATGTTTTGGGGTGAAAAACATGTTATCTTGTTGCAAATACTTATTTTGTATGTATATTTCCTATTTATACATTCTTATTGTATGCTTGTGACTCTATCGCATCTAAAGTCCCCGGTTCTCTTACACAATCCATTAACTCATTTTTGAGCCGATGGTTGATATGAATAGTACTATTTGGAAGGAGGCCACCTTCCCACTCATCTGTGCTTATGAGTGCATACCACCAACTCTAAATGTTCGCGATAGGACATATCTTTGGGGCATTGTTTCGGGCCAGTAGGTTTGGTTGTGGACTCAAGCTATACATGCCGTTCTTAAATGAATCTCATATGGCGTATAAATACTATTTACTTAACAATGAAATCTTTCAAAAGTTGTTTGAAAACTACTAAATGGCTCTCATATTTATTTCTAAACCTGTGAACTCACCAACTATTTCATAGTTGACCCTCGTTTTACATGCTTTTCAGGAAATGGTCAGTAGTCATGGAATGAAGCTATGTTATCTTTACTAGTGTTAAAGCTACTAGACTTACTTTGTTTTATCTTTTGGATGTATTTGGTTGTATGCACTAGTATTTTGTACTGTAAACTTATTGTAAGCGCTAGTAACTGCATGTTGTAAATGGTGAATTAGCTGTACTTTGTGTAATGAAACCATTGTGCTGTTACATCTCGTGTTTCCGCTTTAGCGAGGTGTGACACTATATGCGACATCCATGATTTGTGCGACCTAGTGGCTTATGTCGCTATATGCGACATAAGGCCTGATTTAGCGACATAAAAGCTTATGTCGCAGGTGGCCTGGAGCCTCTGCGACATAACGCGCTGTTGGCCGGAAAATGAGCCGAAAAGGTGTTATCCGACCTCCGTTTGACTTGAAACTTTTACCCAACCCATATTTGGACATTTTAAGCTTAAATAACCCATAAACAAGTGAAAAAAATCGGAGTGTCTCGGGTTTTGTCGGAAACTTACAAACTTAACGCCGGAAGAAACCGAAAAGGTAGAAACGTAGATCGTGACTCCATGAATCTTTTCTTCCAAACGAGTGTGATGATTTAAGGTGGTTTTGATGGTTATTTAGGTGGTGGAAGTAGTGATGGTGTGGTGGGTGGAGATGAGAGGAAAAGAGAAGTAGTGAGAGAAAGAGATGGTGATAATGAGGAGTGGGGAGGGGGTTTTCCCCATTTTGGGCAGATTTTCGGTGGGGCCCACCGAAGTGTGGGTCTCCACTTTTACTCCCATGCATTTGCGCTACGTGTGGTGTTCGTTTTCCCGGTTGTTTAAACATTTGAATAATTTTATTTACGTTTAATTACAAGTTTTAGAATACAAATATTTAGTCAATAATTTACTTGAAGTATTTTATCAAATACTTAATAATTAAGTTATAGAGTAAAATATAACTTTAACTTGTTTCGTTTTGTTTGCACCCTTGATATTTTAACCGCGTGGACCTTGTTCGTATGATACGAAATTGAATTTGAAATATTATTAAAATGAAAATTGGATGTAATAACGTTATTAAATAATGTTATATTATTTAATTAAATTGATCACCAACGTCCGTATTTACTTGAACCGAACTACATTCGAATTGAAACTTGTATGATTTAATCAAATCGCATACTTATATATATTTAACATTATATATATTGATACATTAATTAGCCTAACATAGAACTAATTACATGTATTACACTTGATTAGGCACTAATCACTAGTCCTAATTTGACGGGTGTCACAGCTGATGACCATGAGTGGATTCAGTTTAATGTTCCGGATGTTCCTTGGTCGATAAAGAATAAATGGATTTCTAATTTGACAATTTTGAGGGATAAAAGCATTGAGGTGTGTCGTACAATTGATTGGTCAGTTCTGGAGCAGTTTCATATTGCTGACAGAGTTAGAGAGATTGTTTCACATGTATACACTTGTAATGATGAGTACATAACTGATACTGTGTGGCTTAAGCTCTTTAACATTCGAGAGTTTTCTTATAGAGTAGTGTGTTATGAGATTTTCGCGACGTATGAGTTTCATGAGAATTATGATAGCTTGACAGGTGATGGTACGATCACCTTTAGGTTAGGAGGTGAGTCCAGGAGTATGAGTTTGATTGAGTTTGGTATAGCTTTACGGTTGTATGATCGTGATCAGATTTTCTATGAAGAAGGAATCGATGAGGAGTTTGAGGAGTACTTGATTCATGGATCCACAGTGACTCCTACTGATTTTGATTATGATGCTGCTTGGAGTAGATTAGGTGTTGATGATTGGTGGGCCGGTCATCGTGTGGAGAGACAGCTTGTGGATCCTGTTCATAGGGTGATACATAGGATGTTTGCTCTTGTTGTTGTTACACGGAAGTCTGGGGCCTAGAAGATTAATTTGACTGATTTTTGGATTTTATCTACCATGACTACACAAGGAGGGTACATGAATGTACCATTCTTAGTGGCCTAGTTTTTGAGTTAAGGTGAAAGTGACAAGGATAGGAGCCCGATTTGTGGAGGGCAATATGTTACGAGAATTGCCAAGTATTTGGGTATTAGTCTTGCAGGGCTTCAGAAAGAGGACAAGATGGGTTATATCGATAAGTATTTGCTTGGCTGGATGAATGTGATTGTCAGGAATGCTACGGGACAGGAGTTTATAGCTGATGTTGATGTTGTTGAGAAGGATGTAGTGCCACCACCACGAGCACCGCGAGTACCTCCACCTACACTACAATCTTTACAGACTGATGTACATGGTATGCAACATCAGATTCGGGGTCTCGAGTATCAGATGGAAGTTTTGGGTTATGATGCTGGTTTCCAGAGGCATGCCACGCTAACTCATATGCGCGCTCAGATGATGAGACAGGAGGATATTCCTGTTTATTATCCACCTCCATAGTATGGCTACGGTTGATATTTTAACCGCGTGGACCTTGTTCGTATGATACGAAATTGAATTTGAAATATTATTAAAATGATAATTGGATGTAATAACGTTATTAAATAATGTTATATTATTTAATTAAATTGATCACCAACGTCCGTATTTACTTGAACCGAATTACATTCGATTTGAAACTTGTATGATTTAATCAAATCGCATACTTATATATATTCAACATTATATATATTGATACATTAATTAGCCTAACACAGAACTAATTACATGTATTACACTTGATTAGGCACTAATCACTAGTCCTAATTTGACGGGTGTCACAGCTGATGACCATGAGTGGATTCAGTTTAATGTTCCGGATGTTCCTTGGTCGATAAAGAAAAAATGGTTTTCTAATTTGACAATTCTGAGGGATAAAAGCATTGAGCCGGGTCGTACGATTGATTGGTCAGTTCTGGAGCAGTTTCATATTGCTGACAGAGTTAGAGAGATTGTTTCACATGTATACACTTGTAATGATGAGTACATAACTGATACTGTGTGGCTTAAGCTCTTTAACATTCGAGAGTTTTCTTATAGAGTAGTGTGTTATGAGATTTTCGTGACGTATGAGTTTCATGAGAATTATGATAGCTTGACAGATGATGGTACGATCACCTTTAGGTTAGGAGGTGAGTCCAGGAGTATGAGTTTGATTGAGTTTGGTATAGCTTTAGGGTTGTATGATCGTGATCAGATTTTCTATGAAGAAGGAATTGATGAGGAGTTTGAGGAGTACTTGATTCATGGATCCATAGTGACTCCTACTGATTTTGATTATGATGCTGCTTGGAGTAGATTAGGTGTTGATGATTGGTGGGCCGGTCATCGTGTGGAGAGACAGCTTGTGGATCCTGTTCATAGGGTGATACATAGGATGTTTGCTCTTGCTGTTGTTACACGGAAGTCTGGGGCCGAGAAGATTAATTTGACTGATTTTTGGATTTTATCTACCATGACTACACAAGGAGGGTACATGAATGTACCATTCTTAGTGGCCCAGTTTTTGAGTTAAGGTGAAGGTGACAAGGATAGGAGCCCGATTTGTGGAGGGCAATATGTTACGAGAATTGCCAAGTATTTGTGTATTAGTCTTGCAGGGCTTCAGAAAGAGGACAAGATGGGTTATATGATAAGTATTTGCTTGGCCGAATGAATGTGATTGTCAGGAATGCTGCGGGATAGGAGTTTATAGCTAATGTTGATGTTGTTGAGGTGGAAGTAGTGCCACCACCACGAGCACCGCAAGGACCTCCACCTACACTACAATCTTTACAGACTGATGTACATGGTATGCAACATCAGATTCGGGGTCTCAAGTATCAGATGGAAGTTTTGGGTTATGATGCTGGTTTCCAGAGGCATGCCACGCTAACTCTTATGCACGCTCAGATGAGACAGGAGGATATTCCTGTTTATTATCCACCTCCACAGTATGGCTACGGTGGATATACCCGTCCTCCTCCTCGATATGATCCAGTTGTTGTCTACGATCCAGAGTTTTGGCAGCATTACCAGCAGTAGCAGGATGATCAGGGTGATGATGACCAGTAGGGCATGTTGGCCCCGTTTTATTTTCAGTCTTTATTTTTTTATGTTAACTTTTAGACATTTTTATTTGTTTGCTGTTTTTAGACTTGTAGTTTATTTTGATGAACATCGGGTTAAGCAGCGTCTACTGGTACATTTTGTACGACACTACTCTACCTTCGTTATTATTATGTTATTTTTCTTTTTAGTTGCTAGTGCATGACGTTGGAATTATGGAATTGGTCACGTGCATATGCTAGAAGTAAGTTCAGCGAAAAATCATTTACATGTCATTCCATCAATTACTGCATACACCCCGGGGAAGTTCTCGTTCCCCTTTTGATTAATTTGTTATATTCTTTTTGTTTCCACACTTTTTTTCATTGTATTTTAGTGCATTGAGGGCATTGCACTACTCTAAGTGTGTTGGGGGGGTGTATATTTCACTTGAAATTTGTTCAATCGAAATTTTTGATTGATTCTTGTCCTCATGAGATTAGTTACTTTATAAATAATGTAGGTTATATATATTAGTAATAACTAACTAAATCTTCCCCGCGGCTTAAAATGAATAAGAGATGTTGAAATTGAGAGCAACCTCATTGGGTGAATTTCATGACTAGTACACTTATAGCTCCACTAAATATGTGAGAACTTTGCGCCTTATTAGAAGTACTTATTTTTAGTGTTTATTTTTCGTTTGCTATGAGTGTGCCGGTGTTGTAATTTGTTCTAGAACTTGCTTTAGTTTATACATTCAAGATCGCAGTGGGACCACATTTATGTGGTAGGTGTATTCGTATGATAAAGAGGCATTTAGGATTTAACCATTTTGTTTTTAGCCTTTTCGTTTGTTTTGTTTATTAGCTAATCGCATTGGTTAGTTAATTTTCATGTTAACCTTTTGTAGCACTCATCTTTAGTGCTAGATACCCCTAGTTAACCATATTGCGCCTTAACCTTATTTCTTTGTATATAACCATTTAAATAATTAGATGTATTCCTTTTTAGCTTTCTTTGGGCCGTAAACAAAAGCTGAACAGTTAATTTTTAAGTTGCTAGTTATTGCCAATTGTGATGGTTATTAGAGGTAGTGGCAAGATGGTGGATATGAGTGTTAATGATTTATCTTATAATATGAGAAGGGTATATAAAGATAAATGTTAAATTGACCGTTATGTAGAGTAAAAGTAGTCGGAAAAAAATATTTATATATATATATATATATATATATATATTTATATAGAAAATAAATAAAGACTTGGGCTACATAACGGAATCCAGTATAAACATTCAGTTTGTGTACTAATAATGGAGTACACTTGTAATAAATTAAGTTTCTTATAAATGAGAGATTTGGAAGTTTAAGAAGCGGAAGTTAGAGTTGTTAAAAGTTGGTGATTTCGTAGTTGTTAAGTCTTCGGAAGAGTAACTAGCAACTAGGTGTTTATTTGTTTTAAATGTTCAGATTTTTGTTTACATATTAACCACTTGTAAATATCCCATTCCATACTCTTAAACCCTTGCCTTTACATTACAACCTTAATTAAAGTCCTCTTTTGATAGTACACCTGGTGCCTATGCCAGTCGGTGGAGATTTGATCATTTTGCAAGCCTATGGTAACTTTTGCACCACGACTTGGCTTATTGAGTGTTTATTATATTCCATTCCCAATTTAGTATAGATTTAGAGTTGAGTGATTTAAACACATTTCCTATTGTGAGGTGCTAAGTTGTGTATTCAGGCTTGATAGATTAATCATCTCAGGTTTTGTTAATTACTATATACTACGTGCTGATATGATTACTTATGTAATTATTGTTAGTACTGCTTTTCGAAATCTGATCACCTTTTGTAAGATGCCAGAGAAGTTGTTTTAGATTGTTAATCACTAGTTTGCTTGAGGACAAGCAAAGTTCAAGTGTGGGGGATTTTGATATGGCTTATTTTATACATATTTTTCCTAGCCATATCTGTCCATTTTATCGTAATTATCGTTTACTTTATGAACTTTTGGTACTTAGTCAATTGAAATGTGTTTTTAGGTTCATTTAGTTGAGTTGCGGTTGAAAGGAGGAAAATTGAAGCTAAAATAAAGTAAAACATGGTTCTGGATCTGAATAAATAGCGCCGCAATCACTATACATCGCGTCGCTATGGTGGTGTAGATCGTGTCGCAATGGGTAAAGATAGAGCCGTGATCATAGAAGTGAGATAGAGCCGCGACTATTGAAGATAGAGCCGCGATTTAAAGTCCGTCGCGTTGCGATCTCATGTCGGCCAGAATAGGGTATAAATTCGACTTTTCATGCATTGTTTAACCCGAATGGGGGAGCAGCCGAAGTCAGAAGCCAGAGGACGATTTTTAGGGATACCTAGAGTCCGAATCGCCCATTTTCAACCGTGTGAAGCTGTAAGATTAATTCCATACGTCATTAGCATTGGTTTGTTCGTTATTTACTCGATTATGAAGATAATTATGTCTTTGATTTATGGTTTTGCTGAACCCATGATTATGGGCTAAGTTCCTTAATGTTTGTTTAGACTTAATTACTCTAGTTATTGGATATTAATTCATGATTGGGATTATATGCTTTGATTTCACGGTAGTCATCGAACGATTGATGTTTTTGGTTATTTAATTCATTCAATTAGTAAACTTGATTGATTGTAATTAGTGATAACTTTTACATGTTCTTGTTTGCTCTTGTCAATTAATTTATTGATTGCGGATTTTGATTAGACCAAATTAAAGGGGTTGAATTGTATTAACTAATAATTAACATTGGTGGATCATGTTTAGAGACATCTTGCATGATTGATGATTTTTATGAAAATAAGGTCACAGATTAACTTGTGATTTCATTGATTGCACAATTTATAATTAGGATGTTTTAAACTTCAAGGACACTTGGCTTGTATAATCTTAATTAAGTGACTTTGACATGACAACTAATAAGTCCAAATTGTGTCTTCTAGGTTGATTAATCATGATCCAGTGCTTAATCTATATATCCAATAACTAGAGGTTAAACGGTCTAAGCAAACATATTTAATCCATCTGATATTAATCTATCTTTTATTTGTTTTCATTGATTTACTTGTTTAAATACACTCTTTGACTGTCTGTTGTTAAAAGACACAAAACTCTCAATCTTTACTTGTTTTGTTAGTTTAATTATTAGATAAATTAATTACTTAAAATACATATATTGTTCCCTGTGGAGACGATTTACTCGGATCTTACCATAGCTATACTATTGAGCGATTAGGTACACTTGCCTAGTTGTGTTTTAGTCTAGACCATTGGTATTTCCTATTTTATTTTTATAACCTGATTTTAGCACATCAAGTTTTGGTAAAGTATTATACCAAATACTTGGAGTTGAGTTGTAAAGTATCTCTTAAATTGTTTTGTTTGTTTACGTGTTTAACATTTTAATCGCGTTGACGTTTATTTGTATGATACAAAATAATTACGAAATATTATCAAAATAATATTTTGGATATAATGGTTGTATTAAATAATATAATACTATTTAATAGAATGGTTCACCAAAGTCCGTATTAATTGAACCGAAATCCATTCGATTTAAAATAAGTACGATTTAATCAAATCACATAATTATATATATTCATCAATATATAATTTGATACATTAATTACCCTAACACATAACTAATTACATGTATTAACAATAGATTAGGCATTAAATACTAGTCCTAATTTGACGGGTGTTACGATGAGCATAGCATACACTAGGATTAAAAAGCATTTTCGAACTAGATTAAGCTTGAATCATCTAAAGTATTTTATAGTGTGATGAACATTTTAAAACACTTACCACAATATAACTTCAAAATCCTCAAGCTCATTCCACGTAAAGGCTACTGCATTAATATCATAGAATAACTAAGGTATTTTGGACTAAATTTTTACCATCAATAAATAGTGTTTGATTGGCTACCTCAATTAAACCATCCAAAATTACAAAACACATACCATTAGTTTAATTTCATCATTATATAAGGTAAAGTTAAACAAAGTATGCATACCTTCACAAGAGGTGTATCCCTCTCCTCTATATTGCACCCATTAACCTTCTCCTTATATCAATAACATATGGTACTCATTCGTCTCAAGCTATGTTATATAAATTATATAAAAGTGTATAAAAATGATATTTCAAACAATTGTTGACTACTCAAAAACAAATTAGACCTCCACTTAAAAATATAATAGGATCAGTTGTCTCATTATATCGTGAACATATGGCATTACCACTTAGGGAACTCATCCTTTAAGTAGTTTGGAAATTGGAACCGGCATTATAAGAAAGTAAACTAGACTTATCAAGGTTTAGACAGCTATATAGTATACAAAATATACTGGTAATCTGTCTCATATATTGTTGGGACTTAAAAAGCCTGTGTAAACACCTTCATACTAACCTAACAACTCGCTGGTTAAAGGCTATAATTCTGCATCGACTGACTTATCGTATCCATTGATTCAGGGCCGGCCCTGCCCATGGGCAGACCGGGCTACCGCCCAGGGCAGCAAGCAACAAGGGGCATCAATTTTCTAGGGTTTCAAATTTTAAGATATGAGAATAAATTAAGTTTTTGGACGATTTGATACAATTAACTGATATTTTGTTATGAATACAGCAAAACATATTTAATTTATAACTAATTTTGAAGTTATTATAGGAAAAGGTAACCTCAATTTTTTTGTTTAATGGAGGACGTGAGTTCAGGAGTTCACGTGAAGAAGACGACTCATTTTGTATTATTTTTTCATTTGTTCGGTCAACACCCTCATATATATTATAAAAAGTGTACTTTAACCCTCATGTTTTATAAATCATCATTTTTACCCCAATCTTATTCTTAATATATGATAATAGGAAAGAGTGAAATACCGAAGCAAACAAAAGACGATATATATGATTATGTATAAAATATAATAATTATTAGAATGTTACTTATACCTTTAAATGAAAATTAAAACATTCATCATCGTTATGTTTTAGAATAATAGTCCATAAAGCAGACGTGCTATAAATATTACACTAAAAAGTTCTTACTTCTTTATCAAATCGAACATTCATAATCATTATGTACAAAAGATGCTTTGTTTTAAAATATTGTGCAATTTTTTAATAAATGGCATGGTTTTGAGTTCATAAATATCAATATATCACAATAATAATTGGAAGTTTATATACTCAACATGTAACACATTCTTTACTTGTTAAAATTATATTCTTTACTTGGTTAAAATTATCTCACGAATAAGCCACATAGTTTAATTAGGCTCCGAAACCCTTAAATAGTATGTTATCCATAAAAATATTAGAAGGGGCACTTTTCAACCGTTTCCCCCAGGGCAACAAAAAACTCAGGAGCGGCCCTGCATTGATTTGTCATACTTTACTCATAATATAATTTCAATTCACCAAAACTTTCTTACACTGTTATTACATCAACTACCTATTCCCATCTGACTCCCATAATGTATCTCTAAACTTCTTGTTCTACAAACTTAGGAGTATAATCAAATTACCAAAACTTTTCCCCATTATACTTGCAATTACTTATGTCAAGTAATTACCTTGTACTTTGCGGTCCAAGCTAAATCACATTCAAGTTTCGGCTACTTATGTGATTGCTATAAGCATGACGAGAAACCAATGATTAGTAACAATACAAAATTATCAAAACATAAGAAACTAAGATATGTAGCCATATCTTGGTATATACCAGTAATGATTAGTAACAATACAAAAATTATCAAAACATAAGAAACTAAGATATGTAGCCATATCTTGGTATATAGTGACTAACATCCTACTGATTTTGAAAGAATAAAAGTAAATAGAACTAATAGCAATAAATACATATTTCACAATTACATTAACATCTTTTACAAATTAAGAGATGAGATCATTAAAGTACAATGACTATTATGTCATGTGTACAAAGAGAATATTCCACATGTATAAAACCCATTTACCCCAAAACTTAAATATCTCACAAACAATAAATCAAAAAATTATGAAAATTGCACCATTAGATTCAACATTTTATCCTCTTCGATTTCCCGCCCCACAAGGCATACTTTCGACGAGTTTTTTTTCTTCATTTTTTGGTGGGTTTCACATTTTACTAACATATGTCTTAAAGTGTTCCGTTTAGGGTTTATGGTTTGGGTTTTGGGTTTAGGGTTTAAGGTTTGGGGTTTCTCCCCGAAACCTCAAACCCTAAACTCTAACCCCTAAACCCCAAACCCTAAATGCTTTACAAAACTCTAAACCCTAAGCCCTAAGCCCTAAACCCTACTAAACCCTAAGCCATAAACCCTACTAAATCCTTAACCCTACTAAACCCTAAATCTTTTATCTAAATTTAACGTTCAACCAAATATTAACGCTTGTTAGTAAAATGTGAAACCCACCAAAAATGAAAAAAGAAAAAAAAACTTGTCGAAAGTATGCCTCGAGGGACGGTAAATCGAAGAGGATAAAACGCTGAATCTAATGGTGCAATTTTCATAATTTTTCGATTTGTCATTTGTGAGATATTTAAGTTTTAGGTAAATGGGTTTTCTACATGTGAAATATTATCTTTGTACACATGACACAATTTGATTGATACTTTCATTCTTTCAATAATTCTTGTACTCTAATGAACTTTTCTCTAAAAATTAAATATTATTTGTGATATATACAGAGAATCCTAAGATGATATATTATATACAAGGGTAAATTGCAATTTTTGTCCCTGTGGTCATGCATTTTCGCTGATTTAATCCTTATATTTTTTTCCTCGCATTTTTTTTATCCCTATGGTCTTTCACTTTTGCCACGTTTGTCCTTTTATCTATTTTAAGTTTAGTTTCTCCGTTAACTCATTTAAGATTACCAAAATACCCCTTACCATCGTCCTCAATCCCTGGTTATATTTCTTCTTCATCCCAAACATTAAAAAAAACATCATACATCCATAAAAACAAATAAAATTATCACAAAATCATCAAACGCATTAACAACTTATCTATCAGGATCATCACAAAATACCATAAGATTAACAATAAAATCAAAACCCCATCAAAATCACAATTCATTAAATTAAATTTAATGTATTAACAAATGCATCATCCAAAAACTAGACCACCACTCGTAGATGAACACCTTCATCTTTTTCTAACGGACTCCTAAATCAAAAAGAAGAGAAAAAAAAAACATAGATCTACAAGCCTAACTAGTTGAAGACAAACAAAAAATAAAAATAAAAATCATAACATAAAACTAATTGAAACCACCTATCTAACAACCTCATCCCAGATTGCTTCGTCTTTAGGCTCTCAATTGGAAATGAAGCCCCCCAAAAATTGACAAAAACCTGAAATCAAGTAACAAATCGTCGGAGTTTTTGCGAGAATGGCGATTCCAATACGTCCATCATTCTGAGATCTGGTGACTATCATAACCAGATCCGGTCGGAGCTCGCAAGATCCGATGGATCTGTATCTGAAACGCGAAGTGGTTGTGGTTATTAACACTAATGGGATGATGATTGTAGCTCAACTATGGTTTCGAGTTCTTCGGGGTGGTGGTCAGCTTTCGGGGTGGTGAAGGTCACCGGGAGAAGGATGGCGGAGGTGAGATCGAGGGAAGTGAAGGACAAACGTTTATGTGTATATGTATAAATGTATACAGATGTGGGGTAAAAAGTTATGAATTAAAGTAGTGTTGAAATGAGATAATTTGATTTGTAAGTGTTAGGGTTTGAAGAAAAAAAGCTGAGCGTTCTGGGAACAAAGAAATGGGTTAAAGAGAAAGGGTATTTTTGTAATTTTAAACGAGTTAACGGAGAAACTTAACTGAAAATGGATAAAAGGACAAACGTGGCAAAAGTGAAAGACCATAGGTATAAAAAATGCGAGAAGAAAAGTTTAAGGACTAAATCAGCGAAAATGCAAGACCACAGGGATAAAAATTGCAATTTACTCTATATACAATTTGTAGCTTGTTTCAACATGACAACATGGTCAATACTGTAAATAACACATGAGAAAGCATCACCTCCATAACTATCACATAACGTATTAACAATCTAATACCTGTATATATAAGTTTGTATGTACTGAATTGCCTAAATATCAATTCTGGTAGACTACTTTGATCATGAATTAATAGATGTAAAAAATATCAATTATAGCTGTGTCGCTCTATATATAATTATATATATCATGAATCGGAGAAAAAAATCATCTATAGCTCGAAATACACACACACATATATATATATATATATATATATCATGATTCATGAATAAGTAAAATAATATATATCATATATAGTTCAATATATATCGTGAATCAGTGAGAAAGCCGTACAAAATTCGAATTATAATGCGATGAGTTGAAAAACTAGAGCAAATATGAGTGAAAAAGAAAGAATTAGCGCAAATATGATACCGAATTCAACGAATTCCATGGTCAGATGATATGATCGGTGTTCGCTAATTTAGGGCGCACGCGATTAAAGAGTATAGACTGCAGACGAATGTGACCTAGATGCCGGGTTGGGTCGGGTTATAATATTCCAAGGTCCGCGCTTTTATTTTTTCTAAGTGATGTTGGGTTATAATATTGGGGGGTGTTTGACACTTTGACGTGATAAAATTGGGATCCAAAATAATCATCTACCTGTTTGGATTTTGGATAGCATATAAACATTATTTTTTATTTATTTGTATGAAGTTAAATTACCAGTCACACAATTTTTTCGTGACTAACATTTATAAAATCAGAGACAAAGAATTCTGTCACTTGCTATCATATTATTGTAACGAAATTTATTTGCGTCATTAATTTTTATCTCTAATTCTAACCGAAGGTGTTTGACAGTTGATTCAGTGAACACTTAATGACAACCGGTAGATTCGTCACTAATTAGTGTTGAAATATTTTTATCGTCACTAAGATGGGTGGATAGTGATGTAAATAAATGTCGTCACTAAATTTTCATCACTAAAGCCCTTTTTTCTTGTAGTTAACTCTTAAAAAATTAAATTCAACAATTTGTGAAGTGTAAATATACTGGAAACAAAATCATGGACCATTTGTCAATACCAATTGTTGATTCAAATCAACCAGTGTTTATCGATTTCATGAAACAAAATCATGGACCATCTGCCAATACCACACAAATAAATACATATATATTTATATCATGTTAAAACTAGAAGTGACAAAATGAATGGGTCAGGTCGAGTCACGGTTTATATGTTTAGTTCTAAATGTGTCCGAGTCTAGATGGGTCATTTTGGTGGATGGATCTAAACGGGTCTGGGTCAAATGGGTCTCGGGTCGGGTTGACCCATCGGGTTTCCACCAAACTTCTTTTTTATTTGAGTGAAAAATGAAAAAAATGAAATGAGGTAAAAAAAAAAGGAATTACTCGCTAGACCCCTTGGTTAATTGTTATACAATTGGAGATCATATTAAATACTCATTTAGACTCATCCAAAAAAATTGGGAAGACTCAACAAACTCATCATCTCATAAATATTAACCAAGTTGACCCATAAATAACTAACGGGTCTAAAATTGTCACCTCTAGTTAAAACCTTGAAGAGAAATTATATCGCAAAATCCAAATGATAGTGTCCCGTGTACGTAACATGTAGTTTATTAAATTTTACAAAATTGAATAGTTCATTATTCAATGACAGGAAATCATTTTCACAGCAAAAAACAAATTTAGCAGTCATTGAAAAATCACACAATTTCATCAAATTAATTGACGAACAAATAACCGAAAAATAAACATACGGCTCTGATACCAATGTCGTAAATAGAGGATTCGGAACATACCCGAATAGATATAGCGGAAACGTTGAATATTTGTTTAGATCACCGGTCGAAAAGCAATCACAAACGGAAATCTTTCATTGTTCACAATCTAAATCCCCCGTATACCCGATACCCAACCCGATACTCAGGGGTTTAGATGACATTTGACCCTAGTGACGCTCCAACCCGATACCCGACACTACCTTAGTGACGCCTTATTATGCGTCACTTCTCTAAGTGACGCCCTCATTACATAATATTTCATTTTATGCGACACTTCTTAAGTGTCGCCTAAACCCCTAAGTGACGCTATAAGTGTCGCATGAAACAGAACCAAGAAAACACGAATTTTACTAAGTATCGAGGTCTAAAATTTCATCACTTGATTTCACCCAAATTCAAATTTTATATGCGTTTTTCATTAAGGCAATATAGTAGAAATAAAAATTTTCCAAGCTCGACCTTAGCCAGGGGCTCTGCCCCTTGGACCCCGCCAGGGGTTGCCACCCCTGGAACCCCGCTAACCAGGGGCGCTTCCCCCGAACCCCCATCACCTAATGTTTGTAAATACTTTTTTTTAAGTATAACGCTTCGAAAAATCAAAATAATAATGTTGAAATTTATTATTACAAACAATCACCAACGGGCCGTACACGGTCTCAAAACATAATCAAATCAACCAAATTGTAGTAATTTGGACATTCTAGTTGTACGGACAACTACAAAGGTAGTCTTGATAGATATTTGCACACATATATAACCATCGCGTGAGACCAGTGCCAAAACCTCACATATTTTGTTAACTTCCAAAAGTTCTTCTTTGGCCACTACCAGAAATACACGGAATTTTGTGTATAACTCGATCTCTGAACAGATGTCCATTTTGGACCGATCCGACCACTCTTCATGATTATTTTTGTTAAAAATAGTAAATGAACTTAAAAACTACCATAAAGTGAAGATTTACACTAGACATATAAGAAAATATGTGTGATTTTTAGTTAGGCTTGATTCGGAATAGAAATGGGTAAGATAGGGGGTTTATTTGGGTTAAAAATCTGGAACCAAACCCAAAGGGACTGTTTTTGTCATTTCACAAAACCGACACTTCGGGTTAACCCCGACAATCCTTATTGTCTCATGAATAGTAACCCCGACAATTCTTATTGTCGGATGAATAGTAACCCCGACAATTCTTATTGTCGGATGAATAGTAACCCCGACAATTCTTATTGTTGCATGAATAGTAACCCCAATAATTCTTATTGTCGCATGAATAGTAACCCCGACAATTCTTATTGTCGCATGAATAGTAACCCCGACAATTCTTATTGTCGCATGAATAGTAACCCCGACAATTCTTATTGTGGCATGAATAGTAATCCCGACAATCCTTATTGTCGCATGAATAGTAAATCCCGACAATCCTTATTGTGGCATGAATAGTAACTCCGTGATTGTCTCATAAATATTGTCCAACGCTAACTTTGCATAACCGACTTTTCAACAAACAATATCACGATATAATTGATTTAACGTCAATGACAAATACAATATTTGGAATAACTCGCAAACACATAACATATACATTGATAAGTATACAACACGCGAAACACATAATAACAACACTTTTGGATTATTATTACAAACTGTCACCAACGGGCCGTACATATTTTCAAAACGCAAGCAAACATTCAAAAGAACCAATGTATTTGGACATAACTAGTTGGATGAACAACTAGCATAGGTGATCTTTAGAGATACCTACTTATATCCCTAACCTTGCGTGTTTAGGACGCCCGGCAGGTTACGATCGTTGAGACGACAGCATTACTTGTACACCATCATTATTTGCTATTTGCAAACTTTTACATGTGAACACAAGTACAAAACATCGATATATTGACTGCATGAGTTTGTTTTACCTAATCATGAAGCCCTCCACTACATAGTTTGTTAGTATTGCTATAGCGTGAATGTTAGTGTATGGTACCATATGGGATTGACAATCCCCGTCCGGGGTAGTCTCGCTACCACGACTGCGATCGAATGGATGCATTATCATTTGTTCATACGTGTGTAGATTAGGCACATACAGGAGGCAACCTCGCTCAGGTCCTTAAAGGTGGATCCTGACACCCTCAGTTAAGCTCAAACTATGGCCTCATGACAGTAATATACAATCATTATTTTTTTTGCTTAATTGCAAATCATCATACATAAATCTTGTGGTTCATGACTCATATTTCATCACTATACAAACCTGTGAGCTCACCAGCTTTTTAGCTGACCTTTTAGCATCTATTCTCAGGTACACAGCAGTAGTAGGACTGCTAAGGATTACCTAGCTCAAGTCGCATTCTAATATCAGGAGATTCACATGCATTTCTACATTTTGTACAAATAGATATGCCTTAGAATCTCTTACATTTGGCTTACGAGCTTTTGTAACTTTTATAACATTGTAAAACCTTTATATTATCAATGAAATTTGTAAACGACACAAGTAGAGTCGTTCACTTTGTCTTATGTGCTTTGTTTATTGATTAGTCGTGCCCCAACCCGATTCGCTTCCGCAACCCGAATTTGAGGGTGCGACAGATTGGTATCAGAGCCTAAGGTTATAGTGAACTAGGTTGCATTTAGTGGGCTTAGACTATGACCGTTAGGCAGTATTCCTCATTAAGTATGATTAGGTTCAGTGACTGCATTGTATTGGTTTAATTTAACATAGCCTGATCAACTATTTACAATTAAAAGAATATGATGTGAGATCTGAAAGGAGTCATGACTGAACATGATACACTAGTTAAACACTGACCTCGAGAGAACCGGGACTCAAACATGTCTGTGTTAGACACTTTAGGCTATTACGTGATATATATATATATATATATATATATATATATATACATAGATAGGCCTCTCTCACGCTCAATATCTTAGACTATATTATATATGTATTATATGAATATAGGTCTCATTCTTTCTAACGCTTTGTCTCAGAATGGCAAACACACCACCCAATTCGTCACGCTCTCACCCGTATGGATCATGAAACCCTAGGGTGGCAAAGAGGAACACAAGGTTGCCTCGAGCTGACCCATACTCCACTCACTTCACTTTGTCGGACTTAGCCACTAGGCTACACCGACACGAGCAACGACTTAATACTATGGATATCGAACTTCAAGAAACCAACGAAAACTGGAGACTCACATCACTTGAACGTATCAATGAAGTCTCCGAAGATCACGAAAATACCATCAACCGCATGGACACCCTTGACAACCGTCTGGGTGAAACCATCGAAATTATGGAGGTTGTCCACAACCAAGTGATTGGCAACCAAAAAGAAATATCCGTCCTACAATCCAGGCTGAATCAGTGCGAGACACGTCTAAGGGAAACCGAGGACGCCCTCCGAATGGTTAGCCGACTTGCAGAATCTGTGGACCATCTCACCGCACTACTACCACTACTCAATCTACGACAAGATTAGCTTAGGCTAAATCTGTACTATATCATGCTTTCGTAGGACCTATGTAATTTGACCGGATGTAATAATTCCTGGCACTTTTGTAAAACTTCTAAGTCTGTGATCTTTGAAGCCCCTAACTAGAAATTGTCTGTAATCATTCAACTTCGTATTATGAATTGACAATTTCTCTCGTTATTTCTACATTGTGATTTTACCATGTGATGTTGTATATTACCACTGTTATATATGTGCATCTATCGTGCTTATTATTCTGGTACCACCTCTCACGTACCTTTTATTTCTCTCTTGAAGAATCATGCTGCCAAAGAAGAAAAGTTACAGTGATGCTGAAATTGCTGCCATTGTTTCCCGAGCTGTGGCCGAAGCCCTGGCTACTCAGTATTCACCACAAAACTCCAAGAGGAGTAATGATACTCCAGAAATTACTCTTGTCATCAAGCCTTGTTCTTACAAGGATTTTCTCAGCTGCAAACCGCTAAATTTCAAGGGCATGGAAGGTGCCATCGGTCTAATCAGTGGATCAAAAGGATCGAATCTGTCTTTGGTTTGTGCAACTGCACGGAAGACAGCAAGGTCAAATTCGCTGCTTACACCTTTGAAGAAGGTGCACTCACATGGTGGAATACTTATGCCAGTTCTGTGGTCATTGATGTAGCAAACCAACTCCCTTGGGAAGACCTGAAGAAAATGCTAAGGGACGAATATTGCCCCACCGAGGAACTCCATAGGTTGGAGGAAGAATTCTGGCATTTATCTGTTCAAGGCAATGATATCGCTGGTTACACCACCAAATTCCAGCAACTCGCCCTTCTATGTTCGTGTTTGGTAGACACGGACGAAAAACGCATCAAGAAATACTTCTGCGGCCTCCCGGAGAACATACAGGGAAATGTCACCTCATCCAAGCCAACCACCATCCAAAGTGCTATCCTGCTTGCACACGAACTCATGGCGATGATTGTCAGTCGTGAGGCATCCACCACCTCTTCCAACAATAAAAGGAAAGCTTCTGGAAACATCAGCAACCAACCAACCTTCAAAAAGCCTAAGACTGTCAAGGCTTACTCTTATGGGTCGGGGACAAGAAGGGTTACACTGGGAACAAACCTCACTGTTCCAAGTGCAACCGCCATCATGAGGGTCCTTGTGGTACTCCTTGCAACAACTGCAAGAGATATGGACATTCTTCCAAGGACTGCCGAGCACCCAAAGCCAACAACAACAACTCCAATCAATCAAAGGCCTGCTATGAATGCGGCAACACGGGGCACTACAGGAATGACTGCCCGAAACTAAAGAACAAGAACAGCGGCAACAATGCAAAAGGTAGAGCTTTTGTTCTGAACTGAAGGGATGCCCGTCAAGACCCAAATGTGGTCACGGGTACGTTCCTCATCAACAACCTAACTGCCTCTGTTCTATTTGATACTGGTGCTGATAAGAGTTTTAGTTCTGATGAATTTTACCCACTACTTGACATCATCCCTGTTGCATTAGATGTTAAGTACATTGTTGAATTAGCTAATGGTAAGCTCATTGAGACTGACAGTGTAATACCTAATTGCCCTCTAAACCTCACCAACGAACTCTTTTCCATTGACCTTATACCCGTCGAGATTGGAAGTTTCGACATCATTGTTGGTATGGACTGGTTGTCCAAACATCATGCTGAAATCATCTGTTTTGTAAAGGTCGTCCGCATTCCCCTTGCCGTTGGTAGAACTTTGATCATACAAGGGGAGACCAGTGGGCCGATGATGAACATCATATCGTGCATGAAAACCCGTAAGTACTTGAGAAAGGGTTATCAGGCAATCCTCGCACATATCGTGGAGAAAAAGTCAGAGGAGAAACGACTCGAGGATATGCCAATTGTTCGAGACTTTCCTGAAGTCTTTCCCGAAGACCTATCTGGTCTTCCACCACCGTGACAAGTCGAATTTTCTATTGACCTCGTGCCCGGTGCGGCGCCGGTGGCACGAGCACCATATCTTTTAGCCACATCCGAACTTCAGGAGTTATCTACTCAGTTATAGGAACTCCTGGATAAGGGTTTCATTAGACCGAGTTCTTCACCTTGGGGAGCTCCGGTCTTGTTCGTGAAAAAGAAAGACGGTTCATTCAGAATGTGTATCGACTATTGAGAGTTGAACAAACTAACCGTTAAAAATCGTTATCCGCTTCCCCGCATCGATGACCTGTTCTACCAACTTCAGGGGTCGAATTTCTATTCAAAGATCGACCTTCGGTCAGGTTATCATCAGTTACAAGTTCTCGATGAAGATATCCTAAAAACCGCATTCCGAACTTGCTATGGACACTACGAATTTCAAGTGATGCCCTTTGGTCTAACCAATATACCAGCTGTATTTATGGACCTCATGAATTGAGTGTGCAAACCTTATCTCAACAAGTTTGTCATTTTCTTCATCGATGACATCCTCATTTACTCACGCGACGAGCAAGAACATGCGCAATATCTGATAACCATCCTTGAACTACTCAAAAACGAGGAGTTATTCGCCAAATTCTCCAAGTGTGAGTTCTGGATGGAAACTGTTCAATTCCTTGGACACGTGATTGATAGTCAAGGAATTCATGTAGATCCATCTAAAATCGAGGCTATCAAGTGTTGGCAAGCACCCTCAACGCCGACCGAAGTACGGCAATTCCTAGGACTTGCCGGGTACTATCGGCGATTCATTGAGAACTTCTCCAAAATAGCCCAACCTCTCACCTTACTGACTCAAAAGGAAAAGAAGTTCGACTTGACTAATAAACAAGAGTCAGCATTTCAGTTGCTTAAACAAAAGCTTTGCAGTGCACCTATCTTATCCTTACCCAAAGGCAACGATGACTTCGTGGTATACTGCGATGCTTCACATCAAGGTCTCGGTTGCATGTTGATGCAACGAGACAAGGTCATTGCCTACGCCTCCCGACAGCTCAAAGTTCACAAAAAGAATTATACCACTCATGACCTCGAATTGGGGGCCGTAGTGTTCGCACTCAAAATCTGGAGACACTATCTGTACGGCACTAAATGTACAATCTTTACCGATCATAAAAATCTTCAGCATATCTTTGACCAAAAGGATCTCAACATGAGGCAACGTCGATGGGTCGAGTTGCTCACCGATTATGATTGCGAGATCTGTTATCATCCTGGCAAGGAAAATGTTGTTGCCGATGCCCTCGGCCGAAAGGAACGTGTAAAACCTCTTCGAGTCTGAGCCCTCAGCATGAACATTCAAAGCGACCTTATCATTTAAATCATTACTGCTCAACTCGAAGCGCTTAAACAGGAAAACATCACCAACGAGGCCTTGCGAGGCATGGACAAACAGTTCGAAATCAAACCTAATGATACTCAACAATTCTCTAACCGAATATGGTTACCAAACTTCGGCAACTTACGAGAATTGATGATGGATGAAGCTCACAAATCTCGCTATTCTATACATCCTAGATCTGACAAGATGTATCACGGTATCAAAGATCTATACTGGTGGCCTAACATGAAAGCCGACATCGCCACCTATGTCGGTAAATGCTTAACCTGTTCTAAGGTCAAGGTCGAGTATCAAAAACCTTCCGGCTTGCTACAACAACCGGAAATCCCTCAATGGAAATGGGAGCAAATCTCCATGGATTTCATCACCAAACTCCCAAAAACATCGAGCGGTTGCAATACCATTTGGGTGATCGTCGATCGTCTCACTAAATCTGCTCATTTCCTAGCCATCAAAGAAACCGATAAAATGGAACGCCTCACGCAAATTTATCTGAAGGAAATTGTATCCCGACATGGCGTTCCCATCTTGATCATGTCCGACAGAGATAGTCGCTTCACATCCCGCTTTTAGCAGTCACTACAAAAATCTTTGGGTACTCGTCTGGACATGAGTACTGCATACCATCCACAAACTGACGACCAAAGCGAACGAACTATTCAAACACTGGAAGACATGCTATGAGCTTGCGTAGTTGACTTCGGTAAAAACTGGGAAAACCATCTACCCTTGTGCGAAGTTTCGTACAACAACAGCTATCATACCAGCATTAAGGCTGCACCCTTCGAGGCACTGTACGGTCGTAAGTGCCGATCACCTATCTGTTGGACCGAAGTAGGAGACAGCCAACTCACTGGTCCAGAGATCATTCACGAAATAACAGAGAAAATCATTGGAATTCAAAACAGACTCAAAGCCGTGCGTGACCGTCAGAAAAGTTATGCTGACGTGAGACGCAAACCACTCGAGTTCCAGGTTGGGGATCGAGTGCTACTCAAAGTTTCACCTTGGAAAGGTGTTATCCGATTAGGTAAACGCGGGAAGTTAAATCCTAGATACATTGGACCATTCGAGATCCTCAAGAGGATTGGTTCAGTGGCATATCGATTGCAGCTGCCACCCGAACTCAGCAGCGTGCATCCCACATTTCACATTTCTAATCTTAAGAAATGTCTTTCTGATGAGACACTCATAATTCCTCTCGATGAAATTCATATCGATGATAAACTCCATTTCGTCGAGACGCCAGTAGAAATCATGGACTGTGAGGTCAAACAGTTGAAACAAAGTCGTATTCCCATCGTTAAAGTCCGGTGGAATTTGTGGCGTGGTCCGGAATTCACTTGGGAACGGGAAGACCAAATGCGACTCAAATATCCACATCTATTCACAGACTCTACTCCATCTACGACTCAGAGCTAAATTTCAGGACGAAATTCTCTTAACAAGGGGAGAATGTGACACCTGCCAAATTAGGACTATCATTAGTGCCTAATCATAAGTGTTAATACCTGTACCTCGTTTTGACCATCTTGGCATAATATCATTGATTTGTAGTGGTTTTGAGTTTAAAATGCCAAGAATCATTCCAAAATGAGAGAGATATCGGTAGTAAAAATATGACTTTTTACGCGATATTAGACGTACAATAACTCGTAGCTACAAATGCATCTCGGAGCACCTCCGTACAAGTCTTCCTAGATTAGTTAATTAGCTAATCTAATTAACTAAGGAAGAATTACAAATAAAGAAAGAAAAAGTGAAAGTGTGTTTTCCAAGGTATGGAAGGTGTAGTGTGTTATGTTGAAGGTGTGTCTTTCAAATGAATCAAAGCCCTCCTATTTATAAGTAAAATCCGGCTCACGTTAGAATCTTGGGGAGCACATTAGAAAAAGGTGGAAAAGGTGGTGCACCAGGTACGTACTTTCGCGTAAAGGTGTGGCACCGGGTACGTACAATCGCGTAAAGGTGTGGCACCGGGTATGTACAAGGACCAAAAAGCGGAAACGAGATGGGAGGGGGGAGGCCGGCGCCGCCCACCATGTGGCCGGTGGTGGTGGGTGGTTGGCCGGCGGCGGCTGGCACACCCCCGCCCCGGTCCGCCGTCTTTCGCTCCGTTTCTTAGTTCGTGCGTATTTTCTTCGTTATGCGTCCGTTTTCGTCGATTCTTTTTCCGTTGGATTCGTTTTTCAAAAACGAAGACTTTGATGAAAAGTAATCCCAAAAATGAGTTTCCTATCTCCAGATATTGCGTACGAATCATTTGAATCTTCCGGCGGGCGTAGAATATTCATTCTTTATCCGTTTTTGTTGATTCTTCTTCTATTAGACTCGTATTTTGAAAACAAACTTCTTGGATAAGATGGGTGTTGATGATGGGTACTTTAGTCTTTAAATCTTGTTTTGATGCCTTGAATCTTCAAACGAGCGTAGAATCTTCGTTTTTCATCCGTTTTGCTTGATTTTTATCGTGCATCTTCATTTTGATCTTCTTGGCGGATTCTCATTGATTTTGATGTTATTCGAGTTAAAATGCTCAAAATCATTCCAAAATGAGAAAGATATCGGTAGTAAAAACGTGACTTTTTAAGTGATATCAAGTATCCCACACTTAGAGTTTTGCTTGTCCTCAAGAAAATTGTCAGAAAAACTGCTTTGAAAGTCTGGAAAGGTGTCTTCGTATACTGGAGAACTTTGATTCCTGCAGGCTGGGTGAAAAGATTTTAAACGGGGTTTTAACCTTTGATGCTTTCCCAAACTACTGTTTCTGACAAGCTCTCTTTTCAATCTTCGTGATGTAAGATATACATGACTGGGCCCCTCACAGGTGGTCACTCAATTCACTCAAGTGTATCGGGTTTCGTAATTTCTAATTCACTCAGGGGCCAGTCATGTAGCTCTTTTATCATCATAAGCTTGGTCGAGAATCAGATCTGCAATACTTAAATGGGGAAGGTGCTAATTATCCCTTAGACATTTGTAAGAGGGTAGAGATGGTTATGGAAGAAGGGTTTTGTAAGTGGTTTAGTGGGGTTTTGATATAGCCTAAAAGTTTATCTGTGATGACTTATCATTGACGTTTTAGTGATACCTCTTTTTGGATTTCTCTCTTTGAGAGCCTTCTTATCATGTTTTCATTTGAGGAACCTTCCCCTTGGCATTAAATGATCCTTGGGTCTTTTAGTTCTTTGGTTCCTCCTGGCAGCTTTGTCCTTGCTGAATTTTGCTTTTCTTCGGAGTTCCTCTTCTCTTTTTTGATGGTATTTTTATCCTTCGGGGATTTCAATGTGTTTATTGCAGTAATTCTTCTTGACAGAACAAAAACTTAGGCTACGGCCAAGAGATTTAAATAAAGGGTTGGTTTCCTGAAGTGAATTTTTGAAATGAAAAGGCTAGGGCTCAACGGGTTTTCTACTTGATCTTTAATGGTGAAAGTGAGCATTGGTTTGGTTAGGCTTTAAAAAAGGGATTTTTAGGAGAGGGTTTTATCCTAGGAAATGTCAAGATCCTCTAATTGCACCTTCGTCACGTATGACGCCCATCTTTGTAGTTTCGAAATGTATTGCTCGAGCAAGTTCTAACTTAAAAGGCATACATTGGCACACTCTCAATCGAAAAGTGAAGCATAAAGATAAATGCTTTTATATGGCCTAAGATTCCTCACTTGTTTTGGTGGTTTAGTGCCTAGTCATGCGATTGCTTATTTTGAAACTTAGTTTGGAAGATTTTCAAAGAGTTTTGCCCGTTATTATCGATTTCCCAAACCTTTGAAATTTCATTGACCAGAAATACCCTTTTTGGACTTTCCTTGATTCAAAAATTTGAAAATTTTGCTGAGAAACCGAGTTTTCTAAAAAGATTGATCAAAAATTTTTATGTAGCATGCCAGTAGTGAATACTACTGTTATCCCACACTTAAAAGTACATTGTCCCTAATGTTCCATTTCTAAGTTAGGTTAATCCCACACTTAGAATTTTGAATGATGGTCAATATTTTCGAAGTCATTCTTTGTTTGTGAGTCATAATCCTACACTTTAGAGTTTTACTTAGAGTTTTAGTGTGTTGATCAAACAAAGTAAGGTTAGAAGAGATACTTCCTTATGTTGCGTGTGTTACCACTGGATTTTATAGACCAGGTTCGAGTGTGTGAAATTGCTGGAAATGGACCAGGCTCATTAGAAATGAACTTGTTCCATAATTTCCACGTCAAGTTCCGCATAATAAATATCCTTCAGGAAACACAAATATCAATACACGTTAATACTAAACATAAATAACATAACGAATAATAACTAATCCATGTCAGCATAGAGCGCCTCCCAGTCGATGAAGTCATCATCCATAAAGATCGTGTTTTCCATGACCGATGTAGGAGATGCTGACTCCATGATGGTATAGACTGGAGATGCAGTGCCATCCTCTGGGTCCTGAATCCAAGCATCAACTGCAGTGATCTCCTCCTCTAGTGGGTTCGTAATAATGGGGTGGTCACGCGCAGTCAGGTTCCAAGGTGGGAATAGGTCCCACAGTGGAATGTGCGGAGCGGGATCAAGTCCCATCTGAAAAAGGCACACAGGTGTGGAAGGAAGGCCCAGAGCATTGTGGATCTCAGTGATGGCAGCGTGCTGGACCTCAAGGGCTCTCAGTATCGACCAAGTGACAGCAGGGTCCGTGGTAGTCACCCCATTCTGAAAGGTGGGTACTCAGGAGGGCCCTGCAGTTTGTCCCTCGGATTGGTGAGACGAAGGTCACCTGGCATGGATGGAACGCAAAAGGAAGGTCTCCTGAACGTTCAACTCCACCAACTCTGCCAAGGTCTCGTCCAACCGAGGGGGTGGTGACTGTGATCCCCTGATGGTCCTCATGCTACTACCCAGTGATGAACTCCGGGAGTGATACATGGCACGTGAGCGTCTCTGACTGGGTGCTCTAGCTAGATGCGAACTCATCCTGCAAAATACAAAAGGTCAATGGTCTAAACATAATCATTAGCCTTTCATAAGGCGAGGTACTGCATAAGAAAGGATTAGATCAAATACAAAAGTAAAATTAATGCTTGAAAATATAAGATAGGCTTGGGATGTCTCCCAAGAGCGCTTTGTTTATCGAGTCTTGTATCTTGACTCATTCATACCTACTATTCTATTAAGGTGGTTCGTAGTTATAGACTTCCTCGGTTGTGGGAAAGTCTTCTACGTAGTGTTTTAAACGGTGACCGTTTACTTTGAAATTCCCATCCGGGGCCTCGAGCTCGATGGCACCATAAGGAAATACTTTAGAGATTGTGAATGGACCGCTCCACCGTGTTTTGAATTTGCCAGAAAACTTCTTAAATTGTGAGTTAAAGAGTAGAACTTTATCACCTGGATTGAAGCGTGTAGGGTGAAGCTTTGAATCGTGGAGCAACTTGGTTCTTTCTTTGAATTTGTAGGAGCTTTCATAGGCTTGATGTCTTAACTCTGCTAGCTCGTGCAGTTGCATTTTCCGGTGCGTTCCCGTTATTGTAGGATCCAAGCTACAGTTTTTCAGTACCCAGTAAGCTTTGTATTCGAGTTCAATCAGGATGTGACATGCCTTTCCATAGACGAGCCTATAGGGGGTTGTTCCTAATGGCATTTTATAAGTAGTCCGGAATGCTCATAAAGCATCGTCTAGCTTATCTACCCATCTCTCCTTGTGTTGACCAACTATGCGTTCCAAGATCCTTTTTAATGCCGGTTTGTAATTTCTGCTTGCCCATTTGTCTGTGGATGGTAGGCCGTAGACGTCTTGTGGGTAACACCGTATTATTGCTATAGTTTCATAAATTGGGTATTGCAAAAGTGTGTGCCTCGATCACTGATGATCGCCCGAGGGGTTCCAAACCGACAGAATAGCTGTTTTAAGAACTTGGTTATGACCCTTGAGTCATTTGTTGGAAAGGCTTGAGCTTCGGCCCATCTGGATACGTAGTCGACAACTACTAGAATGTATTCTTTTCTATATGATTTTGGAAATGGTCCCATGAAATCTAATCCCCATATGTCAAATATCTCACATGCTTGGATATTCGTTAACGGCATTTTGTTACGCGTTATGATATTTTCAAACCTTTGGCAAATATCGCAGCGTTTTACCAAGTGTTGTGCATCTCTGAAAATAGTGGGCCAATAGAATCCTGAGTCGTAAACTTTCTTTGCTGTCAAATTGGCTGCGTGATGTCCTCCGGTAGGTCCGTGATGGCTTTGATGGAGTATATGTTCGGCATCTTTTCCATCAACACATCTTCTCACAATTTGGTCGGGACAGACTTTGAACAAATATGGATCATCCCAAAAATAATGTTTGACATCGCGAAAGAATTTTTATCTTCTCGATGATATCATCCCCTTTCTTATGATCCCTCCAACTACGAAATTGGCAATGTCTGCAAACCAAGGATCGTCAGTGAATTGTGAACCTTGCATTTGTTCTCCTAAACTCATTAATTGCTCCTCTGGAAATCGATCTTTAATATCTTTCTGCAAGTTGTTCCATTGATGGGTTTTCAAGTCGACTTAGATGATCTGCGGTGACTTTTTCTGCTCCTTTTTTATCTTTTATTTCGATGTCGAATTCTAGTAGCAGTAGAATCCATCGTAACAATCTGGGCTTTACGTCTTGCTTTTTGAAGAGGTATTTTAGAGCTGAGTGATCCGTGTATACTATTGTTTTGGACAGTATTAAGTAGGATCGAAATTTGTCAAAGGCAAACACTACAGCTAAAAACTCCTTTTCGGTGGTTGTGTAATTCTCTTGAGCGTCTGTGAGTGTTTTGCTTGCGTAGTAGATTGGTCGAAAATGATTATCTTTCCTTTGCCCCAGGACTGCCCCAACTGAAAAATCACTTGCGTCGCACATGATTTCAAATGGTAGATTCCAATCTGGAGCGACCATGATTGGTGTATTTGTTAGCTCCTTTTTCAGGTAGTTGAAAGCATTCACGCAGTTCTCATCATATATGAACTTGATGTCTTTTCCTAGAAGGTGGGTGATAGGTCGAGAAATCTTGGAGAAATCCTTGATAAAACGGCGGTAGAACCCAGCGTGTCCTATAAAGCTTCGGATGGCCTTAACGTTTGTTGGTGGTGGTAGTTTGGCAATGGTGTGACACCCGACAAATTAGGGCTAGTTATTAGTTCCTAATCATCTGCTAATACATGTAATTAGTGCTAGATTAGGCTAATTGTATGTATCAATACACATATATATATTGGAATATATATATACACGTACGCGATTATGTTCAATCGTGCATTTTCATATCGGGCGGATCCCGATACATTAATACGGACGTTGGTGAACTCAATTTATTAAATAATATGAAATTATTTGATAAACATACTTATTTCCAAATATTATTGCGATAATATTTCATAAGCATTTCGTATTGTATATAATGCACAGAAACGACCAAAAACGCGTAAAACGCGCCCAACAATCAAATAAACGTCAAAATATATTTTATAAATTAAAATATATCAGTTCGGATGGTAAGTATTTATTTGAAGCATCGTATTACAAACCGATAACAAAAACGTTTGATTTAAACGTCAAGCGATTTATTAATCGTAACACGACTCCGCGAACCACTACCGGCACATCACAATAACATTTTTATAAATGTTTCTAAGTAATAATAAGTATTACTTCAAGTTAAAAATATCAAAATTTTAATCGTCATGTAAAATACGTACGTATAAATCCGAAAATATTTTCAGGTGGGACGAGACTGAATATCATATCGTGTATGAAAACCCGAAAATATTTGAGAAAAGGATATCAGGCAATCCTCGGTCATGTTATGGAGAAAAAGTCGGAAGAGAAGCGACTTGAGGATGTGCCCATCGTTCGAGACTTCCCAGAAGTCTTTCCTGAAGACTTGCTTGGCCTTCCACCGCCAAGACAAGTCGAGTTTTCCATAGACCTCGTGCCGGGTGCAGCACCCGTGGCACGAGCACCTTACCGTTTAGCCCCATCCGAACTTCAGGAGTTGTCTACTCAGTTACAGGAACTCCTGGACAAAGGATTCATTAGACCAAGTTCTTCACCTTGGGGAGATCCGGTCCTATTTGTCAAAAAGAAAGACGGTTCTTTCAGAATGTGCATCGATTATTGTGAACTCAACAAACTCACTGTTAAGAATCGTTATCCACTCCCTCGAATTGATGACCTATTTGACCAACTGCAAGGGTCGAGCTTTTATTCAAAGATCGATCTACGGTCAGGTTATCATCAACTCCGAGTTCGAGACACCGACATCCCGAAGACAGCTTTCCGAACTCGCTATGGTCACTACGAGTTTCAAGTAATGCCACTTGGTTTAACAAACGCACCAGCTGTATTCATGGACCTTATGAACCGAGTGTACAAACCATATCTCGATAAGTTTGTCATTGTATTCATTGATGACATCTTAATCTACTCGCGCAACGAGCAAGAACACGCGCAATACCTGAAAACCATTCTAGAGCTACTCAAGCACGAGGAGTTATATGCTAAATTCTCCAAGTGTGAGATCTGGATGCAAACCGTCCAATTCCTTTGGCATGTGATTGACAGTCAAGGGATTCATGTTGATCCATCTAAAATCGAGGCCATCAAAAATTGGAAATCGCCAACAACTCCAACCGAAGTACGGCAGTTTTTGGGACTGGCCGGGTACTATCGGCGATTTATCGAAAACTTCTCGAAAATAGCCCAACCACTCACGACACTGACTCAGAAGGAGAAGAAGTTCGACTGGACTGATAAACAAGAGTCAGCATTTCAACTACTGAAACAAAAGCTTTGCAGCGCACCTATCTTATCATTACCCGAACGCAACGACAACTTCGTGGTATACTGCGATGCTTCACGCCAAGGTCTTGGTTGCGTGTTAATGCAACGAGACAAGGTCATTGCCTATGCCTCCCGACAACTCAAGGTTCACGAAAAGAATTACACCACTCATGATCTCGAATTGGGAGCCGTAGTGTTTGCACTCAAAATCTGGAGACACTATCTGTACGGCACGAAATGTACAATCTTCACCGACCACAAGAGTCTCCAGCACATCTTTGATCAAAAGGATCTCAATATAAGGCAACGTCGATGGGTCGAGTTGCTTACCGACTATGATTGCGAGATCCGTTATCATCCAGGCAAGGCAAATGTTGTTGCCGATGCCCTCAGTCGAAAGGAACGTGTAAAACCCCTTCGAGTCCGAGCCCTCAGCATGACTATCCATAATGATCTTATCATTCAAATCATTACCGCTAAACTCGAAGCACTCAAACATGAGAACATTAAAAACGAGTCCTTGCGTGGCATGGACCAACAATTTGAAACCAAATCCAACGGAGCCAAATACTTCTCAAACCGAATCTGGTTACCTAATTTTGGGAACCTACCAGACTTGGTGATGGATGAAGCTCACAAGTCCAAATACTCCATACATCCTGGATCTGACAAGATGTATCATGGCATCAAGGAGTTGTATTGGTGGCCAAACATGATAGCTGACATCGCCACATATGTCGGCAAGTGCCTCACATGCTCTAAAGTCAAAGCCGAGTATCAGAAACCCTCCGGATTACTCCAACAACCGGAAATCCCTCAATGGAAATGGGAGCAAATCTCCATGGACTTTATCATGAAACTTCCAAAGACATCGATCGGTTGCGATACCATTTGGGTGATCGTCGATCGTCTCACCAAATCTGCTCATTTCCTAGCCATCAAAGAAACCGACAAAATGGAACACCTCACGTGAATTTACCTTAAGGAAATTGTATCCAGACACGGCGTTCCCATTTCGATTATCTTTGACAGGGATAGTCGTTTCACATCTCACTTTTGGCAGTCACTTCAGAAATCATTGGGTACTCGTCTAGATATGAGTACTGCATATCATCCTCAAACTGACGGCCAGGGTGAACGAACCATTCAAACACTGGAAGATATGCTACGGGCTTGCGTAGTTGACTTCGGTGCAAATTGGGAACATCATTTACCCCTATGCGAGTTTTCGTATAACAACAGCTACCATACCAGTATTGGAGCTACACCTTTCGAGGCACTGTACGGTCGTAAGTGCCGATCACCTGTCTGTTGGACCGAAGTGGGAGACAGCCAACTCACTGGTCCTGAAATCATACACGAAACAACAGAGAAAATCATTGGAATCTGAAACAGACTCAAAGCCACGTGTGACCGTCAGAAAAGTTATGCTGACGTGAGACGCAAACATCTCGAATTCCAAGTTGGGGATCGAGTACTCTTGAAAGTATCACCTTGGAAAGGTGTCATTCACTTCGGTAAACGTGGGAAGTTAAATCCCAGATACATTGGGCCATTCGAGATCCTTGAAAGGATTGGTCCAGTGGCATATCGATTGCAGCTGCCACCCGAACTCAGCAGCGTGCATCCCACATTTCACATTTCTAATCTTAAGAAATGCCTGTCTGATGAGACACTCATTATTCCTCTCGACGAAATCCACATCGATGATAAACTCCATTTTGTCGAGACAACAGCAGAAATCATGGACCGTGAGGTCAAACAGTTGAAACAAAGTCATATTCCCATCATCAAAGTCCGGTGGAATTCGCGGCGTGGTCCGGAATTCACTTGGGAACGGGAAGACCAAATGAGACTCAAGTACCCACAGTTATTCACAGAATCCACACCATCTTCGACTCCGAGCTAAATTTCAGGACGAAATTCTCTTAACAAGGGAAGAATGTGACACCACACAAATTAGGGCTAGTTATTAGTTCCTAATCATCTGCTAATACATGTAATTAGTGCTGGATTAGGCTAATTGTATGTATCAATACACATATATATATTGGAATATATATATACACGTACGCGATTATGTTCAATCGTGCATTTTCATATCGGGCGGATCCCGATACATTAATACGGACGTTGGTGAACTCAATTTATTAAATAATATGAAATTATTTGATAAACATACTTATTTCCAAATATTATTGCGATAATATTTCATAAGCATTTCGTATTGTATATAATGCACAGAAACGACCAAAAATGCGTAAAACGCGCCCAACAATCAAATAAACGCCAAAATATATTTTATAAATTAAAATATATCAGTTCGGATGGTAAATATTTATTTGAAGCATCGTATTACAAACCAATAACAAAAACGTTTGATTTAAACGTCACGCGATTTATTAATCGTAACATGACTCCGCGAACCACTACCGGCACATCACAATAACATTTTTATAAATGTTTCTAAGTAATAATAAGTATTACTTCAAGTTAAAAATATCGAAATTTTAATCGTCATTTAAAATACGTACGTATAACGTTAAACGTCTAATTACATGTTCACACGACCGGAAAAACGAACACCGCACGGAGCGCAAATTGAGTAAATAAAATTTAACAAGCCCACACCTATCTAGTGGGCCCCAACCACGAAAATCAGCAACCAAAGGGCATGGCAAGCCATGCCATGCCATTTGACTTCAACCTCATCTTTCAACCAACCTCATTTTACTTCTCCAACACCTCACTCATCCCTCCATACTCTCCATCCCCTCTCTTCACCACCTTCCTCTCTCTAAAAACCCGCCACCACCACCACCACCATAATCCACCATCATCCACCACCTTTTGGAGGAAGAAAAGCTAAGGAAATGAAGCAAGAAGCATAACCGAGCATACTCTCTCGTTTTCATCTCTAGATCATCATTTTCATAAGTAAGAACATACTTCTCCCTATATATTTTTGTGATTCACATTTATGTACATGTTATGTTGATGATATAGCAAGTATATGTCCAAATATCATCTTAAAAATCGTTTTTACTAAGCATATATACAAGTATATAATCTGTCTCAGAAAATCATCTCACCAAAACGACTATATCTTGAGTTCTAGGAAGAATTAGACAACGAAACACATACCAAATTTTCGTATGGAAGAGCTCTATAAAAAGTTCTTCTTTGACCATTTCCAAAAATCTACGTATTTTTGTGTAAAGATCAATCTTTGGGCTGTAGCTGTTCTTGGACCTAAACCGACCACCCTTCATGATTATTTTTGTTAAAAATAGTAAACGAATATATAAAAACACCATAACATGCAGTTTTACACTAGACATATAGGAGAACATGTATGATTTTTAGTTAGGCTTGATTCGGTTTTGAAGTTGGTTAAATCGAGAGACTTGTCGAGTTAAGATCTAGGAAACCAAAGTGCAGGGACTGTTTTTGTCAATTCAAGAAATCCGTGAATACCATTGTCGCATGAGCCAAATCCGTGAATGCCATTGTCGCATGAATGAAATCCGTGAATATCATTATCGCATGAACAAAGTCCATGAGTTACCATTGTCGCATGAACAGTGCTCCGAGAATCCTATTGTCGCAGTGCCCTATTGTCGCATAACTATTGTCGTATAAATCAGCATTGTCGTAAACCTTATTGTCGCAAGAAATAATTCCGTCAATCCTTATTGTCACATGAATCTTAATTTCCGACAATCCCTATTGTCGCATAAATCGTAGTCCCAACAATCCTTACGCATTGATACAATATTTGGACAATCAACAACAAATACATGGATAAGTATGCAGCACAGCAAAAACATATAATAATAACACTTTTGGATTATTATTACAAACCGTCACCAACGGGCCGTATATATTTTCAAAACTCAAACTAATCAATCAAACAACCAAATTATTTGGACATTACTAGTTGGATGAACAACTAGCATGGACGGTCTTTTGAGACGTCTACATATACTTATAACCTTGCGCATTGTAAACGCCCGGCAGGTTACAGTCTTTGGACATCTCATTGTACACCATCATTATTTGCTATTGCAAACGCATCAGACTCAGGCGAGTCTCATAGCCCCTCATTTTACTGTTTTTAACCCAGGGGTGGGAATACATACTCGTTTTGTTTTTACATGTGGACATGAGTACTAAACCTCGATATATACTGCATGAGTTGTTTTGCTAATTATTTTAAAGCCCTCCACTACATAGTTTGTTTATATGGATTTAGCGCGATTATTAGTGTATGGTACCATATGGGATTGACAATCCCCGTCCGGGTTAGCACGCACTAACTGGTCAAACGGACGCATTAGCATTTGTTCATACGAGTGTAGATTAGGCACTCGCAGGGAGGCACCCTCGCTCAGGCACTTGGTTGTGATCTTGACACCTCAGTTAAGCTCAAACTATGGGCTCATGGCAGTGATATACATCTATTTTATTTGCTCGATTGCAAATCATTATATTAAATCTCATGGTTCACACATCATGTTTATCTATACAAACCTGTGAGCTCACCAGCTTTTTAGTTGACATTTTAGTATGTATTTTCAGGTACTCAGCAGTAGTAGATCTGCTCAGGATTATTAACACAAGTCGCATACAGACATCGGGAGATTCCCCTGCATTTCTACATTTTGTAAACTAGATATGCCTTATAATCTCTAAAAATTAATTACAAGCTTTTGTAAACATTATTACATTGTAAACTTTTATTATATCAATGTAAGCAGTAAATGACGCATGTAGAGTCGTTCACTTTATCTTATGTGCTTGTGATATTTGATTAGTCGCGCCCCGACCCGATTCGCTTCCGCACAGTAAATTTGGGGGTGCGACAAATGGTTTCAACTTTTTCTTTGTCTACTTCGATTCCTGATCTTGATATTCGGTGCCCTAAAACTATTCCTTCCTTCACCATAAAGTGACATTTCTCCCAATTCAAAACAAGATTTGATTCTTCACACTTGGCGAGCATTCTATCAAGGTTGGACAGACATGATGTGAACGAGTATCCAAAGACCGATAAATCATCCATAAAGACCTCCATGCATTGTTCAATCATGTCGTGGAAAATTGCAACCATGCATCTCTGAAATGTTATAGGTGCGTTGCATAATCCAAACGGCATTCGTCGGTAAGCAAATGTTCCGTACGGGCATGTGAACGTTGTCTTCTCCTGGTCCTTTGGATCGAGCGGGATTTGGAAATACCCGGAAAAACCGTCAAGGAAACAATAGAATTCATTCCCTGATAGCCTTTCGAGCATTTGGTCAATAAATGGAAGCGGGAAGTGATACTTGCGAGTTTCTTCTTTTAACTTCATGTAATCGATGCAAACCCTCAGATCGGTAACCGTCCGAGTTGGTATAA
The DNA here is from genome assembly GCA_963422505.1 of Pseudognaphalium luteoalbum. Taxonomy (NCBI): domain Eukaryota; kingdom Viridiplantae; phylum Streptophyta; class Magnoliopsida; order Asterales; family Asteraceae; genus Pseudognaphalium; species Pseudognaphalium luteoalbum. The sequence goes on from OY730197.1 coordinate 89,341,798, forward strand.
GCTCGTTTTCTTCGTTTGTAATGAATGTCATTCCTCCCTTATTCGGGACGACTTGAACAGGGTTAACCCAAGGTGAGTCGGATATTGGGTAAATCAATCCAGCATCCAAGAGTTTGATAACCTCTTGCTTAACCACGTCCTGAGTTTTTGGGTTTACCCTTCTCTGCCTTTGTACGGATGGTTTGAAATCGTTCTCCATGAGTATCTTGTGTGTGCAATAGTTGGGACTAATTCCTTGTATATCAGAAATCTTCCATGCGATTGCCTTCTTGTGCGATTTTAAAACATTGATGAGTTGAGCTTACTCCCCGGGTTTTAACTCTTTTGAGATTATCACCGGGAGTTGGGAAGTTCCCTGGAGGTAAGCGTACTCAAGGTGAGGTGGTAATTCTTTTAATACTAGGTTTGGTGGTTCTTCAATAGATGGCTTCATTCTAGCTATCTCATCTCTATTCAGATTTTCATATTCATCTTGGAAAGGTGCCTCGTCTATCTCGGGCTCAGATGTGGAGATTGATGCTATTTCGACCTACTCGGTTGTATATGAGAATTCATCCGTCTTTAGCTCATATTTGTTGACTGATGATGAAGAAACTTCATCATTTCTGGTGAGAATGATCTCTCCGTTGTCGGTGAACTGGAATTCTTGATACTGAGTGGATGAAGATTGGTTTATGGTGATTTCAGGGTTTGAAAGTGGTAGTGGTACGGGTTGGTTGTCTAATTGTGGTTCTGGCTCAATACTCATTCCCTTGAATGAATTTAGTATTTCTTCAACTGAAGGAAATGGGTTTGGTCTGTTGAATATAGGTTTATCTCTTTTTAGCCAAGGTATCGGTGTACCGCATCCTAATGGAACAACGATTGCTTTGCCATCGGTGCGAGAGGATTTCTTTTCAAACAGGGGAAATAGTAGATCATCGGATGCTGTTGGCGAAGTGATTGTGGAATGTAGCCCAGAATCCTCATTATATAGCTTCCGAACGGTGATTATGGTGTTAGGTGTCGGATCCTGGCTAGATAGTGCTAGTACTTCGTGGAGATGTTCATCAAAAATATCCTGCATGGTATCACACAAACCAAGGTCCTCTTCCAGAGGGTGCTTCATTAATCGATCGACATTAAAGGTGACCTCCTCTTTCCCAACTCTTAATTTTAAAGATTTTTCATTAACGTTGATTACGGCCTTGGCAGTATTTAGGAATGGTCTGTCGAGATATGAGCGGGATATGGGTGTCTTCCTCTATGTCCATGACAATAAAGTCTACTGGAAAAATGAAGTTATCGACTTTGACCATGACATCTTCAGCAATTCCTCGAGGGAGCTTAACTGATCAGTCAGCTAATTGGATGGTCATACGAGTAGGCAATAGGTCATCTAGTCCTAATTTCTTATAAAGGGAATAAGGCATAAGATTAACACTAGCACCTAGGTCTGCTAAGGCGTTACTAATTTGTTTTTCTTGGAGAAAACAGGGTATAGTAAGCATCCAGTATCGCCTAATTTAGGTGGGAGACCATGTTGTACAACTGAAGAACATTCAGCATTCAAGGGTAAACTAACTATTTGCCTAAGTTTTTCTTTGTTTGAAAGGAGTTTTTTAAAGAATTTAGCACACGAGGGCATTTCTACTAAAGCATCTAATAATCTAACATTTAAGTGCAGGCTCTTAAACATTTCCAGATATTTACCGAATTGGGCTTCTTGCTTTTCCTTCTATAGTCTACCAGGATAAGGTATTCTCGTGTGAGGTACATTATCTGGAGTTTTGGATGGGTCAAATGTTGTGACAGGGATATCAATTGACACATTTTTACTAGGTGTAGGTTTTGGCAAAGAAGTGTTTTCTGGGGTGTTATCGGGTGGTGGTGTATCAACTTTGGTTACTTTTCCTCCTCATGTTACGATTAACACATCATCACTTGGTGGATGAGTGGTGTCATTAGTGCTTGCCGACGTACTTTCCTCAATAAAACTTAAGTTTTTCAAAATAGATTCCATGTTAGAGATCAATTTTTCTGAAATTTTTATCATGGCGTCAATGTTATCTTGAAATCCGGTTACTCTTTTGTTTATAACATTTTGTTGGGACATAAAATCTGATAAAGATTGTTTTGAGGAAGGTAAGTGGTCTGTAGGTGAGGAAACAGCCAAAAGTTGGGTTAAAGGTCCATTTGGTGTGGGGATATCAAAATAGGGTGTTGACATGATTGGTCAAGAGTGGTGAAACTAAAACTAAACTAATTCTAAAGGAAAAAAAGTAACTTTTGATCGATGTTGATCTCTCAAAAGGATCGTTAAACGCTAAAGTTGTTAAATTCCTAAAATTGGTTGCCGACACTGCCCGACAGCGGCGCAAAAAACTTGTTGCCTCGCGCACCAGTCGTTGGAATTTCTAGTGGTGATGCAAGACAAATTTATAAGGCTGGGGCCTAGGGTTACTACTATGCTAATCAAGGGGCTAGCAAAGGACAAGTATGACCTAGGATCGTGCTTCAAAGCGTGGCAAATTGAAGCTAGGTGGTTTAGAAACTTTTATGTATTTAGTTGGGGAGAAAAGAGTTGGTTTTAGATTTTCTACTCTAAATTAAATTAAGATAAACTAAAAGGTGGAGGTTACTTCGGGCGTTCAGTAAATAAAGCGATTGTCTACTATGAAGCGGTTTAGGAGTCGTTGAATATATAGAGTTCTAATGGGGATAAGTTCGTAGGTTAATGTGAGCTATTACTACAGTCCTTCTATCGGGCTAACGCTGTAACACCCCCAAATTTATTGTTTAGCGGAAGCAAGATTTGGGTGTTACTAATCAATAACAAAGCACATAAGATAAAGCGAACGACTCTAAATGCGTCGTTTAAAACCATTACATAGATAATATAAAAGTTTTACATTGTTGTTCTTGTTACAATAGCTCATAGCTAAAAGTAAAAGATTCTAAGGCATATCTAATTGTACAAAATATAGAAATGCATATGAATCTTCTGAAGTCTGAATGCGACTCGAGCTAATATGTCATGAGCAGATCTACTACTGCTGGGTACCTGAGAATACATGCTAAAAGGTCAGCTAAAAAGCTGGTGAGCTCACAGGTGTAAGTTGATGAAATCCAAGTTATGAACCACAAGATTTAGTTTAGTGATTTGCAAACATGCAAATAAAATATGAGTGTATATTATTGCCATGAGCACATAGTTTGAGCTTAACTGAGTGTGCCAGGATCCACATTCAAGGACCTGATCGAGTTTGCCCCCGGCATGTGCCTAATCTACACATGTATGAACAAATGAAAATGCGTCCGTTCGACCGCAGTCGTGGTAGCGCGACTACCCCGGACGGGGATTGTCAATCCCATATGGTACCATACACTAACATTCACGCTATCGCAATATAAACAAACTATGTTGTGAGGGACTTCATGATTAGATAAAACAACTCATGCAATCAATATATCGATGTTTTGTACTTGTGTTCATATGTAAAATAAATCTGAGCATGTAATCCCACCCCTGGGTAAAAACAGTAAAGAGGGGCTATGAGACTCACCTGAGTCTTTGCGTTTATGTCAATAAACGTGAGTCGAGTGCTAAACAGCTGGTAGGTCCTTCGAACCCGTAACCTTCTAATGTCCTAGACATATAAGGTTATATAAGTAGATGTCCCGTAAGACCATCCATGCTAGTGTTCATCCCACTAGTTATGTCCAAATACATTTGGTTTGTGTTTGAAAGTGTATACGGCCCGTTGGTGATACGTTTGGTTATAATTGTAATTGTTCCGTAAGGTTTTCTTATGATTATACATAAGTACTGTTTGGAGAACAATGTGTACGACAGTAAGGTGCTTATATATATATATATATATATATGCGTGACTGTTGCATCCGGCAACAATCTTTCGTAAAGTATATTTATTTATCCGTGATTATTTATCCGATAATAAGAGTTTTCGTGTTTTATTGATTCCGACAATACCATACGATAATAGCGCTTTGTTTAAATGTGTTCATCCGACAGTGAGGGTGTTTATTTAAGTGTTAAATCATCCGACAATGTGAATGGGTCACGGGTCATCTGACAGTAGCAACAGGATCCGTGAATATGGATCCGTCATTAAGTAATCACGGATATATTTTTATCCGATAATAGGAAATCCGAGAATAAGGGTTCAGATTCTTCCGTGATTTATTTTCGACAATAATAGTATGCGACAATAGGGTGTATACGATATTAAGGTTTTTGATAAATTGTTAATTGTCCGACAATGGTGCATTCACGGATATTATTTATCCGAAAATTGAGGATTCTCGGGTTTGGTATTCACGGAATAATAATATGCGATAATAGAGTTTAATGCGACACTTAGTCTTTTGTGATAATAAAATTCTTATGCGACAATAGGGATTCACGGAGTGTGTAACTCCGACAATAGGGAATTGTCGGATTGCATTATTTGACAATAGGGATTCACGGGTTTATTTGGTCCAATAATGAGGTTTCTTGGATTTTGGTATTCTCGGAATGCCTAATCCGACAATAGGCATTGTCGGATTTGGGCATTCACGGACAGAAGACTCGTTGTGCAGTTATGTTTTTCACTCAAATTCATTTAATTATTTGACTAAGTAAAACTTAGCTAAAATTCATGAAATTTTTATATGATATTCCCCTATGTCTTAGCTTTCTAAGTTATATTTTTACACGTGAATTGGATAACCATAACTCGAGATAAAAATTTGAAAAGTGTCGGGTGTCAAGCAAGTGAATTCAGTGACATGTATTCATTTGAAAATTCATAACTTAAGTTTTACTAAACTTCACAGGATGTGTGAGTAGGGGAATTAAAGCTAACGAAATTATCTAACCTTTCCAACTTTTTTCATCGACTTTTGTTATGTATTTTTCGAGATATGTCTCTTACAATTTGACTGAAATTTTGGTCAGAAAGCACAGGCTGTACATGTACTTTCTTTTCTTTTCTTAAAAATATCAAATAAACGAATTAATTCATGAGACTTACAGATTATGAAACTAGACTTATTGAACTTCATTCTAGAGCCAAGAAACGTGAGATTTCGTTAAGTTATGGGTCTGATATCATCGATCTAAGCCGATCTAAATTATTGTCCAGTGGGTAATGTAGTTATCCAGTGGTTATTAGTGTATTCAAACGATTTTTGAGGGGGTTTTTGGACATAATCAGGTAGATATGAAGCACCAACATGTTTACCAACTTAATCCAAGTAAGTTAAAGGAAAAAGGAGGGGTTTATACCGAGTAGCAGTGGGTCTAGAGCGAGAACAAGGCAGGTGGGCAGCAACAGCTCGGTTTGAGACTTTCTTCGCTTCTTCTTGCGTTCTAGCGGTTTGGATGGTGTTGTACCTCGATGGTTCTTCCTTAGATCTCCTTGGAAGAGATTTTTATTGAGGGGGAGGCTGGGTTTTCAGTCGTTTTTGATGAGAGAGGGCAGAGAAAAGTGAGTTGGTAGTGAGAGGGTGAAATGTGGAATGAAGCAAGAAAGGAGGGGTTTAGTGTTTAGTCATTTGGGTTGACCCGTGGGTCACCTGGGCTGGATAACTCCGACCCATTTGTGGGTTGGGCTCGTGACTTGTCATCCTTGTGTTCGTGTAATTTGTCGTTATCGGTTAGAGTTAATTTGTACGTTTTTGTCGCGTTTATGACGTTTTATAGAATTTTATTTGTTGATTGTACGTTATCATCATAATATTCATAAGTTTTGATTTACTAAGAAGTATTTAAATAATTTGAATATTTTGTTTACCAACGTCCGTAATATTGTATCGGGATCCGCCCGATATGAAAACGCACGATTTAATCAAATCGCGTACGTGTGTACATATATTAGAATATATCAATACACATAATGATACATATAATTAATCCTAATTATACGTATTTACACATATGATTAGGCACTAAATATAGTCCTAATTTGTCGGGTGTTACATTCTCCCCTTGTTAAAAGAATTTCGTCCCGAAATTTAGTTCTGAGTTGTGATATGAGGGGAGTCTGTGAATAACTGTGGGTACTTGAGTCGCATTTGGTCTTCCCGTTCCCAAGTGAATTCCGGACCACGCCGCGAACTCCACCGGACTCTAACGATAGGAATACGACTTTGTTTAAGTTGTTTGACCTCCCGGTCCATGATTTCAATAGGTTCTTCAACAAAGTGAAGCTTTTCGTTGACGCGAATCTCGTCGAGCGGAATAATAAGTGTCTCATCAGACAGACATTTCTTTAAATTTGAAATGTGAAAAGTAGGGTGCACACTGCTGAGTTCGGACGGCAGTTGCAATCGATAAGCCACGGGACCAATCCTTTCGAGGATCTCAAAGGGTCCAATGTACCTGGGGTTTAGCTTTCCGCGTTTGCCAAAATGAATCACGCCTTTCCAAGGTGATACTTTCAAGAGTACTCGATCCCCAACTTGGAACTCGAGTGGTTTGCGTCTCACGTCAGCATAACTTTTCTGATGATCACGGGCAGCTTTGAGTCGGTTCTGAATTTCAGAGATTTTCTCTGTGGTTTCGTGTATGAGTTCGGGACCAGTGAGTTGGCTGTCTCCCACTTCGGCCCAGCAAATCGGTGATCGGCACTTACGACCGTACAGTGCCTCGAAAGGTGCTGCCTTTATGCTGGCATGATAGCTGTTATTGTAGGAAAACTCGCACAATGGCAGATGTCTTTCCCAGTTGGCACCGAAATCAACTACGCAAGCTCGTAGCATATCTTCCAGTGTTTGGATGGTTCGTTCACTTTGGCCATCGGTTTGAGGATGGTATGCGGTACTCATATCGAGACGAGTACCCAATGATTTCTGAAGTGATTGCCAAAAGTGAGATGTGAAACGAGCGTCTCTGTCGGAGATAATTGAGATTGGGACACCGTGTCGGGTAACGATCTCCTTGACATAGATTTGCGAAAGGCGCTCCATTTTATCGGTTTCCTTGATTGCAAGGAAGTGAGCGGATTTAGTGAGACGATCGACGATCACCCAAATGGTATCGCAACCGCTCGGTGACTTGGGTAATTTGGTTATGAAGTCCATAGTGATTTGCTCCCATTTCCACTCGGGAATACTGGGTTGTTGGAGCAACCCGGACGGTTTTTGATGTTCAACCTTGACCTTGGAACAGGTAAGGCATTTGCTGACATAGCCGGCAATTTCGGCTTTCATGTTCGGCCACCAATAGAATTCCTTGATGCCGTGGTACATTTTATCGGATCCAGGATGGATAGAATATTTGGACTTGTGAGCTTCATCCATCACTAAGTCTCGCAGGTTTCCAAAGGCAGGCAACCAGATTCGGTTCATGAAGTACCTAACTCCGTTAGGTTTGATTTCAAATTGCTTATCCAGGCCTCGCAAGGCTTCATTCTTAACATTCTCGGGTTTCAAAGCTTCGAGTTGGGCAGTGTAAATCTGAATGGTGAGGTCATTATGAATTGTCATACTGAGAGCTCGAACTCGAAGTGATTTTACACGCTCCTTACGGCTGAGGGCATCGGCAACAACATTTGCCTTGCCAGGATGATAACGGATCTCGCAGTCATAATCGGTGAGTAATTCGACCCACCGACGTTGTCTCATGTTGAGATCCTTTTGGTCAAAGATGTGCTGGAGGCTTTTGTGGTCGGTAAAGATGGCGCACTTAGTGCCGTAGAGGTAATACCTCCAGATTTTGAGAGCAAAGACAACAGCTCCGAACTCAAGATCGTGGGTGGTGTAGTTCTTTTCATGAATTTTGAGTTGTCGTGAAGCGTAAGCAATCACTTTGTCTCGTTGCATCAGCACGCAACCGAGACCTTGATGAGAAGCATCGCAGTATACCACGAAGTCATCAGTGCCTTCGGGTAAAGATAGAATCGGAGCACTGCAAAGCTTTTGTTTCAGCAGTTGGAATGCTGACTCTTGTTTATCAGCCCAGTTGAACTTTTTGTCTTTCTGAGTCAGGGTTGTGAGTGGTTGAGCTATTTTTGAGAAATTCTCAATGAATCGCCGATAGTACCCGGCCAATCCCAAGAATTGGCGTACCTCGGTGGGAGTAGTTGGCGCTTGCCAGTTTTTGATGGCTTCTATTTTTGATGGATCAACATGGATCCCTTGACTATTGACAACATGTCCAAGGAATTGAACGGATTCTATCCAGAATTCACACTTGGAGAATTTAGCATATAACTCCTCTTGTCTGAGTAATTCTAGAATGGTTTTGAGATGTTGCGCATGTTCTTGCCCGTTTCGCGAGTATATGAGGATGTCGTCGATAAAGACAATGACGAATTTGTCAAGATAAGGTTTGCACACCCGATTCATCAGATCCATGAATACCGCCGGTGCGTTGGTTAAGCCAAAGGGCATCACTTGGAATTCGTAATGCCCGTAGCGAGTTCTGAAAGCAGTCTTCGGAATGTCGGTGTCGCGAACTCGAAGTTGATGATAACCCGACCGAAGGTTGATCTTCGAATAAATACTCGACCCTTGTAGTTGGTCAAACAGGTCATCAATACGCGGGAGTGGGTATCGGTTTTTGACAGTCAATTTGTTCAACTCCCGGTAGTCGATACACATTCGGAAGGAACCGTCCTTCTTTTTCACAAACAAGACCGGAGCTCCCCAAGGTGAAGAACTCGGCCTAATGAATCCTCGATCCAGGAGCTCCTGTAGCTGGGTAGAAAGCTCCTGTAGTTCAGATGGGGCTAAGCGGTAAGGTGCTCGGGCTACTGGCGCGGCACCCGGTATAAGATCGATTGAGAACTCAACCTGTCTATTCGGAGGTAGACCAGGTAGTTCTTCTGGAAAGACTTCGGGAAAGTCTCTAACGATTGGCACATCCTTGATTCGTTTCTCTTCTGACTTTTTCTCTGTGATGTGTGCGAGGATGGCAGGATATCCCTTTCTGAGAAACTTTCGGGTTTTCAGACAAGAGATGATGTTCAGTCCCGTTCTGCCGGTCTCCCCTTGTATGACTAAGGTTCTACCAGCAGCGAGGGGAATACGGACGACTTTTTCGAAACAAACGATCTCAGCTCGGTGTTTGGACAACCAGTCCATTCCGACAATGATGTCCAAGCTTCCGATCTCGACGGGTATAAGGTCAATAGAGAAAAGTTCATTGGCGAGATTTAGAGTGCAATTAGGTATTACACTGTTGGTCTCAATGAGTTTACCGTTAGCTAATTCAACAATATACTTATCGTCTAATGCAACAGGAATGATGTCAAGTAGTGGGCAAAATTCATGGGAAATAAAACTTCTATCAGCACCGGTATCAAAAAGAACAGAGGCAGTAAGATTGTTGAGGAGGAACATACCCGTGACCACGTTCGGGTCTTTACGGGCATCTCCCGAATTCAGAACAAAGGCTCTTCCCCTTGCATTGTTGTTGTTATTGTTTCCAATCTTCAGCTTCGGGCAGTCATTTCTGAAATGCCCGGTGAGACCGCATTCAAAGCAGGCTTTGGGTTGGTTGGAGTTGTTACTGGTGTTGCGGTTGTTGTTGTGGTTGTTATTGTTGTTGCTTGTGTTGTTGTTGGTTCTAGGGGCTCGGCAGTCTTTGCTAGAATGCCCGTACCTCTTGCAGTTATTGCAAGGAGTACTGCAAGGACCTTCATGATGACGGTCACACTTTGAGCAATGAGGTTTGCTCCCAGTGTAACCTTTCTTTTCCCCAGTTCCAGAGGAGTAAGCCCTGACAGTTTCGGACTTCTTGAAGGTTGGTGGGTTGTTAGGGTTTCCAGAAAACTTCCTCTTGTTGTTAGAGGAGGTAGTTGATGTTTCACGACTGACAACCATAGCCATGAGTTCATGTGCCAGCCGAATGGCACTGTGAATGGTGGTTGGTCGTGATGAGGCGACATTTCCCTGAACGCTCTTGGGGAGGCCGCGGATGTACTTCTTGATGCGTTTTTCGTCCGTGTCAACCAAACCCGGACATAGGAGAGCAAGTTGCTGGAACTTGGTGGTGTAACCAGCAATGTCGTTGCCTTGCACAGTTAAGTGCCAGAATTCTTCCTCCAACTTGTGGAGTTCTTCAGTGGGACAGTATTCATCCCTAAGCATTTTCTTCAGCTCTGCCCAGGGAAGTTGGTTAGCTACCTCGATCCCCACAGAACTGGCATGAGTGTTCCACCAGGTTAGAGCACCTTCTTGAAAGGTGTAAGCAGCAAATTTGACCTTGTTGTCTTCCGTGCAGTTGCACATGCCGAAGACAGACTCGGTCCTCTCGATCCATCTGATTAGACCGATGGCACCTTCCGTGCCCTTGAAGTTCAGCGGTTTGCAGCTGAGGAAGTCCTTGTAGGAACAAGGTTTGACAACAGGTGTGACTTCGGGAGTCTCAGTATTCCTGCTTGAGTTTTGAGGGGAGTCTCGAGTGGCTAGGGCTTCGGCCACAGCTCGGGATACTATGGCAGCAAGCTCAGCATCACTATAACTCTTCTTCTTTGGTGGCATATTTCTTCAAAAGATAAATGAAAGGTACATGAGAAATATTACTAAGATAATAAGCTCGATGGATGTACACATATTCAAGCGATAATATGCAACATTGTAGGAAATAATCATAAAGCAGAAACAGTGGAAGAAACTGTCAATACATGACATGAAGCTGAATGATTATAGAAAATTTCTAATTAGAGTCTCGGGAGTCATGACTTAAGAGTTTTACAAAAGACTACATAATATGGGGAGTACAAAAGGTACTGGGAATTGTTACATCCGGTTCGAATGATAAGAGTTTTACATAGATGGATATAGATCGCAAGATGAAGGTCACCCTAGTTCTAACGCAAGTCTATCCTTTCCATTAGGGTGGCAAGTCGGTCCACAGTGGTGGCAAGTCTGCTGGTTTGTCGAGCGTTGTCTTCTGCTAGGGTCAAACGCTGTACCAGCATCCTTGAGTATTCTTCGGTAGGCGTTGTTCACATTGCTCCACTCGGTGCCGTAAGAGTCCGTTTTCCACCCTTGATTCCACTACTTGGTTGTAGAGTACGTTCATATTGTTAACAGTGTTTTCGTGATCTTCGGTGACATGGTTGATACGTTCAAGTGCAGTGAGTCTCCAGTTTTCGTTTGTTTCCTGCAAGGTGATATCCATGGCACCAAGTCGTTGTTCCTGACGGTCTAGTCTAGCGGCCAAGGCCGATAGAGTGAGGTTGTTTGGGTATGGGCCAGCTCGAGGCAACCTGTTGTTCCTCCTAGCTACCCTCGGGTTCTGCAACCCAGACTGAGTGTGTGACGAATTGTGTGGTGTGTTTGCCATTCTGAGACAAGTCATAGAAAGAGTGAGGCCTATATTCATATAATACATATATAATATAGCCTAAGACTTAGAGTGAGAACGAGGCCTATCTATGTATATATATATATATATATATATATATCACATAATAGCCTAGGGTGTCTAACACAGACAAGTTTGAGTCCCGGTTTCTCTCGTGGTCAGAGTCAACTAGTGTATCCTGTTCAGTCATGATTCCTTTCAGGTTTCACATCGTATTCTTTTAATTGTACATAGTTGATCAGGCTATGTTAAATTAAACTAATACAATGCAGTCACTGAACCTAATCATACTTAATGAGGAATACTGCCTAACGGTCATAGTCTAGGCTCACTAAATGCAACCTAGTTCACTATAACCTTAGGCTCTGATATCAATCTGTAACACCCCCAAATTTATTGTTTAGCGGAAGCAAGATTTGGGTGTTACTAATCGATAACAAAGCACATAAGATAAAGCGAACGACTCTAAATGCGTCGTTTAAAACCATTACATAGATAATATAAAAGTTTTACATTGTTGTTCTTGTTACAATAGCTCATAGCTAAAAGTAAAAGATTCTAAGGCATATCTAATTGTACAAAATATAGAAATGCATATGAATCTTCTGAAGTCTGAATGCGACTCGAGCTAATATGTCATGAGCAGATCTACTACTGCTGGGTACCTGAGAATACATGCTAAAAGGTCAGCTAAAAAGCTGGTGAGCTCACAGGTGTAAGTTGATGAAATCCAAGTTATGAACCACAAGATTTAGTTTAGTGATTTGCAAACATGCAAATAAAATATGAGTGTATATTATTGCCATGAGCACATAGTTTGAGCTTAACTGAGTGTGCCAGGATCCACATTCAAGGACCTGATCGAGTTTGCCCCCGGCATGTGCCTAATCTACACATGTATGAACAAATGAAAATGCGTCCGTTCGACCGCAGTCGTGGTAGCGCGACTACCCCGGACGGGGATTGTCAATCCCATATGGTACCATACACTAACATTCACGCTATCGCAATATAAACAAACTATGTTGTGAGGGACTTCATGATTAGATAAAACAACTCATGCAATCAATATATCGATGTTTTGTACTTGTGTTCATATGTAAAATAAATCTGAGCATGTAATCCCACCCCTGGGTAAAAACAGTAAAGAGGGGCTATGAGACTCACCTGAGTCTTTGCGTTTATGTCAATAAACGTGAGTCGAGTGCTAAACAGCTGGTAGGTCCTTCGAACCCGTAACCTTCTAATGTCCTAGACATATAAGGTTATATAAGTAGATGTCCCGTAAGACCATCCATGCTAGTGTTCATCCCACTAGTTATGTCCAAATACATTTGGTTTGTGTTTGAAAGTGTATACGGCCCGTTGGTGATACGTTTGGTTATAATTGTAATTGTTCCGTAAGGTTTTCTTATGATTATACATAAGTACTGTTTGGAGAACAATGTGTACGACAGTAAGGTGCTTATATATATATATATATATATATATATATATATATATATATATGCGTGACTGTGGCATCCGGCAACAATCTTTCGTAAAGTATATTTATTTATCCGTGATTATTTATCCGATAATAAGAGTTTTCGTGTTTTATTGATTCCGACAATACCATACGATAATAGCGCTTTGTTTAAATGTGTTCATCCGACAGTGAGGGTGTTTATTTAAGTGTTAAATCATCCGACAATGTGAATGGGTCACGGGTCATCTGACAGTAGCAACAGGATCCGTGAATATGGATCCGTCATTAAGTAATCACGGATATATTTTTATCCGATAATAGGAAATCCGAGAATAAGGGTTCAGATTCTTCCGTGATTTATTTTCGACAATAATAGTATGCGACAATAGGGTGTATACGATATTAAGGTTTTTGATAAATTGTTAATTGTCCGACAATGGTGCATTCACGGATATTATTTATCCGAAAATTGAGGATTCTCGGGTTTGGTATTCACGGAATAATAATATGCGATAATAGAGTTTAATGCGACACTTAGTCTTTTGTGATAATAAAATTCTTATGCGACAATAGGGATTCACGGAGTGTGTAACTCCGACAATAGGGAATTGTCAGATTGCATTATTTGACAATAGGGATTCACGGGTTTATTTGGTCCGATAATGAGGTTTCTTGGATTTTGGTATTCTCGGAATGCCTAATCCGACAATAGGCATTGTCGGATTTGGGCATTCACGGACAGAAGACTCGTTGTGCAGTTATGTTTTTCACTCAAATTCATTTAATTATTTGACTAAGTAAAACTTAGCTAAAATTCATGAAATTTTTATATAATATTCCCCTATGTCTTAGCTTTCTAAGTTATATTTTTACACGTGAATTGGATAACCATAACTCGAGATAAAAATTTGAAAAGTGTCGGGTGTCAAGCAAGTGAATTCAGTGACATGTATTAATTTGAAAATTCATAACTTAAGTTTTACTAAACTTCACAGGATGTGTGAGTAGGGAAATTAAATCTAACGAAATTATCTAACCTTTCCAACTTGTTTCATCGACTTTTGTTATGTATTTTTCGAGATATGTCTCTTACAATTTGACTGAAATTTTGGTCAGAAAGCATAGGCTGTACATGTACTTTCTTTTCTTTTCTTAAAAATATCAAATAAACGAATTAATTCATGAGACTTACAGATTATGAAACTAGACTTATTGAACTTCATTCTAGAGCCAAGAAACGTGAGATTTCGTTAAGTTATGGGTCTGATATCATCGATCTAAGCCGATCTAAATTATTGTCCAGTGGGTAATGTAGTTATCCAGTGGTTATTAGTGTATTCAAACGATTTTTGAGGGGGTTTTTGGACATAATCAGGTAGATATGAAGCACCAACATGTTTACCAACTTAATCCAAGTAAGTTAAAGGAAAAAGGAGGGGTTTATACCGAGTAGCAGTGGGTCTAGAGCGAGAACAAGGCAGGTGGGCAGCAACAGCTCGGTTTGAGACTTTCTTCGCTTCTTCTTGCGTTCTAGCGGTTTGGATGGTGTTGTACCTCGATGGTTCTTCCTTAGATCTCCTTGGAAGAGATTTTTATTGAGGGGGAGGCTGGGTTTTCAGTCGTTTTTGATGAGAGAGGGCAGAGAAAAGTGAGTTGGTAGTGAGAGGGTGAAATGTGGAATGAAGCAAGAAAGGAGGGGTTTAGTGTTTAGTCATTTGGGTTGACCCGTGGGTCACCTGGGCTGGATAACTCCGACCCATTTGTGGGTTGGGCTCGTGACTTGTCATCCTTGTGTTCGTGTAATTTGTCGTTATCGGTTAGAGTTAATTTGTACGTTTTTGTCGCGTTTATGACGTTTTATAGAATTTTATTTGTTGATTGTACGTTATCATCATAATATTCATAAGTTTTGATTTACTAAGAAGTATTTAAATAATTTGAATATTTTGTTTACCAACGTCCGTAATATTGTATCGGGATCCGCCCGATATGAAAACGCACGATTTAATCAAATCGCGTACGTGTGTACATATATTAGAATATATCAATACACATAATGATACATATAATTAATCCTAATTATACGTATTTACACATATGATTAGGCACTAAATATAGTCCTAATTTGTCGGGTGTTACAAACGCGAAGGTGTCCACAATTAGGCAAATAGAATGTAACATGGGTTGCAGAATATATTAAATCATACACCGAAAGTTCTCTCAAATGTATACCCATGTTACTTGACAGTTAATCTCGAATCCTATTCCCCATTGGTCGTCAGAGATGTCCGAATCATGGCATAGTTTGTTGAATAAACAATCTTATGAATGAGGTTTAACCCTTACCGGAATAGCTTGGACTAGCTAGTCTAGGCGGTCGGATAATATGTCATCACTTATTCGTACGATTTATCAATATTACTCAGGTATGCAAGAATACTGGGATGGTTTGTACTACAAATGGAAACTTAAGTAACACATTTGTTATTCGATTCATAATACAACTACCTTCGGTCGTTCTCGACTTCCATACATTTGTACTCCGCCGTAGGCGTTTCCAGTACTATATCAGAGAACAGTCGAATAGGGGTCATCATATTACGTCACGATATTTAATGCCATCTGTATTTCACTATTATGACAATCCTAAGGCAACAATGTTGGTGTATCTTAATGTGTCTGTCAGTTGGTCTAAGTCTGTTATGTGTTTGATATGTAATTAAGTTAGTTAATAACTTTTGTTTTAATTACATTTTGTGTTTTGGCGACACAAGGTCTTTGTGTCGCAATAGTTACCTTGGCGACACAGCTTGTGTCGCATGAGTCGGCTTGGCGACACATCTTGTGTCGCATAGACCAGGTTAGGTCTTTGGTATAAATAGGTTATTTCGGCTCATTTGTCAAGGTTGACGTAATTGTGAGATCAGTGAGCATATTGTAAGTATTATAATTAATATAAGCTGATCGACTTTTGGTATTGAATTGCTATACTTTGTGATTTGCTTTGTTTATTCGTTTAAACGTTTATATATTCAATCAATTGTATTCCGCACGTTTGATTGAGTAAGGATTCGATTAGGTCCGACTACAGGGGTCCTACAAGTGGTATCAGAGCCAAAATCACACGATTTAGCATTATTGAATCCGTTCTTGATACGTTTCTCGAATAATTGTGAGTATATTGAATTAAAATCTTCATTGAAAGGTGTTCACAAGCTGCTTCTTGCTATTTCTGGAAGATTTTAGGTTTATTTTTCGTCCATCAGTCGTAAATTTTCGTGTGGTTATCGAAAATTTTCGATTTTAGGGTTTTTTGGTCGCTGGTCAGCCGTTTCTGCGACATAAGCTGCGACATATCTTTTGTGTCGCGACTAGGGTTATTGCGACATACGTCTTTCATTAGGCGACACTAGATTGCGACATAAGACTTGGTTCTCTTCCGTCGCTATCTTTTGCGACATAAGACTTGGCTTTCTTCCGTCGCTATATATTGCGACATAAAACTTGGTTTTCTTCCGTCGCTAACTTTGCGACATATCATCTGCGACATATCCTTTGTGTCGCTTAAATCTTTTGCGACATATAGATTGCGACATATCCTTTGTGTCGCTTAAATCGTTTGCGACAAAAATTTGTGTCGCATAACAGTCTGTTTTCTTTTTCTTGTGTTATTTATCTATTTTGCAGGTAATTCACAATGTCTTCTTCAACACACTCCATTCAATCTGTAGGAGCTATACTAAAGCAAAACAATGAAGTTGGTTCTGGAAATAAACCACCTATGTTTATGCCAGGCATGACCTATTCTGATTGGCGCCAACGCTTTGAGTCTTATGTTGGATTAAATGATCCTGAGATGATGATTTACTTAGAGGAGAGATATGAGCGTCCTCTAAAGTCAGGAGTCTACAATGGTCAAGCTCCTGAGAAATCGATTAAATCAATGACTCCAGAGGAAAGAAAAGCTTTTGATATGGAGAGAAAGACTCATGCTGCAATTACTATGGCTTTACCTCAACCCATTATGAGACAGTTTAAACATCATAAGATTGCTTACGATCTTTGGAAAGCTTTCGAAAAGAAATGCGGTGGTAGCATCCAATACAGAAAGAAGAGGATAGACTTAATCAAGAAGCAGTATGAGGTTTTTGATATGCTTCAGGATGAATCTCTGGAAGATCTGTGTAGTAGATTTTCCCAATTGGTCACCGAGTTGATTGATGGGGGTGTTACTCTTGAGCGTAGTGATGTCAACAAAAGATTATTAGATTCTCTACCTAAGAAATGGCACACTAGGGTTCTTTTGATGGAAAAAGATGAAGACATCATGGATATGGAGCTTGAAGACCTTATTGGACATATTGAGGCTGAGCTTCTTGAGATGCAAAGGAAAGAGACTAAGGCTACATCGCATCTCCAAAATCCAAAACTTTATGGAGTTGATGTTCCAGTATCTTCAAGCAGACCTTCTGTCACTGCATTTGTCGCTAGTAATGCTAGTGGAAATGTATCTTCATGTAATCTATCTGGTTCTAATTATGTTCAGAATTCTGGAAATTCAACTGGGTCTCATTTTCAGAATTCAGGATTTTCTTCTGGTGAAGATTATGCCTCTACCTTTTCAGCATTTTTAGCCTGTGCTGGAGATTTTTCCGATGAAGATTTTGGTCAAATTGACCAAGAAGAATTGGAAAGATTAGATTTAAAATGGAATATGGCTATGCTGACTAGGAGGGTGAAGAATTTTTTACAGAAAACTGGTAGAACTTCTGTAAATAATCCAGGTGAGAAAGGTATTGGGTTTAATAAAGGGAAGGTGCGCTGTTATAAGTGTCAGAATTATGGACACTTCGCCCGTGAATGTGAGAAAAACAAGGCACCATCTTCAGGTCTCACCAAGCCTTCACCAACAAAGGCAGAAGAGAAAGCCATGGTGTCAGCTGCGTTCATGCTGACAGAAACTCCATGGGATAACAGCTGGTCTGATGGAGCTGATGATGATGAGAACACTGCACTAATGGCTGAGGTTCATGAGGTAGATGATGAACCTTTATCTTGTGTTTCTTGTATTAAGCTTACTAACCAATTTAACAGGTGTAGAGAGGATAATGAGCGCCTTAATACAACAATTTCACAATTAAAGGAAGATAATGAGATGTTGAAAGAAAGTTATAAGGCATCTGAAAAGAAATTAAAGGCTATTTTTGAAGAAAAGAAAGAACTAAAAGCCAAAATTTTTGAACAGCAAGATGAAATAGGGAGTTATGTAGATATGTTAACTCATGTTAGAAAGGAACTTGCTGACTCACAGGCTGTAGTTCTTAATTTAAATCGAAAAATATCAAATTTTTCTACATCCTCTCTCATTTTTGATGAAATCCTTCAGAAACAAAGGACAGATACGAAAAGTAAGGCAGGACTTGGTTATCACCATGTCCCACCTCCAAAAGATTATCTGCCTATGCCTGAACAGGAAATCATTAAAGATTTTGTGCCTAATGTTCTTCAAAAGGACACAAAACCTGTTAATGTTAAGATAAGTAAGCCTGAGGTTGCACCTAAGTCACAAAAACCTAAAACTAGTATGCCTGAGCAAGTTAACGCATCAACTAGTGAACCTGATCATTTAAAGGTTCAAAAGGTTGACTTAGTCAAACCTCTTGATGTCAAGGCTGAACCATTTCAGCCCAAGCCAAGTGCATCTGTTAAGATATCTGAGTCAAAGATAGTTAAGTCTGCTGTTATCACAAAGCCTGAAAAAGTTGAGGCTAAAACAATTCCTCCAGCCAGTTCAAAGGAGGAAATTGAGATTGAGGATATAACCAATGAAGAATACGGTTATTTGAAACGGAAGAAGGTAACAAACGCTCATCATATCTTTACTAGTGAATGGTATGATGAAATTTATAAAATGAATGGCAAGAAGTTACCCGAACCGAAAAAGAAGATTTTTCAACCAAATAATTCTAATTCTCTTAAAAATTCTTCTAAAATAAACCAAGGCTCATCTGATGCATGTACACATAAGTGTACATGCTCAACACATCCAACTGTTAGCCGAGTTCCAAGGTTGACTCCTCAATCTCCTGATAGAATTGAGAAACGATCTTGTTTCTATTGCAAGAAACAAGGTCATTTGATTGATATGTGCCCATTACTTGCTAAGAAGTATGCTAGAAGGGGAGATGCACGAACCTCTAAAGCAAAAAGTTTTTCAAAAAATTCAATGAGAGGTTCAGCAGTTCTACCAAGTACTTCTTACAATATTGAGCAAGTTCCCAAACCTAAAAAGGTTTGGAAGCCCAAAGAGTCCCGTTCTGACTCTTCATCTAATAATGATTCATCAGCCAGTGATTTCGATGTGTTAAAAAATAAAATTTTGACTGATGTAATCATTGTGGATGATACCACCGGGTTACCCAAGTCTGTTAAGGCTTGGGTTCCCCTTACTCATTAATTTCTTTATCTTTGATGTCGCAGCAATCTGAACAAGTTCAGAATAGTAGATGGTATATAGACAGCGGTTGCTCGCGACATATGACAGGTGACTTATCCTTGCTTTCTGAAGTAAAAACTTATAATGGAGGATATGTTGCTTTTGCCGGTGATAAAGGAGGAGTCATTACCGGACAAGGTACACTCACTAATGGGCAAGTGAGTTTTGAGAAGGTCAATTTTGTGGAGCAGCTTACTCATAATCTGCTCAGTGTATCACAAGTGTGCGACAAAGAGTACACTACAGCATTCACTAAAACTGAATGTTGTATTTTGAAGCCAGGATTTGTTATTCCTGATGAATGGGTGCTGCTTCGAGCACCTAGGCAAAAGGACACGTATATTCTTGATATGAAGACTGTTGAAACAACTCATCATACGTGTCTACTTTCAAAAGCTCCTGAAAGAGAATCACTTTTATGGCACAGACGTATGGGTCACTTGCATTTCAGAAAGATGAATTATTTGGTGAAGCATGATCTTGTGCGTGGAATTCCAAAGCAATCTTTTGGAATTAATGATCTCTGTGTTTCCTGTCAAAAAGGAAAACAGCACAAGAAATCCCATAAGTCAAAGGTGATTAACTCAGTGTCAAAACCTTTGGAGCTATTGCATATGGATCTCTTTGGACCTGTAAGTAAGAAGAGCATAGGAGGTTCTAAATACTGTTTAGTAGTTACTGACGATTACTCTCGCTTCTCATGGGTGTATTTCTTATCTACTAAAGATGAAGTTCCTGAAATTCTTACTTATTTATTTGATAAGCTCGAGAACCTATGCAATCTGTCCATCAAGAAACTGCGATCAGACAATGGTACCGAATTTAAGAATTCTACAATTGAGTTGTACTGTTTACGGAAAGGCATTGAGCATCAATTCAGTGCAGCACGGACTCCTCAACAGAATGGAGTCGCTGAGCGTAAAAACAGGACACTCATTGAAGCAGCTCGTACAATGCTGGCAGATTCTAAACTGCCTATTACTTTTTGGGCTGAAGCAGTTAACACTGCTTGCTATATTCTTAATCGAGTTTCTGTGGTTAAAAAGCACAATAAAACATCGTATGAACTGCTTAATAACAGGAAACCTTCATTACAGTTTCTTGAACCATTTGGTTGTCCTTGCACAATTTTGTACACAAAAGAGAAGGTTGCTAAGTTTGGTGCAAAGTCTAGTGAAGGATTGTTTTTGGGTTTTTCAAATAACTCTCCTAACAAACGAGTGTACAATTTGGCAACTAAGCGTATGGAAGAACATTATGAAGTAACATGTTTTCGTTATACTGAAAATCCGGATGGAAAGGGACCAGCACATTTGTTCAATTATGAAGCTATTTTTGATTCGTTTAATCTGTCTACAGAAGATGATGAAATGGATCAAATGGTTACTTTGCTTCATGGTCTCGATTTATCTTCAACTTCTTCAACGCCATTAAAAGCAACGACACCAAATGTTTCTAATACTCCACAACCTTCTCAATCAAATTCTCAAGCAAATGTTGATATCCCTGAATCATCCACAGGAAACCAAGAAACTTCTTCTGGTAATCCTGAGTCTGATGATGAAGATGAACATTTTGAGAATTCAAGGGAGTTTGAATCAGCACAGGAAGCTGATTTAACAAATTTGGATTCTGTCATTGTGCCTGACAAGATTCCAAGTTCGCGTATTCATAAGGACCATCCAGTAGACAATATAATTGGTTCTTTAGATAAGGGGATTCAGACGCGACATCAAGTTGTTACTGATACACATTCTCTTTCACCTTCGGACTCATCTGAGTCCGCATCTCTTGCATGTCTGTCGATTGAGATTCAATCATGTTTCTTATCTCAAGTGGAGCCTAAACGAATAGATGAAGCTTTAAAAGATCCCCACTGGGTTGAGGCTATGCAGGAAGAGTTGCAGCAATTCCGCAAGCTGCATGTTTGGGAATTAGTACCATTACCTAAAGGTGCACATCCAACTGGCACTCGTTGGGTATATCGGATTAAGAAAGATGATCGCGGAGTGGTTATTCGAAACAAGGCAAGACTTGTGGTGCAAGGTTTTCATCAAGTTGAGGGATTAGACTACGATGAGGTTTTTGCTCCTGTTGCTCGATTGGAGTCAATTCGGATTTTCTTGGCATTTGCGTCCTTCAAAAGATTTATTGTTTATCAACTTGACGTCAAGAGCGCCTTCTTATATGGACAAGTCGATACTGATGTATATGTCAAGCAGCCTCCTGGATTTGAAGATCCGTTGCATCCAGAATATGTCTGTAAACTCAATAAGGCATTATATGGATTGCATCAGGCACCAAGATTGTGGTATGAGAGGCTTTCTACTCATCTTGTTAAAAATGGATTCGAACGAGGCAGTATTGATAGTACATTATTCACAAAAAGAGATGGTGAAGACTTACTGCTGGTACAAGTTTACGTCGATGACATCATTTTCGGATCCACCAAAGATTCTATGTGTAAAGACTTTGAGCATCTTATGAAGACAGAATTTGAGATGAGTGCAATGGGGGAACTCACGTTCTTTCTAGGTGTTCAAGTTGAGCAGTCTGCCAATGGTATTTACATTCATCAGTCAAAATATGTAACTGATATGTTAACCAGATATGATTTGCTTAACTGTAAGACCTACGGAACTCCCATTGAAATTAACCATAACATTGGACCGGCCATTGATGACGAGGACTGTAAAGAAAAGGACTATCGCTCCATGATTGGTTCTCTTATGTATCTTACAGCATCCAGGCCAGACATCGTATTCGCAGTGTCCATCTGCTCAAGATATCAAGCTAGGCCAAAGGTTTCTCATATGAAGGCTGTTAAACGAATTTGGGTACCTCAAGCATAGGCCAACACTTGGTCTATGGTACTCAATTGAAAAATCGTTTGAACTAACTGCTTATTCAGATTCGGATCATGGCGGTTGTAGTATAGATAAGAAGTCAACAACTGGTGGATGCCAGTTTCTTGGATCTCGCTTGGTTTCCTGGCAATGTAAGAAGCAGACAACGGTGGCTACTTCCACTGCAGAGGCTGAATATGTAGCTGCAGCCAGTTGCTGTTCTCAGATTCTGTGGATTCAGCATCAATTGCGAGACTATGGGTTACTTCTTACTCTAACTCCTTTACATATTGATAATACTGCTGCTATTTCCATTACACGCAATCCCGTACAACATTCTAGAACTAAGCACATAGAACTTAGATTCCACTTTATACGAGATTGCTATGAGAAACACTTGATAGACCTCGTCCACATAGATACCCTCAAACAGAATGCTGATCTCTTTACTAAGGCCTTCTCTCGTGCCCGATTTGATGAACTGATCAACATGATCGGTTTGCGCTTCTTTCAACTAAAGAAGTAACTTTTGGACTTGGATTTATAATTAAAAAAAAAAAAAAAAAAAAAAAAAAAAAAATTTATAGACGCAACAGCCACTCTTTATACTCTATAGTATTAAAGAAATGCGAAGTTGCAATATTTGTAAAAAGACGTTCAGTTGTGTCTGTAAACAACTAGGAAAATGATAGTACATTAGGATGCATGCATAACATGAAAATTCTAAGGTTTATGTTTGATGTATCAGTAGGTTTATCTAGCATACTTACTGCAGTTTTTTATAAACACTAGCTTCATCATATGATGTACTGGTAGGCATGTCACACTGGGAGTTGAACAATTAAAAAGTAATTCTAATAACATGTCTATTTATCATGTGGTCCACATTCTGTGATGTATGACTAAGTGTCTTAAATCCTTAATATCGCTTGGCATGCTTCCATTTTGGTTAAATAATATAAAATACTTTGGGGGTATATATTTCTTGTTTCCTCTGTTGTACGTAAGTACAGACCTGGTCTCATGTTATATATACTTAAAAGTTAAGCAAACGCAAGTCAATCGCACTTGAAAAAGTCTTACATTATAGGATACCTCACAAGGTCGCCAAAATGGTTTGACCAAGTCTGGTTTTGCTTACACCTGAATCAAGTTATGTTGCTTTGTTGTACGTTTGTACAGACCTGTCACCGCTGTCTTGATTCTTAAAAATGATTTTTATATATTTTCTCTATCTTGGAAGATATGTTCTTGTCGAAATTAATGGGATATGTCTATAGTGGGGACCACAGATACTTATTCATACTAACAATAAAAATTTGTTTATCCCCGTAGATGTAACATGTTTAGGTGGTCAAACAATACCAGTAATCATCTTGAAATAATTTTTATCAAAAGTGCTTTAAATATGCTAAGTAAACTTAAAGAGGTTCTATACTGATAATCGAGATAACACTTACTATTTTCTAATACTTGCATGTTATCCTAATATGATTCCTTAGCAGACAAAATAACTACGTCACCAAAAAGAAAATTACTTTAAATTTAAGGTTAAATAGTTAAGTTATTTTATTTTTAATATTGTTTTTAATATTGTACTTTGTTACTAACAAGTCCAACTAGTTACTCTTCAAACGAGTTACAAAACTTGAAATTCCTTCTATGGGCACTGCGACACAAGTTATGTTCTGCGACATAACTTATGTCGCCATTTTATGTCGCATGGTAGGACTGAGGTATAAATACCTCACTCCAGTCGCTTTCTTAGTTTACACTTTATGCGACACAAAATCAAATCCTGCGACATAAAATAACCCTCTGCGACACAACTTCTGCGACGTACTTTGATTCTGATTCTCGTCGATTTCTTCTTGTTTCGAGCAATCCATCTACTGCTTCTCGTTCGTTTCCTTATACTTGATCGTTAGGTACTAGTTCTAACTTCCTTTACAGTGTATATATGCTCTAATCGTTATTATTTTTTACGGTTTTCAAAGGGTGTTTGGGTTTAGGCTACTATGACACGAAACCCTCACTATTTTGTGTCACTATGACTGGTTTAGTGCTTCTGGTATGTTGGCGTACCCTAGGGTATACCTTATTTACAAAACCCCCAATTTTCACATTAGGGTTTCTGGGTAGCCGTTCGTTGTTCATAATAGCGACATAACTTGCGACATAACTTTTATGTCGCACGATTTCTAAAATCCAGTTTATGTCGCTTGATTCTGCGACATAAAAGTTATGTCGCCAACTGTTCCCTTGACATACTATGTGTCGCTTGATTCTGCGACATAAAAGTTATGTCGCCACATGTTTATGCGACATATCTCATGTCACTTAATTGTATTGAGTAGCCCCTTACCTTTTGTCCGATTATAGCCATGGCAGGTGATTTCATTCAGGATAACGCTGTGTCACTCCACTGTGTTCATTGCTTCTGCCCAAAGATCATCGCTACATGCACTTCCGCGACTTCGAGGCTTACCTTCCAGTCGTGGAAGATTTCATGTACACAGGTGTCGTGATAGCATTATTGCTTGATCGATTACCTTTCGTTTTTTGTGGTCTGGCGGGATCCCTTCATTGTCTTGGATTTTCGCTTGACCTTGTCTTGAATATTGGCCTTCTGTGTAAATTTTCACAGGGCCTTGTCTTGGATTTTGGCTATTTTTTGTATTTATATTATCCGAGGATAATATCTAGGTTTAAGGTTTAGGGTTTAGGGTTTAGACTAGAAATGATTTGTAATTATAACTCTATACTAAATTCCAATTATTAATTAAACTCTTACTTTGTGCATTTTCAATAATTATTGTGCTTTCTTGGTGTGTGTTTGCATTTTGTAATGCGACATATCTTTTGTGTCGCCTGTTTCATGCGACACAAACCTTATGTCGCATCTTTCTGATTGCATTCGAATTAATTGCATACTGCGACACAACCTTATCTGACGCATTAATTTTATGCGACACATTTCCTTATGTCGCTATATCTGTTAGCAATTGATTCTTTTAACTTCGCGACCCATTATGTTAATGTCGCAACTGTTCTGCGACATAATTCTCTATGTCGCATATCTTATCAAATTGATAGTTGTGTTTAAAATTCATTTGCTAATGCTAACTGTTTGTGAGTTCTATTTTCTATATGTGTGTACAGCAATGGCAGATGGTGATCTTCTATGGGAGCCACGTCATAATATTGTGGCATTTTTGGATGATACTAAGGACACTGCTGCTCCATACCGGCCAATGGTTGCATTTCTACGACGGTCTCGTATTCACACCGCCATTACAGCCACAACTACTATCTACAAAGATCAGGTGGCTTCTTTTTGGGAAAATGCGGTTATCAACTCTGAGCTTCCTTCTCCCAGGATTATTTATACCGTTGGTGATCGTCAACTTATTATCTCCGAGCAAGTCATTCGGGAATTCTTTCACTTCGGAGATACTACAGAGATGCCTACACTTTATAGCAATGCCTTTATTGCCGGGGCTATGACTCGTATTGGCTATCCAGGCGTCCCAAATGACCAATATCGCAAGGCAAATTTGCCTAAAGTCTGGAGGTACTTAATGCATATCATTATTGTTTGCCTTTCTCCACGTAAGGCGGGCTTTGATGGATTTAGTCATTCTACGGCTTCTGCTATGCTGGCATTGATATACAACAAGCCCTTTAATTTTTCTGGGTATATCTTTCGGGCTATGTTGGATAATCTTCATGCTGGGGATAAGCGTTGGAATCTCTATCCCCGTTTTATTCAGCTGTTTCTGGATAATCAGCTTCCTGGTCTTCCTCAACATCCTCGCGAACGTTTGCGTCCAACTCCAATGAACGTTCGTATTTGGACGGTTTGTGCATCCGGCGGGAACGCAAATTCTAACTTTCCGTTGTTTGGGCATATCATCAACGAAGCATATGTTGCTCCACCAAATGACGAATTTTTGGATGTTTTGCCTGCACCTGGGCAGGGTATTCAGGAGGAGGAATTACACCTCCATGATGCTACTATACAGGTTGATGACCTGTTACAGGAAATCGAAGATTTCCAGACTGGGAACCAGGCTGCTCAGCCTAATCTTGATGACCCGGTTAGTGATTCAGATGGAGGCTCTACTCCTCCAACTTCTCCAAGGGATATTCCCTCTGAAAATGCGTTGAAAAATATTCAACGCTTTGATCCTCGTCGGTACAAAAGAATACAACGTCGTATTCGTGCTGGTTCGAGTTCCGTTCGTCAAAATCTGGGCAAACGACCCAGAAGTACTGATTTGGATGATGAAGACTGGGTTCCACCTACGACTATTCGTCGTACTTCCGAGTCGTCTTCAAGGCCACGGGTTGACATTCCCCGTGTTGAGGTTCCCATTCAACCTTTGCCTTCTGTTATTGAAGATTTGTTGAAAAGAATGGATGAGATGCAGAAGACCGTGGATAATCAAGCTACACTGATTCAGTCTCAGGCATCAGTTTTGGAGGGTCAAGCTGCGCAAATTAAAGCGTTAGAAGAACAAGCAGCTTTGGTTCCTGTTTTGAATACTAGGGTCTTAGAATTAGAATCCCTAGCTGTCGTTTCGGGGGAGTCAGGCCTGCGTGCCATAGAAACAACATCCAGGGCTTCTACCGGAACACAGACAGAAAATGTAAATGAAAATGTAAATGTTTCTGATGAAAATGAATTTCTTCGTTTGGATTATTTCTCTGTTGATGATATTCCAGGTCAGCCAAGACCATTAGCTGTAGATTACTCGAATGTGAATTTATCGTTATTTCAGCAAATGGTTAATGGGGAAAGTCAGGTGTCTAGTCCTGAATTTGAAAATAATGATGATGTTGAGGTTGAGGAGGAGGAATTAAACAATGATGAATTTTATAATGATGCTCCTACAATCGAGACAGATTCTTCGGAAGATGAAGCAGAGCCAGCTGGAACTCAGACAACTGTTCCAGAAACTTCAGAGGCTTCTGATAATGCTTCTACTTCAACTCTTGAGCGACCGGTGATAAGCTTTATTCCTGATGAATTTATTCCTGTAACTTGCAAGACATATAAAGTACATGGGAATTATACAGGAATCATTAAAAGCTGGAAAACTTGTAGAAATATTCTGATGATTAAAAGAAGTGATGGTATTCAGTATTTTAAAAGCTCATTTAAGAAACTGAGTACGTTGCCAAAAGGAGAAATAAACCGTCTTGCTCAATTAGATCTAATAAATCCAACCAGGGATTCTCGAGCTGATTTTATACAAACGGTTCTGCGTCGTGAAGTGAATAGCAAGAGATACAACTTTATCAAACCGACGCTTGGTAAGAGATTCATTTTTAAGAAGAAACTAGATCCAGTTACAAAGCAGCCGATTTGTAAAATGCGTTATCCACCAGTTGATTGTTTAACTGAGATCCCATTGGAGTCTGTTCCTTATGATTTTCTAAGAAGATTTCATTATTGGGAACTTGATCCGCATACAGGTGAAGCTGTTTTTGTGTTTGTTCCAGAGTCTGAACATCCGGAGAGAACTTCACTGTATGGTCTTAAGAAAGCTCAATTTAAAGTTTTTGATCCTATGAGCTTAATCAACTTGTCTCAGAATGACTTGAGGAAATTGTTTGATAATCCAATTCGCTTCAACGTAAGAAATGTGGTGAATTCGATTCTTGCTAGACAATTTCAGAAGGTCGTGACTGTGTGTGTTACGCATGGGATTCATGCTGGAGGCAGGTTTCCAACAGGCTGGGCATAATTGAAGAAAGTTTAAAAGACCAAGCTGAAGACACGGGGGAGTTTGTTGGTGTATCTTAATGTGTCTGTCAGTTGGTCTAAGTCTGTTATGTGTTTGATATGTAATTAAGTTAGTTAATAACTTTTGTTTTAATTACATTTTGTGTTTTGGCGACACAAGGTCTTTGTGTCGCAATAGTTACCTTGGCGACACAGCTTGTGTCGCATGAGTCGGCTTGGCGACACATCTTGTGTCGCATAGACCAGGTTAGGTCTTTGGTATAAATAGGTTATTTCGGCTCATTTGTCAAGGTTGACGTAATTGTGAGATCAGTGAGCATATTGTAAGTATTATAATTAATATAAGCTGATCGACTTTTGGTATTGAATTGCTATACTTTGTGATTTGCTTTGTTTATTCGTTTAAACGTTTATATATTCAATCAATTGTATTCCGCACGTTTGATTGAGTAAGGATTCGATTAGGTCCGACTACAGGGGTCCTACAAACAATCATACTGGAACATGCAATAAGACGATCAAAGCAACAGTTCAATATAAGCATGCAAAGGTATTATTTAAGTCGAGGATATTCCGAAAGTTGTCTCAAAAATATCGTCTATATGAATTTAATCTTAATCTACCTCTATTCCCATATTCCGTGTCTCTTGGATCCTATTTTGGTCTAGAGAACACCGGCCATGCCGAGCTCAATGATTCAATCTAACATAGTATAACTAAGTGACCTATATCCTATGAGTTAGCTACGTTTATTTTTGGATAAGGTTTTAGTCACAACATGAGTTAGGCAGATAAACGATAAAGATTTAATTCCTACATCTATTTATAATATAAACCATCCGCAATCTCATAACATACAACTTGATTACATATTTAAAACTTTATATATGACTATCATAGCAGACAATTGAGTTATCTAGTTAATCATGGCAATTCTAGCATGCATATTTAAATTTATAAAATGAAGAACGAACATAATTAAATATGAAAGATAGATTAAAACCTGAAAAAGACGTACAATAACTCGTAGCTACAAATGCATCCCGGAGCACCTCCATACAAGTCTTCCTAGATTAGTTAATTAGCTAATCTAATTAACTAAGGAAGAATTACAAATAAAGAAAGAAAAAGTGAAAGTGTGTTTTCCAAGGTATGGAAGGTGTGGTGTGTTATGTTGAAGGTGTGTCTTTCAAATGAACCAAAGCCCTCCTATATTTAGGTGAAATCCGGCTCACGTTAGCATCTTGAGGAGCACATTGAAAAAAGGTGGAAAAGGTGGTACACCAGGTACGTACTTTCACGCAAAGGTGTGGCACCAGGTACGTACAATCGCGTAAAGGTGTGGCACTGGGTACGTACAAGGAACAAAAAGCGGAAACGAGATGGGAGGGGGGAGGCCGGTGCCGCCCACCATGTGGCCGGCGGCGGTGGGTGGTTGGCCGGCGGCGGCTGGCACACCCCCGCCCCGGTCCGCCGTCTTTCGCTCCGTTTCTTAGTTCGTGCGTATTTTCTTCGTTATGCGTCCGTTTTTGTCGATTCTTTTTTCATTGGATTCGTTTTCAAAAACGAAGACTTTGATTAAAAGTAATCCCAAAAATGAGTTTCCTATCTCCAGATATTGCATACGAATCATTTGAATCTTCAGGCGGGCGTAGAATCTTCATTCTTTATCCGTTTTTGTTGATTCTTCTTCTGTTAGACTCGTAATTTTGAAAATGAACATCTTGGATAAGATGGATGTTGATGATAGGCACTTTAGTCTTTAAATCTTGTTTTGATGCCTTGAATCTTCAAACGTGTGTGGAATCTTCGTTTTTCATCCGTTTTACTTGATTTTTATCGTGCATCTTCATTTTGATCTTTTTGGCGGATTCTCATTGATTTTGATGTTATTCGAGTTAAAATGCTTAGAATCATTCTAGAATGAGAAAGATATCGGTAGTAAAAACGTGACTTTTTACGCGATATCAACAGCCAACTCACTAGTCCCGAACTCATTCACGAAACAACTGAAAAGATCTTCGAGATCCAAAATAAACTCAAAGCCTCACGTAATCATCAGAAAAGTTATGCTGACATGAGACGTAAACCACTCGAGTTCCCGGTTGGGGATCGAGTACTACTCAAAGTTTCACCTTGGAAAGGTGTCATGCGTTTCGGCAAACGCGGGAAGTTAAATCCAGGTACATTGGACCATTCGAGATCCTCGAGAGGATTGGTCCAGTAGCATATCGATTGCAGCTGCCATCCGAGCTCAGCAGCGTGCATCCCACTTTTCACATTTCTAACTTGAAGAAATGTCTGTCTGATGAGACACTTATTATTCTACTCGACGAGATTCGCGTCGATGACAAACTTCATTTCGTTGAGGAACTTGCAGAAATCATGGACTGTGAGGTTAAACAAGTCAAACAAAGTCGTATTCCCATCGTCAAAGTCAGGTGGAATTTGCAGCGTGGGCCGGAATTCACTTGGGAACGGGAAGACCAAATGCGACTCAAGTACCCTCAGTTATTCACTGAAGCTACTTCCAACACGACTACGAACTAAATTTCGGGACAAAATTCTTCTAACAGGGGGAGAATGTGACACCCGCTAAATTAGGACTAGTAATTAGTGCCTAATCAATTGTTAATACATGTAATTAGTTCCGTGTTAGGCTAATTAATGTATCAAAATATATATCGATGAATATATACAAGTATGCGATTTGACTAAATCGTACAAGTTTCAAATCGAATGTAATTCGATTCAATTTATACGGACGTTGATGAACAGTATTATTAAATAATATGACATTATTTAATAACTCTATTTAATCCAAAATATTATTTAGATAATGTTTCAACTCAAATTCGTATCGTACAAACAAAGTCAACGCGATTAAAATATTAAACGCGCAAACAACCAAAATAAAGTTAAGTTATATTTTATAACTCAATTATTAAGTATTTGGTGAAATACTTCAACAAAAATTATTGAATAAAAATTCATATTTTAAAATATATATTTAAACGACCGGGAAAATGAACATCACACGGAGCGTAACCTTAGGGAATGAAATTTGGAGACCCATACCTCAGTGGGCCCCCACCGAATCAGCCAAAAGGGGAGGGACCCAATCCCCTCACCCTCATTCTTCACCTCCCTTCTCTCTCTCTTCTCCATTTTCTCTCTAAACAACCATCACACACCACCTCCATTTATCACCACAAAACTACCATTAATAGACCTCGGATTACTTTGCTCGTTTGGAGAAAAAGATTCACCTCATCACGATCTACGTTTCCATCTTTTTGGTTTCTCACGCCGTTAAATCGTAAGTTTCCGACAATTCTCGAAAATTCTTAGATTTCATTTATTTTTCATAAAATTTGTTTATTTTAGCTGGAAATGTCCAAATATGGGTTGGGTAAATGTTTTAGACCAAACAGAAACCGAAAAACACATTTTGGGCTCAAAATCCGGCCAACGGACCTAAGTTTTGCACAGACCAGTGCAGCATAGCGTCACTTAATGCGTCACTTAAGTGACGCATTGAGTGTCGCTAAAAGCCCTAATTTTGCGTCACTTACCCTAGTGCCGCATAAAACCCCTTTTTACCGACACTTGCCTAAGTGTCGCCTATAATTAAATTCCGATTTCATCCGACATTTGACCCTAGTGACACTCCAACCCGATACCCGACACTTCCTTAGTGACGCCAATTATGCGTCACTTCTCTAGGTGACGCCCATATTACAGAATATTTCATTTTATGCGACACTTCTTAAGTGTCGCCTAAACCCCTAAGTGACGATATAAGTGTCGCATGAAACAGAACCAAGAAAATACAGATTTTACTAAGTATCGAGGCCTAAAATTTCATCACTTGATTTCATCCAAATTCAAATTTTATATGCGTTTTTCATTAAGGCAATATAGTAGAAATAAAAATTTTCCAAGCTCGACCCCAGCCAAGGGCTCTGCCCCTTGGACCCCGCGATGGGTTGCCACCCCTGGAACCCTGCTAACCAGGGGCGCTGCCCCCAGACCCCCGTCACCTAAAGTTTGTAAATACTTTTTTTTAAGTATAACGCTTCGAAATCAAAATAATAATGTTGAAAATTATTATTACAAACAATCACCAACGGGCCGTACACGGTCTCAAAACATAATCAAATCAACCAAATTGTAGTAATTTGGACATTCTAGTTGTACGAACAACTACAAAGGTAGTCTTGATAGATATCTGCACACATATATATAACCATCGCGTGTCGTGGACACCCTCAGGTTACCAGTCTTCGGACAACACATTTCGGCTAATCAGCTCAAGTTTATTAATTTAAACTCTCAAGACTCAGGTGATTCTCATAGCCCCTAATTTACTGTTTTTACTCAGGGGTGTGATATCATTGCTCATTTTATTTTAACTATATGAACGCAAGTACGAAAACAAACAATTACTACATGAGTTATCTCACTAATCTTTCAAAGTCATCCTCAACATAGTTTGGTAATACGTTGTAACGTGAATATTAGTATATGGTACCATATAGGATTGACCCTCCTCGTCTGGGTTAGCATGCACTAACTGGGTAAACGGATGTACTAAGAGCACAGGATGTGGTAAACAGTTTTCTGGACAGTATTCTGGAGAATGTTGTTGGTGAGGATTTTGTGGTGTGAAGAATGTTGAGTTTACAACGTTCTCAAAATTTATTTTGATTTTTATGAATATGTATGTGTGTGTGAGGAATAAAGAAAAACCATGGAATGCAACATCCCAAACAAGACGCCATACGAGAACATTGTTCAGAATCTTGTTGGGAACATTGATATGATGTGGCAAGACATTGTAACACAGTGTTCTTGATGGAGAATGTTGTTAAGAACACTGTAAAACTTATGCATACCATATGCTCTAATATTTGTTCAGACGAGTGTAGATTAGGCACTCGTGGGAGGCACCTCAATCAGAATACCTTAAATGTGGACCTGACACCTCGAGTTAAGCTCAGACTATGTGCTCATGGCTGTAAAACTTTTATTTTGCTTAATTGCAATTTAAATTCAATCAAATCTTGCGATTTATACAATATGTGTTGACATACAAACCTGTGAGCTCACCAGCGTTTTCGCTGACCCATTTTAGCATGTATCACAGGTACACAGCAGTAGGCTGTACTGCCTTCAGGACATCATTAGCTCGAGTCATCATGCAAAATTTTCAGAGATTTAGCTGCATTATTAGATTTTGTATAAATTAATTATGTATGTAAATCTCTAAATTCCAAACTGAGCTAATGTAAACTATATTTTAATGTAAACTTTAATTTTATCAATACAAGTTGTAAAATGACGCATATAGAGTCGTTCATTATATCTTTGTGTTGTGCTTATTGATTAGTCACGCCCCGACTCGATTCGTTTCTGCAACCCGAATTTGGGGGTACGACAATCAAACAAGCCAAATTTCAAACATGTACAAGAATACATGTCAATCGAATAAGTCGAATATTGAACATGTACATAAGTACACGTTTGTCAATTATCAACATGTACAAGAGTTCATGGCATCGGTCAAATAATAGCCATGGCAGTCAAATAAGTCAAATATCAAGTCTCTAAAGTGCTCATTTCATATAGGTCAACTAGGTGTGTAAATGACACGAGACAACTCGTGAGCTACTTGAGATTGAATCGCAAAAAACTCGATACGGACTCGCTACAAGTCGAGTCGAGCTCGAGCTACTCGAATAAACCTTCGAATCGAGCTCGAGTACTAATATACTCAGCTCGAGAGGCTCGCGAGCCTAATTGAGCTTGCATTTTTTACATGTTTACCCTCCATTTATAAAAATATTAACATATTTACCATGCTTTATTAATACACTTCGAGTCGAGTCGAGTATGAAAGTATCAAGTCGATCTAGTTAAGCTTGAAACTAGCGAGTCGAGTAGTGTTAAATCTTATCTAACTTAATATTAATATTAAATATCAATAATCGAGCCGAGTTGAGCCAAGCTCGAAAGTGTCAATTCATTAGTAGAGTCGAGCTCGAGCTTGAAAGTACAAGCTCGGCTGAGCTCGAGTCGAGTTTCGAGCTTCTAGTTTTCTAATCGAATCGAGCTCGAGCTCGAGCTCGAGCTTGGCACTGTATCGACTCGACTCGATTACACCCCTAAGTTCAACTACTTCCACTTAAAGCAACTACTTCGATGTAATTCAATTATTCTTATATCCTTCAAATACACAAGTTAGATAGTTTCACCTAATTCAAATAAGTCCATATATTCATTCTATTCACATAATTCAAATATCTCTACATGATTCAATTAATTACATGTAATTTCATATAGTCCAATAACTAATATCAATCAATAATAAGGGTTGACAACAATATCTTAACACAAGATGTGGACGTCAAATACCAGCATAAGTAATAAACTTAAGGGGGAGAATATAGGAATTAAATAATACTTCATAAGATTATACGAATTTATCCCCTGTATAACTCACCTCGATGGTTCGAATGAAATCACAATAATATTCAATGATTTGCTTCCACGTGTATAGTACCTATACATATAACAATCCTCTAATCCCCTCCCTTATTTAGTTTAGTTGTTAATAATAAGAATATACTTTCTTTCTCATTAATCATAACTAGTCAATTACTCAAGAACACTAAATTGGTGATTTCCTCACCTTCATTATATATTGTTGTTACAATTCATCTCAAATACCATTACTAACAACAAACTAACAATTTCAACTCTTAATTTTCGGATTAAAGACTTTAATTGTAAATAATCCATTAATCTCATCAACTTTCTTCATAAACATACTTCCAATCATTCACTTCTAAGTTACCGTTAAGCTAGTAGTTGTTACTAACATATCAACTCACACTAATCTCATCATTAGAAGCCCTAAATTCGGATTAATTTCACCAATTCTATAAAGTTTCCAAAAACCCATTTTCTAGGTTTAGAGAATTGAAGAATCAAGAGTTAAAAAGTGTTAGGAGAATGAGAAGATGATTAATTAAGGTTCTTGAACTTTGAATCAAAGGTTTATGGATTGAATTGCAGCCTTGAATCTTGTTCTGCAAATTTTTGTTCATCCCTGTGGTGACTTCTGTTCGACCGAATGGAACCAAGAGGAAGAAAAATTGATTTCTTTCAAGAGATTTTATGATTAGGGCTTTTTTGTGTTTATTAGTTTCCGTCTCGCGACAAAAATCGATTTTTTGGAATGATTTTGAAGGTTCGGGCATATTTTACACATATATTTAGATATATGTGTATTAGTTTTGACCCCTTTTATATCTATTGTCTAGAACTAGAAAATCACTCGTGATTTTCATTATTTTATTTTTATTACATAATTAATAATTTAAAACAACTTTTTATTTATTTATCACAATAATACTTTTAAATTTTGGGGTGTTAGACTATATTCATTAGTATCTAATTGCAATTAGTTGATGGGCAGGTTGGATTCGGGTCGAACCGGATCCATGTTCCAACATGAACCCCAACGAACACTAACAAACATAAATGCGTGAGCACACACACATGAGTATATACACACACCTATACACGCGCGCACACATCTTCATGGAGGTGTGGGAGTGGAGGGAAATGTGAAAGGTAAAAATATTTGAATGTTTAATACTATTATACTTAGAATTTGAATGAGATTAAAATAAGATAATACAAATATGTATTAAATATTAAATTATTAGTTAACTAATGAACATGTTATCGAACGTTCACGAACGAAACCTATGTTCATGTTCGCTCATAGAATTTGATGAGTTTGGAAACTGAGGTAATGCAAAAAGTCGCGTTTTTACGTACATTATTCCGCACTTTTTGGGCTAATCTTTAGTGAAAATAGAAAACAATGATTTTTACTAAAATTCACTAAAGTGGTCCAAATATAGACTTTGCAGCAAATATCACTAAAACGTATGAATAACACACAAAATGGGGCAAATATATACCAACCGATTCACCTGTTTTTATTCAACCTATGAAAATGAGTTCGCGAAATCAAGAATCATGCAAAAAGGATAGAGAACTGAGAAGATACGACATTTATAGACCATCTGAAGACCTTCCGGCCATGCCTGAGCTACACACATTCAATTTCCATGAAGCACCATTAGAAGCGTTACGGAATTACGGGACTGTAGGTAAAAGAATCGGATGAAACAGACTAGAAACGAAGAAGTTGAGACCATTTTAAGCAACGAAAGTCGAAATACCCCATATATGGCCTTGGGAACCGTATACGTCCACTTAAAGACTGTATACGGCCTAGAGAACACTGTATACGTCCCCTTTAAGGCTGTATATGGCCCCCTGATGACAATCTGGAGCTTCGTTTGCTTTATGCTGTGCTTGTATAGCTGATCCAAGGCTTTGCCTATAAATAGAGGCCCTCTCCACCCACTTCCAACACACCTTTCACTTCATTCTTCATTTCTCATTTCTCACTTTCTCTCAAGTTTCTCTCTCTAGATTCTCTCTTTAGAGATCTAGAAGGAAATAGAAAGAGTTAAGTATCCGGTTCGAGTCTAGAGGGAGGTTTAACTTGGTAATCTTATTGTAATGAGTTTTTCAAGTTAGACTATTTGTAATCCTCAGTATTACGCTGTTGTATTCCCGGTGATATCTATTTCTTTACTTACTGTTATAATGTTTGCATTGCATGGTATTTCAGTTTGTCTTTTGATTATTTCCATGATTATTACATAGCTTACTATTGTGATTGTTGAAATGTAGGTACACGGAATAGGGATGATGTAAATTTAATATTTTATTTATATAACTAGAAACTGTTATGTTGTGTATCTGGCTAAGTTTATCCTTAAAATGGATGTGACACCTCAAAATTTAAAGGTTTTATTTTAGTATACGAGGGTATAAATATTTTAAAGTATAGTTATTTAAATGATACGAAATAAGAAAATACGAGAATGATTTCCTAGTTCCAGACAATAGGGTTTAAAATAGGGAATGACTTAAAAATGATATATGTGTGTACGGTACGTAATTATCTAATTTATATTCTAAAACATTCCTGAAACATGAAGAAATCTCAGGAGCTCTCTCTAAACCTAAAATTAGTTTTATTTCTTTAAATTGAAGCTAGAGAAATAAGAATCACCTTCCGTTTATTGTTCCTAAAAATATGCAAGTTGAATTTCTTGATTCTCAAAACCTAGAAAATGGGTTTTATGGGGTTTTGATGAGTTTTATAAAAATTGGAGGTTTTAATCTGAGATTTAGGATGGAAATTGATTAAATTGATCTTAATTATTGTTAATATGATGATTCCTAACAAGAATTTAAGATGAAAGTGATGAATTTATGATTGTGTTCTTGGGTAGTTATGAGCATTTTGCTAAAAATGTGTAAGTTGAGATTAATGAACTAATGATGTTATAAATGATGTTAATATAGTGTGAATGATATGTTTAAACAAGAATCCAAGTAAATAAGTAAGGGTTTTGATTATGTGTATGATTAAGATGAAAGGATAAATAATTATGTTAGTGGTTTGATAATTAAATAAAGTTTAATCAAAGTGTGGGAGAAACCATATGGGTTATTAGTCTAAATGATGGGGTGAAAATGATTAAGATTGATGATTGATAGTTTCTAAGTGTATTATATGTGTTATATATGAATGATGTAGGTGTTAAAGACGTGGAAGGTTTCAATTGCTCAAGTGTTGTGAATTATTATCAAAATTCGAGGTGAGTATTATGGGGGGTTAAACGGGTAAGGTTTGTGTATGTTTGTAACTTGGTTAAATATA
Source organism: Pseudognaphalium luteoalbum (assembly GCA_963422505.1). Taxonomy (NCBI): domain Eukaryota; kingdom Viridiplantae; phylum Streptophyta; class Magnoliopsida; order Asterales; family Asteraceae; genus Pseudognaphalium; species Pseudognaphalium luteoalbum. The sequence continues at coordinate 89,379,482 of OY730197.1, forward strand.
TATATATATATATATATATATATATATATATATATATATATATATATATTGGTTTATACTTGTTTCATATACTTGGTTCGTATATTTGAATCAATTGTATGTGTTTCCGGATTGCTTCCGAACAAGAGGATCATACAATCAGGTGGAAGATGACTTGTTTCTTTTGTGTATTACTTATGTCTTGTTTCATATAATAGTAATTTGACTTTTTAATATATGTGGATTGTATGATGATGATACGATGAAGAATATGAATGATTGTATGCGTTTCCGGATTGCTTCTGAGCAATAGGATCATACCATCTAGTGGAAGAGTACTTGTATCTAGTCTTGTTTCTTGAGCTTGGTATGCATATCGACGTGACATGGTACGAGCATAGTTTTGTTTCTAAACATGATATCCATTTCGACGTGATTTGGAATCTTGAAGTCTTCTTTCTTAAACATGGAATCCATTTCAACGTGATTTGGTACCATGGAGCCTTATTTCTTAACGTGGTATTCATTTCAACGTGATTTGTTACCACGAAGCCTTGTTTCTTATCATTGTAGACTAGCATGTTTCTTACGTGGTGTTATGTTGATGTGGAGTAAAATTATATAGTGGTAATATGTATATGTATTATGTGTTATGTGTATTATTCATTTAACTACCTATATGTTCACTAAGAGGTGCGCTTACCCCATTGTTGTTTCATATTTTGAGGTGGATGATTAGTGTTTTCATGATAATAGTGTGGATATGGAGCTAGCTATGCGGTTAGATAATGCTCTATCTCTTTAAATCGTTGTTTTGATTATCAATTCTGTAATATGCCCAAACAAAGAGTTTTTGAATTAAATATGTTGGTAAATATTTAGTAGTTGACTTCGAAAGTCAAATAGTGATATAGAGTCTTGTGTACGAGTTTTTGAAGTATATGAAGTCATTTAATTATGATCGGTCTTGTTTCGCGTTCATTATGAGGAAATGTATTAAAGAGTCGAATGTCATTGGTTGGTCAAATATGAAGTTGACATATATTCAACGATGTTGGAAGAGTCATATACGTGTGGAAAAAGGGTGTCGTTTGGTTAAAATATGGTTATTATGACAAACGAGTCAAAAGGGTCCAAATGGGTCTAAAGTGTCATATGGTTAATTTCAAATGTGTTGATGTTATGAATAGTTTGCAAAATGTTTTATGTTTGTATTGGTGAGTTAAATAAGTGTTCAAAAGATGAGAGTCTAAAGGTGTATGGTTTATGATTTGATATGTCATCACAAAGTGGTCGAATTGACCATAAACTAGTGACACGTTCAAAACGGTCATTTTTGGGAAATTTGAAAAAATGTAAAAATAGAAAATTTCATTTTGGCATAGTGGTGGTGTCTGCAAAATTTGGTGGTGGTGTATAACTCTCAACAAGTTAAAAGTTATGCGCGTTTGAAATTTGTATTTCGGTATTAGTTTGTGCAGCCCTGATTCCTGGGGAATGGGAGTCATCATTGGGGATTCTGAAATTATGTGTTAACAACAGCCCTGATTTCTGGGGAATGAGAGCCATTCTTGGAAATCTGAATCCAAGTTTTAACAGCATGCCTGATTCCTGAGGAATGGGAGTCATTCCTGGGGAATCTCTTGTAAATTCAACATTTTGTTATTTGAGTTATTATTTGATTAAGGGAACGATATAACGAGTCTATAATATCATATTTTAGACGTGGGACTTTACTAAATGAGTTTTAAAAATCGAATAAAAAAATTCTGAGTTTTGGGGCGTTTCAATAAATCTAGTTTCTCTTCACACTTTCCAGACTTTCACGTGACTGTTGCCCTTAGGATAGAATCTGATCAACCTTAATACCTCGTATACATAATTATCTCAAGTTATAGTATGAAGCTATGAACTTTCTATAATACGGCAGAGTACTCCATATAGCATTGAAAACACCACGTGTGGAGTACAAATACGTGGAAGCTAAGGAAATATCATTGGATTCTTTCATTGTAGATTACCTAGAAGTTACCCTTCTAGAACTTGGGTCTATGAATTAAAGTTGTGGAAATTCTCGCTACCCTATACACCATAAGTACACCTAGGATAATACAAGCTGTGAAAATACTTAAAGTACTCTACACCGTGAGTATACTAGAGTCTGGAAAACTGTAAAACTGCCAAATGCCCTCTACACTTTTAGTATTAATAGGGATGAACACCTAAATGTAAAGGAGAGTCTAAATTCAAGTCGGAAATATATGTGTTTTAAATAGACAAATACAGAGTTATGTCAAGAGAACAATAATGCTCAAACATGCTTAACTCTACTTAACTGATAGCTTAACGTACATAGTTTGCAATTAGTATTCACAATGGTAAAATCAGATAGAGGATTAGCTGTTATAAAAGATCAGTAGATAAATTACGGTATGTTGTCTTACGCCAGCACCCCGGATACATGTATTCATTTAGAGGGTCACTTAGTCTTTATTAAGACAGGTGTGGGGGGTTTGAAAACAGTCTGAACTGGTCAAAATCATGATAGCCTAGTATTCCAGTGACATATGCTTTTAGGATTAAACCTGAAACGTAGGGTCCTAGTCTTTATACCAAATGCATGTCTGCTATTTAATTATTCGAGGAATCTTCAATCAAATCTATAATTAACATCATCCCGAAAACCTAATTATCAAAGTTTCAGCAATCACATCTCTACCTGTCTCTACTCTAAATCTTTACTTTTCGTTATTTATTTTATTGCATTAGGATTAAATTAGAAAACAAAACCACACAAAATTCTATCTACCTTTTCCCTCCTATATAGTAACCCTTATCTTTCGCATTCGATTCGTTTCAGTTCGCTCCGATAAAAGAACGACCTCAAGTTATGCTTACCGCTTGCTATCAAGGTAGGTAGTACTTATAGTTTGAGCCACAACTCTTACAAATTCAACTTCCACTGCCGTGAGTCCTTGTTGGCCAGATCAATGACCGAGATAAAACCCGATCGACCGTTGGGATCGCGACAAAAACCTCACTGTATATTAATAGATCGATGAGATATGCATACCTTCTTTTTTGTGTATAATATCATATTGCATTTTAGAATATTACTCCCTCCGTCTCAAAAAAATTATTAATTTTTCACTTTTCGAAGTCTTTCATTTTCAAATTTGACCTTAAAAATCTTTGTTTATGTTATATAATACTTTATGCAAAATATATGAATGAATTGGATTTTAATTGTATTTTAATTCGTATAATTTTCATCAACTATTATATGACACATAGACAAATATTTAAAGTTAAAGTTGAAAAAGAAAAACTTTGAAAAGTCAAAATGAGACAATTATTTTGGAACGGAGGAAGTAGTAATTATAAAATATAAATATAAATATAAACATTTAAAAGAAGAGAAGAAATTAACATTTCAAAATATAATCTTCGTTTGCCCAAGATAAAGTTACACCTTTAAAAGTTAATAACAACGTATTAAATAAAAACATATAGTTGATTAATATATAATTGTATTGTTATAAATAATATCAACAGAGTCAAATGTAAAATGTAATCATTTAATATTTTGAAATGTAATCTTTGTTTTCACAAGATATAGTTCGTTATGAATTTGAAGAATATAAAGAATTTGAAAGTTTATTAAAGGGATATTAAATAGAGCATATAGTTATTATAGTTATGTTGCCACAAATATTATCAACAAAGTCAAAATTAAAAATTGTAGTCTCGTGAAAAATAAGTGATTTTTATTAAATAAATCAACTTTGTGGGAGTCTAATATAAATATATGTGATTATAAGATAAGTTAAATGTATCTAGTTACTACAGAGAGAGGGGGATAAATAGACCGGTCGAAATGACTATGAAGACCATTTTTGAACACGTCTACATGTGATATGTCTACTTAACTAAAACTATGTATATGGGTTTTAAAACAGGTCTTAATAGTTGATATCTATTAATTGGCGGGGTCTTGATAAGTTGTGTTTTTAGACCTTTGTAAAATATCCAACGGATTCAAAATCCATATTCATTTGATTCAAACTAACAAATCACAAACCGAAAGTTATAATCAAAATCATAAATTAAATGATATTACTTAAACCAAACAATATTATATATTTTTACAATATATACAAGTACTATTAGTCAAAATTGATTTAAGATTGAATTTGGGGACAATCAATTAAATATACGATAAGATTTATAGTGGATATCTAATTGTATCCAAGTTTTCAACAAAAATAGAAAATCCAATTCCATAGATTTGAAAAAATCGAGAAACACTCTTTACTGTAATGCCTAGAAAATGAAGTGCTTTTATGTCTTAAGATCCGTTAAATAAGAAAGTAACCCAAAGAAGAAAGTAACCCAAAGAATAATTACATTTGTGCCTCTAATAATGTACACTTTTTCCTTCCCACTACAACATGCAGTTGAAAAAAAACTCGTCAATAACAAAAGAGATAATTAAATTGATATATGATGATGGTTATAAAAAAATAATAACTTGTTTATTTACACCCTGTAGTTTACTTTATCCACCATATTATGTAAAATATGATATGATCAAGATGCATTATGAGATTACGCACGCTTTTTCTTAATAGATTATAGTTTAGAATGGACCAAGCTCGTTTGTGGGTATTTGGTCCATTAAGTTCGGTTAGGTTTCTTATGTACTCTATAAATAGGTTTGGTTAGGTTTCTTATGTACTCTATAATAAATAGTTGCTCAGCCTGACAGAGTTTCATTATTCAACATGGTATTAGAACCTCAAGGTTCTTATCATTTTCTTCCCCTCTTCACGTTCCCTGTCCGTGAATATATAATTTTCATATAGATTATTTTTTTTTTCTTCTTCTTTATAGTTGATGGATAACTTCTCCAAATCCTCTACTACCCAAACGGCACCTTTCATTACTCCATATCATCTTTATAAAAATAAATAAAAAAAATGTAACTCCCAAATCCTCGTTTGCTTTTCCTTTGTTTTATTGTCCATCAAAAATTCACCATCTATTTTATTAAGTTTGTTTATTTTAATTATTCATCGAAATCTTCTGCAAATTTTCAATCAAACTTTTAATGTCAAAAAAAAAAAACTATCTAATTCCCGTCTTCATAGCTTGTAACTGCATAAAAAAAGTTGTTTCATTTTGCTTATGCTGCTGCTTGAAATTTGCTTCCGCTTTGCTTTTGTTGCTGCTGTTTGAAGATTCACATCCGCTTACTGTCGAATATCTTCTATCAACAAAATACTTAGAATTAATGTTTTAAGATTTTGTTTCAATTCGAGCTTTTACGATTTCGCCGCTCGAATTACGAGGGAGTATTAGATAATAGTTTAGAATGGCCAAAGCCCGTTTGTGGGTATTGGGTCCATTAGGTTTAGTTAGGTTTCTTATGTACTCTATAAATAGTTGCTCAATGTGACGGAGTTTCATTATTCAACATTTTCAACATATATAGCTCTTTAACGTATAGTCAAATTCGTTGTGTGAAAAAGAGAGAATTATTTTAATTTCAAAGATGGTCAATTTCACATTTCTACGTTAATTTGTTCAACGTGAAAGGTATATTTATATGTATTAAAAATAATAATAATTGTACTTAGATAATGAAAGTACGAAACACATGTAGTTGAAGGGGGACTAATAATTAATAATGTAAAAGGTATATGTTTTAAATAAGAGTACAAACCCCATGTCGTTGGAGGGTGACTAATTAATGGATTCGTGTAACACGACGAAGTTGACTGTGACCTACGACAACATTTGCATGGCTAAATCCACCTCTCAATCACAACAAAAAATATCATTTTACCATACCGTTTTTCTTTATACTTTTAAAGTATATAGAATTTATAAGATTTTACACATTTATAAATGGTAAGGAAAAAAAACCCAGACTTATAAGTGTGGAGAAATTACAACGTTACAACATTTAAAAATGTAAAGAAAATTTTATTAAATGTGATTTTCCTACACAAGAGAAAGTGTGAATAAATTGGGTTTTACAAAAAAAAAAATCACACTTTTAAGTGTTGACAAGTTTGAAATTTCTCCACACTTTTAAGTGTAAACTTTTTTTCCTCACACTTATATATATATATATATATATATATATATATATAAATAATAGTTTAGAATGGCCAAAGCCCATTTGTGGGTATTGAGTCCATTAGGTTTAGTTAGGTTTCTTATGTACTCTATAAATAGTTGCTCAATGTGACGGAGTTTCATTATTCAACATTTTCAACATATATAGCTCTTTAACGTATAGTCAAATTCGTTTTGTGAAAAAGAGAGAATTATTTTAATTTCAAAGATGGTCAATTTCACATTTCTACGTTAATTTGTTCAAACGTGAAAGGTATATTTATATGTATTAAAAATAATAATAATTGTACTTAGATAATGAAAGTACGAAACACATGTAGTTGAAGGGGGACTAATAATTGATAATGTGAAAGGTATATGTTTTAAATAAGAGTACAAAACCCATGTCGTTGGAGGGTGACTAATTAATGGATTCGCGTAACACGACGAAGTTGACTGTGACCTACGACAACATTTGCATGGCTAAATCCACCTCTCAATCACTACAAAAAATATCATTTTACCATACCGTTTTTCTTTATACTTGTAAAGTATGTAGAATTTATAAGATTTTACACATTTATAAATGGTTAGGAAAAAAAACCCAGACTTATAAGTGTGGAGAAATTACAACGTTACAACATTTAAAAATGTAAAGAAAAATTTATTAAATGTGATTTTCCTACACAAGAGAAAGTGTGAATAAATTGGGTTTTACAAAAAAAAATAATCACACTTTTAAGTGTTGACAAGTTTGAAATTTCTCCACACTTTTAAGTGTAAACTTTTTTTCCTCACACTTATATATATATATATATATATATATATATATATATATTAAGATTGTGATGATTTCCATACTTATTGATGTAACAATTTTATTCACAATTATAAATGTGAATAATTTAACATAATCCACACATTTTTATAAAGTGTAGATAAATGATATATTTGTTGTAGTGAATTATTTATCATTATATTATATACTCCCTTCGTCTCAAATTTATGATTCACCTTTTCATATGGAAAGAGTAATTGTCAAAGTTTTAGAAGGGTCATTTTCTCTATTTAAACTACCATATATGATTAACTAAGGTAAAAACGTCGTGAATCGCCGAATAAATATATAAAATTAACAGTGGTAGTATTAGTTTGGAAACGGTATTATTTGTTTGTTAATGAAGTTAACCGTTGGTATTCAAGCTCAAAAGGATTATAATAATATTTGGGAGAATATCATTATCATCATCATCATATATATATATTAGCACAATACTCGCGCAATGCAGCGGTGAAAGTGGTAACAGTAAATAAAGATGCGAGTGAATGTTTTAAAATAAAAAACATACTGTACTCCGTCCGTCCCATTTAAAATGTCCACATTACTATTTTAGGATGTCCCATTATAACACATCAAAAAAAGACTTTAGTGGGTAGATTTCATATTTGATGGATAAAAAGTGTAGTTAGTGAATAATAACTAGTAATTATAAATAATAGAAAATGAGACAGGAGTATTAATGGAAGTGTAGTTAGTATAAGTAGTAATAGATAATAGAATAGATGTAGCATAGTCTTTTTGCTTTGTAGGAGTACCAAAGTAGGAATAGTGAAAGGTGGAGATGCTTTATATGTAATATATATATATATATATATATATATATATATATATATATTATATACCCTATCTAAACTTCTTAATTACATATATTCCCAATCTAAACTATGAATCTCTCATATTTACCCAAATCTTTAATTTAGTCATAATTAATACTAAAATATGATGAGCATTATACCTTTCTCCATTTTAACTATACATAGCCGACAAATAAAGAACTCCTTCTCACGTGGTTTAACAAAATAAAATACTTGTCGCTATATAAAGTGCAGGGTTTGAATTTTCATTTCATTTGACACATTAACTTAACGTTATGTCAATTGGTCATGCTATGTGTGACGGTGGAAAGTACTTGGCGTCATCATTGTTGTTGTGACACTGTTACAACTAAATAATGGTATCTTATTGTCAATAAGTTATATCATAATATTTTTTACATTTTTAACGAGTATATGTAACATTATACGTACCGCTCCTTCGAACTAATATTGTTAAGGCATCTAGGTTTTCGTATATTTAAAAAAAGAGAGCAATATTTATACTGTCTCAATGATAATCAAATTAGATCAAATCCATATACTCTAAGGTAGCCAGATATACGAGTGATACATATTGCGGAGGAAACAACCTAGATGTAAAAAAGTTGGAGAGGAAAGTAAGAAAAATTTCATCACGGAGTTTTAGACCGAGAATAATATGGTAATTAGGTCATTAATCAACAAGAAAAAATAATGAGAAAATTTCATAAACCATACCTGTGGTTTACACATTTTTTCACAAATGATACTCGAACTTTTTTTTTCCAGGTTTTCCATACAATAACTTTCATTTTTGCTCGCAATTGGTACCTCCGTCTAATTTCGTTTATTTCTCTCGTTACATATTACCACGTGACTTGCACGTGAGGGTAAATTCGTCTTTTCCCCTTTCCTCCTTCTATGTTATCCTTTCTTCGCTCCTTTCTTCCTAATACCAACCCACAGATAATCAAATTGTATGCGAAAGGCTCCAACAATGCTTTGTATACAAAGAATTTCATAAATCGATCGTATCATTTAGGGAAAATAAATCCATTAGTGATCAGTATGGTTCGTTCAGTTTGGCCCATTCGAAGTGATGACGAAATCATCGATGAACGCGATTATTATAGTGAGTTTTACTGTTAAATCTTCGTTTGTTCTTTTTATATACGATTAAATGTGTGAAAAACCCAGACAGTGATGTATTTATGTTGACTTGTGTTCTACACTTTCAACAGGTCAAAGCCCTAATTTTTTCTCACTCAAAATTCATCATGGAGGTGTATTCAGAAACTATCCTACATTGTGTTACGATGGAGGTATGGTTAATTATGTTGATATGATTGATTGCGATTTGTTTAGTGTTCCTGAACTAGATGACATGTTAAAGGATATAACATCATTCATCATTCTCAAAAGCTCAGGTATAACATCATCCCTTTGGCCAACGGGTACATCATACCACTCAATAAAACCACAATTTGTACCCTGAAAAAAAGAAGACAGCATTCACTCATACCATTTGTGAACTTCGCAAATCGATTTTGAAAACATCAAAAACTTACTTTTCTATTGCAACCATAGTATCTTCGACCAGGTTTTTGGAGGACCGAGATATACGCATTGTGGAACCCGCGCCACATTTATCACAGTAGACCATTGCTAGATTTAGGGTTTTCCGATTTCAAGATGTAAGAAGATAAGGGAGCGGGTTATACGAATTTAGGGTTTTGGCAATTTGGTATTAGGAAGAAAGGAGCGAAGAAAGGATAAAATAGAAGGGGGAAAGGGAAAAAGATGAATTTACCCTCACGTGCAAGTCACGTGGTAATATTTAACGAGAGAAATAAACGAAATTAGGCGGAGGTACCAATTGCGAGCAAAAATGAAAGTTATTGTATGGAAAACCTGAAAAAAAAGTTCAGGTATCATTTGTGAAAAAGTGTGTAAACCACAGGTATGGTTTATGGAATTTTCTCAAAAATAATTAAAAACATTAATTATATTTGATTCAAAGAAGTGCGTAAATATGAGAGATTCATGGTTTAAATTGAGGACTTTTGCAATCAGGGTGTTTAGTTGGGTAATATGTAATTAGGGTTTTTAAATAGCTTCGAACTCGGGGGAGGTTACTCGATTTCAGAGGAGTAACCTCTTGTGGAGATAATCAACTGAGTCAAAAATGGTTCGTCAGTAGAAGTCTTAAAAAAAAGGTTTTTAAATAGGGGATATATGACATTTACCCTTAATTTTTTCCTTTTCCGTTTTTATTAATTTTTTAAGGGGGTATGGAGTATTTTTTTTTCTTCATTTTACAATAAACAAAGAAATTTACATAATGATTAGTATAAACAAATGATTAACAGTAATGCATGACTTCATATTAATTTTCTAACCGTTAAGATTTGCACATTTAGATGTATAACTAGGATACATAGGCTCATTATACAATCTTGTTGATTCTTATACGGACGTTCTTATTTTGTGTCGGATTAAAATAATGTCGATGATGATACGTTTGAGGTGCTGGATAATATTCTTATAAATCCCTTTTAGTATTTTACAAAGTGGTTACCATGTACACGAGCAATTGAACATACGTAATAATGTTGTTGTGACTCGTATGAGATTGTTTTTTAGGTTATGAATCGATATAGAATGTTATGAAAAAATTATTCGATATATGTTCATGGGAAATTTTTTTCACACTTTAGTCGTATTAAATAATTTTAACTTTTGATTCAGCCGCATCAAATGATTTTGCCTTTTATTGTTAACGACCTAACGTATTACACTAATTTTTATCAAACATATATTATTTTGAAAGAAAAGGTAGAAGAAAGAAACAAAAAAGAAAAATTGTGAGAGTGATCATGTGATGGTCTTTGATTTGGGATGCTTTTATTACGACGCCACGTACTATACTTATTTAATTTGGTGTGAAAAATAGTTTGTTCCAGTTTTGGTTTGTAATGTTTCTAGAAAAAGTGATTTTGAATATTTATGTACGAGATTCTTTGTAGATGGTGGGACTCTTGGAATGTCATATGAGTTATGAAATCTGCGATGGGTAATTTGGACAACGTGACGATGACATGGGATTGACTTGGCGCTTACGTGGATTCTACATGTAATGTCAAACCGGTTGTCAACAAGTAACAAGTTATCGAAACAGGAATTGATGAATACACCAAATAAATTAATTCATACATTCAGAGTACAAGCACCCTGAAGCATGAGGTTTATGTATGCAACAAATTTTTGGTTGTTTTTATCACTCCTCAACTGAAATAATTTAAATGAACAAATAACTAAACATAATTTATTCAAAAGTAAGAATCGTATAATGATACAACTATCCTTTTGTCAATTCGTGAACTTTAATAATCCAAATGAACATTTTCAGATATTCTAATGTCCAATGTACGTATGTATTAACCCCTATTAGTATTAAGAATATCTTTTAGTAGAATACAAGAGACAATTAAACATGGTAGAACCCAACTAGAAGAATGAAATCGAGCTCATCATCTTCATCTATAAATAGTGATACATATGAGGTTTCCTAACTCAATAGTCATATCAACTTCTTTTTGTGTGTGTGTGGAGAGAGAGAGATGGACGTGACTCAAGTGCTTCGAATGAATGGTGGTGATGGAGATTATAGCTATTCCAACAATTCTCTTCTACAGGTATACATATGCGTTACTCCAAAACTGAATACAGTTGACATATTATTGAATCAATCTTTGTATATCTTATATGTAAAAAGGAAGGGTTTATACTCTGAAACCTTTTTACAGTATGTATTAAAATTTTAAAATCATTATCTTTTTTTAACTACTTTATATTTTCTTGTAAGTTCGATATAGTAAGTTAAATGCATATATTAGATGATTTTATAAATTGGATACATACAATTAGATGTTTTGATGTTGGATGAATACAATAGTAAATTAAACTAGGTCTCAAACTCATATATGCATACGGGCCATTTAATTTTCATTTAATTTTTAGTTTGTGCAAATAATGAACGGATGAGAGTATATGATTAAACAATAACATTTTATCTAAGTTCTATAAATATGCAATGTTGTTAAATTTGTAACTAAGTTATTCAAGGTAGTATATGTATTAAGCATCTATTAGTTTGTAATAAAAAATATTCTAGAAAGGGGTAGTTAATTGGGGACGTGTTGGGTGCCATGGAGAGAATAAATAGTCATCTAACACATTAAAATTAAATTGAATTTTCTTATTTTAATTCCAAAATTGTGGAAGCAATATTTTAACAACCTCCATTCAATTTTCATAGGTAAAAGCTATAGAACCATATCATTAGATTAGATTAGATCAATATATTTCTATATATGAGTTAAAATTCAATTTTTAATTTTATTATTTGATTTAATTAGGAAACCATATTGTCAGATTACTTCAAATCAACATGAGTATAGAACCACCTAAATACAATACAATGTTTAACATATATATAAACACATAAGTTATCAATTAAAGAAACAAATTTAAACCCATAGTTTAATTTAATATTGATTTGAAGAACATTAGACTACATTTAAGAACATGGAGAACTTATTATTACTTTATAACTAATGTTGGAATTGATTGCAAATAGTATTCTTCTGCTTATTGTTGTTATATGGAGGTTTTGTACGTACATAAACTATAGAAAAACGTTTTAACCGATAACTAATTAATTAATAATAGTATTAGAGTTTTATCAATAACTACTTATCTTCTTGGTGTACGTAGCAAAGGTTTCATGCAAACAGGGGAATTATTTTTTAACAAATCGTGACACGTACTAACTTATTTTAATTATTTTATATTAACAATATATAAATTAATAGTTAATAAATTAAATTAAATACTAATAAAATAGTACTGAATTCTAATTGGTTAATTAGACTTCAATTTTAAAGTTGTATGTCATATGTCCACTTCATATATTATATTTAAGATGTGTATAAGTTTGAAACACTTTCAAATTATAATTAATAAGTATATTATTACTTACAAATTTAATCAATCAAATGTCTCAAGTATAATGTTCGTATATACTCCTCCACTCCCAAATTTAGTATTTACATTTCTATTTTGCCTTGTTTCAGAATAAATGTTAGTGTTAAATTTTTAACAAATCCAAATGTTTTTCAATGTTCAACATGAAAATTTCTATAGTTCATAGTGTGATGGTCAATAACTTTTTTAACTTTGTGCAAAAGTAGTGGCTACCTAATTTGAGACGCAGGGACTAGTTAATTTCATAAGGTTTGTATTATCAAAGAGTTTTCTTCGCATATGACATATAATTATTCTTGTTGATAGTTTCACGTTTTATCGTCAACAGAACACAAGTTTATCGTTATCAAATGTTCGTCAACTTCAACTTGATGTATCGAAATAATAAACTAAGTTAGCTTGTATAATTCATCTTATATATAATCATTAAAATAATACGATTATCATAAAATAAATTATGATTAACATTATAGATAGTTTTGAAAAGATTAAGACACCATTAGCAAGTTGCTTTAGGCCATAGAAAATTACATATAAGTTTGGATTGCACATCCACTATGGAATCCAGATGAAAAATAAGATTTTCACACCATCAAAAAGAATGTTTTTTCTCAGTTTTTTAAGGTTTAGGAAACACCGGTCATTCCTCATGTTTCATTACTACATGTACATCCATTCATTACATGTATATAAGGGCATATACATATACGTACATACACACATGCATACGTATGCTACTTACGTACGTTTACATGTGTCACCTGTATCATTAACTTAAATTTTGTGGCTATATGCCTATATATGCTCACAGGTACGACATATCTGTTTGTCAGTTGTTTATTGTTTGGAATTATTATCTCTTTAATTCTAGACATATAATGCGTTAGTACTTATATATACAAACTTGTGAGTTTATTGCAGTAATTCCACAAGTTGTCTAACTAGAAGACAACTTTTACCTTATAGATTATTGATCACTGAAAATTATAAGATTCCTTATAAATAAAGACTAAAATTGTTATTGTCCAACGTAATGTTTTATTTTTTATATAGATATCTTGTGTTTTTTTAACGGAAACTTTTAGGGCTTTCGTTCAAACTTCCGGACATGCATTAAAAGTTGTATTATAACCATAACCAACTCTATGTCTATCTTTAACTTTATTTTGACCTCTGAATTCCGATAAAAGTCCAAATTCTTTATGCATATCTAAAAGTCTTATCGAAAGCCCTAACTGCTTCCGTTAACAAAACCCTACAAAAATCTAGTAGAGTTGACATTTTTTGTCATGGAATGTATTTAAGTTTTTTTTAAGTTCAATTATTTGCATGAAAATTATAATAATATGTCTAGTACATGTATTTAGTGACGAGCAAACCAAACATTACTCACATTTTGACTATTATTATCACTACAACAGACATATCATTTATTCAAAAAAATTTATCCACACTTTTTAAAAATGTGTGAAATTATGTTAAATTATTCACACTTAAAAATGTAAAGGAGATTGTTAGATCGATAAATGTGAAAATCACCAAAATCTATGCATATATAAATGTGAGAAAAAAGTTAACATTTAAAAGTGTGGAGAATTTACAACTTCACAACACTTAAAAGTGTGAAAAACCATTTGTAACACCTAATTTATCCACATTTTCTCTTATGTGGGAAAATCATGTGTTACAAAAATTTTTGTCACACTTTTAAGTGTTGAAAAGTTATAATTTCTTCACACTTTAAGTGTAAACTTTTCTTTCTCATATATATAAGTGTGAAAACTCATATTTTTTTTAATAATTTTTACACACTTTCTAAAAGTGTGGAGAAAAAAGTGTGGTAAAATGATATATTTTTTGTAGTGTTAATATTATATCTATTTAACTATAATTTTTTTACTATTATATGTAGCGTTAAATGTTTCGTTATGTATTATAATTTATACTTTTTAATATTGTATATGAGTCGAAATTTAAAAACTTCTATTGTATCTATTAAATTTGTAAATATCGTCTATTGTATGTATACTTTCCTTTTTGAGTAAGGCTAAATTTGAAATGTTTTTGTTTTTATTAATGCCAAAAAAGGAAAGTGTACATACAATAGACGATATTTACACGTTCAACTCATACAATAGTATGAGTGGAAAATCATATCGTCTATTGTATTTACACGTTCAACTCATATAATAGAAGTTCATAAAGTTCGACTCATACAATAGTAAAAAGTGTAAAGTATAATACATAACGAAACATAAAACCTTGTATATATCAAACTCATATCTTTACGCTATTGTATGTATTCAAAATATTGAAGTAATTAACGACAAGTACCACTAAAGTCAGTCATCCAATACATAATTCGAACTTTGATACATTTAATAATTATTAAAGTGTAAATTTTAATGAACGAAGAAAACATCAAACCCTTTATATATGCTAGCAATGACCTCTTCGATCTTTCACATCAGAGAAATCATATCGTATAAGCAAGCTACTAGTAGTGGCCATTAAAGGAAGCTTATATTGTTTGTATGTTTTTCTCATCCATGTTTTCTTATAATTAAGTACTTAATTATTATTATATATAATCGATCAACTTAACTGAGAGATAATTAACTCATGTTTTCAAATGATTTATAATAGAAAATGGTGATATCGATGACAAAACCGATACTTGAAGATGCTTTAACAAATTTGTATTGCACAATGAACTTTCCGAAGGCCCTAGTCATGGCTGATCTTGGATGCTCATCAGGACCAAACACGTTCTATGTTGCATCACTACTTGTGAAGTCTATCAACGACGTCAGGCTCAAGTTAGGGCAAAATGAATCCCCCGAAATTCAAATATACTTGAATGATCTTCCATATAATGATTTCAATAACATTTTCCTTTTAGTCTCCGAGTTTCAAAACAACCTAACAAAACCCGACTCATCTTTACCACATTGTTACTTTTCTGGTGTCCCTGGATCATTTTACAAGAGGCTATTTCTTCCGAAAAGCATTCATTTTGTTCATTCTTCATACAGTCTCATGTGGCTCTCGCAGGTTAATTCTATCTCTGTGGATCTTAATTTGTAGTATTTGGAGTGTGCCAATTCATAAACATAAAACTTTACTAATGTGTTTTAATGAAAAAAGAAATTTTTGTTATATTTTAAAATCTCGAAACTAAGGTTAAAGTTAGCAGAAGTATAATGTATTTTTTATAATGTTGACTATTAGTTATTTATTTGTTAATTTTTTTTATTGTGCTTTTATAACCTATTTCTTTATTAACTTAGAATGAACACTTTCAAAAACTACATTGACTTTATTTAATTTGACTCAAAATAATGATACAAAGTTAGATAAAATATCAAACACTTAATTATTAATATTAAGCTCATCAATGAATATATGTACATGCTTATTGAATAGGTACCTGAGATGATAACGACAAACAAAGGGAACATATATATGTCAAATACAAGTCCTCCAAGTGTGATAAGAGCATATCGCGAGCAATTCCAAAGAGATATTAATACATTTCTCAAGTATCGTGCAGAGGAGGTGGTGAGCGGAGGGCGTATGGTTTTGACGACACTAGGGAGACGAAGTGATGACCCTTGTAGCAAAGAATGTTGTTACATTTGGGACCTCTTGGCCAATGCTCTAAATGATATGGTTTTTGAGGTGTAACTTACTCGTTCTCATCATCATATAATATCTATATTTCGCATCAAGTAGATGTAAAAAATATGTTTTTAATGAGCTTAACATTGCTAACCGTTAGCCGGTCTTTGAAACCATATTTGTAAATAGGGGCTAATTGCTGAAGAGAAATTGGATTCATTCAACATTCCGCAGTACACTCCATGTGCTAAAGAAGTTAGTGATGAAGTCGAGAAAGAAGGGTCATTCATGATCAATTGCCTTGAGGTTTCTGAAGTGAATTGGAACGCATGCACAGATCACGGTTTCAAATTTAATGAAAATGATTCACAAGGATACAATATGGGAAAATGTATGAGAGCCGTGGCCGAACCTTTGATCAGGAGTCATTTTGACGAGTCGATTATTGAGGAAGTGTTCGCTAGGTACACAAATATTATCAAGAATAGTATGTCAAAAGAGAATGCCAAGCTTGTGAATGTCAGTGTTTCACTAACTCGAAAATGGTGATTTTGTTATGGTTTTTGCATCTACGTACGTACAATAAGGAAAACAATTTATATGCTAACCTTCTTGAATTGCTTTTATTTTCAGTAAGAACGTGTGAACTTTAAAACACTATTGTTTTGTGTTTTATCGCATTGTAAAATATTTTAGGAATATTCTTTGTATTTCAAAAATCATGTCGTCTAATTTTTATTAATTTTTAGTTAACGTTGAAACCCATGTATACACACATGTTGTATAAGATGAAATTATACATCCAAATAAGTTTTATGTGTTAGTAGCAGTAGTAGCTGTATCAAAAGAACAAAATATAAAAGGGGTTAGTACCTGTAAATGCAACTAACTTGTACCCGATATCTATTGTGTGTACCCAACTTACGTATGCTATTTTTAATGCATCAAACTTTCAAAAAGGGTGTTTTAATGTAATTTGGTGACGTGTTGATGATTTGTCAATGTCACCTTCAACGAGTGACACGTTACCAAATTACATTAAAACACAATTTTTAAAAGTTTAATGCATTAAAAATAGCATACGTAAGTTGGGTACACACAATAGAAATTGGGTACAAGTTAGTTACATTTCCAGGTACTAAACCCAGTATAAAACAAAGAAATAGGTGAATAATACTAGCACTAATCAGAAACACTTATTGAAACAAAAGTTGCATCGTGATTGTTGGGTCACTGACCTTGCCTCTATAATTTATGTATGACAGACTAGTTCTTGGACACTGATATGTCTTAGTGTCCCTTACCTTTGTGGTCTCGCTGCATGTGTGGCAGCGTGCCTTATAACTTGCAAGCTTTCATCAGTGTGTCTTCAACACTGATAATACCTTGAAGACTTGGCAAGCTATCCATAGATGCTGGAAGACACTAACACCTATAACTAAAGTCAAAGACTAAAGATATAGATAAAAGATTTCTGATTGAAGTGGAAGATCAATAGTCATCCTAACTACTCCAGCAATTATTCCCTGTGAAAGCGCATGGGTCTGACAGATACATGTGCACTTTAGAAGGTGTATTCTACAAGGTGGATAATAGCTGTATAACCGACGTACAATAATGCACAAAGTCAACAAACCTTCACTTACTAAAAAGTACCATGCTTTTTCTGTACAAACGTATTATTATATTTTAAACACCTTCCCCATGAATAAGCCATTAAAGATTTGATACTTTCCAACCTTATCTATCAAATCTTTAAAGATTATTCAAACGGTTAAAAATATTATCTCTAAGATAATATCTAGGATTTATGCCTATAAATACTCAAACCAACAACCGTATTAAACACACCTTCAACTGCATTAAATATAACCTTTGATCTATTGCAGCCACTCCCGTTAGACAGCGAGCTTTGTGCCAACACTTGGGTGTTGAGATCACTGATAGTCATTAGCATCTCTGGCTGAGTGACTTGTTATATTTAAATCTGTCATCAAGTTACAGTTACTTAGATTAGTGTGTCTTTTCTCTTCCGCAAGTAATTGTTGTAAAGTATTATTTTGATTCAATCAATAAATCTACTTTAAACTTGAAAAATTGTATTCACCCCTCCCCCCTCTACAATTAATTGTGTTAAGTATTTATGTATCTATCTAGTCAAACGGGACCAACAACTGGTATCAGAGCAGTTTGAATATATCAATATTCAGATCTGCAATGACTACTAACCCTACTCAAGAAAGTTCATTTGCATACTTAGGCAATGGATCTAACGATAAACCACCCAGATTTGACTATGGACAATTTACTCTATGGAAAGATCGTATGCAACTCTTTCTAAGGGCTCAAAACACACTATTAATTAACATTTTAAATAAAGGTCCTTATATTCCTTGAATACTCGTTGAAAGAAATCCCACTGTAAGCGGTAGTGAAACTGAAGATGATACCCCTAGGAGTATCATGAAACCTCAAAATCAATTGACAGAGGAAGATAAGAAAATGGTTGACCTCGATGCCCAACTTCAGTCCTTCATTGTCATGTCCTTACCAAATGACGTTTACCACTCAATCATTAATTGCACAAATGGAAAGGAAATGTGGGATACTTTGTGTACCATGTATGAAGTTTTTGATCTTGTCATTGAAAATAGACGTGTTTTTCTTAACCGACAATATGAATTGTTTATGGCTAGCAAAAGTGAAACTTTGACACAAACATATAATCGGTTTAATTATTTAATGAATGACTTAAGGGTTGCTGGGATTAAAAAGGAACCACTGGACGTAATGAACAAATTTATGGATTCCATTCCTAGTGTCTGGGAACACTCAATTGACATCCTAAGAGACACTAGACACATAAAAACATGACTTTGAAATCACTTTTTGGCACCTTTCTCAATAAAAAACAAAATCGTGTTCAAAAGATGGCCTTAACTGAAAGTTACAAACTAAACAATACAGCCTTAGTGGCGAAGGGTGTATCAATCGAAGATATACCCTCTTCATCCAATATAGACACAGCTAAGGAAATCCCTGATCCATCTGGTGATGAAGCTGATGTGTCTGTAAATGACGATGAAAGTGATCTCGAATCACTCGGTGAGGAAATGGCCATGATGGTTGAAAAATTCAAACCGTTTTCAAAACTGGGCTCTTACTCTAAATCTGGTCAAAATTCTTTTTCCAGATATCCAAAAGAGTCCTACAGAAACGGGACTAAAGGAAAACAGAACTTTAACAAATCTGAAGTTTTGTATTTCAATTGTCAAAAACTTGGTCACCTCGCATCTGAATGCAAATTTGCTTCAACTGATAACAAACATACAAAGAAAATAGATAAAGCATCAAAATACAAAACCAAATACAAAAAGCTGAAAGAACTAACCAAAAGAAAATAAAAAGGTTTTGTCGCTGAGCATAGAGATGTTACAACAATCAGCATCACTGACAAAACAACAAGTGAGTCGTCATCTGATTCAGAAATAGCTGGGTTATGTCTCATGGCTGACTCAGACAGTGACCTCAATTATGATGGTGATTCTGATGAATCCGACCAAGCAACTACAAATTACATGTGAAACTTGTTTGAAGAACTTGTTACTTCACCTACAACTGTGCTTGAATTTCTCGAATCAATATCATCTTCATCTGAAGAAGAAATTGAGGAAATAGAGTGTTTGATGGCTCAAACTGAAGCAGACACCAGCACATCCACTGAGGCTGATACAACATCTGTCTCTGTCTGGAACAAGGAAACTCTTATCAAGGTACATAAATTTCATCTGCTTTCTAAAGAAGAAAAGGTTGACACTCTTGAAACTCTAGTATGTGATGTAGAATGTGCTCACAAAATTGAAAAAGATTTAAAAGAAAAAAATTATCTTCTGACAAATGAACTCTCTGCATGTCACAAAGAAATACTAGCACTTAAGAGTGCCAAACATCATTAGCTGAACAGCGCCCTGCTAATGCTGTTCTCATGAAAGAAACAGCTTAAGCTCAAAAGGATTATGCTAATCTCAAGCGAGTCTGTGAATCATGGTGAAAATCAGCTCAAATGGTGTCTGAGTGTGTCAATAATCATGCACCAAGACAAGTTCAAGCTATCATCGGAGGAGATTATGAGCTCGCTGCTACTATAGCTGATGAGCCAGTGATCTCTCATGATGATACATCTGATGATAACTCTTGTCCCATGACCAGTTACACTTGGGGTGATGTTAACATACCAAATAAATTTGTCAAAGCCTCAAAAATCTGTGGTGAGGAAGCTGATGATGAAAAATCAGTAAGTACAATTAGTGAGCAAACAAAACGTGACATTCTTTCACCCACTTTCACTCTAACTTCCATAAAAACCAAAATTTCTGAAAAAACAAATAAAGGAAAATCCATAAAAAGAAACACGAAAACTGAGGTTACCTCATCCTCAGGACTTAACTCCCAAATTGACTCACTGAGCAATCAACTTCAGCTTCTTACTAAATATGTAGTCAGTGAGAAGCAAAAAGGAATCCTTGGACCTATTCCCACACAGCCATCATCTTCTACCTCCTTTAAATGCAGAAAATGTTACATATGTGGGGAAAAGTCACATCTAGCCAATGATTGCAAAGCTTATGGATTTGTCCGATCCAAAGTCGTATCCATCAGCAATGAGACATCAAAAGAAAAACTTAGTGTTTCCATTAATACGTCTAAGTTATCTACCCTTAACATAACTGCCAAAAAGGCATCTGAACCCACTAAAAGGTGGTTTCCCAAAAGAAATTAATTTTGTTTTGTATGCAGGAGGGCAAGAACACTTAGTATCTAGACAGTGGGTGTTCTAAACATATGACTGGATCAAAAGATCTCCTAA
This sequence comes from Pseudognaphalium luteoalbum, assembly GCA_963422505.1. Classification (NCBI taxonomy): domain Eukaryota; kingdom Viridiplantae; phylum Streptophyta; class Magnoliopsida; order Asterales; family Asteraceae; genus Pseudognaphalium; species Pseudognaphalium luteoalbum. Next base: position 89,400,753 of record OY730197.1, read on the forward strand.
AAAATTATCAAGAAAAAGAAGGTCCCTCTGTCTCTTTCGATGATAATTCAAAAGGTTTTACAAAAGGTCATGGAACAATTAGCAATGGAAACGTCTCCCTCTCAAATGTCTCATATGCTGAGGGTTTGAAACACAACTTACTAAGTGTAAGTCAAATCTGCTCACTGAAAAACAAAGTGCTATTCGATGAATACACTGGAACCATTCTAAATAAGGAAAGAATGTCAATTCTTGCTGCTAAAAGAAAAAGAAATGTGTACACCATCAACATGGCTGAGGCAAAATTTCAAAAAGGTCTCTGTCTCTATTCTCGATCTGTAGCTGAAAAGAATTGGCTGTGGCATAAAAGACTCTCTCATCTCAATTTCAAAACTATAAACAAGCTCTCAAAAAATGAGCTAGTTTATGGTCTTCCCTTCATGAATTATTCAAAAGACAAACTGTGCTCTGTATATGAAAAGGAAAACATCACAAGTCATCTTTCAAACCCAAATAATATTATTCCATCACTGAAGTATTCCAATTAATCTAGATGGATTTATTTGGACCTGTCAGCACCACCAGCTTAGGAGGAAAGAAATATGCCTTGGTAATGGTCGATGAATACTCTAGGTATACCTGGGTCTTCTTTCTGAAAAACAAGAGTGATGCAGCTAATAAAATTATCAGCTTTGTAAAAAGAATGGAGACACTGAATGGAAAAAGAATTAGAATGATGAGAAGTGACAATGGAACAGAATTAAGAAACAGCTCACCGAAATCCTTCTGTGAAGAAATGTGCATCTCTCAAAACTTCTCAGCTCCTAGAACTCCAGAACAGAATGGAATCGCTGAAAGAAGAAATAAAACTCTTGTGAAGCAGCTAGGACCATGCTCGCTGAAGCTGGACTTAAAGGATATTTCTGGGCTGAAGTAGTCAACTGTGACACCCGTCAAATTAGGACTAGTAATTAGTTCCTAATCAAGTGTAATACATGTAATTAGTTCTGTGTTAGGCTAATTAATGTATCAATATATATATTGTTTAATGTATACAATTATGCGATTTGATTAAATCGTGCAATTTTCAAATCGAATGTAATTCGGTTCAATTAATACGGACGTTGGCGAACAATTTTATTAAATAATATAACATTATTTAATAACACTAATTAATCAAAATACTATTTGATAATATTTTGTAATTAATTCGCATCGCACGAAGAAACATCTACGCGATTAAAATATTAAGCGCGCAAACAATCAAAGCGAAACTAAGTTATATTTTATATAACTCAAGTGTTAAGTATTTGGTAAAATACTTCAACAAAAATATTGACTAAATCCTCGTATTTTAAAACGCATGTTTAAACGCGCAAAATAATTAATTAACGATTAAACGATCGGGAAAACGAACACCGCACGGAGCGCAAACGCGGGGATTAAAAAGTAGGGAGACCTCCCCCCCCCCCCCCCCCCCTAAAATCAGCCATATTCCCCCCTTTTTACCCTCATTTCCCACTTATCTCTCTCTCTCCTCTCTTCTTTTCTCTCTAAAAACCAAACCACCACCATCCACCTCAAATCACTTGGAGCTTTTGGAGAAAAACGACCACCACGCAACGATCTACAACTCTATCTTTTCGGAATTTCCATTCGACACTTCGTAAGTTTCCGGCGAACTCTCGAAATTCATCGATTTCACTTATTTTTACGTGTTTATGGTTTCTTTAAGCTTAAAATGTCCAAATATGGGTTGGGTAAAAGTCTCAGGTCAAACGGAGGCCGGAAAACACCTTTTGGGCCATTTTCCGGCCAACAGTCCGCAGTGTCGCAGAGGCTCCAGGCCACCTGCGACACTAGGCTTAATGTCGCAGAAATTGATTAGTGTCGCATATAGCGACACTATGCTTAGTGTTGCATAAACCCTAATGTCGCAGGATAGCGACACTACGCCTAATGTCGCATGAATCCACAACGTCGCATATAGCGACACTATACCTAGTGTCGCATAAAATCGTAATGTCGCAGGAATAGCGACACAAGCCTTAGTGTCGCAAGATTCAAGCTAGTGTCGCATATAGCAACACAGATCCTAGTGTCGCACTAACTAGTGTCGCAGGTAGTGACACTAGCCCAGTGTCGCATGAAACAGATCCAAGAAATCACAGATTTTATTAAGTGTCAAGACCTAAAATTTTACCACTCGATTTCACCCAAATTCGAGTCCAGATGCGTTTTTCATCCAGCTCGACCCCAGCCAGGGGCTCTGCCCCTTGGACCCCGCCAGGGGCTGCCGCCCCTTGGACCCCGCTACCAGGGGCGCTGCCCCCGGACCCCCGTTATTAACGGGCTTCGTCCTTACCCTAGGGTCACGAGTAACAGTGTTACATCTAAACTTTCACACAAAGAGTTAAATTTGTATAACGTCAAACACGAATGTGACATGACCTCCAAAACACATTGGAATTTATTTTTAAGTATAATACTTCAAAATCATCAAAATAATAATATGGGGTTATTATTACAAACAAATCACCAACGGGCCGTACACGTTTTCAAAACACAAGTCAAACAACAAAATCGTAGTAATTTGGACATTCTAAGTTGGACGAACAACTACAAGGGCAGTCTTTCGAGATGCCTACTCATGTTATAACCATTGTGTGTCTTGGACACCCTCAGGTTACAAGTCTTCGGACATCAATCCACCGCTAATCAATTCAAGTTTATTAATTTAAACACTCAAGGCTCAGGTGAGTCTCATGGCCCCTATTTTACTGCTTTTCAATCAGGGGTGTGATATTATTGCTCGTTTTGTTTTACAAGTAGAACGCAAGTACAATTCAATCAAATACTACATGAGTTGTTTTCAACTAATCAATAAAGCCCTCCATAGCATAGTCTGGTAATACATCTGTAGCGTGAATGTTAGTATATGATATCATATAGGATTGACAATCCTCGTCCGGGTTAGCACGCACTAACTGGTCAAACGGACGTATTAGCATTTGAGAAGACGAGTGTAGATTAGGCACTCGTAGGAGGCAACTGTAACAACTCGTACTTAGGAGTATTAATATACCCTAACCATTGCTTGTAATTACTTGTGATTAGTATGAAATAGGACTAAGTTGCTTGTAATATAACGTATATTGAATATACAACCGCAAGTAGTAATCTGATATTGCGTGGATTCCTCGGATGGATTCCGAAACACCGGCTGTTGGTGAGCCTTTTTTGTATGACTTGTAAACCTATTTTAAAGATAAAATAGTCATTATTTACTTGGTATTATTATTGTATAATATAATACGTGAAAACATTCTACGTGTAATATAAAACATGACATACGCGAGAAAATACGCAAATCGAGTCCAACACCTGAATGAGATCAAAAATATGTCTGAGATACTTAAGGAAAGTATTCTAAAAATACCTAGTCATCCCAAATACCATTTACATATCAAGAATGTACGCGAAAAATCAAACGTTAATTATTAACTTTTAAACCGCGCGATTTAACGTCTAACCGACAAACGAACGTAACCCGAGCTCGAGAGACAAGACCCGAGCCCAACCCATGATGGAATGGACCCAGGCCACGGCCCAAGTCATGCCTAGAAGACCCACGGCCCGAAGGCCAAGCCCAAAACCCAATATATGTGACCCACACATATGGGCACCTAAACCACTTAAACACCATCACACCCTTATCTCTTTCCTCTCCAGTTTTCTGAGATTTCCAGCCACAAAAACCGAGCACCACTGCCATCCTAACACTCCCCCACGTCCTCCAAGGATCACCAAGCTTCACCATCACCCCCTAAACACACCCTTAGTCGATCTTAACAAGAAGGAAGCAAGGGAACGCACAAGAACACACAGCAGCAGCACCTCTCACCATTTCGACTCTAACTCAACTTTTGTTCGGTATAAATCTTCCCTTTTTACTTTGATTTACTTGGATTAAGTTTATAAACATGTTAGTGTTTCATTCCTACTGATTTGTGTCCAAAATCCTAACAAAATCGTTCACAAAGTGCTATGGACCACCGGATAATAACATTACCCACTGGACAATATTTTAGATCGACTTAGATCGGGTATAACCGAACCAAAACTTAATGAAATCTTGCGTTTCTTAGTCTAAATTGAAGTATTTTGAGTCTACTCTACAAATATGTAAGCCTTACGATCCAACTCAGTCATTTTCTATTTTTAATAAGTCAAATAAAAGTACATAGCAGATCTGATGAATCTGACCAGAATCTTGACCAAATCAAAATAGGTATATCTTGAGCTATGGAACGAATTAGAACTTGAAACCAGTGGGAAAAGATCACAAATTTTGTTAGTTTTCCAAAAACTACTGGCACTTCGTGTGAAGTTTTGTAAAACTTAACTTATGACCAGATTATTGAACATATGTCACGAAAACGGGCTGCTTGACCCTTGTCCCTATATAAATTTATATCTCGAGTTGTGTTCGGTTAAAATCGATGTAAAAGTATGCTTTGGAAAGCTAAGACATAGGGGAACATTATATAAAAATTTCACGAGCTATTGTTAAGTCTTACTTAATCAAATAATTACTCCAAATCAGACAAAAACTTAGATATTCTGTCCGTGAATACCCCTCCGTGAATACCCATTTTCGTATAAATTCCGTGAATAAAACTCTCCGTGAAACACTATTGTCGCATAAACAGTATGCGACACTCCTCTAATGTCGCATAGACATTCCGCGAATCACATCCTGCGACACTAATGCTAGTGTCGCATGACCAACCTAATGTCGCATAACTTCTTTATTGTCGCATGAACAATATCCGCGAATGTTAATGTCGCATGAACAGTACTCGTGAATTCGAATTGTCAAAAAAATATTAGTGTCGCATAAGACTTAAGTGTCGCAGAAATAATATAAGCAGTGGTAATGAGTAATACAAAAACAGTGGTAACGAGATAAAAACATAAACAGTGTTAACGTGATGCAAAGACAGTGATAACAAGTAATACATAAACAAACAGTGGTAAAGAGTTATGGGAACTGACAGTGTTAACAAAGTGAATAAATACTGGGAACCAAATAACGTATCCTAGAAAAATCGTTAAATCCGACAAACTATATTGTCGCATCACAAAAACTTAAGTTTTGGTCCGTGAATGCCATTGTCGGACCCCTATCCACGGACCCAACTTGTTACTGTCGGATAATCCATGACCCGAAAACTTTATTATCGTATGTATTGTCGGATAAAAACTTAATTGTCGGATAACTTGATTCTCGGATAACCTATTGTCGGATAAGTTAAAAACAAAATAGTTTTAATGTCGTGTATGTAATTGACATAGAATAGTCCGACAAATATCAATATATGTACACATGTATAAAACAATACTTTGAGATTATTACTTCAAACCATCACCAACAGGCCGTACACGTTTCCAAACTATAAACAAACATGCAAACAAATCAAAGTGTTTGGACATAACTAGTGGAATGAACACTAGCATGAATGGTCTTTTAAGACATTCACTTACACACCACCTTATGCTTAGGGCATTAGAAGGTTGCGGGTTCAGGGAACCTACGGATTTCACGTTTATTAAATTAAACACACGCTTGCTTGGCTCAGGTGAGTCTTACAGCCCCACTTTTTACTGTTTTACTATTGGGGTGAGATATATTGCTTGCTTTTATGAACACAAGTACTGAATTACATATTCACCAAACGGAATTGCATGAGTTCTCTCACCATTTATTTGGGGAAGTCCCTCCATCATATATCGTTAGTTATGGTACTTAAGCGCGAACAATAGTTAATGGATCCATTAGGGAAATGACCCTCCCCGCCCGCGGTCCGGGCGACTACTAATTCGTTACTCAGCTTGCTCCGTTCGGGCATGTCTCGAGGGCAAACACATTACTTACGGGTTAAGCTTCGATTATGAGCCTCATGGCAATGGTAAACTTACTTGCTTTGCAGGATGGCAAAGGCACGATTTTACGCCTTCGGGCACTACTGATGATAAAACCTTGTGTTCAAAACTGTTATTACTTACAAACCTGTGAGATTCACCAACCATTTTGGTTGACCTGTTTTAGCTTTATATCTCAGGTACACCACAGCAGTAGGACTGCTCACCCTGAGGGGGAAACTATAGCTCGAGTCACATGCATACAAATTTGGAGATTCTGTCGCATTATTTTGCTATAAGGGTTATGTAATAGAATCTCTAGGAAAACATATTTTGAACTCCGAGCTTGCACTTTAATTACAACTAATGTAATACTTTGAGTATTAATGTATAATGTTGCATATAGATGTCGTTTACTTTTCCTTTGTGCTGTGATTATTGATTAGTAACACCCAAAGCTTGCTTCTGCGCATCAGTAAAATTTGGGGGTGTTACAGATTGGTATCAGAGCCTTTGGTTATAGTGAACTAGGTTGCATTTAGTGGGCCTGGACTATGACCGTTAGGCAGTATCCCTATTAAGTATGATTAGGTTCAGTGACTACATGGTATTGGTTTAATTTAACATAGCCTGATCAACTATGTACAATTAAAGGAATATGATGTGAGATCTGAAAAGAATCATGACTGAAACGGGTACACTAGTTGACTCTGACCACGAGAGAAACCGGGACCCAAACATGTCTGTGATTAGACACCTTAGGCTATTATGTGATATATACTTATATACATAGATAGGCCTTACTTCTGTTCGATATCTTAGGATGTGTTACGTAAGCCTTACAATTCCTAACTCCTTGCCTCGGAATGGCAAACACACCACTCAATACGTCATGCACCTCCCCGAAACATTTCGAATCAGTATCAAATTCAATTACCTAACTCCATCAATCTTCCTTGACGGCAACGCTAGGGTGACGTAGTACATCACCACCACTTCGTATCTATACTAATGATGATCCACACTGTCAAAATAGGAATCTTACAATTTTCTCAACTTTTTATTCAGAAAACCATGCCGCCACGTAGGCAAATGTACTCCGAGGCCGACCTCAACCGAATTTCAGCTCAAAGGGTAGCTGAAGCGTTAGCTGCCGAGCAATCACGAAGGAGTGAAGATACCACAAACACGGGCACCACTCCCACTCCTACTACCAAACCTTGCACCTACAAGGAGTTCAGGGGCTGTGGACCTCACGAATTCAAGGGTACAGAAGGGGCAATCGGTCTAGTACGCTGGATCGAGAAGATAGAATCTGTATTCCTCATTTGTAACTGCGCTGAAGAAGACAAGGTCAAGTTCTCGGCTTGCACTTTTTCTGACGTCGCCCTAACATGGTGGAATACCTATGCCCAAACTGTGGGCATTGCTACTGCCTACAAACTTCCATGGGAAGAAATGAAAAGCATGCTAAGGAATGAGTACTGCCCCAGAGAGGAACTGAAGCAGCTAGAAATAGAATTCTGGAATCACAAGATGCAGGGTGATGATATCACCAGATACACCAACCGCTTCCACCAACTGGCACTTCTGTGCCCAGCCATGGTCGATCCTGAGTACAAGAGGATCGAGAAATACGTTGATGGACTTCCCAACAGGATCCAAGACCTGGTAACTTCATCCAAACCAGGAACCATTCAAAGCGCCATCCGTATGGCCCATGAACTCACGGCAAACTCTGTCCGCCGTGGAACCACCTCTTCAGCTGCCGGAAATCACAAACGCAAATGGGAAGGAAATCCCAACCAAACCAACAAAACCAACACCAAAAGCCTGAGCCTATTAAGGCTTATTCCTCTGGATCTGCTGAACCAAAAGGGTACGTTGGTAACAAACCCTATTGCACCAAATGCAACCGCCATCATGACGGTTCTTGCCCATGTGCCAAGTGCAAACGGTTCGGACATCTAACCAAGGACTGTCGAGCCAACATTCCTACCCCCAACACCAACGCACCAAAGACCTGCTTTGAGTGCGGAAATCCCGGGCACTTTAAGAGAGACTGCCCTACTCTGAAAAACAACAACCCTGCTCGCGGCAGAGCATTTGTCATCAAGGCTGGGGAAGCCAGACAGGACCCGAATGTTGTGACAGGTACTTTCCTTCTCAACAACCTTACCGTTTCAGTATTGTTTGATACCGGGGCTGATAGAAGCTTCATTTCTGAGAAATTTAGCCCATTACTTGATACCACACCATCTGCTTTAGATGTTAAATACATTGTAGAGCTGGCTAACGGCAATCTGATTGAGACTGATAGCATTATACATGATTGTACCCTAAATCTCTCGAACGAACTCTTTTCCATCGACTTGATACCCGTAGAAATTGGCAGCTTTGATATTATCGTCGGTATGGATTGGTTATCCAAGCACCGAGTTGAAATAGTCTGTTATGACAAACTCGTTCGTATTCCTCTTGTCTCCGGTGGAACCCTAGTCCTACAAGGGGAGACCGGTAGACGAAGCCTGAATATCATATCGTGCATGAAAACTAGAAAATACCTACGAAAGGGGTATCAAGCCATCCTCGCACACATCACTGAAAAGAAGTCAGAGGAGAAGCGACTTGAGGATGTGCCTATTGTGCGGGATTTCCCGGAAGTCTTTCCTGAGGACTTTCCTGGACTTCCGCCACCTAGACAAACCGAATTTCAAATTGAACTTGTGCCGGGGGCTGCACCCGTGGCACGAGCTCCGTATCGACTAGCACCTTCTGAAATGCAGGAGTTGTCTAACCAATTACAGGAACTCCTGGATAGAGGATTCATTCGACCGAGTTCTTCACCTTGGGGAGCTCCGGTCCTGTTCATGAAAAAGAAAGATGGATCATTCCGTATGTGTATCGATTACCGAGAGCTGAATAAGCTAACCATCAAGAATCGGTATCCACTTCCTAGAATTGACGATCTGTTTGATCAACTCCAGGGATCGAGTGTTTACTCAAAAATCGACCTGCGATCAGGCTATCACCAACTCCGAGTGCGTGACAATGATATTCCAAAAACAGCCTTCAGAACTCGCTACGGGCATTATGAATTCCAGGTGATGCCTTTCGGTTTAACCAACGCACCGGCAGTATTCATGGATCTTATGCATCGGGTGTGTAAACCTTATCTTGACAGATTTGTCATCGTCTTCATTGATGACATTCTGATTTACTCGCGCAATGAAAATGAACACGCGCAACACCTGAAAACCATTCTGGAACTTCTCAAACACGAAAAGCTCTATGCCAAATTCTCTAAATGTGAATTCTGGATCCAATCCGTTCAATTCCTTGGACATGTCATCGACAACCAGGGAATCCATGTTGATCCCGCCAAGATTGAGGCAATCAAGGGCTGGGAGCCACCAACCACCCCAACCGAAGTGAGACAATTCTTAGGTCTCGCTGGATATTACCGTCGATTCATTGAGAACTTTTCGAAAATAGCTCAACCTCTCACTGCACTAACTCAAAAGGAAAAGAAGTTCGATTGGACTGACAAGCAAGAGTCAGCTTTCCAGCTACTCAAGCAAAAGCTCTGCAGTGCACCCATATTATCCTTACCCGAAGGCAACGATGACTTCGTGGTATACTGTGACGCATCACACCAAGGTCTTGGTTGCGTACTGATGCAACGAGACAAGGTCATTGCTTACGCTTCCCGACAACTCAAAATCCACCAAAAGAATTACACAACCCATGACTTAGAATTGGGAGCAGTTGTGTTCGCTCTCAAAATCTGGAGACATTACCTATACGGTACCAAGTGTACAATTTTCACTGATCACAAAAGTCTCCAACATATCTTCGATCAAAAGGATCTAAACATGCGGCAACGTCGATGGGTCGAGTTGCTTACCGATTACGATTGCGAAATACGCTACCACCCGGGCAAGGCCAATGTTGTGGCCGATGCTCTAAGTCGTAAGGAACGAGTGAAACCCCTACGAGTCCGAGCACTCGTCATGACTGTACACAACGACTTGATAACCCAAATCCTTATCGCCCAACTCGAGGCACTTAAAGTTGAGAACGTGAAACACGAGGCCTTGCGAGGCATGGATAAGCAGTTCGAAACCAAACCAATCGGGGCCAAGTACTTCTCAAACCGAATCTGGTTACCAAGCTATGGAAACCTGCGAGACTTAGTGATGGATGAGGCACATTAGTCCAAATACTCTATACACCCCGGTGCCGACAAAATGTACCATGGCATCAAGGAGTTGTACTGGTGGCCCAACATGAAAGCCGACATTGCTACCTACGTTGGCAAGTGTCTGACCTGTGCTAAAGTTAAAGCCGAACACCAGAAACCTTCCGGTTTGTTACACCAACCTGAAATCCCCGAATGGAAATGGGAGCAAATCACCATGGATTTCATTACCAAACTCCCGAAAACCTCCAGCGGTTGCGATACCATCTGGGTGATCGTGGACCGACTCACTAAATCAGCTCATTTCCTAGCTATTAAGGAAACTGATAAAATGGAGCGTTTGACACGGATCTACCTCAAAGAAATCGTGTCAAGACATGGCGTTCCTATCTCAATCATCTCGGATCGAGATACTCGACTTACTTCTCGCTTCTGGCAAACACTACAGAAATCTCTTGGTACTCGTCTGGACATGAGTACTGCTTACCATCCTCAAACAGACGGCCAAAGCGAACGAACCATACAAACACTGGAAGACATGCTACGAGCTTGCGTAGTTGATTTCAGTAAAAACTGGGAAGATCACTTACCGTTGTGTGAGTTTTCCTACAACAACAGCTACCACACCAGCATTAAAGCTGCACCTTTCGAGGCACTGTACGGTCGTAAGTGCCGGTCGCCTATCTGTTGGACTGAGGTGGGGGATGCACAACTCACCGGTCCTGAAATCTTGCACGAGACCACCGAAAAGATTGTCAACATCCAAAACCGACTGAAAGCCGCGCGTGATCGTCAGAAAAGTTACGCTGACGTGAGGCGCAAACATCTCGAATTCGAAGTCGGAGATAAAGTACTCCTTAAGGTGTCACCTTGGAAGGGTGTCATTTGTTTCGGAAAACGCGGGAAATTGAACCCTAGATATATCGGACCATTCGAAATCCTTGAGAGGATTGGTCCCGTAGCGTACCGTTTACAATTACCCGCTGAGCTTAGCAACGTACATAGTACATTCCACATTTCTAATCTGAAGAAATGTCTATCCGATGAAACTCTGATTATACCCCTCGATGAAATACACATTGATGACAAATTACACTTTGTCGAGGAACCCGTTGAGATTATGGACCGCGAGGTCAAACGCTTGAAACAGAGCCGTATTCCTATAGTCAAAATACGTTGGAATTCTAGGCGAGGCCCTGAATTCACTTGGGAACGAGAAGATCAAGTGCGCGAGAAATACCCACACCTCTTCTCAAACCCCACTCAGACCCCAACCATTACTTAATTTCGGGACGAAATTTCTTTAACAAGGGGAGAATGTAACAACTCGTACTTAGGAGTATTAATATACCCTAACCATTGCTTGTAATTACTTGTGATTAGTATGAAATAGGACTAAGTTGCTTGTAATATAACGTATATTGAATATACAACCGCAAGTAGTAATCTGATATTGCGTGGATTCCTCGGATGGATTCCGAAACACCGGCTGTTGGTGAGCCTTTTTCGTATGACTTGTAAACCTATTTTAAAGATAAAATAGTCATTATTTACTTGGTATTATTATTGTATAATATAATACGTGAAAACATTCTACGTGTAATATAAAACATGACATACGCGAGAAAATACGCAAATCGAGTCCAACACCTGAATGAGATCAAAAATATGTCTGAGATACTTAAGGAAAGTATTCTAAAAATACCTAGTCATCCCAAATACCATTTACATATCAAGAATGTACGCGAAAAATCAAACGTTAATTATTAACTTTTAAACCGCGCGATTTAACGTCTAACCGACAAACGAACGTAACCCGAGCTCGAGAGACAAGACCCGAGCCCAACCCATGATGGAATGGACCCAGGCCACGGCCCAAGTCATGCCTAGAAGACCCACGGCCCGAAGGCCAAGCCCAAAACCCAATATATGTGACCCACACATATGGGCACCTAAACCACTTAAACACCATCACACCCTTATCTCTTTCCTCTCCAGTTTTCTGAGATTTCCAGCCACAAAAACCGACCACCACTGCCATCCTAACACTCCCCCACGTCCTCCAAGGATCACCAAGCTTCACCATCACCCCCTAAACACACCCTTAGTCGATCTTAACAAGAAGGAAGCAAGGGAACGCACAAGAACACACAGCAGCAGCACCTCTCACCATTTCGACTCTAACTCAACTTTTGTTCGGTATAAATCTTCCCTTTTTACTTTGATTTACTTGGATTAAGTTTATAAACATGTTAGTGTTTCATTCCTACTGATTTGTGTCCAAAATCCTAACAAAATCGTTCACAAAGTGCTATGGACCACCGGATAATAACATTACCCACTGGACAATATTTTAGATCGACTTAGATCGGGTATAACCGAACCAAAACTTAATGAAATCTTGCGTTTCTTAGTCTAAATTGAAGTATTTTGAGTCTACTCTACAAATATGTAAGCCTTACGATCCAACTCAGTCATTTTCTATTTTTAATAAGTCAAATAAAAGTACATAGCAGATCTGATGAATCTGACCAGAATCTTGACCAAATCAAAATAGGTATATCTTGAGATATGGAACGAATTAGAACTTGAAACCAGTGGGAAAAGATCACAAATTTTGTTAGTTTTCCAAAAACTACTGGCACTTCGTGTGAAGTTTTGTAAAACTTAACTTATGACCAGATTATTGAACATATGTCACGAAAACGGGCTGCTTGACCCTTGTCCCTATATAAATTTATATCTCGAGTTGTGTTCGGTTAAAATCGATGTAAAAGTATGCTTTGGAAAGCTAAGACATAGGGGAACATTATATAAAAATTTCACGAGCTATTGTTAAGTCTTACTTAATCAAATAATTACTCCAAATCAGACAAAAACTTAGATATTCTGTCCGTGAATACCCCTCCGTGAATACCCATTTTCGTATAAATTCCGTGAATAAAACTCTCCGTGAAACACTATTGTCGCATAAACAGTATGCGACACTCCTCTAATGTCGCATAGACATTCCGCGAATCACATCCTGCGACACTAATGCTAGTGTCGCATGACCAACCTAATGTCGCATAACTTCTTTATTGTCGCATGAACAATATCCGCGAATGTTAATGTCGCATGAACAGTACTCGTGAATTCGAATTGTCAAAAAAATATTAGTGTCGCATAAGACTTAAGTGTCGCAGAAATAATATAAGCAGTGGTAATGAGTAATACAAAAACAGTGGTAACGAGATAAAAACATAAACAGTGTTAACGTGATGCAAAGACAGTGATAACAAGTAATACATAAACAAACAGTGGTAAAGAGTTATGGGAACTGACAGTGTTAACAAAGTGAATAAATACTGGGAACCAAATAACGTATCCTAGAAAAATCGTTAAATCCGACAAACTATATTGTCGCATCACAAAAACTTAAGTTTTGGTCCGTGAATGCCATTGTCGGACCCCTATCCACGGACCCAACTTGTTACTGTCGGATAATCCATGACCCGAAAACTTTATTATCGTATGTATTGTCGGATAAAAACTTAATTGTCGGATAACTTGATTCTCGGATAACCTATTGTCGGATAAGTTAAAAACAAAATAGTTTTAATGTCGTGTATGTAATTGACATAGAATAGTCCGACAAATATCAATATATGTACACATGTATAAAACAATACTTTGAGATTATTACTTCAAACCATCACCAACAGGCCGTACACGTTTCCAAACTATAAACAAACATGCAAACAAATCAAAGTGTTTGGACATAACTAGTGGAATGAACACTAGCATGAATGGTCTTTTAAGACATTCACTTACACACCACCTTATGCTTAGGGCATTAGAAGGTTGCGGGTTCAGGGAACCTACGGATTTCACGTTTATTAAATTAAACACACGCTTGCTTGGCTCAGGTGAGTCTTACAGCCCCACTTTTTACTGTTTTACTATTGGGGTGAGATATATTGCTTGCTTTTATGAACACAAGTACTGAATTACATATTCACCAAACGGAATTGCATGAGTTCTCTCACCATTTATTTGGGGAAGTCCCTCCATCATATATCGTTAGTTATGGTACTTAAGCGCGAACAATAGTTAATGGATCCATTAGGGAAATGACCCTCCCCGCCCGCGGTCCGGGCGACTACTAATTCGTTACTCAGCTTGCTCCGTTCGGGCATGTCTCGGGGGCAAACACATTACTTACGGGTTAAGCTTCGATTATGAGCCTCATGGCAATGGTAAACTTACTTGCTTTGCAGGATGGCAAAGGCACGATTTTACGCCTTCGGGCACTACTGATGATAAAACCTTGTGTTCAAAACTGTTATTACTTACAAACCTGTGAGATTCACCAACCATTTTGGTTGACCTGTTTTAGCTTTATATCTCAGGTACACCACAGCAGTAGGACTGCTCACCCTGAGGGGGAAACTATAGCTCGAGTCACATGCATACAAATTTAGAGATTCTGTCGCATTATTTTGCTATAAGGGTTATGTAATAGAATCTCTAGGAAAACATATTTTGAACTCCGAGCTTGCACTTTAATTACAACTAATGTAATACTTTGAGTATTAATGTATAATGTTGCATATAGATGTCGTTTACTTTTCCTTTGTGCTGTGATTATTGATTAGTAACACCCAAAGCTTGCTTCTGCGCATCAGTAAAATTTGGGGGTGTTACAGCAACTCAGTTAGGTTTCCTTAATTGGACCTGACACTCAAGTTAAGCTCAGACTATGTGGTCATGGTTGTATAACTTTTATTTTGCTTAATTGCATTTTAAATTCAATTATAAAATCTTGCGGTTCATACAAATATGTGTTGACATACAAACCTGTGAGCTCACCAGCGTTTCGCTGACCCATTTTAGCATGTATCACAGGTGACCAACAGTAGGTTGGACTGCTCAATCAAGATCTATTAGCTCGAGTCAGCATGCAAACAAACAGAGATTTTAGCTGCATTATTATATTTTGTATAGATTAATTATGTACTTAAATCTCTTATTTTCAAGCGGAGCTAATGTAAACAATATTTTGATGTAAACTTTTGTTTCATCAATATCAATGTAATACGACGCATATAGTGGTCGTTCATTATATCTTTTGTGCTCGTGATATTTGATTAGTAACACCCAATGTATGCTTCCGCTAAACAGTAAATTTGGGGGTGTTACATCAACACAGCTTGCTTCACTCAAAATAGATCGATCATCGTCAAACGACACAACAAAACTGCTTATGAAGTTCTAAGAGGTAGGAAACCTGATATAAGCTTCTTTCATGTCTTCGGAAGTACATGTTATGTGCTTAACACTCGTGATCAACTCAAAAAGTTTAATCCAAAGGCTGTTGAAGGCATATTCATTGGATACTCATTAGTATCCAAAGCATTCAGAGTGTACAATCTCAGAAGAGAATGTATTGAAGAATCTGTTCATGTTACCTTTGAAGAAAGTTTCAGTTCTCAGAGAATTGAATCAAATGAAGATATGTTTCAAACAGAGGAGTCCTTTGATATGCCTATGATTAATTATGTGTTATCAACACCCTCAAACCCAATCTTATCCATACATGATCTGTCTCCACCATCCTATCCTGAAGTTATTGAAGACTTCAATCCATCTGATCTTCAATTAAATGATACTTCAGCCGAACCCCATCAAACTATCACTGATAACAATGTCCACACACAGATAGATGAAGCCGATGAAGAAGAAATCAATTCTGCTCCAATAAAAACAATAAAGTGGACTAAAAATCATCCAATAGAACAAATCATTGGTGATAGGGACACTGGTGTTCAAACGAGAAAAGGTGTGTCAAGCAATATCTGTCTCTATGTGAACTTTGTGTCACTGATGGAACCCAAGAAGATAGACAAGGCTCTCAGCGACCCTGATTGGATCAGTGCCATGCAAGAAGAACTGCTTCAATTTGAAAGAAACGACGTTTGGAATCTGGTACCGTGTTCTTTAAAGAAAACCATAATTGGTACAAAATGGGTGTTTGAAACAAAAGGATGAGCATGGAATTGTAACTCGGAACAAAGCTCGGTTGGTAGCTCAAGGGTATCGAAAAGAAGAGGGAATCGATTACGACGAGACCTTTGCTCTTGTTGCTCGACTAGAGGCAATTCGTTTATTCCTGGCTTTCGCTGCTCATAAGAACTTCAAAGTCTAACAACTGGATGTAAAGAGTGCATTTCTAAATGGTGATCTTCAAGAAGAAGTTTACGTTATGCAACCACCTGGGTTCAATGACCCTCAGCATCCTGAATATGTTCTAAAACTGAACAAAGCTTTGAATGGTCTTAAGCAAGCTCCGCGTGCTTGGTATGAAACACTTTCAGAATTTCTTTGCAAATCAAATTATTCACGTGGCATTATTGATAAAACATTGTTTTACAAAAGAGTAAACAAGGATTTAATCATGGAACAAGTTTATGTCGATGATATAATTTTTGGTGCCACTGATGAAAAACTTTGCAAAGAATTTTCCTCCCTTATGTCCAAAAGATATGAGATAAGCATGATGTGTGAACTAACCTTTTTCTTAGGCTTACAAGTTAAGCAATCTGAACAAGGAATTTTCATAAATCCAAGTAAATATATAAAGGACCTCCTTGTAAAATTTAACTTTGAAAACTGCTCAATCATGAAAACTCCAATGGCTCCTCCTGTTAAAATGGATGCTGACACTGATGGCAAATCAATGGATGTTACCATGTATAGAGGAATGATTGGATCTCTTCTCTATCTCACCGCAAGTAGACCTGACATTATGTTTTCTACTTGTCTTTGTGCTCGCTATCAAGCAAATCCTAAAGAATCACATCTAATTGTTGTGAAAAGAATTTTCAAGTACCTAAAGGGTACTCCCAACCTGGGTCTCTGGTATCCCAGAGGCTCAGGGTTTAAACTAATTGGTTTTTCAGATTCTGATCATGCAGGTTGTAAAATTGATAGAAAAAGTACTTCAGGAGGATGTCAACTTCTTGGAGGAAAATGGGTCAGCTGATCCAGCAAGAAACACCATGTTGTTTCAACTTCCACCGCTGAAGCTGAATATATTGTTGTTGGTCATTGCACTGCTCAGGTTCTCTGGATGAAAAATCAGCTAGTTGATTACGGTATTATACTGAAAAAGATACCCATTCTCTGTGCAATCAAAGTGCAATCAAAGTGCAATAGCCATTACAAACAATCCTGTTCATCACTCAAGAACCAAGAATATCGATGTAAGATATCACTTTATTAGAGATCATGTGATGAAAGGTGATGTGGAACTATACTTTATTCTAACTGAACATCAGCTCGCTGACATTTTCACCAAACTCTGGATGAAACCAGATTTAACTTTTTAATCAGCGAGCTCGGCATGTTGAATGCATAATAAGTTTATGCACTCCTTTTCTTTTTCAAAATCACCTCTTAATCAGAGTAGTACAGTAAATTATTTTTCTTTCTCATTGTGAATATTTGTCCTTTTCTCAAATTATCCTATTTATAAGTAGTTTAGTTTTGAAACAAGTTGCTCACATCTTTTTAGAAAAGCAGTACTTCTTTACAGAGATACGTCTTTCAATTCACAATTTTCAAAATGTTCTCTGCACATCTTGTTCTTTAAAAGGGGATGAATCTTTGCACAACAAGTATCATATCTTTACTCTCACATCTCTAAAAAAATGGAATACCAATCCAGTTCAACCACTCCAGAACATGAAATTCAGAAGGAACCTCATCCTGAATTCATTAGTATGGACGAATTTGAAGATTTCAGACTCTTTGATGAAGTTGGAGCAATATTCGAACATCATGAAAATGCTCATGCATACAAAACCTTGCAAGAACAAGTTATAAATCAACAAAACTAGGAGCTAATGCACAGGTGCAAAGACATAGAAACTCATTGAAGGATTGCCAAGCGTTCCATTTCAGTTCGTGTTAAGGATAGAGTCAGTCACTGGAAGAAAATTGTGAAGCGAGCCAGGAAATCTGCATCGGCGTGGATTAAAAGAAGACTTAATCCCACTGCTGATGCACCTACGACCTACTCTTCTGCTGCTCGCTTTTAAGCAGGACTTGAAGAACGATACTATCCTCAAGACATGACGTTCTCTGATTCAGAGGAGTTGAAAAAAAAAATAGGGTCACTGACCTTATCAGTGGCCTTCTGTTAAAACGTATTATCGTTTAAGCTCTAGACTTTTTAGGTCTAATCTAGGATCAATAATAACGAAGATAATAATATGCAGCGGAATAAGAACAAATCAATGTTATCACAACAAGCCCCAATTTTATTTGATCAGAATAAAACGGTTATACAAATATAACAGGATCAAGAAACCTTGATCTTGAGGCTAAACAAACCCTTAGACGTCTACATTATGTGTGCACACCCAAACCCTACACCTAATGTCTCTTTGTATAATAGAGACATCTAGGGTTACAAAGAAATCATAATCATACAAGGAAACTAATTAAACAATCTTCACTTTTAGTCCCTTATCTTTAATTATTTTGTATCATCAAATTAAAATATCCCAACAATCTTCCCCTATTTGATGATGATAAAATATCGATCTTCTTGCACAAACTTCCCCTAAACTCTTGATTTCTTTTAAACCATGTCATGCATAATAATAAGCTGCAAATCTTGATCTTCAATTCTTCTTCCCCTTTTTGTCATAATCCAATAGGGATCTTCTAGAAGATAAGCAACTTAAAGTTTTACAACCACATGCTATATAGTACACTACTAATCCAACCTTCTAATGTCTCAAATTACCCTCCATGACGCATCCTCAGAATAATGAATTTGGACAATAGAAAATTATACTAGCAGTAGTAATATATAACTAGCAGTAATAATGAAACAGTTATCCCCAAATAATGCATGAACATCTCCTGATGGTTAAACACTATGTCGATAAGCTTCCCCTCAAATCAATATGTTAACCATCTCTCAAATCTCGAACTTTGTAGACTCTTTGTAATGATCACCAATGAAGAAAATAAGGTATAACAAACTTAATAAAGAAATTAAATCTTCCAAACTTGTACCTTATATCTTGTACTATCCACGACGTCGAACTTATAATCCTATGTATAAGTAGACCGCAATCTCTTTGACAAAATCCTTATTTTTCATAATAAGTCACCGAGCACACCATAACTCCTTCAAGTGATAGCAAATGTGAGCATTGAGCACCATCAGTTTGTAAATCACACACTTTTGCTAGATTTGTCAAGTCTTCATCGTCACCATACAAACCAAACAAGTTATCTTCAAAGTGTAACACCCCACTTTGAGATATGATAAGATACACACTTGTCAAATGCAACTCCAATATCAAATAAGCTATAATCAACCTTCTTCGTAATCACATCTTCAAATAATCTTCAAAAACGAGCCATAAAATCAATAAAGATAAATTGTTATAAAAACAATTTCATTCGAGATCCAAACTTTTCTTATACAGTAACCATAAAAACTGTACGGATAACCATTCAATAATAGCAACGAATACCATATAGTACCATCCATGATCAGTATCACTAATTCCGCGTTAGTGTTTGAAAAATGACTAACATTGGTAATCGATACCAAACAGTGGTAAAATTACATTAGCAGTGGCAACTACTAACTAGCAGCGGTAACGAGACTAACTAACAGTGCCAATAACCGAACAGTGGTAAGATCTTCTAACAGTGGTTACTTTGTACAAACAGAGGTAAACCTTCTAGCAGTGGTAAGCTTGACGAGCAGTGACTACTTCGTACTAACAGTGGGAAGCTTGTACTAACAGTGGTAAGCTTGTACTAGCAGCGGGAAGTTTGTACTAACAGCGGGAAGAACCTTCTAGCAGTGGCAACGTTTGTACAAACAGTGGCTGAGCAGTGACTAGCACATCTAACGAGCAGTGGCAGGCAACTTCAGAATTACATATCTCCCTGATTACGAATCTGATCATGCTCAAATTTTTACACGAAGTTCATCAGTTTTCATTAACCACATATCCAAAAATCAAGTAGATCCAACATTTAACGAACACATAGAAATTAAAACACAGCAGCTGCGCAATCAAAAACCACAAACATACTGCAGCAATTTTGAATTTTCATATCTCTATGTAGACACATCCGATCACGATGAAAATTTTACACGATGTGGAAACCTATGTCTTGAATAACATATCCAAAAATCAAGAACATTCGTTGAATAACGAAGACACAGTGATCGATTTACTGCAGCTGTTCGGAAAAACCATACGGTTTCAGCAGCAGATTTCGAATTTAAATATCTCTCAATCAAAACCTCAGATCAAAAATTCCTCCGGTCAGTATGTGCGCCTGTATGTTAGGAAGATACAGTTCAAATTTCATGACGATCTAATGGTTAACGAAGGAGATCCAAATTTTTTACCATGGCTATGCAGAAAGTGACGAATTACGATTTTTTCTTGCAATCTTCTAGTTTATCATTCTTAAGTTCTGAAACTAGACCAGTAATAGACTTAACACAACCATCCATAGAGTTACCACTAGATGAGCTATCACTATCACTCTCATCTTCCTCAGTCCAATCAGATATTTCCACTTTATCAAAATTTACATTATCAGCACAATTAACTACTGGATCTACCTTTTTAGAATCCTCTGACACACCTACCTTAAGTTTTTCTAAGTCAAAATCAATTTTAGATGGGAAGTAAGTATGATTATAAGGTGGGGGTACAACATTAAGATTGTAGCCTAATCCAGTTTTTAATTTATCATGAATTTGAGACTTGATTAAGTTTTGAACACCTTTTGAAGCATTTTCCAATTCATCAACTTTCAACTTTATTGACTCTTTATCAGAAATTGCCTCAGCCAACTTGGCACTTAGCATATCAACTTTTGTTTGTAAAGCTTTCTTTTCCCAATTCAGATATTTAATATCTAAGTGAAATTGTGATTCATTCTTTTCAAAAGCTTTAATTTGTTTTTCAAGATTTTCAATAGCTAAGGTTGCATGTTGACTTTTGACCTCAAAAGCTTTCAACTCATTGCACACAACAACATTATGATCCCTGTAAAATTTAACCATTTTCTTACATTCAGGAGAACATAATTTAACTTGTACCTCATGTGGAATGTCTGAAGGTTCTGGTTCTTCTGTGACAGTCATCAAAGCTTGATTCTTTACCACAAGCTCTTCTTGATCACTCCAGTCAAAGCCTCCCATTCCATCTTGTGCTACTAGTGAGTCTGAAGTGGTGTTCTATACAGGTACCAATCTTCTTTGAGAACCAGAACTATTTCTCATAATGCCATTAACAGTATTCTGAGATCCTCCATCCTGTGTGTTCCTGCATTCTCTAGCAAGGTGACTCAACTTGTGGCAGTTGAAACACTCCACCTTGCTCTTGTCAAAACCAGCTACACCATCTCTCTTGAATGTAAAGTTTCTGTTACCAGACCTCTGCATAAACCTTTTTGCCCTTATGGTGATCATAGCCATTTGCCATCTCAAATCCATATCCTCAAGGTCCTCTTCACTGACCTGCTCCAAATCTTCTGTAGTTAATGATGAATTCACATGGCTAGCAAAGAATGCTTCTAGCACATTATCATTAGCACCAGATGTGCTACTACTTCTAGCTTCACCAAAAAGCAGTATTATTAGAGCTACCAGTGGACTGTTTTATAGCCAAAACCTCAGGCTCAAAGTTTCTCAGATCATTGTACAGATCCTCAATTTTCTTCTGATCAAGGTCTGCACTTTGTCTAAGTCCCACAGTGTACATGTTCCATTCTGTACCAAGTGATCTTAAAAATTTTCTATTAAGATCATCCTTGTCTATCTTAACATTGTGATTTTCAAGATCTCCCACCAGTTTCTGGAACCTATCAAAGGTTTGAGTTAAAGTTTCTGACTTTACCCCAGCAAAGTTCTCAAAGTGTTGTTTGAGAAGAGACCTCTGGTTCTTCTTTGTATTATCATTACCTCCAAACCTTGTGACTATAGCTTCCATGAGTACTTTAGCATCTACACATTTATCAAATTTCCTTTGATACTCCTTGGGAATTGACAGGAGTAATGTACTTAATGCCTTCCACTCAGTGGCTCTCTCTTTTCTCTCAGCATCTGTCTTGGGTGGTGGTCTCTCTAATTTTTCACCATCTGGACCCTTTGGATAATTAGGTCCATTGATAACCACCTCCCACATCATATAATCTGTGAGAAGCATGTACTGCCTGATTCTTGTCTGCCATAGCTCAAACTCATCAGGTTTGAGCATAGGAATCTTTGTGGCCTGTATTCCTTCCATCGTTTCAGTAGACATCTTGGTATTTGAAGAGAAAGCTGCAAACTTCAATAGAATTCTTCAAGATCAAAGTAATATCTAGCTCTGATACCACTTGTTGAAACGTATTATCATTTAAGCTCTAGACTTTTTAGGTCTAATCTAGGATCAATAATAACGAAGATAATAATATGCAGCGGAATAAGAACAAATCAATGTTATCACAACAAGCCCCAATTT
Source organism: Pseudognaphalium luteoalbum (assembly GCA_963422505.1). NCBI lineage: Eukaryota > Viridiplantae > Streptophyta > Magnoliopsida > Asterales > Asteraceae > Pseudognaphalium > Pseudognaphalium luteoalbum. Next base: position 89,423,397 of record OY730197.1, read on the forward strand.
TATTTGATCAGAATAAAACGGTTATACAAATATAACAGGATCAAGAAACCTTGATCTTGAGGCTAAACAAACCCTTAGACGTCTACATTATGTGTGCACACCCAAACCCTACACCTAATGTCTCTTTATATAATAGAGACATCTAGGTTACAAAGAAATCATAATCATACAAGGAAACTAATTAAACAATCTTCACTTTTAGTCCCTTATCTTTAATTATTTTGTATCATCAAATTAAAATATCCCAACACCTTCCGATCTACATCTTATCCTTTTCAAAAACGATCAAGGAAAACAAAGTATCATTGAAAGGCTGTTAAGTTATCTCTAACTGATTTATCAGCGAGAATAACTTTCGAGTCTCATTTTTACTTGTTTAAATTTATCGTTAAACAAAATTGAAGTAATATTATTGCATATATATTACTTCATTTAAATAAAATATCTTTATATATAAAAAAGCATCTCTTGTTCTTATTTTATCTTTTTCAAAAACGATTCAAGAAGATAAAGTATCCTTGAAAGACTGTTAAGTTATCTCCGACCGATTTATCAGCGAGAATAACTTTCGAGCCTTTTCCTGTATTTTTTTTTTAATTTATCGTTAAATAAAATCGAAGTAATATTATTTTATATATATTACTTCATTTAAATAAAATATCTTTAAATTAAAAAAAAAAACAAAAAAATAAAAGTTTTGAAAAAGAAAAATATCTTTTGAAAAGACGTGGGCAGTCCATCAGCCCACTTTTTCCTCTCTCCTCATTTTCTCTCTCCCACTTTCTTAACCAATCAAAGCACCCCAAAACACATATAAATACCCATTCCGTTTCCATTTCCCTTCATCATCCCCAAATATCTCACTCCCAAATTCTCTCCAAAACCCTAATTTCACAAATTCAACTCCAATCATGCCTCGTGCCAAATCTTCGCCTACGGATGGAATCCCATTTGACCCAAGTGCTAAGGTTAAAGCCATCAAAGCTCCGCAAGTGCAATTTGAACCTGGTTCAATTGCAATAAATCCTAGCAACTATGTTGCTAATTTCGATATTCCTTTCGGCATTCAAGACTATGAGGATATGGTTAATTGACTAATCTTTTCTCCTATATCCAAGGCAATTACCAGAGATGCTAAACCAATGTACATCCCTTATCTTTATGAGCTCTGGTATACTCTACGGTGGGCAGAAGGAACAGATGAAGATCACTACGAAGTCTGTCTGTGTCTGATCCTGTCTCTGCTCATGTATCCGATCCTCCTCATGCTCCCGAACTGTCTCCATCTGAGTATCAAAACCCTACTCTGACTGTGGTGACTCCGCCTCCGAAGATGTATTTGTGTCTGATGTGGCAGACCTAGCTGGTCGAGGACGGGTGACAATCCGTGAAGATGGTTATCGGATAACATGTGGGTCATGCGGCTCACGTATGGTGGTGGTGTGAACAGAGAATACCGACTCAGGTGTGTGTATACGTGAAGATCGGCGAGCCCTGGGGATAGTCCCTGGTGTGATAGTGGTAGTAGGGCGAGGTGATGTGATGGTGGGTATAGTAGTGGTAAATGAATTCATGGTGAATGTATGGAGTGGTGATGTGGTGAAGTTGGGTGGTAGTGGGCCGCAGACCCAAGTCGGTGGAGCTGGTGTAGGAAACCCAAACTCCTGAGCCAGGTATGTGTCCATAGTGTGTCTCTGTTGAAGCATATGTAGCATACCATAGAAAAGCTCAGATGATGGTGGATCTCCCCAATTAAACACTCTGGGCTGAGGAGCAGGTGCACTCTGAGCCTCAATATCAGGAACTGAAGTCTCCCCTGTCTTAGGCTCATGATGAACCTCATTTCTTGGCTCCCTATGTACTGTGCTATCATCAAACTCAATCCTAGCTCTCTTAGTCTTCTGAGGTCTCATAGAAACTCTCAGAATCAGCGGACCATCTTTCCAGCGGATATCACCATTCAAATCTTTTTCCAATAACCAAACTTTTATCATGTAGTTCATATCATAAGGCTGTGACTCCTTTTCTTTCATCTCTGTCAACCGGCTAATTACATCACTAGTCAAAAGCCTCATCTTCCTAACTAGTTTTGTAATGATAGCTCCCATGTAAACAGTCTCAACCTCAGAGTAAGCAGACTCGGAAAGAAGACGATCAGCAACCAAGTAAGCAACATTCACATGTTCATTCTCTATAATACTCTTGATGATCAACAAGTCTTTCTGCCCAACAATTCCTTTTGTCTTCTTCTTTCCTCGAATACTACAAGCAAGAAGGTTATGAAGCACATTGTGGTATTTGTCATGAAAAACTCGAGCTTTGACATTTGAATGAAACCGTCCTGATGCATATTGAGACCAAATAGAAATGTGATCTCTCTGTCTTGGACTGCACTCTGAGTCGAGGAAGAACTTGGTGGTCACTTGATGTTCACTGTATCGCTCTAAATGAACAGCAAAAGTGGCTAAGGACATGATGTGACTCTTTCCCTGAAAGTTAAACTTAATCATCAAAACATCGTCCAATCTAGATACCGATTTATCAAACTTGAGAGTAACCATGAATTCTGCCACAAGTTCTTGATTAACTTTCTTTTTTAAGTTAAACAGACTGGTCCATGCCCGAAGATGTCGTTTACCCACTTTAAATTCAATTAACTCCTTAAATCCCTTGTCTAACCCAATCTTAGCCAAATCCTCCCATACTACATATCAGTTTACTCCTAACTCATGAGATAGCCATTTCCGATAAAGCTTCCTTTTCTCGTCTTCTTTGATTGAGTCTTTTATGTATGAAGGAAGTGAAGTCTTGGCCATCTGAAATAAGAAAAACAAACATCATAGTGGATTATATTAAATCAATTACAAGTGCATGGATCATACCAAACCCTAGAATTTTTAGAAAAAATTCGAAATGAGGGCTTTAAAAAGTGGATAATCCATAAACCTATAATGACCAATAATCATCAACATTTCAATCTTCAACCTCTTAAGAGAACTTTTATTTATGTAAGAAGCTATCACGAACTATTTGCAACAAGATCTCAAGTAAACTTTATCAAATTAAAGTTCTCGAGAGTCTGAGACTAATTCTAATTTTCAACCACATAAGCATTAAGCATTTAGAATTTCACAATATGTAACATGTAAGTTTTGTTCTAAGCTTGCCAATTACCTTAAAGTGGCGAAAGTAACATCTACTTACACAATTTGCAAACTAGCATGGAATAACGATGCAATTATAATGAGCAAGTAAGCAATCAAAGTTCTAAGTTAACTTATATTTGCGATTTTGTAATTTGAGATTGTTCTTTAAAGTAGTTATGGTATTTTAGTCCAAGCATCACTTATGTTTTTAAAGATGGTAATTTTAAAGTCGCGATGTATTGAATTTAATATTACCATACTTACTTCTAAGTTAAAATCTCATTACAAATCAAATTGTTGTATAATGAAATGGTTACTTGGATGTTAGAACAAATCATAACTTATAAGTTTCACTAAATTTATTTTACCAAAGTAGTGCCACTTAGAAATCTTGATCCATTTGTTTATCCGTTTTAAGTGCTTTCAAGAATTGAAGTGAGTTAAAAGCATTCATTTGAGCACAAGTATTATTTCTAAGTAAAGATTTTATTTCAACATGCGATACTTGGCAACAAGTCGACTTTTAAGCTTACTTGAATTCTCAAATGTAACCATAATCATGATTTGATCAATAACAAAGCAAATGCACAAGTTACTTATATCATTTTAAGCATATAATGTGACACCCGCCAAATTAGGACTATCATTAGTGCCTAATCATAAGTGTTAATACACGTAATTATGACTAATTATGTGTATCATTATGTGTATTGATATATTTATATATATACACACGTACGCGATTTGATTAAATCGTTCATTTTACATTATCGGACGGATCCGACACATCACAATACGGGCGTTGATGAACAATTTATTAAATAATGTGAAATTACTTAATTAACTCATTCTCATTATATATTAATGTGGATAATATATACAAACGTATTTCGTATCGTCTAAAACTAACCGTACGCAACAGAAACGCGTGAAACGCGCCCGAAAAATGAAATAAACCCAAATTATATTTTTATAATTCATTATTAAGTATTTTGAGAAAATACTTCGAGTAAAAATATTACGATTACACGCGCGCGAATAAAGCGTTTAAAAACGTTACACGAGTTAAATAAACGTACAATTACGCAACGAACATGCAAATCGAGACCCGAGAACATTTTAGTAACTCAAAATAAAGTATTTAAGATAATACTTTCAATAAAAATACCGAGATTTAAATCGTTATTTAAAACACACGTATTAAACGTTTAACGCCTAAATAAACGTCGAAACGAGCGGGTAAACGAGCATACACAGAGCGCAACTTTGAGGAAACAATTTAGGCACCCACATGGGGTGGGGGGCCACGAAATTCTGCAGAGAAATGAGGCCATGCCCCCATGCCCCATTCCCTTGCTTGTCATAATCATCAAACACACCATACCCCTCATTCAAACCCCTCCCCTCCTCATTCCTTCTTTCACACACTTCATCTCCACCCTCTCTCTCTCTCAAATTCGGATTTCCCAGCCCCAAAACAACCATCATCATCCACCACAAGCCACCATACTCATCTCCATCATCCACCATCAAGTTCTTGAAGAAAATCGAAGGACAAGCTCGGTTATCTCATCATCTTTGCGTTTCAACTCTAGATCTTTGATTCTCTGGTAAGAACTCTTGATCTTTTGTTAGAATTACTTAGTTACTACTTATTAACATGTCTAGTTGCTCATTTAACAAGATTATGTCCAAAATATAAGCTAAAACTCATTTTTCATGAACTTATATTCACACTGCTTTCTGTCAGAAAAATGGTCAATTTCCATGATTTTTATAAAATTCATCTCTTGACTAAAATGGACGTTTCTTAAGCCTAAAATGTATTTCGTGATGTTATCTTTCCAACGACACTAATTTTGGAACATATCGACTTCATTTGCTATTTTAAAATAATATTTCCGTTAAGGTGGCATTACTGTTCCGGAAGACAGAAACATCCGCCTCCGTCTCGAGACCATATCTCGAATTCTAGACCACTAAAATATATGAGAGCAGTGCAAAAACCTCAAATACTTTGTTAACTTTCAAAAGTTCTTCTTTGGCCACTTCCAAAAATACACAGATTTTTGTGTATAACTCGATCTCTGAACAGATGTCCATTTTGGACCGATCCGACCACTCTTCATGATTATTTTTGTTAAAAATAGTAAATGAACTTATAAAACTATCATAAAGCGCAGATTTACACTAGACATATAAGAGAATATGTGTGATTTTTAGTTAGGCTTGATTCGGAATAGAAATGGGTAAGATCGGGGGTTGAGTTGGGTTAAAAATCTGGAACCAAACCCAAAGGGACTGTTTTTTTGTCATTTCACAAAACTGACAATTCTTATTGTCGCATGAATAGTAACCCCGACAATTCTTATTGTCGCATGAACAGTGTCCGACAATACCTCATTGTCGCATGAACAGTGTCCGACAATATCCCATTGTTGCATACCTTATTGTTGGAATTCATTATCAGATGATTGAGTATTTTCTCGATTGTCGCATGAAACCACATTGTCGTAATAACTATTATTGTATAAAACTCGTTTGTCGTAATATCATTATCGCAATAACTAACACTTTCATACTTGAAAATCGTCTCATAAACGCTATTGTCTCATGAATAGTGATTCTCGATAATCGCTATTGTCTCATGAATAGTAACTTGCTATTGTCTCATGAATAGTGATTCCCGATAATCACTATTGTCTCATGAATAGTAATTCCCGACAATCCTTATTGTCTCATGAATAGTGATCGCTATTGTCTCATGAATAGTAAAACCCGACAATCCTTATTGTCTCATAAATAGTAACCGACTTTTCAAACAAGACAATATCACAATATACTTGATTTAACGTCAATACAATATTTGGAATAACTCGGAAACATATGACACATACACTTTTGTAAGTGTACAATGAGACAAACATAATAATAGTGCTTTTGATAATCATTATTACGAAACTCACCAACGGATCCTACATATTTTCAAAACTCAAACTAATCAATCAAACAACCAATGTATTTGGACATAACTAGTTGGATGAACAACTAGCATAGGTGATCTTTAGAGATACCTACTTATATCCCTAACCTTGCGCGTTTAGGATGCCCGGCAGGTTACGATCGTTGAGACGACAACATTACTTGTACACCATCATTATTTGCTATTAGCAAATGCATCAGACTCAGGTGAGTCTCATAGCCCCTCATTTTACTGTTTTCAACACAAGGGTGGGAATACATGCTCCGTTTTACTTTTACATGTGAACACAAGTACAAAACATTGATATATTGACTGCATGAGTTTGTTTTACCTAATCATGAAGCCCTCCACTACATAGTTTGTTAGTATTGCTATAGCGTGAATGTTAGTGTATGGTACCATATGGGATTGACAATCCCCGTCTGGGGTAGTCGCGCTACCACGACTGCGGTCGAACGGACGCATTATCATTTGTTCATACGTGTGTAGATTAGGCACATGCAGGAGGCAACCTCGCTCAGGTCCTTAAAGGTGGATCCTGACACCCTCAGTTAAGCTCAAACTATGGCCTCATGGCAGTAATATACAATCACTATTTTATTTGCTTAATTGAAAATCATCATACTTAAATCTTGTGGTTCATAACTCATATTTCATCATTATGCAAACCTGTGAGCTCACCGGCTTTTAGCTGACCTTTTAGCATGTATTCTCAGGTACACAGCAGTAGTAGGACTGCTCAGGATTAGCTAGCTCGAGTCGCATTCAGATATCAGGAGATTCACATGCATTTCTACATTTTGTACAAATAGATATGCCTTAGAATCTCTTACATTTGGCTTACGAGCTTTTGTAACTTTTATAACATTGTAAAACCTTTATATTATCAATGTAATGGTTTAAACGACGCATATAGAGTCATTCACTTTATCTTATATGCTTTTATTTATTGATTAGTCGCGCCCCGACCCGATTCGCTTCCGCAACCCGAATTTAGGGGTGCGACAGATTGGTATCAGAGCCTAAGGTTATAGTGAACTAGGTTGCATTTAGTGGGCCTAGACTATGACCGTTAGGTAGTATTCCTTACTAAGTGTGATTAGGTTCAGTGAATACATGATATTGGTTTAATTTAACATAGCCTGATCAACTATGTACAATTAAAAGAATATTATGTGAGATCTGAAAGGAGTCATGACTGAACAGGATACAATAGTTGACTCTGACCATGAGAGAAACCGGGACTCAAACATGTCTATGTTAGACATTTTAGGCTATTATGTGATGTATATATACATAGATAGGTCTCACTCTCGCTCAATATCTTAGGCTATATTATATATGCATTATATGAATATAGGCCTCATTCTTTCTAACGTTTTGTCTCAGAATGGCAAACACACCACCTAATTCGTCACGCTCTCATCCGTATGGATCACGAAACCCAAGGGTGGCTAGGAGGAACACCAGGTTGCCTCGAGCTGACCCATACCCCACTCACTTCACTTTATCGGATTTAGCCACTAGGCTACACCGACACGAGCAACGACTTAATACAATGGAAATCGAACTCCAAGAAACCAACGAAAACTGGAGACTCACATCACTTGAACGTATCAATCAAGTCTCTGAAGATCAAGAAAATACCATCAACCGCATGGACACCCTTGAGAACCGTCTGTGTGAAACCATCGAAACTATGGAGGTTGTCCACAACCAAGTGATTGGCAACCGAAACGAAATATCCGTCCTACAATCAAGGCTGAATCAGTGCGAGACACGTCTAAGGGAAACTGAGGACGCCCTCCTAATGGTTAGCAGACTTGCAGAATCTATGGACCATCTCACCGCACTACTACCACAACTCAATCTATGACAGGATTAGCTTAGGCTAAATCTGTACTTTATCATGCTTTCGTAGGATCTATGTAATTCGACCAGATGTCATAATTCCCGGCACTTTTGTAAAACTTCTAAGTCTGTGACTTTTGAAACTCCTAACTAGAAAATTTCTATAATCAATCGAATTCGTATCATGAATTGACAATTTCTCCCGTTATTTCTACATTGTGATTTTTACCATGTGATGTTGTATGTTACCACTTTTATATATGTGCATCTATCGTGCTTATTATTCTGGTACCACCTCTGATGTACCTTTTATTTCTCTCTTGAAGAATCATGCTACCAAAGAAGAAAAGTTACAGTGATGCTGAAATTGCTGCCATCATTTCCCGAGCTGCGGCCGAAGCCCTGGCTACTCGGGATTCACCACAAAACTCCAGGAGGAGTAATGATACTCCAGAAATTACTCCTGTCATCAAGCCTTGTTCTTACAAGGATTTTCTCAGCTGCAAACCGGTAAATTTCAAGGGCACGGAAGGTGCCATCAGTCTAATCAGGTGGATCGAAAGGATCGAATCTGTCTTCGGTTTGTGCAACTGCATGGAAGACAGCAAGGTCAAATTCGCTGCTTACACCTTTCAAGAAGGTGCACTCACATGGTGGAATACTCATGCCAGTTCTGTGGGCATTGAAGTAGCAAACGAACTCCCCTGGGCAGACCTGAAGAAAATGCTAAGGGACGAATATTGCCCCACCGAGGAACTCCATAGGTTGGAGGAAGAATTCTGGCATTTAACTGTTCAAGGCAATGATATCGCTGGTTACACCATCAAAATCAAGCAACTCGCCCTTCTATGTCCGGGTTTGGTAGACACGGACGAAAAACACATCAAGAAATACATTCGCGGCCTCCCAGAGAACATCCAGGGAAATGTCGCCTCATCCAAGCCAACCACCATCCAAAGTGCTATCCGGCTCGCTGATGCTGCGTAAACAGGGTTAAGTTTTATAAATGGAAAATACCCACTTACTATACACAACTCAGGCAAGAATACCTGGTCATATAATAGTATAACACGGTAAGTCCGAGTCGAACTCGAGGAGCGGATGTCAATTATAAATAAATTGGAAATTGTTACACAAATAAAGTAATATAAATAGAAATGGGACGTTTTAGTTCCGATCGAACAATTGACAAACAATTATGAATTTAATTAAACTTTGAAATTAAATGAAAATAAATAAATTGCCAAAACAATTAATCAAATAAAATACTTGATTCAAATGATAAAAGAAATGCATTTGCTTAGACTACTTTCCTTAGAATCTGGTTATCACTTTATTGAATTGCTAGAACATGAATTTTATTGCGATATAACTATTAAGACAATCCCCTTTCCGAGGTAGTTTAATCTAACACAATTAAGAAAGACACATAGGTTATTTTCAACACGCTAACAGTTCAACTTAACGTTGCCCACCGAATTATGTTCTAAATTAAACCTACGCCGTCTATGTGATTTACTCTCACGACTTGAATCAACAAGTCTATAACTTATTTGTAGTTATCATGTTCATTAACAATTATTCACAATTATTTATCCCAGCCTATCAAACTCAATATATCTAGCAATAATTATCAATATAAATCAACAATCATCAACAATTCTCTACTAACAAGGAAACCAATATCAAATTAGCAGAAAACCACGCTAGGTAATTATGAATAATCAATTAATAACCATGGATCAACGAGTAAACACATAGACATTCATAAAAATCAATATACTTCGCAATTCAATAATCAAACCATCATCTAAGTATCATCATCTAAACAAATGCATAAGAAGTCTAGCCAATCATATTCTTACAGAAAATTAGAATTGAAAATGAAATCAAAATCATAATCAAATGAAAAGGAATAACGTATTCAAACCGAGAAACCGAAAATATGAACGAACAATTGAAAGACTTCAATTCATCTTGCTTTCTACCATCAAAATGCTCCCAAAATGAGGGAAAAACCCCCTCTGGTCGGCTGCTAATCGTATTAGGGTTTGGTGATCAAGTATATGTGAAAACCCTAAAATCGGACTTAAATAGCTGAAAAAGTCATCCATATGGCGTATGGAATTTCCATACGGCGTATGGATGTAAAAGCCCATAAAGTCCAGCCCGCGTTATCTTTTTTTTCCAGCCCATTTTCAATCCATACGGCGTATGGATATTCTATACGCCGTATGGATGCAAAACTAGTCCAGGGGGTAAAAATGAAAGTTGTAGCCCTCTCTGTTAGCTAAATTCTCCAAGTTGAATCACCCCAATCGGAGTTCGTATGAAGAAGTTATGCCCAAAATACTAACAGCGCGCAGAAAATTCAGCATTTACACTTTTCTTCCATTTTCAGCTCATCTTTCATTCTTTTTCCGATTCGAGCTTCATTTACACTTTGATCCAATTCAATATTTCATATCTTCACTCTTTTAGCTTATTTTCTTCACGATTTAACTCGTTTTCTGTTCCTTTTCGATCCAAGCTCCGAATTAATCCTAAATGCAAATATGAATGAAATAAGTATCTTATTCATACAAAATGCATTATAAACCTATTAAACAAGGGGTAAATTAGTACTATAAATTAGTACATTTTGGCGTTTATCAAATATCCCCTACTTGAATCCTACTTGTCATCAAGTAGACTATCGGTTAAAATCATAAACTGGCAAAATATTGGAAATTAGGGACTTACATACTAACTAGCATTTACCAACCTAAATCTTACTCTTAAAACTAATTTTACCTTAAATCTAGCAATTAAGAAACTCTATCAGGTAATCAAATTCTTCATGAGTTATTATTAGACATATAAGATGATTCATTAGGATTATCGATATTGCTGTCCACTTAAACAATCCGAATTACAGTAATTGAGCTTAACATTATTATTCTAGCAGGCTTTTACCTTTGAATCTCAATAGCAAAATACTCTTATATAATTAACAAGCCACAACTTTCCTAATCAAGAAATCCAAATAAATCCATCCTTTTTCAAACCAAGACATTGGTGACAGGTCTGTACCTCAGTACAACAAAGCGACATAACTTGGCTTTGGTAGATATATCTATATATTATTCATTTGCATTTTTGTTTTATTTTAGATAAAAGCATAAGCAGGAATGACTGCCCGAAACTAATGAACAAGAACAGCGGCAACAATGCAAAAGGTAGAGCTTTTGTTCTGAACTCAGGGGATGCCCGTCAAGACCCGAATGTGGTCACGGGTACGTTCCTCATCAATAACCTAACTACCTCTGTTCTATTTGATACTGGTGCTGATAAGAGTTTTATTTCTGATGAATTTTACCCACTACTCGACATCATCCCTGTTGCATTAGATGTTAAGTACATTGTTGAATTAGCTAATGGTAAGCTCATTGAGACTGACAGTGTAATACCTAATTGCACTCTAAACCTCGCCAACGAACTCTTTTCCATTGACCTTATACCCGTCGAGATCGGAAGTTTCGACATCATTGTTGGTATGGCCTGGTTGTCCAAACATCGCGCTGAAATCATCTGTTTTGAAAAGGTCGTCCGTATTCCCCTCGCTGCTGGTAGAACTTTGATCATACAAGGGGAGACCAGTGGGCCAAGGATGAACATCATATCGTGCATGAAAACCCGTAAGTACTTGAGAAAGGGTTATCAGGCAATCCTCGCACATGTCGTGGAGAAAAAGTTGGAGGATAAGCGACTCGTGGATGTGCCAATTGTCCGAGATTTTCCTAAAGTCTTTCCCGAGGACCTACCTAGTTTTCCACCACCGCGACAAGTTGAATTTTCTATTGACCTCGTGCCCGGTGCGGCGCCGGTGGAACGAGCACCATATCGTTTAGCCCCATCCGAACTTCAGGAGTTATCTACTCAGTTACAGGAACTCCTTGATAAGGGTTTCATTAGACCGAGTTCTTCACCTTGGGGAACTCCGGTCTTGTTCGTGAAAAAGAAAGACGGTTCATTCAGAATGTGTATCGACTATCGAGAGTTGAACAAACTAACCGTTAAAAACCGTTATCCGCTTCCGCGCATCGATGACCTATTCGACCAACTTCAGGGGTCGAGTTTCTATTCAAAGATCGACCTTCGGTTAGGTTATCATCAGTTTCGAGTTCGCGATTAAGATATCCCAAAAACCGCATTCCGAACTCGCTATGTACACTACGAATTTCAAGTGATGCCCTTTGGTCTAACCAACGCACCAGTTGTATTCATGGACCTCATGAATCGAGTGTGCAAACCTTATCTCGACAAGTTTGTCATTGTCTTTATCGATGACATCCTCATTTACTCGCGCAACGAGAAAGAACATGCGCAACATCTGAAAACCATCCTTGAACTACTCAAAAACGAGGAATTATTCGTCAAATTCTCCAAGTGTGAGTTCCGGATGCAAACCGTAAAATTCCTTGGACACGTGATTGACAGTCAGGGAATTCATGTAGATCTGTCTAAAATCGAGGCTATCAAGTGCTGGCAAGCACCCTCAACGCCGACCGAAGTACGGCAATTCCCAGGACTTGCAGGGTACTATCGACGATTCATTGAGAACTTCTCTAAAATAGCCCAAACTCTCACCTTACTGTCTCAGAAGGAAAAGAAGTTCGACTGGACTGATAAATAAGAGTCAGCATTTCAGCTGCTTAAACAAAAGCTTTGTTGTGTACCTATCTTATCCTTACCCGAAGGCAACGATGACTTCGTGGTATACTGCGATGCTTGACACCAAGGTCTTGGTTGCGTATTGATGCAACGAGACAAGGTCATTGCTTACGCCTCCCGACAGCTCAAAGTTCACGAAAAGAACTATACCACTCACGACCTCGAATTGGGGGCCGTAGTGTTCGCACTCAAAATCTAGAGACACTATCTGTACGGCACTAAATGTACAATCTTTACCGATTATAAAAGTCTTCAGCATATCTTTGACCAAAAGGATCTCAACATGAAGCAACGTCGATGGGTCGAGTTGCTCACCGATTATGATTGCGAGATCCGTTATCACCCTGGCAAGGCAAATGTTGTTGCCGATGCCCTCAGCCGAAAGGAACGTGTAAAACCTCTTCGAGTCCGAGCCCTCAGCATGACAATTCACAACGACCTTATCACTCAAATCATTACCGCTCAACTCGAAGCGCTTAAACCGGAAAACATCGCCAACGAGGCCTTGCAAGGCATGGACAAACAGTTCGAAATCAAACCAAATGGTACTCGACAATTCTCTAACCGGATATGGTTACCAAACTTCGGCAACTTACGAGAATTGGTGATGGACGAAGCTCACAAATCTTGCTATTCTATACATCCTGGTTCTGACAAGATGTATCACGGTATCAAAGATCTATACTGGTGGCCTAACATGAAAGCCGACATCGCCACCTATGTCGGTAAATGCTTAACCTGTTCTAAGGTCAAGGCCGAGTATCAGAAACCTTACGGCTTGCTACAACAACCGGAAATCCCTCAATGGAAATGGGAGCAAATCTCCATGGATTTCATCACCAAACTCCCAAAAACTTCGAGCGGTTGCGATACCATTTGGGTGATCGTCGATCGTCTCACTAAATCTGCTCATTTCCTAGCCATCAAAGAAAACGATAAAATGGAATGCCTCATGCGAATTTATCTAAAGGAAATTGTATCCCGACACGGTGTTCGCATCTCGATCATCTCTGACAGAGATAGTCGCTTCACATCCCGCTTTTGGCAGTCACTACAAAAATCTTTGGGTACTCGTCTGGACATGAGTACTGCATACCATCCACAAACTAACGACCAAAGCAAACGAACTATTCAAACACCGGAAGACATGCTACGAGCTTGCATAGTTGACTTCGGTAAAAACTGGGAAAACCATCTACCCTTGTGCGAGTTTTCGTACAACAACAGCTATCATACCAGCATTAAGGCTGCACCCTTCGAGGCACTGTACGGTCGTAAGTGCCGATCACATATCTATTGGACCGAAGTGGGAGACAGCCAACTCACTGGCCCAGAGATCATTCACGAAACAACAAAGAAAATCATTGGGATTCAAAACAGACTCAAAGCCGTGCGTGACCGTCAGAAAAGTTATGCTGACGTGAGACGCAAGCATCTCGAGTTCCAGATAGGGGATCGAGTATTGCTCAAAGTATCACCTTGGAAAGGTGTCATTCGATTCGGTAAACGCGGGAAATTAAATCGCAGATACATTGGACCTTTTGAGATCCTTGAAAGGATTGACCCAGTGGCATATCGATTGCAGTTGCCACCCAAACTCAGCAGCGTGCATCCCACATTTCACATTTCTAATCTTAAGAAATGTCTGTCTGATGAGACACTTATCATTCCTCTCGACGAAATTCATATTGATGATAAACTCCATTTTGTCGAGACACCAGTGAAAATCATGGACCGTGAGGTCAAACAATTGAAACAAAGTAGTATCCCCATCGTTAAAGTCCGATGGAATTCGCGGCATGGTCCGGAATTCACTTGGGAACGGGAAGACCAAATGCGACTCATATATCCACATCTATTGAAGCATACGTAGCATACCATAGAAAAGCTCAGATGATGGTGGATCTCCCCAATTAAACACTCTGGTCTGAGGAGCAGGTGCACTCTGAGCCTCAATATCAGGAACTGAAGTCTCCCCTGTCTCAGGCTCATGATGAACCTCATTTCTTGGCTCCCTATGTACTGTGCTATCATCAAACTCAATCCTAGCTCTCTTAGTCTTCTGAGGTCTCATAGAAACTCTCAGAATCAGCGGACCATCTTTCCAGCGGATATCACCATTCAAATCTTTTTCCAATAACCAAACTTTTATCATGTAGTTCATATCATAAGGCTGTGACTCCTTTTCTTTCATCTCTGTCAACCGGCTAATTACATCACTAGTCAAAAGCCTCATCTTCCTAACTAGTTTTGTAATGATAGCTCCCATGTAAACAGTCTCAACCTCAGAGTAAGCAGACTCGGAAAGAAGACGATCAGCAACCAAGTAAGCAACATTCACATGTTCATTCTCTATAATACTCTTGATGATCAACAAGTCTTTCTGCCCAACAACTCCTTTTGTCTTCTTCTTTCCTCGAATACTACAAGCAAGAAGGTTATGAAGCACATTGTGGTATTTGTCATGAAAAACTCGAGCTTTGACATTTGAATGAAACCGTCCTGATGCATATTGAGACCAAATAGAAATGTGATCTCTCTGTCTTGGACTGCACTCTGAGTCGAGGAAGAACTTGGTGGTCACTTGATGTTCACTGTATCGCTCTAAATGAACAGCAAAAGTGGCTAAGGACATGATGTGACTCTTTCCCTGAAAGTTAAACTTAATCATCAAAACATCGTCCAATCTAGATACCGATTTATCAAACTTGAGAGTAACCATGAATTCTGCCACAAGTTCTTGATTAACTTTCTTTTTTAAGTTAAACAGACTGGTCCATGCCCGAAGATGTCGTTTACCCACTTTAAATTCAATTAACTCCTTAAATCCCTTGTCTAACCCAATCTTAGCCAAATCCTCCCATACTACATATCAGTTTACTCCTAACTCATGAGATAGCCATTTCCGATAAAGCTTCCTTTTCTCGTCTTCTTTGATTGAGTCTTTTATGTATGAAGGAAGTGAAGTCTTGGCCATCTGAAATAAGAAAAACAAACATCATAGTGGATTATATTAAATCAATTACAAGTGCATGGATTATACCAAACCCTAGAATTTTTAGAAAAAATTCGAAATGAGGGCTTTAAAAAGTGGATAATCCATAAACCTATAATGACCAATAATCATCAACATTTCAATCTTCAACCTCTTAAGAGAACTTTTATTTATGTAAGAAGCTATCACGAACTATTTGCAACAAGATCTCAAGTAAACTTTATCAAATTAAAGTTCTCGAGAGTCTGAGACTAATTCTAATTTTCAACCACATAAGCATTAAGCATTTAGAATTCCACAATATGTAACATGTAAGTTTTGTTCTAAGCTTGCCAATTACCTTAAAGTGGCGAAAGTAACATCTACTTACACAATTTGCAAACTAGCATGGAATAACGATGCAATTATAATGAGCAAGTAAGCAATCAAAGTTCTAAGTTAACTTATATTTGCGATTTTGTAATTTGAGATTGTTCTTTAAAGTAGTTATGGTATTTTAGTCCAAGCATCACTTATGTTTTTAAAGATGGTAATTTTAAAGTCGCGATGTATTGAATTTAATATTACCATACTTACTTCTAAGTTAAAATCTCATTACAAATCAAATTGTTGTATAATGAAATGGTTACTTGGATGTTAGAACAAATCATAACTTATAAGTTTCACTAAATTTATTTTACCAAAGTAGTGCCACTTAGAAATCTTGATCCATTTGTTTATCCGTTTTAAGTGCTTTCAAGAATTGAAGTGAGTTAAAAGCATTCATTTGAGCACAAGTATTATTTCTAAGTAAAGATTTTATTTCAACATGCGATACTTGGCAACAAGTCGACTTTTAAGCTTACTTGAATTCTCAAATGTAACCATAATCATGATTTGATCAATAACAAAGCAAATGCACAAGTTACTTATATCATTTTAAGCATATAATGTGACACCCGCCAAATTAGGACTATCATTAGTGCCTAATCATAAGTGTTAATACATGTAAAATGACTAATTATGTGTATCATTATGTGTGTTGATATATTTATATATATACACACGTACGCGATTTGATTAAATCGTTCATTTTACATTATCGGACGGATCCGACACATCACAATACGGGCGTTGATGAACAATTTATTAAATAATGTGAAATTACTTAATTAACTCATTTTCATTATATATTAATGTGGATAATATATACAAACGTATTTCGTATCGTCTAAAACTAACCGTACGCAACAGAAACGCGTGAAACGCGCCCGAAAAATGAAATAAACCCAAATTATATTTTTATAATTCATTATTAAGTATTTTGAGAAAATACTTCGAGTAAAAATATTACGATTACACGCGCGTGAATAAAGCGTTTAAAAACGTTACACGAGTTAAATAAACGTACAATTACGCAACGAACATGCAAACCGAGACCCGAGAACATTTTAGTAACTCAAAATAAAGTATTTAAGATAATACTTTCAATAAAAATACCGAGATTTAAATCGTTATTTAAAACACACGTATTAAACGTTTAACGCCTAAATAAACGTCGAAACGAGCGGGTAAACGAGCACACACAGAGCGCAAATTTGAGGAAACAATTTAGGCACCCACATGGGGTGGGGGCCCACAAAATTCTGCAGAGAAATGAGGCCATGCCCCCATGCCCCATTCCCTTGCTTGTCATAATCATCAAACACACCATACCCCTCATTCAAACCCCTCCCCTCCTCATTCCTTCTTTCACACACTTCATCTCCACCCTCTCTCTCTCAAATTCGGATTTCCCAGCCCCAAAACAACCATCATCATCCACCACAAGCCACCATACTCATCTCCATCATCCACCATCAAGTTCTTGAAGAAAATCGAAGGAAAAGCTCGGTTATCTCATCATCTTTGCGTTTCAACTCTAGATCTTTGATTCTCTGGTAAGAACTCTTGATCTTTTGTTAGAATTACTTAGTTACTACTTATTAATATGTCTAGTTGCTCATTTAACAAGATTATGTCCAAAATATAAGCTAAAACTCATTTTTCATGAACTTATATTCACACTGCTTTCTGTCCAGAAAAATGGTCAACTTCCACGATTTTTATAAAATTCATCTCTTGACTAAAATGGACGTTTCTTAAGCCTAAAATGTATTTCGTGATGTTATCTTTCCAACGACACTAATTTCGGAACATATCGACTTCATTTGCTATTTTAAAATAATATTTCCGTTAAGGTGCGCATTACTGTTCCGGAAGACAGAAACATCCACCTCCGTCTCGAGACCATATCTCGAATTCTAGACCACTAAAACATATGAGAGCAGTGCCAAAACCTCAAATACTTTGTTAACTTTCAAAAGTTCTTCTTTGGCCACTTCCAGAAATACACAGATTTTTGTGTATAACTCGATCTCTGAACAGATGTCCATTTTGGACCGATCCGACCACTCTTCATGATTATTTTTGTTAAAAATAGTAAATGAACTTATAAAACTATCATAAAGCGCAGATTTACACTAGACATATAAGAGAATATGTGTGATTTTTAGTTAGGCTTGATTCGGAATAGAAATGGGTAAGATCGGGGGTTGAGTTGGGTTAAAAATCTGGAACCAAACCCAAAGGGACTCTTTTTTTGTCATTTCATAAAACCGACAATTCTTATTGTCGCATGAATAGTAACCCTGAAAATTCTTATAGTCGCATGAACAGTGTCCGACAATACCTCATTGTCGCATGAACAGTGTCCGACAATATCCCATTGTTGCATACCTTATTGTTGGAATTCATTATCGGATGATTGAGTATTTTCTCGATTGTCGCATGAAACCACATTATCGTAATAACTATTATTGTATAAAAATCGTTTGTCGTAATATCATTGTCGCAATAACTAACACTTTCATACTTGAAAACCGTCTTATAAATGCTATTGTCTCATGAATAGTAACTTGCTATTGTCTCATGAATAGTGATTTCCGATAATCGCTATTGTCTCATGAATAGTAACTTGCTATTGTCTCATGAATAGAGATATCCCTGATAATCTCTATTGTCTCATGAATAGTAATCGCTATTGTCTCATGAATAGTAATTCCCGACAATCCTTATTGTCTCATGAATAGTGATCGCTATTGTCTCATGAATAGTAAAACCCGACAATCCTTATTGTCTCATAAATAGTAACCGACTTTTCAAACAAGACAATATCACAATATACTTGATTTAACGTCAATACAATATTTGGAATAACTCGGAAACATATGACACATACACTTTTGTAAGTGTACAATGAGACAAACATAATAATAATGCTTTTGATAATCATTATTACGAAACTCACCAACGGATCGTACATATTTTCAAAACTCAAACTAATCAATCAAACAACCAATATATTTGGACATAACTAGTTGGATGAACAACTAGCATAGGTGATCTTTAGAGATACCTACTTATATCCCTAACCTTGCGCGTTTAGGATGCCCGGCAGGTTACGATCGTTGAGACGACAACATTACTTGTACACCATCATTATTTGCTATTAGCAAATGCATCAGACTCAGGTGAGTCTCATAGCCCCTCATTTTACTGTTTTCAACACAAGGGTGGGAATACATGCTCCGTTTTACTTTTACATGTGAACACAAGTACAAAACATTGATATATTGACTGCATGAGTTTGTTTTACCTAATCATGAAGCCCTCCACTACATAGTTTGTTAGTATTGCTATAGAGTGAATGTTAGTGTATGGTACCATATGGGATTGACAATCCCCGTCCGGGGTAGTCGCGCTACCACGACTGCGGTCGAACGGACGCATTATCATTTGTTCATACGTGTGTAGATTAGGCACATGCAGGAGGCAACCTCACTCAGGTCCTTAAAGGTGGATCCTGACACCCTCAGTTAAGCTCAAACTATGGCCTCATGGCAGTAATATACAATCACTATTTTATTTGCTTAATTGAAAATCATCATACTTAAATCTTGTGGTTCATAACTCATATTTCATCATTATGCAAACCTGTGAGCTCACCGGCTTTTAGCTGACCTTTTAGCATGTATTCTCAGGTACACAGCAGTAGTAGGACTGCTCAGGATTAGCTAGCTCGAGTCGCATTCAGATATCAGGAGATTCACATGCATTTCTACATTTTGTACAAATAGATATGCCTTAGAATCTATTACATTTGGTTTACGAGCTTTTGTAACTTTTATAACATTGTAAAACCTTTATATTATCAATGTAATGGTTTAAACGACACATATAGAGTCATTCACTTTATCTTATGTGCTTTTGTTTATTGATTAGTCGCGCCCCGACCCGATTCGCTTCCGCAACCCGAATTTGGGGGTGCGACATATAACAACTACTAGCAACTTTACATAAGCATTTTAATCATTATTTAATCAAATATGAACAATTAGCTAACTTTAAAAAACAAAACTCATAATCCTTCCTTCAATTCATGAAATGTAAGTTCCTACATCATCATATATCACTACTAAGCAAGAATCATCATTCAAATTCGCAACTTTAACTAGCAATAATCACCAAGAATTTTGAAACCCTATGTTTTTAAAGTTAGAGAATTTTGAGAATTAGGGCTTGGAAATTACCTCAATCTTGATGCAAATGATGTAGAAGTTACATAATCATGAAATGGAGCAAGGATTCAAGCTTGATTTGGTTAAAAATGGTGAAAAAAATGGAGATGGTGGTGTGGGTTGGGGTGGCTGACGAGGGGAAGAAGAAAGAGGGGAGGGGGTGTTTGAATTTTGTTATTTTTGATTTAACTTAAATCCTAACTTCCTTCTTTTAATTATTTTAAATACTTATGTCTAAGTTATTTTGGAGGAAATTTTAAAAACTTAAACTAATTAATTTTAGCAAAATTTTCAAATTCTACGTAATACTGTGAGCGGCCAAAAAGATTGTTTTATTTAAAATGCGAAAGATAATACTTTAAAGAAAGTGAAATTATTTTTGGTCTAAAAATTTTGAATCCTTAAAACCTTAACAATTTTAAAATTTATAAAAAAATTAAATTTCAGAAACTGTATAGATTTTGCGGAAACAAAGTTTTTTAGGGGTTTTAGATATTTTTAAAAGGAAACTAGTTAAAACTTATTTAAAATTAAATTCTAAAATTGGGTTGCCTCCCAACAAGCGCTTGGTTTGAGTCTTTAGCTCGACTTTCCAAAACAGTTTTAAATTTTCAAGAGCAAATGCTTAAAAGCATTTGGTGGTCGTGGGTCACGAAGAATATGTCGAGGAATAAAATCAATAATGAGGGGTTTGATGATAGAGTCAACTAGGTCTGCAATATTTAGATGGAAACGTTCAAATTCGCTGAGAAATCTACGTTCCTTTTTGCCTAAGTCTAGAAGATTGTCAATAAACCTATCAAATTCTTTCCTAACTTTCTTCGGACTTGAAATTCCTATTCATGTTCCTTTGTCTATATGATTAAGGTCGTGGAGAAGTTTATCTAGAGTTTTCTGAAATTTCCGTTCTTTTCTGAATCAGGGTCTCCGGTTGTAGTGTAAACTACTTCGGCGATGTCCATGATTAAAGATCTTTGAGAAATAGTGAAAGGAAATTTAGAATGATAGAATAAGGAAGTGAGTTCAACGTGAATATTCTTTCTTTCGGCAAAGAAAGCGGCTTCTATCTTATCGTCATCGGCTCCAGGAAATATCTCTAACAAGGTTTTAATCATATAGGTGGCGGGGTCAACGAAGAATGGAATTTTTCCAGAAATATTGAGAGGGATTGCAGGATCTTTTAAGGTCCAGAACTCAAGCTCACATATCATGGTCGCAACACAACGATTAATCAAAGGTTGTGAGACCGGGTGATAATCGGTGCTGGCGAATAGGTCCATTAGTAGGTCTATTATTGATATAAGCTTTCGCTAATCCTCTCTATATCGTGTGAAGATACCTTCTTCCATTTGGGTCAGAAGATGGTGGAGAATACCGATTTGATCATCAATCCTACTAATGACTTTTCTTTGTTCATCTGAGAAAGGAAAGTATGATGAATTGAGGTGTCTGGCAAATATCCTACATACATCTAACCTCCTGTCAAAATCAAAAGAGTTACCAACATAGCGGACTTCCTCATATTTCGGTATATCCTTATCAACAACACGGTATATGGTGTACGCGGGTTCTGGTATAAGGTTTATAAAGATTGGTGATCTTAGAGGGTATTCGTAAGCATCTTCATTCCTTATGGGGATGTGTTCTTCAATGGGTGGAAAATGAAAGGTTTGTAGAATTTTAGTGGTACCATCAAAATCAGGGAATTGAGAGAAATTTTCTAAGGGGAATGAGATCTCAGGTGCAGGTATGACCTGATAGCTTGGAATGTTAGAGACAGAAGTTGAAATCTTCTGCTGAGACTCATTGGATCCTAAGTCAAGATCTAAGAATTGCCCTATGGTTCTAGAATCATCTTCTAGGCAAGCGGAGATTTCTTCGGATGAAGTTGAAGATGAAGAGTAGAAGTCGAATTCCAACTCTCGTTCTAGGCAGTCGAAGAACTCAACGTCATCTGTGGCCATCATTTCTTTGGCCTTCTTGTGGGCGATTGGAGAAACGGGGCTAGAAGGTGGCGAATCGTAGAAAGGTATTTTTGTATTTTTCATTTTAAAATTTTAACTATTCTAAGCCAGGTAAGTAACTTTCAGATAAGTTTGGGGTGAACCTAAATGAAAAGGATCTCCTAACAGCTAATCTATCTAAGGCGGCTTCAGAATCGTAACGCTCAACGATCCCCGACAGCGACACCAAAAACTTGATGGGCGCCCGAACAGTCAGGTGTTTTTGAAGCTCTCTCCTTAAGAAGGGGGAGAACCCGTCCCCGTCATTAAGGGACTGACCGGACAGTACCGATGCCGATCGGTGGAAGTTTTAAAATTTGTAATATGCGGGGCTCAACTTATAGGTACTACTTACTACACTGGGTGAGTAAGCAGCAAGTATAACTCGAGGTCGTTCTTTAATCGGAGTGAATTGAAATGAAGCTTGGGCCAAAGATAAGGTTCATTATTAGGATGGGTTGTGTAGATAGGTAGGTTTTGTTTGTTTGGTTTTCTAATTAACTAATTTATCTAAGTGCATAAAAGTAAAATAGAGATGAGAATCGGTAATTAGCTAGATAGATAGAGAATGCGGCTGTTGAAGTTTCGATAATCAATTGTTGGGATGATGTTCATTATAAAGGTAATTGGGGACTTAATTAATTAACTGACAGATGAATTGCAGGTGTAAACACTAGGACCCTACTTGTTTTTGTTTAACCTAAATAAGTATGTCATTGAGTTCCTAGGTTATCTTAATTCTGATCAGAATAGGCTGCTCGACCCCCCACACTGTCTGGTTATGACTAGTGATCCGTAAAGGGTGCAGGAATAAGGTAACAGACTGCCCTTAGGTTATTCATACCATTCTTAACACCTAAATACAACTGATGTTATTTAATCATGTTCTAATTATAAGCCTATTATTCTAAACTGTCAGTTTTGTAGAGTCTAGGGGTTTTAAGAATCCTGAACCACTGCTGGGCTTGACTTTCATCTCCAGACTCATTCCTTAGGTTTTATTAGCATAATTACTTCTGTCATGATCTAGAACTCTTCTTTGCGATCAGTCATTCATCCCTAGGTACACTAGCGATGTACAGTGCGTTATTTTCCATAGCATGCTAACCCTGGGTACTTTCCAGTGTACCGTATGCATACCATTTCCATAATTTCATGTAACCAGGGATAGATCCCCCATGTACTCCAGCTATTCCATAGTTCAACTAACCAAAGGTAGAACAACAGTGTATAGTGCTTGAAGCATTTCCACAGTGTTTAGTGACCAGAGGTCTGTTTACAATGTACTTTAGCCTTTCCATGTGTTAGGTACAATTACGGTGTACTTTAGTTAATGTATTTCCACAGATGTTTCCACCAGAGGTAGACATACAATGTACTTAGCATTTCCAAATCTTTACGGTTCCTAGACCATATTCTAGGGTTTCTAGGTAGGCCACAATGTCGGTACCAATGGATTTTCCATGAGCTTCCACGGTTGTACTCCACCAGTGGTGTTTCCATCGCTATACCCAGTACTTTATCCGAATTACAGTAACGGACATGGCTTTGTACAATAATATAGATAACAAACTACCATATCTAGAGGTGATCAATTTCTAAACCTAAGTAGCAGTCACGCGAAGGACTAGAAAGGGTGATCCGTTGATGTGTGCTAAGTATAGGCACTTATAATCACAAGTTTTAATTAAGGAAATACTAAATAATACTATCACACAATTCAGGCAAGTGTAATTCTGATCATAGAATATAGTTTTATAAGTAACTCCATATTCGAACACAGGGAACGTGATTTAATCTATAACTAACTATTTACTTATCCTAATTACAATTATTACAATTAATATACAATTTAACAATAATATACAATAATATATAAGATAGGGGGACGTTTTTGTTCCGATCGAACATATTTATAATTGATACCAATTCTTTAATAGATAAGTTTAAAGGAACAACTTAAGAATACTCAATTGGATAGAAGATTATGACTTTTTAAACTATTATTTATTAAACTTATTATATCAACTTATGTCTATTTGCGTGTTGGCTATTATTTTTGTGATTTACTAATGTAGAAAACCTCAAAAGTTATGACAATTCTCATATAGCAATACAGTCAAAGGTTATGTAAAGTATCACTATTTATTAAGATCTATCAACATATTATTGATGCAATTCCAGGGTCGGTTGAATTATAATGCTACTTAACATCTAATGAAACATAATCACTTAATTTAAAAACCTAAAAGGTTAGTGAGTTTATCTATATATCAGTTAATTATGATCATTAATATAATATAACACATAATTCTTGCATAATAATATTCAATAATATAGTTCCAACATAAACATATAATTCATATAATAAACCTAATAAACATACATTTAAACATTCATAACGAAAATCTAACAAGCAATTAATTCAAATAAACAATATCCATAGTAACCCAAAAGGTTAGTGAAGCTACAAGGATAAAGAAACCGAACCAATTGATGAACTAGCTTTTCCTAGGGTTGAAAACCTTCAAAACCTAGCTACTTAGCCTCTAAATTCGTACCTAAGGTCGAACTTAAACCTTAATATTTGACTTTGTATTCTAAGAATCGTATATGGTTTAGCTAAAACTAAGCTTCTATTTATAATGTTTTTGGCCGACCCTCCAATCGCCGGTTGGAACTTCCAACCGCCGGTTGTAGTTATTTGAACCTTACTCCAACTCTGCGCTTTCTCCACCGCCTTGAACCTTTACCCCCAACCGCCGGTTGGTTAATCCAACCGCCGGTTGGACTGTAATTCCAGAATATTCCAAAAACGGCTTGGGCTTCAATGTGGGCTTTTCTTTCTTCTTTAAACGGATTCACTTGTTTTCTAGGCCCAATTCTTCAATATTATCATTTTAGTCTTCATTTCTTTAAGGTTTAAGTCTTCTTTTCTTCAATTGCTTTAATTTCTTCAGTTTCGGTCTTATTTTCGTTCCTTTTCTCCAATCTTCAATTAAAATACATTTCTGCAAATATTAACAAAATAAGTATCTAAAATCACATAAATGCATAAAATGTATACAAATATAGGGATAAATAATATAAAATATAGTATCTATTTGATCCTTATCAAATATCCCCACACTTAAGTTCTGCTTGTCCTCAAGTAGAATACTGAATAACATTTAAAAATAAGCATCAACTTAATATTCAAAAATCAGAATACCAAAATTAAAAACCTGTTTTATAACTTAAAATTTTAAACAATTTAATTAACATGGATAACTATAATGTATAAATAAAAATTATTATTATTCGTGCAATATATAGCTCATGAATGATTACTAATATATTTATCCACTTTAAACAATCTATATTTATACTTCTGAATACATCTTTATTATTAGAATGTATATTACTTATGATTTCCATATATGATATACTCTTAAACTTAATCATGCAATTTACTTTTATATTCCAAATAAGTATATAAAATCCATTTTTAAGAATCAAGACATTGGTGATAGGTCTGCATTTACATGCAACAAAGCGACATAACTTGATTCAGGTAAAGTAACTTTTCAAATCAAACCAGCGGTGACAGGTCTGTACAGCCGTACAACAAAGCGACATAGTTTGATTTTTATTTTTATTCATTTTTTATCAAGAATTTCTTCTTTCTGATACTTTATTTAAGAATACTAATTAGAAACCAGGTCTGTACTTACGTACAACAGAGGAAACAGAGGAAACAATTAGTAGACTCCCAAATGTTTTTTATATAAATATGAAGATATATAAAATAATCGCATGATAAATCTAAGAATTAAGAATTTTATGTCATACATCATATTATGTATCATAAAATAATATACAAGTTGTTTTATTAATTTCTTAAAATTCAGAAATCTTCGTATAGATTGCCTATTAGTACATCATATCATGTAACTATATATCACTTATTTATTAAGTAGCTTACATTATATATACAAAACAGTTAATCCATATTAAAATCTAAACTTTTAAATACAAAACAACTTTTAACAAAAGTATTCTAACTAATAAATACTCAGTTATACACTTAAAATTTTAAATTTTAGTAAAAATTAAGAACAATAGAAACTTAAATAATTAATTAATTAAAGAAATTATTTTTCTTACGAAAATGTCCTCATTGTATAAAAATGATAAACAAAAGTGAGTAAGGGAAAGAAAAATAGAACAGAAAAACTCCCCTGACTGAATTTTCAAAATTCATCATTGGCTAAGAAAAATTCTGCTTGGTTGATTTCTTGATCTCTTGAAAAATAATATACAACATCCACACTTTCGTAGTTAATCACGATTGCATTTAGCATATGCAATAAGCCTTTAAACCCCTCGGTATCCCGAGTGGACGAGTTATAGTCTCGTGAGGGTTTCCAGTGAACACACCCACAAAGTTCATTCCTGAAAATAAAAATCATAACATATATAAAAATAAACACAGGTAGTCTCCTGAGAAGCACTTTTGTTTAAACGTCGGTAAGTTCGACAAAATCCTGTAACCTATACTTCCAAAGATATATCTGAAAAATGTTCCACAGTTCCTTCATAATATTTCTTTAAACGATGTCCATTAACCTTAAAAATACTTCCATCGAGTGCTATTAAATCCACACTTCCATTAGCATGAACTTGGTGAATCACATATGGTCCGCTCCATCTTGATCGTAATTTACCTGGAAATAAACGAATACGAGAGTTATATAAAAGCACACGTTCTCCAGCAACAAAGTCTTTATTTCCCCGAAGTCTCGCATCATGCCATTTCTTCGTCCTTTCTTTATAAAGCCTTGAATTTTCATAAGCATTCCAACGAAGCTCATCTAACTCATGTAACTGTAAAAAGCGATGCCTACCAACCTCATCGGTATCCATGTTGCATTCCCGAAGTGCCCAATATGCTTTGTGTTCTATTTCCACTGGTAAATGACAAGCTTTCCCATAAATTAACCTATAAGGAGTACAACCTGTAGGTGTTTTAAATGCGGTCCTATATGCCCAAAGTGCGTCGTCTAATTTCTCTGACCACTCTTTTCTGTTTGATCCAACAGAACGTTCCAAAATACGTTTTATTGCTCGATTTGTATTTTCAACTTGTCCACTTGTCTGTGGATGATAAGGTGTAGCAATCCTATGACTAACTCCATATCTCTTTAATACTTTCTCCAATTGAGTATTGCAAAAATGAGTACCCCGATCACTAATCAATGCCTTAGGAGTTCCAAATCTTGTAAATAACTGTTTAAGAAATTTTACCACAACTCTTGCATCATTTGTAGGTAATGCCTTCGCCTCTGCCCACTTGGAAACATAATCCACAGCAACTAATATATACTTATTACCGTGACTTGTAGGAAATGGTCCCATGAAATCAATACCCCAGATATCAAATATCTCACAAACCTGTATATTAGTCTGTGGCATCTCATCTTTTTTAGAAATATTTCCAGCTCTCTGACATGAATCACAATTCCTAACAAAAGCATATGTATCTTTAAAAATCGTCGGCCAATAAAATCCTGCATCAAATATTTTCTTTGCCGTGTAACTTGGTCCATTATGACCTCCAACTGGTCCTTCATGACAATGCTTTATAATTTGTTGAGCTTCTTCACCATGTACACAACGTCTAATTATACCATCTGCACAATACCTGAAAAGAAATGGGTCTTCCCAAAAATAATACTTTAAATCAGAAAAGAATTTTTTTCTCTTTTGGTAATCCATCCTTGGTAAAATCTTAGTAACCAAATAATCATAATTTGCAAACCAAGGTATATTCATTATTTCTTGTGCCTTCATTAACTTCTCATCAGGAAATGTATCTTGAATTTCCTCTTCATCCAGTATTTCTAATTCCGGATTTTCCAACCTTGACAAATGATCAGCTGCGACATTTTCAGCTCCTTTCTTATCTTTAATTTCAAAATCAAATTCCTGCAATAAAAGAATCCATCGCAATAAACGAGGGCGCACATCCTGCTTATTAAACAAATACTTTAATGCAGAATGGTCAGTATAAACCACAGTTTTAGTTAAGACAAGATAAGAATGAAACTTATCGAATGCAAAAACTACTGCCAAAAGTTCCTTTTCCGTAGTTGTATAATTTTCCTGAGCATCTGTTAATGTCTTTCTGGCATAATAGATTGGCTTAAACTTGTTATCAATTTTCTGTCCCAAAACAGCTCCTACTGCATAATCACTAGCATCACACATTAATTCAAAAGGTAAATTCCAGTCTGGACTAATCATTACCGGAGCAGATATCAACTTTTCCTTTAAGGCATCAAACGACTGTTTACATTCATCTGTAAACTCGAACTTAGCATCTTTTTCCAGCAAATGATTCAAGGGTATCGCAATCTTTGAAAAATCTTTTATAAATCTTCTATAAAATCCGGCATGGCCTAGGAAACTCCTTATTCCCTTTACATTAGTAGGATAAGGTAATTTTGAAATAACCTCAATCTTTGCTTTATCCACCTCAATTCCTATCTTTGATATTTTATGTCCTAAAATAATCCCTTCTCGAACCATAAAATGACATTTTTCCCAATTAAGAACTAGATTCGCATCCTCACATCTTTGCAACATCCTTTTTAAATTTTCTAAACGAGCATCAAATGAATCCCCAAATACCGAGAAATCATCCATAAATACTTCCATGAAATCTTCCACCATATCATGAAATATCGCGATCATGCAACGTTGAAATGTAGCTGGTGCATTACACAAACCAAATGGCATTCTTCTATAAACAAAAGTACCAAACGGACAAGTGAATGTTGTCTTATCTTGATCTTCAGCTGCAATTGGTATTTGAAAATATCCTGAAAATCCATCCAGAAAACAATAGAACTCTTTTCCTGCTAACCTTTCTATCATTTGATCAATAAATGGTAATGGAAAATAATCTTTTCTGGTAGCATCATTCAATTTTCGGTAATCAATACAAACTCTCCACCCTGTTACCGTCCTTGTGGGTATTAGTTCGTTTTTCTCATTAGGTACCACCGTCATTCCACCTTTCTTTGGTACGACATGTATTGGACTTACCCATGGACTGTCTGAAATAGGATAGATTAATCCTGAATCTAATAGTTTAATGATTTCTTTCCTGACAACGTCTTTCACATTCGGATTCAATCTTCTTAATGGTTGTACAACTGGCTTAAAATCTGTTTCCATTAAGATTTTATGAGTGCAGTAAGTAGGACTGATTCCTTTGATATCCGTGATCTTCCATGCTATTGCCTTTTTATGTTGTTTAAGAACCTGCACTAAGCGATCTTTTTCTGCAGTTGATAGTTTAGAAGATATTATAACTGGCAAGTCTAATGTACCTTGTAAATAAGCATATTCTAAATGCGCTGGTAGCTCTTTAAGTTCCAATTGTGGTGGTTCTTCAACAGATGTGTTGAACTCGAAGATCTCTTACTTCAGATATGGAATCTTGTCGATAGAATTTGGTAATAATTCTTGGTTGAGAATTTTAGCAACTGGTTGTGATGATTCAGCTTTAGTATATTGTTGAAGAACAACAGTAACTTCTGAATCTTCATCTTCATCTAATAGTTTGTCAAATTCTGCCAAATCTTTCTCAGTGTCAAATTCTTCAGTCCATTCTGTAAGAATTCCAGTATCTGTTTGATCTTTTTCTATAAAATCTTGAAAAAAAGGGTTATCTAGATACTCATAAGCATTCAAATAATAACAAGAGTCATCAACATAGTCAGGAAATTTCATAGATTTATTAACATCAAAAACAATTTTATCATCTCCTAATCTCATGGTAATCTTTCTATCAAAAACGTCTATTAGGGCATGAGTTGTTGCTAAAAATGGTCTTCCTGATATAATAGGGACTTTAGGGTCTTCTACCATATCTAAAATTACAAAATCACATGGAAAAACAAATTTATCAACTTTAATCAAAACATTTTCAATTATTCCCCTAGGATATTGAACAGATCGGTTAGCTAATTCGATACACATACGAATAGGTTTTGGTTCTCCTAATCCTAATCGCATAAAAAGTGTATATGGCATTAATGAAATACTAGCTCCTAAATCTGCCAATGCATTTTCAATAGTTATTGCAAGGTATAGTAATACTCCATGGATCTTTGACTTTTAGAGGTAATTTATTCTGCATTATTGCTGAGCATCTTGCATTCATTGTTACCTTCGTCACATTATCCAGTTTATTTTTGTTTGTTAGCAGCTCCTTAAGATATTTTGCATATTTTGGCATCTGAGCTATAGCTTCAACAAAAGGGATGTTAATATGAAGTTGTTTCAGGTTTTCCAGAAATTTGTGGTATTTATCATCTTCTTTGTCTTTCCTAAGAGTAGCTGGATATGGAGGTGGGGGTATATAGTCTTTGATGACTTCTTTAACTTTATTTTCTCCATTCTCCTTTTTGTTTGATTGTATGTCTTCATCAATTGTTTCCTTTTCAACCTGCTTAGATTCAACAATTTTATTAGCTATAATAGGAGAGTCTACATTCTTACCACTTCTGGTAATTACTGCGTTAGCTTGTTCCTTTGGATTTGTTTCAGTAAATCCTGGTAATGTTCCTGGAAATCTCTCCTGCAATGCTTTAGCAATCTGATGAACTGAGCTCTCAATTTGTTTGATCGAGGCTTCGTGATTACGCATTCTGGCATCGTTTTCTTCATCTCTTTTATTACTTGCTTCAGCCATTTTTCCCAATGCATTCTCTATCACCGTTATTATGTCATTATAGGAAGTTTGTCCTCTTTTGACATAATATCCTGGTGCTCCTTGTTGATACTGTTGGCTTGGTTGATTAACTCTTCTAAAATTAGAAACTTGACGATAATTTGGATTTCCTTGAAAATCCCCATACATAACTTCTTCATTACTTATTTTGCTGTCAATGTTAGGACATTCTTCTTTTAGATGACTTCCACCACATGTTTCACACCCAATCCTGATTGCATGAACTTGTTCATTTACTTTTTTAATATCTCTTCCCATACTTTCCAATTTTGCTGTTATAGCTGCTAGACCATCATTATCTTCAGATATCCTTTTTCTTCCAGATGAACCATCATCCCATAACTGAGAATGTTTAGCTAATTCTTCAATTCCGGCCCTTGCCACTGCTGGAGTTTTCTTAGGTACTGGACCTTGTGCATCCAACTGTTGACGTGTTGCCCGATCAACATCTTTATAGAATACTGTTATCTCTTGTTGGACATTCAAATCATGTTGTGGACATTTGTGTAACATTTCCTTATATCTTTCCCAAGTTTGATACAGAGATTCATCGGATTTCTGTTTGAGGTTTCTAATCTCATCAATCATCTTTGAGGTCTTGGAAGGTGTACAATACATTTTTTAAAATTTTGTGCGAAGATCTTCCCAAGTAGTAATAGATCCGGCTGGCTCGTAATTGATCCATCTCTTAACTCCATCCTTTAGTGTTAAAGGAAATACTCGCAGCATAACCTGATCTCTTGTAACATTGGGAATATGAAACATATCTGCAATCTCCAAAATTTTCTCAACATGCTCGTTTGCATCTTCTTTATCTTCTCCTCTGAAAGGATTTTCACGTAATTCTTTCAAAAATTGCCCCTTTAACTCAAATTCTACTTCTCTGGCTATGGCAGGTCTAACCACTCCCGGTCTCGGATCTCCACGAGTTTGAATCGTGTAATCTTCAAGCGTCATGTCAGCTATGTCTGCCATAATTGGTTGTATTTCGTGCTCTAGTTCAGAATCACTTGGATATATTGTAGGTTGCCTAGAAGGTATTTTATCCTCACTCGACTCTGGATCGGAATAAAAACCATATTCAGCCGTTTTGGCTAAATTGTTATGAAAAACTAAATTGTCTTCTTCTGGCGAAAGTTCGTGTTCTGGTGAATTTGGTGGTACGTATGATAATATTTTTCTAGAATGAAATTCTCGTTCTGGTTCGTCAAATGGACTGAGAGGATTTGGATGAAGTGTCCGGGTCATACATCAATCTGTAAAGAAGAACATAATTTTAGTAACACCATAAATTCAAAAGTAAATGTTAGTAATTTTTTTTAGAAATAATCAGGTTGATGTATATGAATTCCGAAAATTAATAATAAAACACATTCAAAATTAAATATTCGAAAAGATATTCCCAACCCAACTTTTTCCTATTTGTTAGTAATGCAAGTTAGTTGTTAATTAAGGTTAAAATTAGTTTGTTAAAATTCTTATACCAAGCTAGTCAATAGATCTCGGTAGCTCCATTGATTATACACAAAAGCGGAGAAACAGGTCAGCGCGAAGCATATTGAAAACCTATTTCTTTCGAGAAGCACCTTACCTCTTATATGATAAATCAATGATGTAGGGCTGAACTCTCCTTATACCTTTGTTTTTGTTAGTACTCTCAATGGGTGAGCCGATATTTAGTATTGATTTTGCAAAGCATTAGAAATAAAAATTATTTTACAGGGAAAATAGTTAGTTTAAATTAAAATACACCGCTCCCCGGCAGCGGCGCCAAAAACTTGATGTGTGCTAAGTATAGGCAATTATAATCACAAGTTTTAATTAAGGAAATACTAAATAATTCTATCACACAATTCAGGCAAGTGTTATCCTGATCATAGAATATAGTTTTATAAGTAAGTCCAGATTCGAACACAGGAAACGTGATTTAATCTATAACTAACTATTTACTTATCCTAATTACAGTTATTACAATTAATATACAATTTAACAATAATATACAATAATATATAAGATAGGGGGGACGTTTTAGTTCCGATCGAACGTATTTATAATTGATACCAATTCTTTAATAGATAAGTTTAAAGGAACAACTTAAGAATACTCAATTGGATAAAAGATTATGACTTTTTAAACTATTATTTATTAAACTTATTATATCAACTTATGTCTATTTGCGTGTTGGCTATTATTTTTGTGATTTACTAATGTAGAAAACCTCAAAAGTTATGACAATTCTCATATAGCAATACAGTCAAAGGTTATGTAAAGTATCACTATTTATTAAGATCTATCAACATATTATTGATGCAATTCCAGGGTCGGTTGAATTATAATGCTACTTAACATCTAACGAAACATAATCACTTAATTTAAAAACCCAAAAGGTTAGTGAGTTTATCTATAAATCAGTTAATTAATTATGATCATTAACATAATATAACACATAATTCTTGCATAATAATATTCAATAATATAGTTCCAACATAAACATATAATTCATATAATAAACCTAATAAACATACATTTAAACATTCATAACGAAAATCTAACAAGCAATTAATTCAAATAAACAATATCCATAGTAACCCAAAAGGTTAGTGAAGCTACAAGGATAAAGAAACCGAACCAATTGATGAACTAGCTTTTCCTAGGGTTGAAAACCTTCAAACCCTAGCTCCTTAGCCTCCAAATTCGTACCTAAAGTCGACCTTAAACCTTAATATTCGACTTTGTATTCTAAGAATCGTATATGGTTTAGCTAAAACTAAGCCTCTATTTATAATGTTTCTGGCCGACCCTCCAACCGCCGGTTGGGACTTCCAACCGCCGGTTGTAGTTATTTGAACCTTACTCCAACTCTGCGCTTTCTCCACTGCCTTGAACCTTTACCCCCAACCGCCGGTTGGTTAATCCAACCGCCGGTTGGACTGTAATTCCAGAATATTCCAAAAACGGCTTGGGCTTCAATGTGGGGTTTTCTTTCTTCTTTAAACGGATTCACTTGTTTTCTTGGCCCAATTCTTCAATATTATCATTTTAGTCTTCATTTCTTTAAGGTTTAAGTCTTCTTTTCTTCAATTGCTTTAATTTCTTCAGTTTCGGTCTTATTTTCGTTCCTTTTCTCTAATCTTCAATTAAAATAGATTTCTGCAAATATTAACAAAATAAGTATCTAAAATCATATAAATGCATAAAATGTATACAAATATAGGGATAAATAATATAAAATATAGTATCTATTTGATGCTTATCATCCGTAAACTAAGTCTATATGCGTGAGAAGTTTAGACATAACAAAGTTTAATAATTCCCAATTACATATTTAATTAAAGATTAATTCAACATCATCCCTACGTTTAATTATCTACATTTCAACAACCTCAATAATACACTACTCAGTAATCATGGCAATATACATAGCATACATCATACAAACAGGCAGAAATAATTCGATCATAGTATAAGTATGAGAGAATAGATATCACTAGATTTTTAAGCAGAGTAATATTGAGAAACGCATAGTCTTGCACCAAGAATGCTCTTACACCGTGATTACAACACCTTGCTTTTCTTTCTCTACCTCTAACTAACTAACTATCTATATCTCTCTAGAGAGAGAAACCAAAACTAAAAGCTAAATACGAAAACGAAAAATGAAAATGAAAGTGAAGTGTGAAGAATGAATGAATAATTGATGAAGTGTGTGAAATGAGGAGGTGGTGGTTGGTATTTATAGATTTGGCTCAACCGTATTCCCACCTCCAAAATCTCAGCCGTATTTCCCAACTGTATCAAAATTCAATCTTGTACAGGCAAAACATAGGATACGGGCGAGATTGGCCGTATACGGGTGAGATTTGCCGTATTCGGGAGGGACCAGGCCGTATATGGGAGACACTGGCCGTATACGGCTGGCACCAGGCCGTATACACCCTAGCCAGGCCGTATACGGCTGAGGCTTGGCCGTATATGGCTGGTCTTGCCTGTATACGGCTTGGCTCTCCCGTATCTTGGTCTTCGGTTGCCTTGAATCTTCATTTGGGCGTAACTTCTTCATCGTGCATCCGTTTTGAACGATCTTTATATCCACGCATTCGTAATTTCTTAACGAAGAAAATGACATAAGTTAGAGGTCATAATTCTAAGTGTATCTCAAAAAGTGTTGAAACGCGTGAACTAGAGATTCGTTAATCGTTCATGCTCAGTTTTTCACGTTTTTCGTGTCATTTTCAATGGTTTTATAAACATCACTTCCGTTTTGACTTAGTTAACCAAATATTATAATATTTGGCGTTATTGGTGTGGTTTTGTTAACTTTAGGTCTAAAATGTGGGAAATAGCGTACGTAAAAACTTGACTATTTACGTGTCATCACCACTGATGTCACACCCCGCCTCAGTGGAAGGTTGCAAGGTGCGACTTTCATGAGATCACAACACAAGAATTATAATGAACGAATTCTATATGAGTCGTTTAACAAACTTCATTCAAATCTTAATTGTCTCGAACATAGATTAACCATTTTAGAAGTTTAACATAATAATTCCCAAAAGTTACAAACTTGATAGAGTTGGAAAATAAAAGAGTTTATGCAACATTTCGTCCATGAAAAATGCATCTCCTAACTACAAAAGGGGTGCTACGTCGGCACAACTACCAAGCATCTTAGTTACCTGAGAATAACATGTAAAACGGGTCAACATAAAATTGGTGAGCTCATAGGTTTTAAGAGTTGCAAAAATATTACCATGAATCACAAGATTTTAAGTTATATTGCAATACCACAATATATAAAAATGTATTATTATTGCCATAAGCTCATGAATCGAAACCTTAACAATTAGTTGCCTCGCAAGTGTCCTATCCAAACACTCGTAGTTCTCAAATGACAATGCATCCGTTTGACTTATAGTCAAGTTGGCGCTACCAACTCGGATGGGGGTGTCAACCCAATAGATATATTCACAAAATTCACGTTTATGTCCATAATTAACAATTCATGATAGAGGCCCAAAGAGAGGATAGTGTCAACTTAAGCAATACATAACAGTTTATAAGTACTTATGACCACAAAGAAAAGGAACATGTATTCTCACCCCAAAACATTTTAAAACATGTAAAGGTAGGGGCCATGAGACTCACCTTAGCAAGAGAGCGGAATTTAGCAAGTATTAGTTTGAGTCTTGGTGAAATTAACGCGTCCTAAATCAAGTAAAACGCTTAAGTTTAGTTATATAGCATATACGTAAAAGTTCTAGCCTTTGTAAAGTTTCATTACCGATAGTTTTAGTTTAAGTGTCTCATTTTTAGTTAGTCTTTGTTGAGTGTGTTACATAATAATGTTTCCTTATAGTTAAATATACAATTATCTAGTAAGAATGCAGGTCCATATCATGATATCCAAGCGTGTATCATAAGTTTAATGATTATGGAAAAATATGTTGTCGGTGCAACAGTTTAGTATGGACTATTTGGAGGTCGAATACTCCATGGTTTTAGGTGAAACCACTTGGGTTTGAAAGCTAACACATAAAGGTAATTTCAGTAGCAAAATGATGGTCTTTATTTAAGTATTAATGGAGTTATGACCTTGCAAAGTGAGGTATACGAATCTGTCACAGCATGCGCAACAATTTCGTATGGGCTGTTTGGAGGTCGAATACTCCATGTTTTTGAGTGAAACCACTTGGGTTTGAAAACTAACACATAAAGGTAATTTCAGTAGCAAAATGGTAGTCTTTATTTAAGTATTCATGGAGTTATGACCTTGCAAAGTGAGGTATACGAATCTGTCACAGCATGCGCAACAGTTTTGTATGGGCTGTTTAGAGGTCGAATACTCCATGGGTTTGAGTGAAACAACTTGGGTTTGAAAGCTAACACATAAAGGAAATTTCAATAGAAAAATGGTAGTATTTGGTGAATTATTCATGAAGTTATGACCTTGTAAAGTGAGATATGAAAATCTGGACAGATTTGCATGTGTATGTGTGGGCTAGGATTTCGAGTCATAGACTACTATCCTAACTCATAGGTACTAATCATTGTTTTAGACCTTTAACCACATGCAATTACCATCATTTTTCCATAGGTTAATGAGTACTTTACATGCATGTAATCTTGAAAAATTCAATAGATATGAGTAAGTAAAATTTCACATCTTTTAAGACTTGAAATAGGTTTGATCATTGATTATCACCTCTTTTTAACACATGAACATGTGCAAGTGAAAATCTACAAACATCAAGTTATTTTGTAGGCTTAGCCATACTCTTCAATATTTTAAATTAAAAGAAAATGGAAAGATGCATGTATGCATAGCCATACATAAGATTATAACAAGATGAATAATAAGAAATATATGTATACATATGTTGTTGGGTTTTCTATTCCCTAACTAGATTATCATATACGCAGCGGAATAACAAAACTTTAAATAATCTAAGGCAATTAGAAAACTAAAACCCTAAGGGATCTTTTAACTTTAAGAAAATAGTACAATGAATAAATTAGACAAAGAGAATATAAGGAAAACCCTAACCTTAGAGAAAACCTATTTCTCGCGAGCAGACCAACGAGTAGAGCTTCGTTACTTGGAGGCAAGTACCCAAAGTAGAATACCTCTAATGCTTCACACCCAAAAACCCAAGAGAAAGTCGAATTTCGAAATTCTCAGAAAATT
This sequence comes from Pseudognaphalium luteoalbum, assembly GCA_963422505.1. NCBI lineage: Eukaryota > Viridiplantae > Streptophyta > Magnoliopsida > Asterales > Asteraceae > Pseudognaphalium > Pseudognaphalium luteoalbum. The sequence goes on from OY730197.1 coordinate 89,461,153, forward strand.
CGTATCTGAATCGTATGTTATGAAAGTATAGGATGCCCCTATTTATAGTTGTGGAAGAAACCCTAAGGTTTGCTGAATTCGACTCCCAACCGGCGGTTGGAGCTGTTTGACTTGGACTCCAAGTCTGCGAATTCCACCACCTCAGAAACCCTAACCTCAACCGGCGATTGGACCTTCCAACCGGCGGTGGAGTCAGTTTCTGGAATCTTCCGCCAGATTTAATTACTTTTAATTTCTAATTAATAAACTATTTATTAATTAATTAAACAATTTAGAGTCAAACTTTAATCATCAAAGGGCCCATGATATCTCTTTTCCATTTTAGGAAAAAGGAACAAATAAATATCGACTACATAGCACTAGTCAACTCATCGTATCATACCCATCATACTCTTTATAACTGCCTTTTATGCATAGCGTTTGAATAGATTAAAGTATAACAGATTTGAAGAACTAGATACTCATATATCTTTATTTTAAGAATAGAAGATATTATCATATCAGAGTTACTCGTGATTTCAATCCATGAAATAACTTCCATGAGTGCGGGTTTCTCCTATACTTAAATCCCCATTTGTTGATGCATATCAGTTTTCTGCCAGTTGGTCTATCGAATTATAAAGTGTCGATTAGTCGTTTAATAGAAATATAGATTTTGTACCTAGCGACACTTAAGTTTTGGTTTAGGCGACACTTGCCTAAGTGACGCATAGCGACACTTAGGTAAGTGAATCATGAAGGCGGCCACATGCGTCACTGGCCAAGTGATGCATGTCTGCCGATTTTGTTTTAGCATAAATAGACCCTACGGGTTTTTGACTAGGGTGGATGAAACTTTAGCACCATTTGTCGACTAAACACATTTGTAATCAGTTCCAATACGTTATTGAAGCAAATAAACTCGATTACTTTGTTGAATCAGTTGTTTCAGTTTATGTTTATTAGTTATTTGTGTGATTGATTGTTTCCGCCACTCAATCGCTGTCTATCATCACTTAGATCCATCACAGAGGGAACTCACAACTGGTATCAGAGCACTAGGTGATTAGATTGACATTTTGAAGACGTTTTGGATTGATTTCGGTTTCGTTCGTATAAAGAATCGAGAATAATCATGGATTTCGGGTTGATTAGGTGCTTTGCAGACGATTTTCATCATTTACTACAGGTTTCGTTGGTTAGGGTTTGAGGAATTTTTGTTAGGTTTACGAAAATTCGACTTTTAGGGTTTTTGGGATTTCACGGCCGTTTCTGCGACACTCGGTGCGTCACTTGAACGCGTCACTTAGTGCGGCACTTCGTAAGTCCAAATTAGGGTTTTACCGACACTCCGGTGCATCACTTTGGTGCGTCACTTGGAGCGTCATCTGAGGTTAACACGACACTTAACTCAAGTGTCGTCTAATTTAATCCACCGTCACTCACGTACGTCACTTTAACACATCACTTGAGTGCCTTGCGTCACTTCTGCTAGTGACGCCTGTTTGATTTCTTGTGTCACTTACACTAGTGACGCTTGCTTGATTTTTTGCGTTACTTACACTAGTGACGCCTGTTTGATTTATTGCGTCACTCAAGTACGACACTTGAGTGCGTCACTTGCAAGATTGAGTGATACTTGCTTACAGTGTCATCAGTCACTTTATCCGTCACTCGATAGCGTCACTTATCAAGGGACGCTAGTCTTTGCGACACTTGAGTGTGTCACTTACCAAGTGACGCCTTTGGTACTAATAAGTTTGCAAGTTCTTGTTTTTGAGCTAATTTTCAGGATATTCTTTAATGGATGCTGCTGCTGATAAAGAAGATATTCGGGGAATCAGGGATATGATTAAACAAAATCATGATGTCGGTTCTAATAATAAACCTCCTCTATTCACTGCTGATATGGATTACGCATATTGGCGTGACCGATTTGAACACTACGTTGATTTCCACAGTCCAGAGCTCTGGGGTCCGCTCAGAGAAAGATATGAAGCTCCAGTAGCTGAGGGAGACTATCGTGGTATCCCTCCATCCAAAACTTACAAAGCTATGTCTCCTGAAGAGAAGAAGGAGTATGATATTGAAAGAAAGGCTCATTCGGCTATCTGTATGTGCCTTACTAAAGATGTCTTACGCCTCTTCAAAACTCATGACATAACATACGACTTTTTGAAAGGCTCATTCTCTTCCTAATGAAACAGCATCGGGTGTTTCTACAAGATACTCACAGTTAGTTAGTGAGTTGACCGAGGGAGGCTACAATTTCCCTCAGATTGAAGTAAATAAGAAGCTGTTGGACGTTCTACCTAGTAGTTGGGACATTAAAGTGCAATTTTTAAAAGAGAGCTAAGAGTTAGCTACAATGAACTTGGATGAGCTAATTGGTGTTCTTCAAGCTCATGCGATGGATTTGAAGAAGAAGGAATGTAAATCGGGTGGTTTTGTTCAAGACCCGACATTATATGGAGGAAAAGTCAACACCGGGAAGACTTATGGTGGAATGGCTTTCGTTTCTTCTACAAGTTCTCCATTACAACCTTCATTGCAGTCTACTGGTGTTCATCATCCGGTGTATGCTTTTGGACCCTCACAAGGGTCACAACAGCAAGTTCCAGTTTCCCCTGCTATTCAAGAACATGCTGCTATCTATACAGCCTTTCTTAGCTCCTACAAGGATTTGGTTTCACAACCAAATTCTACATTAGAAATGGCTAAAGAAGATTATGCTCAATTAGATGACGATGATCTTGAGCAAATGGATTTAAACTGGAATATTGCTATGATCTCAAGGAGAGTTCAAAAATTCTTGCAACGGACTGGTCGCAAGAGTTTGGAAGGAGATGGCAAAACCAGTTTTGGCTTTGACAAGAGCAAGGTTTGCTATTATAATTGTCAGAATTTGGGACATTTCGCTAGAGAATGTGAAAAACCCAAAGTTCCTCCATCGGGTTTCACGAAGCCTGATGCTCCTAGAACTCCAGAGAAAGAAGAAGTAAAGCAAGCGACAGCTGATGCACTAGTTGTCTTTGAGCCTACCAACGCAGACTGGAGCATGTATGCTGACACGTATCAACAGTGTCTTATGGCTCACATTTCTAATGAGGTACGCAACGAATCAGAAGAACCTTTGAACTGAATTTCGTGCATTAAGTTAACTGAATCTTTAAAGTGCTTTCAAGAAGACAACGTAGACTTAAGAAAAAAGGTTGAAAAATTTAATGAGTCAAATAAGTACTTAAGGCCAATGAACAATTGTATGATAAGAAAATTGAAGCTTATCAACAGGACACTCAAAGGTATAAATCTAAGGTTTTTAATCAACAGGATGCTATTAATAGTTATCTTGCTGAAATAGAACTTTTGAGAAAGGAACTATCTGATTTGAAAGTTGAATATGACAACTATAAAAATAAGATTCTAGGTTCCTCTTCTTCTACGGTTGCCTTCAATGAAATCCTTAACAAGCAAAGGATAGATAATAAAACTAAGACAGGACTAGGTTATACTGTAGTCCCGCCTCCCACTGAATATTGTCCTATGCCTGTTAAGGAAGGCACCGAAGAGATTCATGTTAACTATGCATTGTTATATGGGGTCAAGTCAAAGGTCAATAATCAAAACAAACAGGCAAAGGAGAAAACCAAGCGGCCAGAGTATCCTTCGCCTCAGTTTGTTAAGTCTAAATGTGAATCTCCAGTTAGTATTGAGGAGATTGTTGAGATTGAGGACATTACTGATCACGAGTATTCTGAATTTAAAAAGGTTGAAGTAAAACCTGAAAAAGTGGTTTTAAAGGTTGAACCTGCAATTAAGGTTCAACCTAAAAAGGTAAAAGATAAGGTTTTAAATACAAAACTTCAAACTTTACAGTCACCTGTAAAGATTTTGCAACATAAAGCTACACGTGAAAAGGATTTTTGTGACAAACCTTCCACTTCAATCTCTCAACCAAAACAAGCATCTTCTAAGACATGCACGCAATGTTCATGTTCTAGAAATGTTTCTCCTCCTCCTGTGGTAAGTCCTCAGCCTCAACCATTTATTGAGACTCGTTCGTGCTTTACTGTAAAAGACAAGGACATTTAATTCGTGAATGTCCCAAACTTTCTCATCAGCACTATGGGAGAGAAATGCCTAGGACATCAGTTTATAGAAATTCATTTTCAAAATCTCCACCTAGGCGTTATTCAATCTCTTCCAAGCCTGCTGAAAAGCCAAGTAATGTTGGGCAAAAAGCTTTGCCAAAACAAAAGCCCGACATTACTCCCAAACCAATTTCTGAACAAACTAAAGTTTGGAAACGAAAGGAGTCTGTTAGTGACTCTTCTGTCATCAACAATAACACATTAGATGAAAATTCTGATTTGTTAATGATAAACCAAGATCGATCTAATAAACTTATTAGATTAACACAAGTTTTGAATTATTACTGAGAAGTTGCGGAATTGTTGTCCCTTTACCTAGGATCTAGAACAGACTTAACCAACCAATCGTGTGGCGGAATCACACAATTGAAATAACTAATACGAAACACAAATCGAAACAATAAGGAATTGAATAATAACAATTTGTATTGCAATATCAAACTCTTACTAGCTTGTTTACAGAGTGTTTAGTCGACAAGTTGTGCTCAGGTTTTGTCCAACCTTTGCAATGAGCCGTGATGGCTCTTTATATACAAACAGAACGATTCTGCGACACTTGCTAAGTGTCGCAGATCATAACCCTAGTGCGACACTCACTGAGTGTCGCCTGAATGCGACACTAGGTAAGTGTCACTCAAAATAGAAAATTATCTATTTTCTAATCTAAGCTATTACAGACTCAAGACCAACTGACAGACACACTAATATGACTCAACAAACTCCCCCGTGTCTTCAGCTTGGTCTCTAATATATCTTCACTATTAGATCCAGTCTGCAGGGAGATTCCCACCTGCATGAATTCCCTTAGCTACACAAAGATCCACAACTCTTTGAAATCTCACAGCATCTTCTTGATCAATCATATCAAATTGCAATCTATTACTGTGAAGAGCTTGGAGATCATTCTTTGACATATTAATCAGGCTAAGAGGATCAAAAACTCTAAGAGTGTAGCCAGTAACATGTTTCCATTCTTTAGCATCACGTCCCGTCCCTTTTGAGAAAAATATTCAATAACCGCCTCTCCAGTAACCGTGTCATACCACCAGAACCTAAAATTTCCCAGCACATCAAATGGTAACTTTTCAAATGGCACTTGGGTAAGATTCTTGGTTGGAGGATAATGATAACCATATATGGGTTTGCGCGTCCTCGGGTCCAGCTTCTTTTTGTTAGAAAATCGAATCCCCATCACTGGTCGAATCCACTTAAATTTCTTTGAGTTGATTTCTCGATGCAGGATGTTCTGAAAGAATTCAGCTTCGCGATTGTCAGTGGGATTGATCATATTCAACTAAGCTAGTCGATTTAGATCAACCTTCGGTAATGTAGTCAAATGATCTAGCCTTGCCTTAAAATATTGAATGCCATCTTGCCTTTTGATGACAAACAATCTGAAATCAGCATCAAACTTCCAAGATTTTATCAGCCCAGATAAATCACCGCGAACAGAATATGCTCGACATCTTTTTAGCTCGGGCGTTGGAGGCAAAATCCATTCTGGATACCTTTTAGGTTGAGCGGTGGACGTTGAGGTACCAGCAGAATGCGAAGAAGGTTCGGCAGAGGCTGCAGGAGAAGCAACAGGAACGGTATCATCATCTGATTCTACCTCCTCATATGGATTTTCTTCGAACACATCTTCATCAGAGACTACATCAGGTTCAAATTCCACTTCATCATCAAATATACTCGGACCTCTATCCTCAGCAGATGCCCCAAATACTAGATTTTGTAGATATTCTAGATTTGCATGTGAGTAATCAACATTTAATGGCATTGGTTGACCAGGAACGTGAGAAGAAGACGCAAAGTAATCCAAACTGATATTTTCATTAACATCAGAATCATTAATTACATTTACATTTTCTTGGCCTGTGGTTTCCGGTTCTAACTCCCCCGGAACCACAGCCATAGTTTCTAATTCTAACACACGACGCTCAAGATCTGGTACACGAGCAGCCGTGGCCTCTAGCTCCAAAAGTCTGGACGCTTGAACCTGTATAAGAGCTTGTTGATCTTGAAGCATCTGGTTCATTTGCGCCATATCCTCCATTAATTTCTTCAAGAATTCCGGCTGGGGCTGAATATCATCAGAAGCAGGAGTCAAGGTTCGTTGACGACGCTGTAGAGGAACGTCATTAGATTCTGTGTCCGAAGAATCTCGAACCCGCTTGCCCTTATCAGCAGCGGAGGTTGTAGCAGCAGCAGCAGGTGTAGAAGTTGGAAAATTTTCAATATCAACCAGAACTTCTTCCAAAACCGCTTCATCAACTTGCGGTGGTGGAGCTGCAATATCAATAAATCCATTATCCGGCGGAGCAACATATTGTTCATCAATCACATGGCCGAATAACGGAACATCAGGCAGAGCTGCCTGACCTTTTGGGGGTGTTGCACAATCCCCAAATACCCTGACCAACATCGGAGTCAAGGTCAGAATTGACCTTGGGTCAGGCTGAATCCCTAGATTCAGGGAATTCAGGATCAGCTGCAAAAATCGTGGATACATAAACCACATACGATCACCGGCTCGTAGATTATCCACTAGATGCCCAAAGATATAACCAGAGTAGTTGAAAGGTTTGTTGTAAACCAATCCCAGCATCAGGGAGATTGTTCCGTAACTCATCCCATCAAATCCCGCCTTCCTTGGCGAGAGGCACACAATGATAATATGTGCCAAGTACCTCCAGACTCTGCTCAAATGTTGTTTCCTATATTGATCTGGAGGAATATCCGGATAGCCCATACGCTGAAGACCTCCAGCGATAAAGCTATTCTCAAACTGAGTTGGAAACTCAGAATTGTCATCAAAACCCAGAACTTCTCGTATCGTATCCTCCGTAATTTCAATACGATGACCGAAAACAGTTGATAAGATCCTTCGATAATCTCCTTCTGTGTTAATCACAGCATTCGCATAAAATTCCTCAATCTGATTCAGGTAGATTGGACACGAAGCTGTTATAGCATGGTGAATCCTAGAGCGACGTAGAAACTGAATCATCGGATGAAACGGAATTGAATTGGCGTGCGTATCATCGAGAAAAGCCACCACATTATGTCGTGGCTGTGTGCGGCGAGCGTAAATAGCTAAGTTTGCCATCTGCATAAAAATAAGACATAGATAATACACAAAGAAGAGTTATACCGTTAGAACACATAAAGTATAAACTTATCTTTCAAAATTACCTTTAGGTGACACTTAAGTAGTGTCGGTAAGTGAAGTAGCGACACTGGAGTAAGTGTCGCTCGGTAGTCTAAAAATTCACTATGCGACACTTAAGGTAAGTGTCGCAGTATTGCAAATCAAGAGGCGACACTTAAGGAGAACTGTAGGCGACACTCAAGCTAAGTGTCGCAAAAGACAAGGCGACACTTAATCAAGTGTCGCAACCAATTGATATTCATTTAATAGCGACACTTAATCAAGTGTCGCATTGCAGTAAGGCGACATTTGTTCAAGTGTCGCGTGACAGCTAGGCGACACTCAAGTTGAGTGTCGCAGTTGGTGTTTGAATTACCAAGATGCGACACTCAGAGCGAGTGTCGCTGTGAGTGTCGCAAAGATGAACACGAACCCAGAAACCATAAACCCAGAATTCAAAATTTACACAAACTTCAAATCTAGGTCGAATTAGGTGAAAAGCTTGACATATATATGTATATCGACTATAAAGAACGTAATAGAAACATCTAATTAACATGTATTTAGCCTAAATCACAAAAAATTCAAAAACCTAAACTAACCATACGAGCCCTAGATTAAAACGAACTAAAAACGTAATGATACAAAGAAAAACTTATACCTTTTGATGCGTACGGTCTAGTAGAACAAGAATCTAGAGAAGAAATCAAAGAAGGATGCGAAAACAGCAAGCAATCGTGTGACAGAGCGAGTGTCGCTAGATCAAGAGCGAGTGTCGCAGGTTTTGAGTGAGTGTCGCTAAGTAAGTGTGAGAATAAATACCGTAGGGAGACGTTTATATACTCCATACTATAGGCGACACTCGCAGGTGACACTCTATGCGACACTTAGTGAGTGTCACAGATTCAAAATTTTGAAAAGTTTTTAAAATTTTTCAAATTCTTTCGCGAGTCGGTTTTGGCTATTTAGTGACATTTGACTTGAAGTAAGACAAAAATATTAGAATAATTATAACTTAACTAAGAATTCAAAACAAGTACACTATTTTTGGTGACGGGGTTGTTTTGGGTCTGGTTAGGGATCATATTAAGTCATCATACATTACATTACATATGTTTGCTGTTATTCCAATTATCAGTATACTTGTCCTCTTTAAATTTACATAAGATATTGAAAATAAATTTAATGACACACAGTTCAAGACAATTGTTCATATCATTATCCGCTTAAACAGCTAACCTTCATTCATCAGAGATAACCTTTTATTGTTAATATGTTCAATCTTTTGCAGTTCACACATATGACATACCCCTAACATCTACATATGGTTAATCTTTATATTAAGAAAAATTATATGAAACTTATTTTTAAGAATCAAGACATTGGTGACAGGTCTGTACTTACGTACAACAGAGCGACTTATCTTGATTCAGGTTTAAACAAAATCAATTTTCGTCAAGTCATTGGTGACAGGTATGTACTTCCGTACAACAAAGCGACTTAACTTGACTTAAGTATGTATTTTTATTTGAAACTCTAAGATTTTGCAAGTCTGATTAACTCACAGCTGTTTAATTTTTAAGATATAGTACGAGAGACCAGGTCTGTACCGACGTACAACAGAGGAAACCAATACTATATCCCACAAATAAGTTGATATAAAATTTCAGAATATAAAAATTGTCAATATTAAATATAGGAATTAAGACACATCGTCGTACGTCATATGATGTTTACTACATAAAATTAACAAGTAGTTGGAATTACTTTTTAATATCTCTGAGAACAAATAGAGAGTTGCCTATGAACATATCATATGATGAAGCTGTATGTTAAGAAATTTATGATAAATACATTACTAAACCTACTGATACATCAGAGATAACATTTAACATTTGCATTTCGTGAATGATGCTTAATGTACTATCATATCCCAAGTTGTTTACAGACACAACCCAACGTCTTTTTATAGATGTAGCAATAGTGCATTACTTTAATACTAAGAAGTATAAAGTGTGGCCCTTGCAACCAATCAATCGTGTGGCGGAATCACACAATTGAAATAACTAATACGAAACACAAATCGAAACAATAAGGAATTGAATAATAACAATTTGTATTGCAATATCAAACTCTTACTAGCTTGTTTACAGAGTGTTTAGTCGACAAGTTGTGCTCAGGTTTTGTCCAACCTTTGCAATGAGCCGTGATGGCTCTTTATATACAAACAGAACGATTCTGCGACACTTGCTAAGTGTCGCAGATCATAACCCTAGTGCGACACTCACTGAGTGTCGCCTGAATGCGACACTAGGTAAGTGTCACTCAAAATAGAAAATTATCTATTTTCTAATCTAAGCTATTACAGACTCAAGACCAACTGACAGACACACTAATATGACTCAACAGGAATCACACTCAATAATATATGAGATCAATAATAAAATCAATAAAACAAAGTTACTATCAAAAGCTTCAATCTTATTAATAATATAAGACGAATACACTGAACTGTATTAGGGTTACAAAACCTTGAAGCTGCGTAAAACTTACTAACCTAATCTAGGTTTAGGATCTCTATTTATATCCCATAGAGTCCTGCTAAACAATCTCCTATAATCATGGAAACTATTACACTCCATAATTATTCAAACTTTATCTTTTCCGCCTATTCTATACATAAACAGTGTTAACTACCACAACTATACAAACAGTGGTATTTCCTATAGAACAGTGTTAACACTTGTACAATTTACTAGACTTACCAACCAACAGTGGTAACTAGCCTAAACAGTGTTAACTGTTGTAAACCAGACTAACAGTTGTAACACTCGAACAGTTGAAACTATTACTAACAGTTGTAACTCTTGTCTTCATTTCAATCTTCGATAACATTTGTAACTCTGAAGACAGTGGTAACCATTAACACTAACAGTGTTAATACCAGTAGTAACATTAACACTAACAGTGTTAATGCCTTGTGCATTCTTCAATCAACAGTATTAGTAACAGTATTAACATCAATTCCCAACAATCTCCCCCTAAACTTAATCTGTCCCCAACAGTATTAAATTTCTCTATATTCTTCATGTTGACCTCTTTCAAACTCTTTCAAACCAACTATCTCTGATCTCTATGCCTCCTCTCATACTCTTCTTTCTTGTGAATCTGATTCAATATCATATAAACCAAATTCTCTGCCAAATCATTGTTGAATGAGACAGATAACTTGGCATGCCTTAAGCTTCTCAATAAACTCAGACTCATATCATATTCCCTGTCTGTTAACATCCAAAGCATAGTAGCATCTTCCAATATCACTTGATGAATATCTGGATTGCAGTGATAAATCCATTGTCTTACTGTCTGAAAAGTGTTAAACTCAAATGGAAATCTATCTGGTTCAAACATCATTGAAATCCATGACCAAGTACACAACTCATATACACTATCAAACTTCTTGGTACTTAATCCTTTCTCAGACCCAATCTCATACATCCTAACCAAATCTTCCCTGGTAATTACCTTGATCAACTCTTTAAAAGACCTCCAAAATGATACAGAAGTATCTGCTCTTTCAATTCTGAGTTTCTCACACTTAACAGGAATTGAAAATTGTTCAATGGACCAATCAATTATTCCAGGCAAGTTGTCAGGTGGAAGTTGTACCTGAAGGGGTTGCACCACAATCACATCATTCAAATCAATTTTATTTCTTGGGAGATCAGGAATTGATGCATATTCCTGCCTTAATTTCTCTTTAAGCTCAGCATTCAGTCTTTTCCATTCTTTTTCTTTTTCTATTTCTTTTTCAATCCTCTCTTTTTGTTTCTTTTCACTAGCTGCCTTCTTCTTGGCTTTCTGCTCTTCCTCTGCTCTCTTAGCTGCCTCAGGATTCAGAAATGTATCTCTGTCCCATATCCTCTGCAGACTTTCAAGTGACATAGCATTCAATCTAGAAGTTAAAATATTACCTCCTCTTAACTTTACAATCAAATTTTTTCTCTGTTGTGCTCTTGTTAGAGGCTTATTCCTTTTTCTCAGCAGCTTTTGCAGCTCTGATCTTTCTCATTTCATCAGCTTTCTTTCTCTTAACCTGCTCTACCAAAAACTCAATGTCATCTAACTTCTGCTCTTTCATCTGAGCTTCATCCCATTCATCTATCTGAGCTTTGGTCATCTTAACAAACTGACCTGGTTCAACTTCTACATTAATTAATTCCTCCTGAAGAACATCAACATTAATTTCTGCATGTAATCTCTGGGCATATTCATCATCATTAACTGTAGCTTCATGTGGCATTGATCTCTGCTTTTTCTTTTTAGGCCCTTCTTCTAGAATGCCCTTACCCTTATCCTTTGGATCAATTTTGGGTAAATTTTGAGCAGTAGCAGTAGCTGCAGTAGGTTCTCTGATCTGAATAGGTGGTAAAGTTGTCTTTGTAGGAACATTTTCTGGCACATTCTCAGTTTTAGCTTCATCATTATTCACATTCTCACGCACATTTTCATCAGCATTCTCATTCACACCAGCATCATCATTCTCATTCTCATTAACATTTTCCATCTCAATATCCTCATCCATCTATTCAGAAACATTATCACCATCATCAACATGAACATTCTTTTTATCACCCTTATTAGTCCAAAATAAAGTTCTATCAGATGTGATTATTGTTGATGACCTTGGTAGACCTAAGTCTGTAAAGGCTTGGGTCACCGTTTCTCACTAATCTCCTTACCTTTATGTGTTGCAGCAGTCAGAACGAGTTAAAGATAGTGAATGGTTCATGGATAGTGGCTGTTCGCGACACATAACTGGCGATGTGTCTCTTTTGATGGATGTTAAACCACACGCCGGAGGACATGTTGCTTTTGCTGGAGATACAGGAGGAACTATTACGGGAAAGGGAATGCTAACTAACGGGAAAGTTAGCTTTGAGAATGTGAACTATGTGGCTCAACTTACTCACAACTTGCTGAGCGTTTCACAAGTCTGTGATAAGGATTTTACCACTGCTTTCACAAAGATGGAATGTGTGATATTGAAACCAGGTTTCGTTATTCCTGAAGAATGGGTGCTTCTGAGGGCGCCATGGAGAAACAATACCTACGTAATGAACATGCGAACTGTGGAGACTAAAGATGAGTACACTTGTCTCCTGTCAAAGGCTTCGGAAAAGGAATCATTACTGTGGCATAGACGGATGGGACACATTCATTTTCGCAAAATGAATTTTCTGATCAACAATGATTTGGTAAATGGAGTTCCAAAACAGTCATTTGCCCTAAAAGATGACTGCATTGCATGCGACAAAGGAAAACTCCACAAAAAGTCCCATAAGTCTAAGGTAGTGAATTCCATTGCTGCACCACTGGAGCTCTTACATATGGATCTTTTTGGTCCTATTTCCACTAAGAGCATCGGTGGTAGATCTTACTGCTTAGTAGTCACCGATGACTACTCCAGATTTTTGTGGGTATACTTTCTAGGTGCGAAAAGTGAAACACCAGAAACTTTGGTGTATCTGTTGGATAAGTTGGCAAATCTGTGCAACTTAAAGGTGAAGAGACTGCGAAGTGACAATGGAATTGAATTCAAGAACTCAACTCTTGAGTTATATTGTGCCACGAAAGGTATTGATCATCAGTTCAGTGCTCCAAGAACTCCTCAACATAATGGAGTTGCAGAGCGTAAGAATAGGACTATTATCGAGACAGCTCGGACCATGCTGGCCGATTCTAAGCTTCCTATTATCTTTTGGGCAGAAGCAGTCAGTACTGCTTGTTACGTTCTGAATCGCGTGCTCACGGTTAAGAAAAAGAACAAGACTTGTTATGAACTTTTCAATAACCGTAAGCCAACTCTGCAGTTTCTAGAGCCATTTGGGTGTCCGTGTCTGATTATGATCTCAAAAGAAAAGGTCTCGAAGTTTGGAGCTAAAGCTGTTGAAGGGATTTTCCTTGGTTATTCAGTCAACTCTTCGAACAAAAGAGTCTACATTAAATCAACAGGTGGAAGAACATTTTGAGGTAAAATGCCTGCGTTACACGGATCCTCCTCAAGGAACGGGTCCGGAATGGTTGTTCAACTATAAGGATGTGTTTAACTCTTTTGACATACCTGAAGAAGATAATGAAGAGGAGGAGTTAGTTACCTTATTTCATGGCATTAGTTTGTGTCAAGACACATCTACCTCAAAACCTACATCCAAACCTACTCCAACACCCGCACCATCACCTCCAACACCCACACCATCACCTACTACACCCACACCATCTCCTACTATCCCACCTTCGGATGTTCCTTCGACTTCAGGAACGACTAATGCAACAGAACATCCTGATGATCCCAATATGCCTCCTTTAGAGGAAGACGAGGAAGAAGAAGAATTGGTTCATTCTCACCTCTTCTCAAATGAAGATGATGCGGACCTACAACCACCTGTGCAACCTGAAAGTTCTACTGCTCCTGAGACTAACATTGTTCCCGTTACTGAAGGGGATATGAACAACTTGGAGTTAGTACTTGCACCGGAGTTAATCCCAGTAACACGTGTACATAGGGATCACCCCATCGATAATATTATCGGTGATCCTACTGCTGCGGTTCAAACAAGGCAACAAGTGAAACAAAATCCAAATCAAGAAATGTTGAATCTGGTTGCTCGGATAAATTCTTGCCATTTATCCCAAATTGAACCCAAGAAAGTTGATGAGGCCTTAAAAGATCCATCCTGGGTCGAGGCCATGCAAGAAGAGTTACAGCAGTTCAACAAGCTGCATGTTTGGGATATAGTTCCGTTACCCAAAGGTGCTCACTTAACCGGCACTCGATGGGTATTTCGAAATAAGATGGATGATCGGGGTATTGTGATTCAGGATAAAGTTCGATTGGTTGTTCAAGGTTTTAGTCAAATCGAGGTCTTGGATTATGATGAAGTCTTCGCTCCTGTGGCAAGACTTGAGTCTATTCGGATCTTTCTTGCGTTCGCTTCTTTCAAAGAGTTTCGTGTTAACCAACTCGATGTTAAAAGCGCCTTTCTATATGGACAAGTGGATACGGATGTGTATGTTAAACAGCCTCCAGGTTTTGAAGACTCTGAGCATCCAGAATACGTCTGCAAGTTGAACAAGGCATTATATGATCTTCATCAAGCTCCGCGGCTTTGGTATGAGAGGCTCACTACTGATAACACGCAAAAAGTCATGTTTTTGCGTGCATTAATCTCACCTTTTTGGCCCAATATTTGACGAAACTAATCAAAATAGATACTTTATCATTAAAACTCATCACATGGGCCAAAATATAGACAATGTTTCAAAAGTCATCTAAAATGGTCGAAAAACATGATAAATCTAACGAATACGATCACAAGCATTCTCGTTCACTCGTTCTAGCACTTTTTGAGCTACACAAAGAATTATGACCTCTAACTTATGTCATTTTCTTCGTTAGGAAAATACGAACGCGTGGATATAAAGAACGCTCAAAACGGATAAACGACGAAGAAGTTACGCCCGAACAAAGAAACGAAGAACCGAGAAGCCAGCATACGGCTGAACCAGGCCGTATACGGCTGGTCCAGGCCGTATACGGCTGGACCTAGACCGTATACGGTCTGTGCATGCCGTATACGGCCTGTGCTCAACCGTATACGGCCCAGTTCAGCCGTATTCACCCAATGCACAGCCGTATACGGTCTAGTTCACCCGTATTCACCCTAACTCAGCCGTATCGTGTGTTTGGGCGATAAAAATCTGATTTTTATTTGCCCTTGCGATACGGTTGTGCATTTTGAGGTTTGGATACGGTCTACGGATACGGTTGTGTGTTCTCTATAAATACTAGCCTCATTTCATCATTTCAAGACACTTCAAACACTTCACATCACACACCTCACTTCTACACTTTCTCTCACTACTCTCTCTCTAAATTAGTTAGTTAGTTAATTAGATTAGTTAAGCTAGTAGATTAGTAGCTTAATTGTACGGAGGTGCTCCAAGACTGCGGTGTCGCACGATTTGTAATACAGCTTTGTCAGGTTTTATTATAATCTCTATCTTGTTATTTTAAATAATGTTGTGCTGTTGCCATACTTGTTTAGAATTATTTGCTAGATTTATTGCCATGCTTAGCTAGACAAATATGTGTTTGCTATGATAGTTACCATGCTAGGGTAGTTATACTTAAATCATGTTGTTATTCTGTTTGTATGCGGTTGAATTATATTTGAATCTATGAATTGAATCTCAAGTGTTTATCTATCCAACTTATGCCGTGGTTAGTGACATCCTTCTAGGCTTGGCCAATTGCTAGTTGTATGCCACTAATTATTCTGTGTCTGATGATCGTTGAACTCAACATGGTCGGTGTTCTCCTGGTTGAAATATTACCGGAGGGAGACACGGAGCGTAGGATTAGAGATAGATTAGATTCAGGCCATTTAACAAGTGTCTTAGAGAGAACTTTCGGGGCACTTGTGACTTGACCATGTACCCTATCACTCTGCATGAATTGATCCCTGCTATGCTGCCTTTCTGCATGTTCTTGTTTGATTGTTGCTTAGGGTTTGCATGCTAGTATCTGTTATGCTGATTAGTTACATGATTAGGTTTTCGAATATCTATCAATTGCATATGCCAGTTTAACATGCATAGAATAGTTAAAATGATTTATATGGAATAATGATGAACAATTTAATCGGCCGTTAGACCAGACCATCCCAACTTGTCCCGGTGGGAAACCCCTGTTCATGTTTTTGTTTATTCAACAATTCATGTCATGATTCGGATATCTCAAATGTCCGAGATTGGGGGACAAGACTCGAGGATGGTTGTTGTTTAAATTGGTTGCTACATTTGGGACAACTTCCGGTGTAGTTTACATTCCATAACTGTTATCCATGTGACATATTATTTATCTGATTGCGGATAACTCTACGTTAGATAGATAATAGGCTAGTAGTTATGGCTCATTAGGAAATATTAATCTCATCTTAACTAAGGCTTAATCTCATTAACTACCCTTAAATAGCATGAGTAATTATCATAGTAAACACTCGCTTCACCTATAAGTTCTCGTTGCCACCTCCACCCCACTTTACTTTAAATTAGTTTAATTTTAGAAAATTAGTAGTTAGTTAAAACCAAAACAACCCAAAAACCTCTTTTAAAAACCCTAGCTAAATTCCCGTAGATAACTAAAGTCCTAGATCCCATGCCCGTTGTAGTTTGAAGAACGACCCTAGGTCATACCTATCGCTATACTTATCCATAGCTTTAGTATACTTAGGCCCAACATAAAAAAAAAAAAAATTTAAAACTTCAACCGATCCGCGCCTCGACGGAAGGTCCGACGACGGGGTGAGAACCCGATCGACCGTTTGGGCGCGATCAACTACCCACTTAATCAAGCATGGTTTTGTTAGAGGGAATATTTATAGTACTTTGTTCATTCGTAAAGAACAAACTGGAGATCGAGAAGATATGTTACTTGTGCAGGTGTATGTGGACGATATTATCTTTGGCTCTACAAATGAGGCGATGTGCAAACATTTTGAGGTGATTATGAAATCTGAGTTTGAGATGAGTGCGATGGGGGAGCTCAAATTCTTTTTAGGTGTACAAGTTGAGCAGTCTCCAAAAGGTATTTATATTCATCAGTCAAAGTATGTCAAAGACATGTTGACTAGATATGACCTGCTCAATTGTAAAACCTATGGGACTCCTATCGAACTTAATCAAAACCTTAGACTGGATGAGGATGAGGAAGATTGCAAAGAATAGGACTATCGATCAATGATAGGTTCTTTGATGTATTTGACCGCTTCTCGACCGGATATTGTGTTTGTGGTATCCGTCTGCTCACGCTTTCAAGCCAAACCCAAGGTGTCTCACATGAAGGCGGTAAAGCAAATTTTTGGTTATCTCAAACATAGACCCAATCTTGGTCTATGGTATTCAAACGAGAAATCATTCGCTCTTTCTGCCTATTCAGATTCGGATCATGGCGGCTGCATCATAGACAAGAAATCTACCACTGGTGGATGCCAATTCCTCGGGTCTCGTTTGGTCTCATGGCAATGCAAGAAACAGACTACAGTTTCTCTTTCAACTGCAGAAGCTGAGTACGTTGCTGCTGCGAGTTACTGCTCTCAGGTTCTATGGATTCAGCATCAACTACGTGATTACGGGTTACTTCTTTCTATGACTCCTATTCACATAGATAACACTGTTGCTATATCTATCACACGCAATCCCGTACAACACTCTAAGACTAAACACATTGAACTTAGGTTCCACTTTATACGGGATTGCTATAAAAAACACCTGATAGATCTTGTCCACATAGACACCCTAAAGCAGAATGCCGACCTTTTCACAAAAGCTTTTTCGCGTACTCCATTTGATGAACTAATCAACATGATTGGTTTAAGGTTCTTTATAGCCAAAAAGTAATTTGTAACTTGGAACGTAATTTATCTTTTTATGTGTGTTTTAAAATATATATATATATAAATATATATATATATATATATATATATATATATATATATATATACGCAACAACCACTCTTTATACTTTTTAGTATTAAAGAAATGCACCATTGCTACATTTTAACATTGAAGTTGTGCCTGTAAACAACTTGGGATATGATAGTACATCGGGTGACATGCACAAAATGGAATTTTAAGGTTTATCTTCGATGTGTCAGTAGATTTATCTGACGTGTTGAAAACAGTTTTTATAAACATTGTCTTCATCATACGATATATTAGTAGGCATGTTATGCAAAACTCTTTGAGATCTCTTAAGAAGCCTAATAATTAATTGTCTATTTCAAGTGGTACAACATCATTAGATGTATGACAAAAGTCTTAATTTCTTCCTTATGCTAGACATGTTTTCGTGAAAGAAGTTTATTTGATATCATTTGGGGGTATATATTGACAGTTTCCTCTGTTATACGTAAGTATAGACCTGGTTTCTGTTAATATATATTTAAAAATTAAGAAAGCACAAGTCAAAGTACTTGCAAAGTCTTTAAAATTAAGATACCTTACAAGGTCGCCAAAATGGTTTGACCAAGTCTGATTTTGCTTAAACCAGAATCAAGCTATGTCGCTCTATTGTACGTAAGTACAGACCTGTCACCGGTGACTTGATTCTTAAATTTGATTTTCTTATATTCTTTCTATAAATGGAAACATGGTCTATGTCATAAGTTAAGATGTATATCTATGGTGGGGACCACAACGAAATGTACATACCAATAATAATAACTTTAGCTACTAGATGTGAGTGTAACATGTTTAAAATGGACAACTATACTAATAATCATTTTGAAATAATTTTTATAAAAAGTGTTTTTAGTATGTCAAGTAAATTTAAAGTGGACAAATATACTGATGATCGAAATAACACTTACTGTTCCTAATAAATGCATGTTATTCCGATATGATCCCTAACCATATTATATCAACTCCGTCACCAAAAAGAATGTGTTAATTTTATGTTTGTATATTTGCATTCCTTTATGTGTTCTTAGATTTTCTCGAAGTTAGTTTAATTTTCTGATTTTATCCAAGTTACGGTTACCTTTTCAAATTTGAGTACCGAAATCACAACGCAAAAATCGATAAAATCGCAAACTTTTCACTAAAAGTGACCTGTTGCGTCACTTCATAAGTGACGCTACTAGTGACGCATACGATATTGCGTCACTTCCACTAGTGACACTGTAAGTGTCGGGGTAAGCTACGCTACAAGTGTCGGGTTGAGTGACGCATATTAGGGTTTTTGTATAAATACCCTTTCAAACGACACTCAACCTCACCACTTTTCAAATTCACTTAGCGTCACTCTCTCTGACATACCCTCACTTATTGTGTCCCTGCGTCACTTATTCTGTGTGATTTTCGTTGATCTGTTCGTGATTTCTCAAGCTTGGTTGCGTATTCCATCGTGCTATTCTTATTCCCCTCATTCATACGACTCGATTGGTACTAATTTTAACCTTTATCTTTCTGTATTCTTGTTTTAATCACGTTTTAGGGTTACGAGATTTGGGTTTCTTCAAAATCACACGATTTGGGGTTTAATTTGTTAATGTTTTTCGTTAATAATTGGTGTGTTTCACTCGTTTTTATCATGCGTACGTTGTGGTAACTTCGATTTTCAAAACCCCCAAACTTGGTTTCTAGGTATGAACAGTGACACGATGATCTTCATCGTTACGTCACTTTATGCGTCACTTACCTCAAGTGATGCTACTTGGTAATTTAGAACCCATACCGTCACTTCATCAGTGACGCTTATTACTGCGTCACTTCTTAAGTGACTCTCTAAGTGACACATGTGCATTTATTACTGTTTAGCCCGTCACTCATTTAAGTGATGCCCACTTATGCGTCACTCTCTTAAGTGACTCACTTAGTGACGCTGTTGTCTATACCGACACTTATACCGTCACTTCCTAAGTGACTCACTGGGATACCGTCACTATACTAAATGCCGCATACTTTTGACCCGACACTTCTTAAGTGTCGTATCTAATAACGCATGATCTGGCAACGTCACTTACACCAGTGACGCATGATAGCGTCACTTACCATAAGTGACGCTATACTGTTTCTGATTTTGAGAATTGTTTTCTGCGACACTTCCTAAGTGTCGGTAGTGGTTATGCGTCACTTCCTAAGTGACGCCTAAATCAGAATTTTGTTTTTTAGGTTATGCGTGTTCGTGCTAATTCTATAACGTTTGTGGTTATTTTTGTTTCGTATTTTAGCTTACAGATGGCTAATTTACAAAACTACTATCGTCGCACCATTACTTGTCACAATATCACAGCGTTCTTGGAGTCCACGCACGCGAACTCGGCTCCTTTTCGACCTATGATAGAGTTCCTACGACGATCAAGGATTCATTATGCTATCACTGCATCTACTCCGGTTTACATGAATCAGATTGAAGAGTTCTACGATCATGCCTTCATTCAGACTCAGGGTGACATCCCGAGAATTGTGTCCAAGATGTTTGGTGAGGAAATTGAGATCATCGAGAACTCTATTCGATGGGTTCTCCAATTCAATGATAATGATACAATGCCGACTATGTTTGCGACATCGTTTATCTACGGCGGACTTCAACGTATGGGTTATCCGGCCAATCAGCTTTCTGATTTCCGCAAACAATATCTCTGCCGGGTTTGGAGGTATTTGTGTCATATTGTGATTGTTTGCTTATCTCCGAGGAAGGGAGGATATGACGCCGTGAGTCATTTGACTTTATCTCTTTTGTTGGCCTTAATCTACAACAAGCCGTATAACTTCAGCGGTTATATATTTGGCAACATGGTTGAGAATATTCGAGCTGGGCAGGATAAGTGGCTGCAATATCCACGGTTTGTGTAGCTGCTATTGAATGATTTGAATCTTGAGATTGCTCCAGATCAACGATCCCTTTTGGTGCCAACGCCAATGCTTCTACGCGTCTTCAATGACTGCAAATTAGCGCCAAAGGGTGAACAAGTTTTGGCTGATCGTTAACTATTCGGGCACATAGTCAATGAAAACTATGTTGCGCCGATAAATGACGGATTTGAGGATGATGTGATTCCTCCTGTAAATGAGGATGATCTTGTTGATACTGAGATTGCACAGGATTTGGACGATATTGATCGTGTTGAGCGGGTTGATGAGGATTCTGATGATGGTGGGCCCACACCACCCGATTCTGAGGGTGACGTGCCCCCACAAACTGCTTTAGATGGGATTCAAATTGCTGATCCCCGATGCTTTAAGCGGATTTTGAGAAGGATTTCTGTAGGAAGGGTTCATGTACCGAGGAACCCTTGCAAGAGACCAGCTGGGTCTTCTCCATCTTATTTAGAGTTACCTTTGAGAAGACGCCAGAGAACGGGAATTATTATTCAGGAATCTGGTCAGTGAACGCCTCAGCAACAACAACAATCTCCACAACATCAACCACAGCCACAGCTCCCATCTATTCAACAGCTTCTGAGCCAAATGGAGCAATTGAGCAAACACTTTGATGATCAAAACGCGATTATTGCAGCTCAGGCCTCTCAGATCAAGGAGTTAGAGCTTAAAGCTGCACAGGTGGATGAGCTAAAGCTACATGTGTCTGAGTTAGATTCTAGACTGTTAGAGTTGGAGTCTGTTACTGTTGTTTCGGGGGAGGAAGGTCAGCGTACCTTGGAAACAAATGTAACGCCTCCCCTAGAACCAGAAAATGTACAAAGTTCAGATATTAATGAAAATATTGCTTTAGATTATTTCGTTGATGTTCCGGGACAACCGACTCCGATTGCAGCTGATTATTCAAATGTCAATCTTACATATCTGCAGAGTTTGGTTAATCAATTTGATGAAGTAGATAGATCTTTTGATCCGGATGATATAGAAATGGACGCAGAGGTTCCAGGGTCGGATGAGGAATATATAGATAATCCAAATCAAGAACCGGTCCCTGAACGTGAACCGAAGCCAGTGTTACGACAACCTGCTCAAGCATACAACTTTGATGCTCCGGTTATTGAAACAGATTATTCTGAAGATGAGGCAGAACCTACAATGGAACAACCTATTGATGAATCAATTCCTGTGTCTACATCTTCAGGAAGTTCAAAACCACAAGTGGTGTACACATCAATTGCACCTGATTTGAACATTTGTAAAACTTATCTAGTTAAAGGTGAATTGACTGGTCTGATCAGAAGTTGGAAATTCGATGTTGACAACTTTCTCATTTTGATCAAGAGAAGCGATGGCGTGCAATACTTCAAGCCTAGATTCAATCATATCAGCACACTGCCAAAGGTCGAACTTAATCGTCTTGCTCAGTTGAATATTGTAAATCATTCTGAAGATACTCGAGGAGTTCTCTTTCAGAAAATTCTGAGAAAAGAAATATATAGCAAGAAATATATGTGGATTAGACCAGAGCTGGGAGTTCGGTATTCTTACAAGAAAAAGATTGATCTGAGAACTCAACAACCGATTGTGAAATATCATTATCCACCAGCTGCTAGTCTCAAGACTGTTCCCTTACAGGAGTTACTATTGGATTTCTTACGAGATTTAAAGTATTGGTGGTTTGATTCTGTCACTCAAGAAGCTGTAATTGAATATTCTACCAAGACTGCTGTGGTACGGACACAGGATAAATGGGGGAATGGCCAATTAAGGAATTTGTGGGAAAGTCTGTTAGAGTTTTTGATCCGATCAGCCTGATAAATCTGACAAAGAAAGATTTGAAAGCTCTCTACAAGAATAAACTTCAGTATAATCAAGTTAATTTAGAGGAAGCTTCAAAGTTTATGAGGGTGGTCGAGATTTGTTTGAAAGTGGGAATCCATGCAGGAGGAACATTCCCATAAGGTTGGTGCTGATTAAAGTTTTGAAGTTTAAAGATTTTGAAGACCAAGCTGAAGACATGGGGGAGTTTGTTGATGCATATCAGTTTGTCTGACAGTTGGTCTATCGAGTTGTAAAGTGTCGATTAGTCGTTCAATAGAAATATAGATTTTGTACCTAGCGACACTTAAGTTTTGGTTTAGGCGACACTTGCCTAAGTGACGCATAGCGACACTTAGGTAAGTGACGCATGAAGGTGGCCACATGCGTCACTGGCCAAGTGACGCATGTCTGCCGATTTTGTTTTAGCATAAATAGAACCTACGGGTTTTTGGCTAGGGTGGACGAAACCCTAGCACCATTTGTCGACTAAACTCATTTGTAATCAGTTCCAATACGTTATTGAAGCTAATAAACTCGATTACTTTGTTGAATCAATTGTTTCGGTTTATGTTTATTAGTTATTTGTGTGATTGATTGTTTCCGCCACTCAATCGCTGTCTATCATCACTTAGATCCATCACAGAGGGAACTCACACCATTTAAGTACCCATGAGTGTTGCAGCAATCTCCATGCCATGAATATCTCCATAGACATCTACTAACACACTATGACAGTTTTAATTCACCACATACTTCCTATAGTGTGATCGACTGAGGAGTCTTTGAGTAAGAACTTTTATTACTCTGGAAGTGGTGTCTAAACATGCAAAACTGAAATACAACGACAAACAATAGTAAATGGTAGAACTCCTTCCAATTAATAATCTCCATTACTTAATCACCAAGTCTATTACAGTTACCATCATTGTTTATAACATTTCAAATTCAAACTAACAACTAAAACTTTACATTATCTCTTAAACCTAAGCTCCTAGTGGCTTTGTGAACGGATCAGCTGGATTCTCCTCTGATTTTATGCTCTTCACAATTATGTGTCCCTCTTCGACTTTACTTCGAACAAAATGGTATTTCCTTTCAATGTGCTTTGATTTTCCATGATCCTTGAGTTCTTTACTCAAGGCTACTGCACTTTCATTATCACAGAATATAGCAATAGGATCTTGTGCTGTTGGAACAACTCCAAGATCTCCAATGAAATTCCTCATCCAGATAGCATCCTTTGCTGCTTCACTAGCCGCAATGTATTCAGACTCACATGTAGAGTCTGCTACTGTATCTTGCTTAGAACTTTTTCATGACACCACTCCCCCATTGAGTAGGAATATCCAACCCGACTGTGAACGAAAATCATCTCTGTCTGTTTGGAAACTAGCGTCACTATAACCCGTTACTCTAAGTTCCTCTTCTCCACCATAAACCAAGAACCTGTCTTTAGTATTTCTCAAATACTTGAGAATGTTCTTTACAGCTGTCCAATGATCCTCACCAGGATTCTGCTGATGTCGACTCACTAAGCTTAGAGCAAATGAGACATCAGGTCTTGTACACGTGATGGCATACATGATTGATCCTATAGCCGAAGCATATGGGATTCGACTCATTTTATCCAATTATTGTTCAGACTTTGGACATAGATTCTTACTGATCTTAACGCCATGATTCAAGGGTAAGTTCCCTCTCTTAGAATTTTCCATATTGAATCTTTTCAAAATTTTATCTAAGTACGTGTCTTGGCTGAGTCCTATGAGACGTTTTGACCTTTCTCTATAAATATTTATACCTAGGATATATGCTGCATCTCCAAGATCTTTCATAGTGAAACATTTTCCCAACCATGCTTTTACACCTTGTAAAGTTGGGATATCATTTCCTATGAGTAGTATATCATCCACATATAATACTAAGAATACTACAATACTCCCACTGAACTTGACATATATACATGACTCATCTTCCTTCTAGAAAAACCAAACTCTATGACTTTCTCATGGAAGCAGAGATTCCAACTACGTGAGGCTTGTTTAAGTCCATAAATAGCCTTTTCAAGCTTACACACTCTATTAGGATACTTTGTATTTTCAAAACCTTCCGGTTGTGCCATGAACACATCCTCTGTCAGTTTCCCATTAAGGAAAATGGTTTTGACATCCATCTGCCAAATTTCATAGTCATGAAATGCAGCTATGGCTAGCATAATCCTAATTGACTTAATTTTGGCTACTGGTGAGAAGGTTTCCTCATAATCAATCCCGTAGGTTTGAGTATAGCCTTTCGCTACCATCCTAGCTTTATAAGTATGTACGTTCCCATCCATGTCCGTCTTCTTCTTGAAGATCCACTTACATCCGACCGTCTTAAGACCGGGTATAGTGTCAACCAAATTCCAAACTTGGTTGTCATACATGGACTGAATTTCACTTTTCATAGCTTCCTCCCAATTAGCAGCCTCAGGGCCTGCCATCGCTTCCTTGTAGTTAGCAGGCTCATCTAACTCAGCCAGTGCATTATCACTTATCTTATCCCCTTCTTCTATTTGATAACCATAATAGAACTCAGGAGGATTGCTAACTCTACTAGATCTGCGAACGGGTAAAGATATGTCCTCAGGTTCACCAGGTGTTGCCACCTTAAGTTGGGTGTCAGTGTTTATTGTAGGTTCTTCGTCGGTAGACTCTTGAATTTCTTCAAGATCAATTTTACTCCCATTGTCCTCTTTAGATATCATTTCTCTCTCAAGGAACACTCCTCTTCGAGCTACAAAGACCACATTATCCTTGGGTCTGTAGAATAAATATCCAAATGACTCTTGTGGATAACCGACGAAAAGACACTTTTCAGATCTGGAGTCTAGTTTGTCCTGAGTTTCCCGTCTAACGTAAACTGCACCACCCCAGATTTTGATGTGATCAAGAGAAGGTTTCTTTCCCTTCCACATCTCATAAGGTATCTTTGAAACTTTCTAAGTGGGTATTTGATTTAAGATATGGGCGGCTGTTTGTAATGCATAACCCCAGAAACTTATTGGAAGTGTTGCTCGACTCATCATAGATCGAACCATGTCTAACAAAGTTCTGTTTCTCCTCTCAGCAACACCATTAAGCTGCGGTGTTCTAGGAGGAGTCAATTGTGAAACTACTCCACAATCTCTAAGATGGTCGAGAAACTCGATACTAAGGTACTCTCCTCCCCTATCAGATCGGAGAACCTTTTTCTTTCTGCCCAGTTGATTCTCTACTTCGCTTTGATATCTTTTGAACACCTCAAAAGTATCCGACTTATGTTTGATTAGATAAACATGTCCAAATCTGCTGAAGTCATCAGTAAATGTAACATAGTATCTATTTCCATCTTTTGTAGCAGATCGGAATGGTCCACATACATCTGTATGTACCAGATCCAATAATCCTTCACCTCTTTCACAAGATCCAGTGAATGGTGATTTGGTCATCTTGCCTAATAAACAAGATTCGCATACATCATCTGACTTGAGATCGAATGATTCCAACACTCCATCCTTTTGGAGTTGGGCGATGCGTTTCTTGTTTATGTGCCCTAGACGATAATGCCACAACTTGGATTTATCAATTTCATTAGACGAATCAACAGTTAAAATAATATTGCTAACACATTCAACATTTTCATATATGCCTTTGTAAGAAGCTCTAAAAATAAAACAATCATTTAAATGAACCAAAATATCTCCATTTCTATTATCAAAAGAAAAATGATAACCATCTTTATACAAAGCATAAAATGAAATAATGTTTCTAGTCATTTCTGACGAATAATAGCAATTATTTAAATCTATCCTAACTCCAGAATTTAGCATGAGCTCAAATCTTCCAATCTTCGTCACAGGTACAATTCCCTTGTTTCCCATAACTAAGTTGAGCTCTCCATGCTTCACACTTCTACTTTCCTTTAGCCCCTACAATACAGTACAAATGTGATTACCACACCCTGTATCCAGAAGCCATTAAGTAGAAGTTGTGGTATTATGGAGTTCGATCATAAACATACCTGAGTGAATACTCTTCTCGACCTTTCCATCTTCAAGGTCCTTCAGGTATTTTGGGCAGTTACGCTTCCAATGCCCCTTTGTGTTATAGTAGAAGCATACTGCTTCCTTTGGGTCACTAACAGGTGCAATCTCAGAATCGGTCCCTTTCTTAGACCTGCGAACGGACTTTCCGTCAGTAGTCTTCCTTTTCTAAGTTGAATTTGACCTTTTCCTTTTCTTTGCACTTTGACCAACAGTCAACACAGGAGCTGCTGAGCCAGAGGACACATCATCTTTCTTGATTCCTTGCTCAGCAGTTTGCGGTAAATTGTGGAGTTCCATTATTGAGCCTTCTCTCTCATTCATATTCATCTGATATGACATTACAAATTGATTGTAGACAGCTGGCAAACTGGATAGAATTATGGCGATGGAAAACTCTGTGTCAAATACCATGTTCAATGACTCCAACCTATCAAAGTACCCTTTCATCTCTAAGACGAAAGCACGGATAGAAACTCCAGGTTTGGGCTTGCAAGCCATGAGGGATTTCACCACATCAAGGTGTTCTTTGCTTTCCTTAGCCTGAAACATTTCTTTCAGTTGTTGGTTCATTTCATAAGCCCAAGTGTTTTCAAAAGTCTTTTGCAGTTCAGGGCTCATGGAAGATGCCATGATACAAGACACTCTATTCGCGTCATCATAATGTTTCCGGTGTGCCTCAATCTCCTCTTGGGTTGATTCTTCATCAATTATGGGAATCTGCTCATCGAGAACATACTCCTTGTTCTCGTACCTCAAGGTAAACCTTAGGTTTCGCATCCAGTCCATATAGTATTGACCGGTTAGTCTTTCCCTTCCAAGAACTGAGAGTAGTGAGAAGTTCGAGTTATGTGCGGGATTGGGGACGGGAGGATTTGCACCATTTAAATTTGCCATCTATGAGATAGAATAGTTTTAGTTAGTTTTGAATATTCCTTAATTATTTACCCAATTGTCTAAATTAAGGCTAGGATCCATATTTTCAGTTTTATGAAAAGGGTCACCGTAATCATATAACTAAAATACCATTATCTATTTCATTTCTATGAAACTCCTAGATCTTTGAGATTCATTGATTTCTATCAATGGCATGTTAATCTCGGTTATGCATATCTACTATTCATGACTGGTATGCCGAGGATCATGAACAAGATGGTGAATTAACCATGCAAACCCCGCGTGATTCCCGGCTCGAGTACGCTCGAGAATCCCGAGTCTCATTCACCTCTCATTACGTCCTCATATTAATGTGCCGGTAAACCACACACGCTCCATTAACAGTTCATACGAGAGATGTGCGGATTTCATGGGTTAGCATAGTATTCATCATTTCCTATAGCTAAATTGGGATTTTGTTTTACTATTTTAAGTCTACTTTTAATCTTTACATCATCCTATCAAAGGTCCTCAGTAGCTCCATCGAACGCACAAAGAAGGACGGAGAAGTAGGTCAGCGCAAGGCTCATTAAAAACCTGACTTCATTAGGGAAGCAGAGCGACCCGCCTTATACCTCTCTTATAGTTTATTCCTCATGGGTGAGCCGATTTATCAATTGACTGATGATGTATTTAGACTTTAATTATACATATATATAAATCATATTATACATATAATCTCTCTTGAAGTTTAGAGTTCTATTTTAAACCTTTTAAAATTAGTGGTCTATTTTAAACAATTTAAAATTATCAATATCTAAACTGTAAATACATATTACCTATTTAGATAATTCTCTTTCCAATTTATCTTTACCTACATACTGTTGCAGATAATTTCATGCTACTATTTGTTAAGCTATTGCTCTGATACCACTGTTGGGTTTTCTATTCCCTAACTAGATTATCATATACATAGCGGAATAACAAAACTTTAAATAATCTAAGGCAATTAGAAAACTAAAACCCTAAGGGATCTTTTAACTTTAAAAAAATAGTATAATGAATAAATTAGACAAAGAGAATATAAGGAAAACACTAACCTTAGAGAAAACCTATTTCTCGCGAGCAGACCAACGAGCAGAGCTTCGTTACTTGGAGGCAAATACCCAAAGTAGAATACCTCTAATGCTTCACACCCAAAAACCCAAGAGAAAGTCGAATTTCGAAATTCTCATAAAATTCGTATCTGAATCGTATGTTATAAAGGTATAGGATGCCCCTATTTATAGTTGTGGAAGAAACCCTAAGGTTTGCTGAATTCGACTCCCAACCGGCGGTTGGGCCTTCCAACCGGCGGTTGGAGCTGTTTGACTTGGACTCCAAGTCTGCGAATTCCACCACCTCAGAAACCCTAACCTCAACCGGCGGTTGGACCTTCCAACCGGCGGTTGAGTCAGTTTCTGGAATCTTCCGCCAGATTTAATTACTTTTAATTTCTAATTAATAAACTATTTATTAATTAATTAAACAATTAAGTATAATATTAATACTATTAATATTATCCTTCATCTTTCTCTTGACTGTTTATTGAGGGCAACCCAAAAAGGACTTTACCATTAATCATAGTCCCACCAACTAGTTATGATATTGGACACTATTCCAACAGTCTCGCACTTGGACAAATCATCAACTACTATTGGTCTAAAGCCTATATCTCATTAACTATGTAAAGTGTGTCATCCATCGCAACTGCCTAACTCTGATTCGTATCTTAGAGTCAGTCCTTTAGATAAGTGATTATCCATTCCTTTGTTTCACGATATCATATGAATTGAGACATGGATTATAATCAATCTCAAGATTCATATAAGTTTTCTGATTTCCGATTATATTGACTATATGAGACTACTGAACTATCACCCTAGTCTCGGCCAGGCCTAGCACTTTAGAGTCAAACTTTAATCATCAAAGGGCCCATGATATCTCTTTTCCATTTTAGGCAAAAGGAACAAATAAATATCGACTACATAGCACTAGTCAACTCATCGTATCATACCCATCATACTCTTTATAACTGCCTTTTACGCACAGTGTTTGAATAGATTAAAGTATAACAGATTTGAAGAACTAGATACTCATGTATCTCTATTTTAAGAATAGAAGATATTATCATCTCAGAGTTACTCGTGATTTCAATCCATGAAGTAACTTCCATGAGTGCGGGTTTCTCCTATACTTAAATCCCCATTTGTTGATGCATATCAGTTTTTCTGTCATTTGGTCTATCGAGTTGTAAAGTGTCGATTAGTCGTTTAATAGAAATATAGATTTTGTACCTAGCGACACTTAAGTTTTGGTTTAGGCGACACTTGCCTAAGTGACGCATAGCGACACTTAGGTAAGTGACGCATGAAGGCGGTCACATGCGTCACTGGCCAAGTGACGCATGTCTGCCGATTTTGTTTTAGCATAAATAGAACCTACGGGTAATTATGAATGGTGTAATTATGGTTTTATTAATTAAAGAGGGTGTTGGAGGTGGAAGGTGTATTTAAGAGGGTGTTGGAGGTTAAATGGTGTAATTATGGTTTTATTAACTAATTTAAGATTTAAATTAAGTAAATTAAGAAAATAATAATTTTTTAATTAAATAAGTTTTTAATCAAGTAATTATTTTATTTAGAATCAAATAAAAGTATTTATCTAATTGTTAAGATTTTATTCCATGCAAAGGTGGTTAGTAGCTTCTTTTATGCAAGCAAGTGTAACTATTTTCATATTCTTGTATCACACATATATATGTATGTATATATATGTATATATATTAGTTTTTATCAAGTGAATTTATAAACATAAACATAAGCAAATTGTCAAATTATGCATATCCACGGATAAGCGTTTGCTTGGGTGTCAGGTTGCAACGATAGGGCATCTAAATGCAATGCTTATTTAATCGTCGCCATTTATCTCTAAAACTTATAGTTTAAACACATAAATTATTATGTCAAAAGTTTTTGTTACCTGAAGGGAATCTAATCGAAAACTTTTCCGGTTGTCACATTCTCCCCCAGTTAAATAAATTTCGTCCCGAAATTTTAGTTCGTGTTCTCGGTTGGCGTGGGGTCTGAGAATAGGTGGGGATATTTGCGACGGATTTGATCCTCTCGTTCCCAGGTGAATTCCGGACCTCGTTTCGTATTCCACCTGACCTTCACGATGGGTATGCGACTCCGCTTCAGGGTCTTTGTTTCCCGGGCCATGATCTCGATTGGTTCCTAAATGAAATGTAGTTGGTCATCGATTTGTTTTTCTTCTATTGGAATGACCAGTGTTTCGTCTATTAAACACTTTTTCAGGTTCGACACATGGAACGTGTTGTGTATATTACTGAGTTCTTGTGGCAATTTGAGCTTGTATGCCACTGGACCGATCATTTCCAATATTTTGAATGGTCCGACATACCTAGGGTTCAACTTCCCTCGTTTCCCAAAATGGACCACGCCTTTCCAAGGCGATACTTTCAACATAACTTTATCTCCAACTTGGAATTCCAGTGCTCTGCGTCTCACATCTGCATAGCTCTTTTGGCGGTCACGTGCGGCCTTCAGCCTGCCTTGGATTTGTACAATCTTCTCGGTTGTTTCATGTATAATTTTTGGGCCGAGGATTTGACTATCTCCTACTTCAGTGCAGCATATGGGTGATCGGCACTTTCATCCATAAAGTGCTTCGAATGGGGCGGCTTTAATGCTGGAGTGATAGCTGTTGTTATATGAGAATTCACATAGTGGCAAATGATTTTCCCAACCATTTCCAAAGTCGATAACACAAGCGCGTAGCATATCTTCTAGTGTTTGAATTGTCCTTTCACTCTGGCCATCTGTACATGAAATAACAATCACAAATCGCACAACCAACATCACAAGATAGTAAGATTAATAACAAAACAAGAGTATAAACTTAGACAAAATACTTGATTCATTGTTTGTGAAAACAGGCCGGGAATAAAACTTCCGGAAAAATCAAAGCAAATCCATAAATTTATCCTCTAGGCACAACCCGCCATAGTAGGTTAAAAACCGAAATGAAACTATCCGTGAAACTGGCCCAAAAGTGCACTAACACGTCCCAAACTTTGCTCCATCGTGGACATATGCTGCTCTGACCTAATCGCGCGCTCCTCCGCTAATTCAGCGCGCCTCTCGCTGTGGTCCACCCGTCGGCGTAACTTAGTGACCTCCTCTCAAAGCGTCTTGATGTCGTCCTCAGCACAGTAAACTGAGTAGTCCATGTTACCGATCCTCCTCTCAAACTTCCGAAACTTGTGCCTCCAAGAGTTCCACTTTACCGGAATGTAACTCATCCTGGTCGTACTCCAACTGATCAAGCCTCCTCTCCTGATTAACCAAACGTGCTACCACAACGGGGATAGTGTGATGTACGGGCTCCAAAGTGAGAGAGGGTATGGGTATAGTGGTGGAGGACTCCCCAACCTCTACTGTCACAGGTACTCCTTCTTCTTCTCTCCATGACTGGATCTTTTCCCATCCAGGTCCACTTGCGGGCTCGCACTCGCCTAGTAGTGGTGTTGGTAGACTCAGTTGGGGGAGTAGGGAAAGTCTCAGTCTGTGGTGGGTGTACGGTCATCCGAGGGGTGAGCATCAATCGTGGTGCCCCGGGGCGGAATGATCAGAGTGAAGAGGCTTGTTTTGGTTGGGTAGAGTGAGCGGGTGAAGTCTGAGTAGGTATGGTAGGGGAAGGATGGGGTTCTTCCGAATCGTGCTTGTCCTCAGTAGGCTCGGACTCATCCTCGAATGGCTCGGTCTCATCCTCGAATGGCTCGGTCTCCTCAGAGGAAACGGTCATTACAACTCGGGTAGCGGACACAGGCATGAATGAGGGTGACTTAGGTGAGGTGACGAGGAATGGTGCAATCTCAATGTCATCGTCAGACATGATTTGGACAGGGCTATTAGGGTTTGACATACTCTATCATATAAGATAATAGTATATAAATAGGGAGCATATAAAAATAAATAAATATTTAACATGTATGTACCAACTTATCGATTAATCATGTAATAAGCATGCATGGAACAAATATTTGATAAGTAGGCAAGGAAGTACAGATTTAATAATTAGCAAGTACACCTAAAAAGTCCTTATTCTAGTTACGGCTATAGTCTAGGCTCACTAATGCATCCTAGTTCACTATAACCTTGGTCTTTGATACCAATCTGTCACACCCCGCCTCAGCGGAAGGTTGCAAGGTGCGACTTTCATGAGATCACAACACGAGAATTATAATGAACGACTTCTATATGAGTCGTTTAACAAACTTCATTCAAATCTTAATTGTCTCGAACATAGATTAACCATTTTAGAAGTTTAACATCATAATTCCCAAAAGTTACAAACTTGATAGAGTTGGAAAATAAAAGAGTTTATGCAACATTTCGTCCATGAAAAATGCATCTCCTAACTTCAAAAGGGGTGCTACGTCGGCACAACTACCAAGCATCTTAGTTACCTGAGAATAACATGTAAAACGGGTCAACATAAAGTTGGTGAGCTCATAGGTTTTAATAGTTGCAAAAATATTACCATGAATCACAAGATTTTAAGTTATATTGCAATACCACAATATAGAAAAATGTATTATTATTACCATAAGCTAATGAATCGAAACCTTAACAATTAGTTGCCTTGCAAGTGTCCTATCCAAACACTCGTAGTTCTCAAATGACAATGCATCCGTTTGACTTATAGTCAAGTTGGCGCTACCAACTCGGATGGGGGTTTCAACCCAATAGATCTATTCACAACATTCACGTTTATGTCCATAATTAACAATTCATGATAGAGGCCCAAAGAGAGGATAGTGTCAACTTATGCAATACATAACAGTTTATAAGTACTTGTGACCACAAAGAAAAGGAACATGTATTCTCACCCCAAAACATTTTAAAACATGTAAAGGTAGGGGCCATGAGACTCACCTTAGTAAGAGAGCGGAATTTAGCAAGTATTAGTTTGAGTCTTGGTGGAATTAACGCATCCTAAATCACGTAAAACGCTTAAGTTTAGTTATATAGCATATACGTAAAAGTTCTAGCCTTTCTAAAGTTTCATCACCCATAGTTTTAGTTTAAGTGTCTCATTTTTAGTTAGTCTTTGTTGAGTGTGTTACATAATAATGTTTCCTTATAGTTAAATATACAATTATCTAGTAAGAATGCAGGTCCATATCATGATATCCAAGCATGTATCATAACTTTATTGATTACGGAAAAATAAGTTGTCGGTGCAACAGTTTAGTATGGACTATTTGGAGGTCGAATACTCCATGTTTTTAGGTGAAACCACTTGGGTTTGAAAGCTAACACATAAAGGTAATTTCAGTAGCAAAATGATGGTCTTTATTTAACTATTCATGGAGTTATGACCTTGCAAAGTGAGGTATACGAATCTGTCACAGCATGCGCAACAGTTTCGTATGGGCTGTTTGGAGGTCGAATACTCCATGTTTTTGAGTGAAACCACTTGGGTTTGAAAACTAACACATAAAGGTAATTTCAGTAGCAAAATGGTAGTCTTTATTTAAGTATTCATGGAGTTATGACCTTGCAAAGTGAGGTATACGAATCTGTCACAGCATTTTTGTTTTCGCGTTTTTCAGATTGCGAGTCGAGATTAGGGTTTCAGATAAGTCTGCGAACCGAGTTGAACTTGCGAGTCGACATTCTACGAGTCGACATTCTGCAAGTCGAACTTAGTTGCGAATCGAAATACTCTGCGAACCGAGATCTCCTGCGAACCGAGATCACTTGCAAGTTGACATCACTGCGATCCGAACTGAGACTTGCGAACCGAGATTCTGCGAGTCGAGCTGAGATTGCGAGTTGAACTGAGTTTCTGCGAGTCGAGATTTTCTTTTTCTGAATTTGCAAATACAGTTTAATTTTAGACTTCACGATGTCTGACCTTAGGAAAATGATTGAGATGGAACACGAGATTGTAAAATCTAATGTTCCACCTAAATTGTTAAGAGTTGAGGATTATTATAGCTGGAGGGATAGGTTTGAATGTTACTGTAGATTCCATGATCTATCTATCTGCATGTGTATCAAGAATGGATACACGGCACCTACACAAACTGTTGAGAATGCTATTGTGGTTCTCACTTATCAAAAGATGAGTGAAGCACAAAAGAAGGAATTTGAGGTTGAGAACAAGGCTCATTCTTCAATTAAGATGAGTCTTCCTAAGGAACTTAATCATCAACTGAAGTCCTTCCATACTGCTAGAACTTTGTGGACAGCTCTTGAGAAGAGGTGTGAAGGTAGTCCACAAGTTAAAGCAGGCAAGAGGAATCTCCTGAAAAAGCAGTTTACTGTGTTCAATGCTTTGAAAGGAGAAGATCTTGATGCTTATACCACAAGATACTACCATTTGCTGAGTGAGCTAGATGACCATGAGATTGTAACTACCGAGACTGAGAAAACCGACAAGTTTATTGAGGGTTTACCGTCTAAGTGGGAAATGCATGGCATAATGTTTAAAGACAATGATGAGAGGTATGCAACTATGACCTTAGAGCTGGCAATTGATAAGCTCAGAGGTTATGATTTCACCAAAATGACTAGAGATACTGATTCTGATCAGGCTCATGATCCGGGACTATATCACGGAAAATCTACTATCTCTACTGCTTCCTGGAGACCACTGCTTTGTTTGTTGGTAATGCTGATGGAAAGGGTGAACTGATTACTGATGATTTGTGTCTTGTTACCTCATCTGGTAGTGAATAAAAGGGTAAACCAACTGAGAAGTCACCTCAGGAGCATCAAAAGATGCCTATGAGTGTGAAATCTGCTGAACAACAATTATCTGTTCTTGCTTCCTTTGTAGCTTCTTATGAAAACTACATTCAGGGTAAATCAATGATCCAATTATGTTTGAGGAAGATTATGATCAGATAGACCCTGAGTATCTTGAAGAAATAGAACTTCAGGATCAACTTGCTATGTTGTCTAGAAGAGTTAAGAATTTCTTGAAGAAAACCGGTAGAAAGGTAGTTGGCAATCGATCAGGGTTTGATAAGACCAAGATCAAGTGTTTTAACTGTCAGGGTTATGGACACTTTGCTCGGGAATGCCAAAGACCTAAGGTAGAAGTTGGCAATGGAAAACAAGGTTCGGGAAGCACTCTTTCTTCCAAAGCCTTGGTTGTGAAACAGTTGTATGGTTCTTATGAATGGAAAGCTCAGTCTGAGGAAGCTTTCATGGCTGAGATTGATGAGTCTACATCTTACATGCCTACTGATGCAGAGTGTCATGTAAAGGTGCCTGAGGTTGAAATGAAAGAAAGTGATGAAGACATGTTGTACATGGATTCAACTGAAAATATGAATTCTGAAGACTTTGTAGCACGCATGGCTGAAATCCAAACAGACAAGAAAAGGGTATGTATTGATATACTTACTCTTGCTGATGTCTGTTATTTAGTTACTGATTTACAGTCACAGGTTAGTGTTTTAACTGTATCAAACAAAAACCTGTCTTCTCAAGTTAGCATATTGACTGAATCTAATAAGACTGTTAGATCTGAACTTGAACGAGCTAAGATTGATGTGCGTAGGTTAAGTGATGATAAACAGGACTTAAAAGATAAAATTAAGTCTGATGCTTCTGATAGGATTGCACTTAGAGATACCATTAATGAAAAAACTGTCATCATAGATGGTCTCTATATGAATCTAAAAGAGTTAAATCAGACAATTGCTAATACGGAGAAAGAGTTAGCTGACTGTAAATTGAAGCTAGTTGAGCAAAATCGAAAGATAGAAAATTATAGAACCACTGAGATGGACAAGATGCTAGATGCTCAACGAAGTGTAAAGGATAAGTCAGGACTAGGTTATAATGAGACACCTCCTCCTTTCAATTCGAATTACACTAGGCTTCCAGAAGATACTGAAATGACTGAAGTATGTTCTGAAAAACCAGTAGCTAAGTCTGATCAGTCAGAGGCACAGAAGAATGTTATTAAGAATCCTTCATCTGATGATAGTAAGAGAATTCCTCACACTAAAGTACATTTTGTACCGGGTGGAGTAATTAATGATACTAAGACTGATGAAGTGGTTAATAAAGAACATGTAGTTGAACCTTTAGTGCCTAAGACACCGACAGCGGATGCAAAAGTTAGTAAGTCACGAAAACAGATGTCCTGCTTCAAGTGTCACCAAAAAGGACATGTAGCTTCTTGTTGTCCAAATAAGAAGTTGGAAGCATCACATAAGTTAGTGAATACTGAAAAGACACCGACCACTTCTAGTTCAATTGTAGACAGGTTAGGCTCCAAACCGGGATTAGGAAGCAAACCTGTAAACATTCTATAAAGAGATGGTAATCATAGTGTCTCTCCACCTAAACCTAAAAGGCCTTATACTCTAAACAAAAATACTTTCAATAAGCCAAGAGATAAGAAACCTTCGAGGTTTAGGACCCCAAGTAGAAGCCATAGTCTTGGGTCCCTCTTGAAAACTAGGTGTGTACAACTTGTTATGTGTAGGAGCAGACTGTGAACAAGGACAGCTGGTGGTATGTAGACAGTGGATGCTCAAGACACATGACAGGTGAACGAAGTCTACTGAAGGACTTCAGAAAAGGTTTCAAGCAAAAAGTAAATTTTGCAGGAGACAAAGGAGGAGTAATTACTGGGAAAGGAAAAGTTTCAAATGGAACTTTGACTCTAGAGGATGTGAATTATGTTGAAGAACTAACTCATAACCTAGTGAGTGTTTCCCAGGTCTGCGATAAAGGTCATCCAGTTCATTTCAATGAAAAGGAGGCTTTAGTTCTGAAGCCAGGCTTCACAATTCCTGAAAATGGATATTGATGAGGGCACCAAGGAAGAAGGACATCTATGCTATAAACATGGGCATTTCTAATTCTTCAATGGTGTCGACATGCTTACTATCCAAGGTCTCAGAAGCAGATGCACTTGTAAGGCATAGGAGAATGGCACATCTGAACTTTAGAAAAATGAATTTTATTACCAAGAATGGATTAGTTCTAGGTGTACCACTGAAACATTTCGAGTCTGAAGACAAGTGTGTTCTTTGCCTAAAAGAAAAGCAGCACAAGAAACCACACAGGTCTAAGACTGAAAACACAATCTCCTCGCCATTTGAACTACTACACATGGACCTCTTTGGCCCAATAAGCAAGAGAAGTCTAGGTGGCAAGTGGTATTGTTTAGTTATCACAGATGATTACTCTAGATTCTCATGGGTATTCTTTTTGGGATCTAAGGATGAAACTCCAGGAATTCTAATGGAGTTCTTTGATCTCATAGAGAATGTCTATAAAACAAGAGTAAAGCGTATTCGTAGTGATAACGGAACAGAATTCAAGAACTCAACGTTGAATATCTATTGCTTAAGCAAAGGGTTACAACATCAATTCAGTGCACCATATGAACCTCAACAGAATGGTGTTGCTGAAAGGAAAAATCGAACGTTGATTGAAGCTGCTAGAACAATGCTTGCAGATTCAAAGCTTCCGGTCATATTTTGGGCAGAAGCAGTGAATACAGCATGTCATGTTCTAAATAGGGTTCTTACGGTCAAAAAGTGTAACAAGACTTGTTACGAATTATTGAATAATAAGAAACCTAATCTGAAGGGATTTGAACCCTTTGGAGTTGCATGTACAATATTGAAAATAGGAAATCAAGCTAAATTTGGCGAAAAGGCTGACGAAGGATTTTTTTTCTAGGTTATGTGCCCAATTCGCCTAATAAAAGAGTTTTCAATAAAGTCACGGGACGACTGGAAATCGTTTATAACATTGAGGTTACGAGCTATGTACCTGCTGTACATAAGGGATTAGATTGGCAATTTGACTATTCAGATCTCTTTCAGTCATTTAAAGTTCCCATAAGTGACTTTGTCAGTGATTCAGAGATCTCTCAGCACTTATTTCATGAAGACTTGGACAATGGTCCGTCTTCAACATCGAGTGTTCCGAAATCTGGAATCAGAACAACAGATGACTCAAATGAAGTTTCTTCAAGTGGGTCACAACAACCTTCAAAGGATAAGTATCAAGAAACAGAAGATTCTGAGGAGGATCTTCAAAAAACGTTTGATGATGTACTTACTTCTTTGAACCATTTAAGGTTATCTTCAGCTAGTTTAGAAGACATGCCTTCATTAGAAGAGATTGGTACTAACTTAGGAGATGAGTTAATAGTTGACCCTATACCGGTTACAAGAACGAGTAAGAATCATCCCGTTGAAAACATCATCGGTGATATTAATACTCCTGTTCAAACTAGGACTCAATCTAAAGCTAGTACATCTGAAAATTTAGAAAGCTTGTATACTGCTATGAAAGAGATAGGGATTCCTAATCAATGTCTATATTCATGCTTTATCTCACAAGTTGAGCCTAAAAATGTGCAAATGGCTCTCAAAGAAAGCTCGTGGGTTGAAGCTATGCAAGAAGAACTGCAACAGTTCTCAAAATTACAAGTATGGGAGTTGGTTGACCTTCCAAAGGGAGAATATCCAATTGGAGCTAGATGGGTATTTAAGTGTAAGAGAGATGACCGGAGAGTCATTACTTTCAATAAAGCTCGTCTAGTAGTTCAAGGGTTTAATCAACAAGAAGGAATAGATTACAACGAAGTGTTTGCACCAGTTGCTAGGCTAGAAGCAATTAGAGTATTCTTAGCATTTGCCTCTTTTAAAGGTATCAAAGTTTATCAGTTGGATGTTAAGAGTGCCTTTTTGTATGGCAAAGTTGAAGAATTGGTGTATGTTTCACAACCGCCAGGGTTTACTGATTCTGACTATCCAGATAGAGTATATCGCTTGAATAAGGCTCTATATGGATTACATCAGGCACCTAGGGCATGGTATGGAACTCTATCAACGTATTTACTTGAGAATGGATTTACAAGAGGATCAATTGATAGTACACTTTTTGTAAAGTGGAACAAGAATGACTTTCTACTTGTACAAGTATATGTTGATGACTTTATCTTTGGATCTTCTGATGAAAAAAATGTGTCAATAATTTGAGAAAGTGATGAGAAAAAGGTTTGAAATGTCTGCAATGGGAGAGTTAAACTTCTTCTTAGGATTGCAAGTTGATCAAAAGAAGGATGGATTCTTTATTCATCAATCTAAATATACATATGAGCTATTGGAACGCTTTAAGATGGATGAAAGTAAGGTCTATAATACTCCAATTCCAATCAATCACAACCTTTGACCAAATACATTGAGTGATAGCGATGTGGATCCAACTCTTTATAGAGCCATGATCGGATCACAAATGTATTTAACTGCCTCTAGGCCTGACATTATGTTTGCTGTTTGTATATGCGCAAGATATTAGGCAAATCCGAAAGAGTCACATATGCAAGCTGTTAAACGGATCCTTCGTTACCTCAAAGGGAAACCGAAGCTGGGACTTTGGTGTCCGATTGATGGAGACTTAGATCTCATAGCTTATACTGATTCGGATTATGGAGGATGCAATCAAAATATGAAATCTACAACCGGAGGATGTCAATTCTTAGGAGGTAGATTAGTATCTTGGCAGTGCAAGAACAAAGCTCAGTAGCCATTTCTACATGTGAACCTGAGTATGTTGCAGCTGGCAGCTGTTGTTCTCAAGTTCTTTGGATCCAACAGCAACTTCGGGATTATGGGTTAAAAATAACCAATACTCCTATGATGATTGATAATGAATCAACAATGTCGATCACCAACAATCCGGTGAAGCACAGTAAAACTAAGCACATTGATATTCGACATCATTTTATTAGGGACTGTGCTGAGAAGAATTTGATAAAG
Organism: Pseudognaphalium luteoalbum; assembly: GCA_963422505.1. Lineage (NCBI taxonomy): Eukaryota > Viridiplantae > Streptophyta > Magnoliopsida > Asterales > Asteraceae > Pseudognaphalium > Pseudognaphalium luteoalbum. Next base: position 89,501,514 of record OY730197.1, read on the forward strand.
TTAGTTAAGGTTCCATCTTTGGATAACTTAGCAGACTTATACACCAAGGCGTTCGACAGAGCTCGATTTGAGACGTTGGTTCAACTTAACGGAATGAGAAATCCAGAGTGATTAGTCTTCCAAGGGTATTTCTGTAATAGTTACTAGTAAGTTTTATGCTTTAAAAAAGGGGGGGCGTATGGCATTCATTTGCTTGTTACCTAAGGGGAATCGCCTCCAATAAAAGAACAACCAAAGTTCTTTTAGAAAAAGCTTTAAGTTTTGGCTGTAAAAACTTGGGAAATGATAGTACACTATGAGAATGAGCTTAAGAATAATAAACCTAAGTGCTAAGATTGATGTCTTAGTAGATTCCTATAAGTTTCATTAGAATTGCAGACTTACCTAGGAGTTTACTTATATTTATCTGATTATACACCTATATCCACTGATAATAACTCGTGTCCTTTATATAAGTGATAAGAATAACTAAAGTCTATTCAACTTCATTATAAGATATATTGGTAGGCAAATTATTCTTAGATTTATGAGCAATTAAGAAATACTAATTTTGCGTGTCATATCTTTTGTGAACTGTTATATACTGTATGACATTTGTCTTAATTGATGAATGATGGTACTGCCATACACTGTTATCTTGCATTTATCTACAGATGACAAATAGTTTAGGCTACATAGTTTTGCCAGATAACTCTGTTGTATGTGAGTACAGACCTGTTGCCTTTAGTTTTGCCAATAGTCTCAAACTTATTTTAATTATACTAAGGGATCCTCTGTTGTACGTGAGTACAGATCTGGAACCACTAGTATCTTTAAAGGATGTTTGATATTTGTCAAAATCTTAATTCAAGTGTATGTTATATGTTTCGAAAAGATACATCATTTAGTAACCTCTACCTTGAAATTAAAAAATGCAGTGTTATGTGTTTTACTTAAGTTCTTCAGTATATTATATAACAGAACACTTTAGATATTGTTCACATTAATAATAACAGGTTTTCTCCGAAATCTATGTCTAATTTGTTTATGTGGATCATGATACTGGTAATCATCTTGGACTGTTTAAGACATTGGAACATTCACTTTTATGAATAATTGGTTCTAAATATATAAGAAGTTATTTTAATATCAAAGTTATGTCTTGTGGATAAAGGTAAATAAGATATAATGTTATAAATATAAGTTAATTACAGGTTAAGTTATGATTTTATTGTACTTATATGAATTTCATGAGGTATGCATACTAATAATCGTCTTGCTCTTATTAAAATCTAATATAAATGGTTTATTCTTCCTAATATGATCCCTAAGCAGTTCAAATTTTAAGCATTTTTTTATTTTTAATTTTGTTTGCTTTCATATGATGTTAGTTCTCTTAAATTCTTATTTCTTATTTTGTATTTTTGTTTAAATGACTAATAGAAAGTTTTACTTATTTTTATGTGTTACCCTTTGGAATTGAATTATACTGGATATTTATTTTATGTTGAACAAACGTGTGTTGACAATTGAAAAATACCATATATAGGTTACGTGGAATATTAATCGAAAGTCTTCCGACTCACATGTAGTCGAGAAGCGTGTCCTGATTTTATATCGGCGGTTAATTTTTCTATTATAACTTATATATATATATATTTTAGACTTGTCTTTATACTTAATACCAACAGGTATATAAGTAAATAATTTTAGCTCAAGATTTTTCATTATACAAGATTAATTGTATCACGGGTTTAGTCGGTTAATATATGTAAGAAGATTATCATTGAGGAAAAATTAAGCAAAAACATTTTCTTTAAAATGTTTAAGCTACATAGTTACAGAGTTAAGTATATAATATAATTGTCAATGGGTTTACATTTATACTTAGCATTTAATTTTCATTTTTATTTAAAACTTGCAAGTTTGACTGGTCAACACTGCGAAGCGAGTCTAGTGCTGCGAGTTGACATTAAACTTGCGAATCGAGTAAAAGTATAAAGGGTGTGAGGTCAAACGAGTCAAAGCCACCGAACCCATTCCACTTGCGAGCTCACTTAAACTTGCGAATCGGCTACTGACGAAACGAGATGAAAACAGTGTTTCGTTTGATTTCGAAATTTCGATTACAAGGGACGAGTTTTTGATCCATAAACATCTTTGTCTTGCGATCATTTTCAGGTATAAAACAATGGATTTCACCGTTTAATTAACTCAAAATCAAAGGTTTTATTAACTTAGGGTTTTGTTTTAAATTGTAAATGATTAACGTAGATTCATGGTGTTATTTAACTAGAATCCTACGGATTAATGTTAAACGAACCTTAATGAACGTAAACAAATCGATAGATCTTAATAAAATTGAGAGTTTTATCGATTTTTGTTTCGACTCGCAACCCCCAGTTCATGTTGCGAGTTGAACATAGGTTCAATTCGGAGAACCACATTAGCGAGTTGAGATTGCTCTCGATTCGCAGATCCATTTTTGTGAGTTGAAATATTGTTTGTTGACTTGTTGACTTGCGAACCGAGTTGATTAGCGAATCGACTTGCGAGTCGAGTTGCGAATTGACTTGGTAAGTAAGTTGACATGGTTGCGAGTTGAGTTGCGAACCGAGTTGAACTCAATTCCCACATAATACTTCTGCGAGTCCAGTACTTAAATTTTTTTTTTTCAATTTTAAAAGTTTTTATATGAATGTTAAGAATTTTTCAGTAATAACTTTTATATCATGGACTTGTATTAAAATTATATATGTTTATATCGAAAGTCTACCAATTCAAGAGGTAATTGAGTGGCGTGTTCTAATTCTATATTAGCGGTATAACTTATATTTATCAAAAACGTTAATGACTTGAGATTTTCCAATTAACAAGTAACTAACGGGACGTATATATTGAACTTACGACTTACTAGTTATAAGTTATATATGTTAGATATTTTTAAATATGACTTGAGACATGTATGTAACAAGTTATATATAATTTTCAGCTATGATGTTTGATGAATTTTCATTCATAATACGTTATAGTTTAAAATTGATTAACGTGCGTTAATTGTTTTTGTTATTTGTGTTTCTATAGATATGGAGAGACAATTTGATAAAGGTCACAACATTCTTGTTGATCTTGATCTTTCCGCACGCGGAACACATCAAGTTGCTCAAGTGCTGACGTTCTTTGCACGTTCACGCATTAGGTATGCGATTACAGAGTCTCCTCAGATCTCTCAGACGATACTGAATGATTTTTGGATAGATATTCACTATGATCAGACCGTCAACTCATCGGTGATACGCACAACGGTCAATCAGAGACCGGTTGTTTTCTCTGCATCTGAACTACGTCAGATTTTACAATTGGGGACAGTAGACCAAGAAGATGGTCCGATTGAGTACCCTAGTGATTTTATTGAGGGAGCTATAGGTCGTATAGGATATACGGGAGATAGACGAGGACGTCAGTTCCAAAAACCTCTGGTTATTAGACAGTGGAGGTTTTTGTGGCACGTTATTGTCACGGTTTTGCACCAAAGAAGGGAGGCTTTGATGAGTTGAGCCCTGCCCTTGTATCAGCTGTGATGTCCCTGGTTTACAATAAACCATACAGTTTTTGTGATTATACTTTTGGAGAGTTGGTTAGGCAGATTTCGGGTTCTGTTAGATCACGGTTTCTGGTTTATCCACGTTTTTGTATGCTGATCATTCGGGCACGTCTGCCAGAGCTTGTTATTTCTGGCCCATACTTACGTGTAGATACTATTGGGCTCAGAGGCTACAATGCGATGTTTTTGCAGACAGTGAGGAAGGAAGGGGTAGTTAAGCCTGAGGAGAGAGAGCTTTTTGGTTTTCTTGTTGATCCTGCCTATGTGACGCCACTGAACAATGGTGGGCTAGATGTTGGTGCTGATGTTGCTGTTCCCGATCCGATAGCTGATGTGGTTCATTCTGAAGATCCTCAAGAGCTCATTGAGGATGTGTTGGAACAACCTGGACATGCAAGGGAACAGGTGAACCCAGATGTTGCTTCCCAGGTGATACAGGAGGTGTTAGTCGAGCTTGATGCTACTGATCCCTTGCTACGGGATATTGATAGTTATGTTGCACCACCTGAGGTAATTTTATAATTATATAGTAATATAGGTACTTAGTTGTTACATTATTATTATAATATTATTATATAATGCAAATGTTATAGATATTTAGTTAATTAGATAATATTTCTGATTATAAAATATAAATATCATTATGATCAGGGAGTTGAGACTACAGACCCAGAGGTCACTCGACCTGAGGGTGAGCAGGGACAGCTTGATGGATCTGAGGGTTTACCTTCTAAGGTAATTGTCAGATTAATCTTAAAAATATATAGAACTTGTATGATAGAGCTTCTAGATAATCATAAATGTTTAATATATTTAATATTTAGGATTCTGATGTTGGTCCATCTGGAGGCCGTGATGGTGAATCGGCCTCAGATGATGATGATAATACTCCTTCTCCACCTCCAGAAGTTGTTTATATTAGATATCGATCTAGGATGATTCCAGATCTAGCACTGAAGGAGAAGAGGAAGGCTAAGGAAGTCGACCCAGACTTCAGTATTATTGATGAGGGTCCTGTGGAAGAGGATATATCTCTTATTTCTCAACGCCGTAAGCGTTCAATGACATTGACCATTCAGGATGTTTCTCGAGATACATCACAAGTAGAGACGATGATACCGGTGGTTACTGAACCAGTATATGTACCATCTGAGGTATGAGATAAACGTTTAGTACTATGAGTGTTATAAATATTTAATTAGAGATTGAGACAGAGTTATCTGTAACAATTACTTTTTTAATTGTATCTAACTTTACAGGCTGAGAAACTGCTTGAGTCAGTGGAACCAGAAATGGTCTCCAAGACTATTGAGGAGGGAGTTGCAGAACTTGTACATGATGCACAGTTCCCGACTAATAAATCTAGTAGATTTGCAGCTAGTCTTCTCAAGAAAGCGTTATCTCAAGCTATTCCACCACTTACTCGTGAGTCTTATCTTGCTTCAGTGACACCGCCTGGACCATCAACAATTTCTGTCATTCCGACGACTGATGTTGAAAGGATTATATCCTTAGAGTCAAGAGTTAAGGAATTGGAACAGAGTACATCCAGGATTCCAGGGTTGTTAGCTGAGAATGTTTCTCTTGCTCAGCAGATGGTTCATATTAGTGAATCACATTTGACTCTGCTGAAGACTCATGATACTTTGCTTGCTGATTTTACTGCCCAGCGACTGAAGCTTGAACACTTAGAACGTTTGGTGTTGAGAGTGCATTCAGGACAGTCTGCTCAGGGGGAGATATTGATATATCAAGAAGCTTGCGAAGAGGATGAGTTAGCAAAGAAGCAAAAAGATGACAAAGATGATGATCCCAACGCTCAGAAAGATGGTGAGCCGACTGGTCCTTCAAAGACTGGTGAGCAAGCAATTATTCACGGGGAGTCTGCGGGTGTTAGTGCAAGTGGTGATGGTACTGGTACAAGTGTTGCGGGTACAAGTGAAGCTGGTAAGATAGCTTAGACTTGTGTAGATATTTGTACTTAGAAATTGGTTGAATTATAATTTATAATTGTAATTATAATTGTAATTTATAATTGTAACTGAATAATTGTAACTTAATAGTTTTGGTAATATATTCGGCTTAAGATTATTATTATAAGTTAAATATATTAGAAATTGTTTAAGTTATTTGATTCTGAAAAGTTAAATAAATTAGTGATCGAAAGTCTTCCGACTCATTAAGAAGTCGAGCGGCGTGTTCTGATTTATTTCAGCGGTCAAAGTTTATTTTAACTTAGACATTTTATACTTGAGAGTTTTTATAACTAACTAGTTAAATATGTATGATTTTTAACTAGACAAATGATATATAATTTGAAGATATAATTGAAAGTTAAGTTTTATTATATAACAGTTTAATTAAGTCTTGAAAATTATATAAGTTAGTTAATTGTAAACTTAAATGTTTGGTGATTATTCACAGTACATTAGAGTTTAAATTTAATTAATATTTGTTAAGTGTTTGATATAAGACTTAGGAAATCTTAGGTTGATTCAGGGTAATCAATAAAAGGTTTATAAGTTATATATTTCGCATTTATTACACAAAAGGATTAGTATTGGAATTCTTAGATTGATTCAGGGAAATCAATAAGAGAATTTACATTATTAATTTATTTGTGTTTGTTTTCTCTAGGAATGGAAATTCTAGATTTATCAGATTCAGAAAATGATATTTTGGATGAGATAGATGAAGAGATTGATTATGATCTTGAAGAGGGAGAATTTAAGCCACTTGAAGATTGGACTGCTATTTCTGAGATTGAGCAAGACATGGGTGTAAATCCAGATGCTAATGTTGATGAACACCATGTGAGCCCATCTAGGACAGAGGTTGTTATTGAAAATGATGAATGTGATACCCGACCAATTAGGACTTGTAATTAGTGCCTAATCATAAGTGTTAATACATGTAATTAGGGTTAATTATATGTATCATTATGTGTATTGATATATTTATATGTATATATATATATATATACACACACGTATGCGATTTGTTTAAATCGTACATTTCACTATCGGATGAATTCTGACACATTATAAATACGGACGTTGATGAATATAATATTAAATAATATGAAATTATTTAATAAACTCATAAATATTATGTTGATAATATTTAATAGAGCAATGGTATAGTATTAAGTAACCCGTACATTACAAAAACGCGCGGAACGCGCCCGACAATCAAATGTGAACCAAAATATATTTTATAACTTTAAAATATATCATTTCTAGTAAGACCTTCATTGAAAATATCGTAGTTAAAAACGATAACAAAAACGTCTAGTTTAAACGTTACGCGATTATACCTCCGTAAAAGGAACACGCAAATCGAGGCCGATAAATAAACGGAATATTTTTATAAATGTTTTTAAGTATTCTAATAAATACTTCAATCAAAAATATCGAGATTTAAATCGTTATCCAAAACGCGAATAGTAATCGTTAAACGTCTAAATAAACGTCCAAACGAACGGGTAAACGGGTACCACGCGTAACATGAATTGGGGAATTAATTTAACACAATTACTTGGCGTAGGGCCCATGAAAAATCAGCAGATTTTCCCACCCACATGCACCCCATGTGATCTTGATCACTTACACACACAAGACCTCACTTTTCCCCACCTCATCTCATCATTTCACTTCCATTTGCATTTCACACACTCCACCTCTCCTCCTCTCTCCACTCCCATCGATTTTCACCATCAAACACAGACCAAATTCAGTCATATTATCACCCATTATCATCATCATTCATCACCCATTGAAGATCAAGAACAAGGAGGAACAAAAGGAACCAAGATCAAGCTCATCTTCACCATCTTCATCTTCTCTCATCATTTTCTTTGTAAGAAACCCATCCTCACTCACTTAATCTTCTTGCATGTTATTTATTTATATGATAAGTTGATCATCTAACACTATTATGTCCAAATCTAAAGCAAAAACTCATTTTTGTTAAACATCTAAAAGTGACAGATTCTGTCCCAGAAAAGTCAGTTTACAAAAACGTTCATAACTTGAGTTCTACTAAGAATTAGACAACGAATTTTTTTTTAAAAGTTGCGTATTGAAAATTTCTACAAAAATTTCTACGTCTCTTTCCAGAAATCTACAAATTTTCAGATAAAAACGGATCTATGAGACTGGTCTGCATGTATTCGAAAACCGAGTACGGTTCTTTCGCAAATTTTATACCTATCTAGATGGACTCTATAATTAATGAGAAAATTAAGTTAACAACTAGACACATAGTAGAACAACTGATAAAAATTGTGGACTCTTATTCGGATCATAACTAGTTAAGAAAAATAGGTGAAGTGAACTGACAAAATCGAAAAACACGTTTAGGGACTGTTTAGGAAATAAATATAAAAATGACACTTGTGGGTCACCAATGTTCACGAAACTCGTTTTCTATAAGTATTATAACATAATAAAGGTTGTGTAAAAATTTCGGGTCAAACCGATTTAGTTTGACCAGCTTGACCAGTTTGACCAGATTTGACCAGTTGACCAATTTGACCAGTTGACCAAAATTGACCAGATTTGACCAGTTGACTAGATTTGACCAATTTGACCAAGTTGACTTCTGTTGACTTTCAGAAAATAAAATATTTGGCCACAACGTTCGGATATAAATGTATACATGTACTTTCAAATACAATAAAAGAAGCTTGAAAAATACTTACTACACTAAGTATTCAACACTTATAATAATCAAACCTTAGACAAAACTTACATTCGTACATTATAAACCATCACCAACGGGCCGTACATGTTTTCAAAACTCAAACAAAACAATCAAACATTGGACATAACTAGTTGATGGAAAACTAGCATAGATGGTCTGTTGAGACCTCTAATCATTTAAAACCTTGCGCGTTTAACACGCCCAGCAGGTTTCCTCATCTAATCCTTTAAAACCTTGTGCGTTTAGGACACCCAGCAGGTTTCAGTCATTGGAGATGACATCATTTCTCCTATAAACCATCATTTTTGCTTGATAGCATCTCATTAGACTCAGGTGAGTCTCATAGCCCCTATTTTACTGTTTTTACTCTAGGGGTGAGAATACATGCTCATTTTATTTTACATGTGAACGCAAGTATCAAATATCGCTATATTCTGCATGAGTTAATCATCTAATCATCATAAGTCCTCATTAGCATAGTTTGGTAATACTTTGTAGCGTGAATGTTAGTGTATGGTACCATATGGGACTGACAATCCCCGTCCGGGTCAGCAAGCACTGACTGGTCAAAACGGACGCATTATCATTTGTTCATACGTGTGTTGATTAGGCACACACATAGAGGCACCCTCGCTCAGGCACTTAATTGTGATCCTGACACCTCAGTTAAGCTCAGACTATGTGCTCATGGCAGTTATATACATTTTTTTTATCATTTACTTAAATCTTGCGGTTCATACATTATACTTTATCATTAAACCTGTGAGCTCACCAGCGTAAGCTGACCAATTTAGCGTGTATTCTCAGGATGCCCATTAGCTCGAGTCTCATGCAAACATCAGGAGATTATTATGCATTACTATATTTTGTATAAATTAGTTATGACATAGAATCTCTTACATCAATTCGAGCTTTTGTAAAACTATTATAATAGTGTAAGACTTTTATAATATCAATGTATTGTAAACGACGCATATAGAGTCGTTCATTATATCTTATGTGCTGTTGATATTTGATTAGTCGCTCCCCGACCCGACCCGCTTCCGCATCATAATTTGGGGGTGCGACAGATTGGTATCAGAGCCTAAGGTTATAGTGAACTAGGTTGCATTTAGTGGACCTAGACTATGACCGTTAGGCAGTATTCCTCATTAAGTATAACTGGTTCAGGAATTACATCATACGAGTTTAATTTAACATAGCGTAGCTAACTATGTACAATTAAATAGAGATGATGTGATATCTGAAAGGGGTTATGCTGAAACAGGGATACACTAGTTGACTCTGACCACGAGAGAACCTAGACTCTTACTTGTTTTGTACTAGACACACACTAGGCTATTATGTGATATAGGTGTATATACATACATAGGCCTCACGTACGTACTACTCTCTAGGCTATTATATGTATTATAGGTATATATGAATAATCCTTATCCATGTACGACTCTCTACGTTATTATATATATCAAATATATATATATAGACCTCACATGATAATCACTCGTTAATGCTCAAGTCATCGAAGCTGACACGTCTTACTAGTATCATATCACTAGATATAAAGAACGAGATTTGTTCTCATCTACCACCGTCTATCTATTTATATACGCGTAAGGAATAACTACACATACTTCATCGTCTATCTCTCGCTCACGTCGCAGCCACTCAGAAGCACTCGTGGCTAGATGCGCTATTAGCTCATATCGAGAAAGACCATATTACAACCCAGCCGTCACAGAAAACGTATCTGCAATAGATTGCCATCGAGTTCTTGCACATCAGTGGAGCTGGTTACCAACGGCTGTTGCTACATGGAAAATTGAGAAAAACAATGAAATCCCTGCTGATGTTGGAAGATACTCAGCTATGGATCTTACCCCTTATACTCAAGAACCGACACATCTCACCATGCCTGTATTAACTGCCCGCTTGCATCATCACGAACGCAGGTTACACTACTTGGAAATCGAACAACACGAAACTCATTTAAAATGGATGGAACTAGCTCAAGGCCGCATCGCTCAGATGTACTTTGATCAGGAAGACATCTCCGAAACTATCCATCATACTCACGATCAAATGGAGGAAACCACCGCAACCACAGAGAGCGTTCATGATCAAGTAATTAGTAATTGAAACAAAATCTTGCACATACAAGGACTCCTCTAACTGCAAGTCTCAAAAATTTCAAAGGGCACTAAAGGTGCTATTGGGTTGTTACGTAGGATGGAAACAACTCTAGGGATAACAAAAGAAAGTAGTCTGGGAACCTCAATCAAAATCAACCATCATTCAAGAGGTCTGATATTGTTAAGACCTACATCTATGGTTCCGAAACCAAGAAGGGTTATACTGGGAATAAACCCTCATGTTCAAAGTGCCGATCATGAAGGTCCTTGCGGTACTCCTTATGGAAAATGTCAAGGGTATGGGCATATGGCCAAAGATTGCAGATCTACCAATGCCAACACCACCACTGGAAAACCTAAGTCCTGCTATGAGTGTGGAGACACATGGCACTTTAGGAATGAGTGCCCAAAGCTGAAGAACAAGGGCTACAACACTGCTAAAGGTAGAGCTTTTATGTTGAACTCCAAGGAAGCCCGTTAGGACCCGAATGTGGTCTAGGATGATAAGTACATGGTAAAGTTAGCTAATGGTAAACTCATAGAGACCGATAGTGTAATCCCAAATTGCACTTTAAACTTAGCTGACGAGCTCTTCACCATTGATCTCATTCCTGTTGAGATTGGAAGTTTCGACGACACTGTTGGCATGGATTGGTTGTCCAAGCACCGCGCTGAAGTTATCTGCTACAATAAAGTTGTCCGCATTCCTCTCGTCACCGATAGTACTTTGGTCATACAAGGGGAGACCGGTGGGATGAGATTGAATATCATATCATGCATGAAAACCAGCAAAATACCTGAGAAAAGGTTATCAGGAAATCCTCGCGCACGTTATGGAGAAAAAGTCGAAGGAGAAGCGGCTTGAGGATGTGCCCATTTTGTTAGAGATTTTCCAGAAGTCTTTCCTGAAGACTTGCCTGGCCTTCCACCACCGAGACAAGTTGAGTTCTCAATCGACCTTATGCCCGGAGCAGCACCCGTGGCACGAGTACCTTATCGCTTAGCTCCATCCGTATTGCAGAAGTTGTCCACCCAGTTACAGGAATTTCTGGACAAAAAGAAAGACGGTTCATTCAGGATGTGTATCGACTACAGAGAGTTGAACAAATTAACCGTCAAGAATCGCTATCCACTACCCCGTATCGATGATATGTTCAATTAGCTTCAGGGGTCAAGTTTCTATTCGAAGATATATCTACGATCAGGTTTTCATCAGTTACGAGTTCACGACATCGACATTCCGAAGACCGCCTTCCGAACTCGCTATGGGCATTACGAGTTCCAAGTGATGCCATTCGGATTAACAAACGCACCGGCTGTATTCATGGATCTTATGAACCGAGTGTGCAAACCATATCTCGACAAGTTCGTCATTGTCTTCATAGATGACATCCTTATTTACACGTGCACTGAACAGGAACACGCGCAACATCTCAAAACCATTCTAGAACTTCTTAGACACGAAGAGTTATATGATAAGTTCTCCAAGTGTGAGTTCTGGATGCAAACTGTTCAGTTCCTTGGTCATGTAATTGATAGTCAAGGAATTCACGTTGATCCATCAAAAATCGAGGCTATCAAGTGCTGGCAAGCTCCGACAACACCGACCGAAGTACGCCAATTCTTAGGACTGGCTGGTTACTATCGGCGATTCAAAGAAAACTTCTCAAAAATAGCTCAACCTCTCATGACACTGACTCAGAAAGAAAAGAAGTTCGATTGGACTAATAAGCAGGAGTCATCATTTCAGCTATTGAAGCAAAAGCTTTGCAGTGCACCCATTCTATCGTACCCGAAGGCAACGATGACTTTGTGGTACACTGCTGTGACATCGGTCAAAATCTCAGGTCATTACCGCACTCGAATCTTAAATTTACAGCATTCCTTAAATCCTAGTGAAAATCCTAGGTTATGACTCCGTAGGCTTATCAAAGTCATAGAACGTCTTAGTGATTGCTTAGTGAACCATAAGTTCATACAAACATTTTAAAGTAGATTACTAAGTGCCAATTTAAACAAAGAAAAATTTACCTCTTTATACCTTAACAAAATCCTTAACGATTTGCAAAACCGAAATTCCCGTGACTCGACAACGTAAAATTTAATCGGATAAATAATTTGTGAATATCAAACTTAGACAAATTAGATGTCTATTAATTTAATTCAAGAAATTAGAAATATAAAATCTAGGTCCCATAATTGTCACAATTATATCTATCAAAATTCAAAATCAAGATTTGTTAAAATTCCGTAAATCGATAAATGAAACTCGAATATAATAAACTAACACTTGAATACCTATTGGAAGCAATTCAATCATAAATTAAAGTACTTTTATAAACTAAAGAACACAAGCTTTTATAACTCAAATATTAATCACCAAAACATCACAAAATAAACCTTATACCATACAATATACTTACACACCTTTAATATAAACTTAATACATCTTTTAAAGTTTATTTTTTAAAAACAAATAAAGGGAAAATAACCCCTAGATCCCCTAAAAACGTTCAGCCCTTAATCCCCATACACTTCCATCATTTCCCACACATTTCACTCATACACTCTCCTAAAAATACACACACCCTCTCTCTCTTTCATTTTCTCAAGAACACACACTCTTTCTCTCCAAACTCCTCTCAAAAATCAGTCTACAACCACCTCAATTCAAGTATTTCAAATGTTTTAAGAAGCTTAAACAAGAACATAAAGGTAAACTACATCATCTACACTTACTATTCTTCCATTTTCTTGCTTTCTTCTTCATAAAAATTCGGATTTTAAGCCTTTTCCATGGCTAAAATCCTCATGCAAAGCTTGATATTTGTAGATTATCTCTTTTCACATCTTTATGTGTTAATAGAAAGGGTAATCCATGATCAAACCGAAAATCAAGTGAAAATCGATTATTGTTGTGATATTGTTGAAATCTTGTTCATCTTTATGTTAAATCTTAAATTTTTATGTTAATAATCATCTCTAATATATCATGGATGTATTTCAACACCATGCATGTGTTAGAACATGGATTTAAAGATCAAAAGATGATAATCTTCTTTATTTCATGTTTGGTGTTCATTATTTTGAATGAAACACTTAAACATGAGTTGAAACTTTCTTCTCAATGTTTTAATCATAACTGGAGCATTACAACTCCAAATGACTTGAAACCAACGCCAAAAGTTTACAAATTTCATTGGCTACAACTTTCAAGAAGACCACTTTTATTGATTCCTTGTACATTTTGTACAAAAATAATAATTGCATGCATGTGTTCAGATCTGACCTCAGATGGTAAAAGTAAAAATAATAAATATTTGGACTTCACTACAATCCATGGAAAAATTACAGTAGATAGATCACATATTGAAGATGATCTGTGATTTTTGCCTTATTTTATTTCGGACCATAAGTATTTTTAATAAATTAAACCAACTGAGGTAATTTTCTGGAAATAAGAATATGGACTGATTTTGGTAAAAGTTAAAAACCGACACTTGTGGACTTGTTACTTAAGGATAGACTAACTCTTTTTGACCCATAAACATGTTTAAGGTTTGGGTAAAAGCCTCGGGTAAAACCGAGAAGGTTTGACCGAGTCAACAATAACCGGTTCCGATTTTGAAAACGGGAAATTTACTATTTTTGGGAATAAATGATAACCTAAAGGGATTCGGGCGTCTTATGATATATTTATCGATTGTGTGTTGTAAACCATAATTTGGAAGGAACCAAAGTTCCAAAGCTCAAAACATTATGATTCTAAGACACTAACAATCGTGGGATATTATACACTTGTGTAAACATTATCATATTCCATGCGATTATTGGAATCTAACAAACTTCAAAAGCAAACAAACCATGTTGGCACTTTGTAATCTAAATACTTAGCTAAGCAATCCTAACAAACCTAAATTACAAAGGAACTAATTAGAAACCTCGTGATCATAGGTCTTGGATAGGAGCCATACCCGACAAGCACGCGCGCTACATTCATCGTTTACTCATACGCTCAATTGTGAGTTTTCACAGCCCCTTTTTACTTGTTTATTATTTTGGGGTGAAAAGCATGATCTCGAACTTTAACTAAATTGGTCGTACTCTTTATGAACTTGTTGAACTTTTGTTATACTATTTATGCGAATTGGTATATACTATTGTTATGCTTGAGTACTATCGTGCTAAAGTCCCCGGAAATACAGTTTACACTACTTATTAACTCGTCCGAGAGCCAGACGAGCCGTTGATATTTATGGATAGCGCTATTTAGGGGGAAACCACTCCTCACTCACACTGTTCGTGAGTGCATAGTATCACCTTACTCATGTTAGCGATAGAACATGGAGCTTGGGGCATGTGTCGGTTGAATCGGTTTAGTAGTGGCCTCAATTGCATTAACACTCTTGTATATTACCTTTCATATTCGCAACTATTACAACCAATCATTTTATTTATGTCTCTTAGGAGCAAAACTTTTCGTTCAGTTAATTGTGGCATTAAACCTGTGAACTCACCAACTATGACCATAGTTGACTCTTTTGTTTTATCATGCTTTTCAGGCGAACGACAGTAAGGTGCATTCTAGGAGTACTTTTGCATGGATGCATACTCATATGCGTTTGCTTCACTTTGAATTATGACTATCTTTTGGAAACCTTTATGAACTTGGTGTAATCTCTTTTGAAACTATGGGTTGAACTTGTAATACTTGTAATACTTTCTACAAATTATGTATGGTGTTGCTTCTATATCTTATGCATTGTTACTCGGTACTGTTACATCTCGTGTTTCCGCTTTAGCAGGGTGTGACAGGTTTGGTATCAGAGCCTAAGGTTATAGAGAATGCCGGTTTTTCCAAACGAAAACCCCAACTATAACCAACATTTTTAAATAATATTTTCTTAAAACACCAAAAGTATTACCAGTTTAACTAAACCGAGCATATAACTAGTATAACTAACCCGTGTGTTGCATTATTAGACCTCAATTAGACATAGCCTGATCACCTATGTTTAATTTAGGTAAGATTATGCGAGACACGGAGTAGGTATACTGTGATTATGTTCGATGTTCTTTCCTATTTAAACCTATGAAAAGCAAACGTTGTGTGAGTGCATTGCATATTGTAGGCATCTATAGTGGCACTCTTAGTAACTAAGTACATCTTTAGGAACTAAGTCATCTTTTGGTACAGACTTACCATGTCACACTCCTCACTGCACGCTCTAGGATCAGCTGATGATTCTGGTTACTACACTGGTCGCCCCCGTGACAACCCACCGAGATACGAGCCAGAGGAGGATCCCTCTGAGGAGGAACCCTTTGAGGAGGACCCCTCTGAGGACCCAGAGTCAGAAAATGAAGTTAGCAGCCGAGAGGCCACCAGGGTAACTACTAGGATGACCCCGACACCCGTCTCACCCCAGCCACCTCAGAATGGTGTGCGATCGAGGGCCACTGCTCGTATGAGCGTTGCCCCTCCTGTTAGGTTTGCAGTCAGAGATTTCCCTCCAGGAACAGGACCTTCCCGACCTTCAGGAAATGTACCCCCTGAGACTGTTTCTGGGATCCCGATTTCACGAGATCCCAACATGACTTTCTGGTTAGCACGCAGGGTAGACGGTATAACTCACGAACTTCAGGCTCATAGGGCTAGCATTGTCCATCATGGACAGATGTTGGGTAATACTGTAGACCTAACCGAGCGGTTGATTTATCGGGTGAGCGATGCTCGGGACACAGCGAGTACGGCGATATTTTGGTGCAGAGTGTTAGCAGGGCTCACGTTTCTTTTGGCCGCAATACTTGTTTGGGGAGTTTGGTTTAAAGTGTAGTGCTTGTAGCATGCGTCAACTTTTAAAATTTAGTGAATGTATTTTATTTCAGTTATTTATGAAGGATTGTAATGTAATGGTTGATCCAAATTTTAAAACTCTGGATTATTAATGGAAAAACCTTATTTTGCTTACTTTATATGACTGTGGTAGTTACTTACACACTTACTTGAAAGTAAAACTTTTACCATAACTTAGTTTTGAATAATTACTAATATATTAAAGTTGTAACTATACAAATACGCAATACAAGCACTAACCAATAGCCTTTACCTGACTTAGAATCATGCCTCCAAGGAGAAACACAGACAACGTAGCTGAACAAGTAACTCGAGAACTTAACGCGGCACTACCTAACCTCGTTGCTCAAATCACCGCGGGTATCAATGCAGCTCAAGGGAACCCGGGAGGACAACCTACCAACAACAATCAAGGATGCAGCTACAAATCCTTCATGTCGTGTCGTCCCAAGGAATTCTTCGGGACAGAAGGTGCTGTTGGGCTATTATCCTGGATTGAAAGCATAGAGTCAGTGCTCCACATCAGCAAATGCTCACCGGGAAACCAAGTTGAATATGCATCATGCATGTTTCAAGGAAGAGATTTGACGTGGTGGAATAACCAGATTCAGACCCGTGGTCGCGTAGCTGCGTATAACCTTTCATGGGAGGAATTGAAGAAGTTGTTGATAGAAGAGTACTGTCCAAAAGATGCGCTCCAGAAATTGGAATCTGAATTCTGGAACCATGCCATGGTTGGGACTGACATCGATAAGTACACTGCCCGATTTCATGAGCTTGCAAGGCTAGTGCCCCACATGGTTACCCCAGAGGAGAAGAAAGTGGACCGGTACATATGGGGTTTGGCCCCAGAAATTCGAGGAATGGTTACCTCAGCGAATCCATCAACCATTCAGTCGGCTGTGGTCTTGGCTAACCGTCTGACCAATGATCTGATTAGATCAGGCGGATCGTCGAAAGGGAAAGATGGTGGAAAAAGGAAGCTGGAAAACCAACAAAGGAGCAGGGGCGGTGGTAACCCAGATAAGAAGCATGTAGTGGCGAGAAACTATGGTGTGGTTAAACAAGGACCAAAGCAATACAATGGCCCGCATCCAAAATGCAACAGGTGCAACTTTCACCACTCAGGAAATTGTCCGGTGTGCGAATGTCGAAACGGGCAGGCCACTATGCTAAGTATTGTAGGAATGGTAATGGGAGTGATGGGCAAAAAGCAGCATGCTTTGAGTGTGGAAGCCAGGATCATCTCAAAAACACTTGCCCAAGGCTGAATAGAGCTCCTAATAACAATGCTGGAAATCAAAGGGGCCCAGTGCGGGGACGGGCGTTTGTCATTGGAACTGAGGAAGCGAGGCAGGATCCGAACGCTGTGACAGGTACATTCCTCTTAAACAATCACTACGCGTCTGTACTATTTGACTCTGGGGCAGAGAGAAGTTTTGTCTCACTAGAGTTTAGGCCACTGATTAACTTAAAGTCAGACAAACTAAAGGAGATCTATATTATCGAATATGCTAATGGTCATGAATTTGAGGCTAGGGACATAATTTTAGGTTGTACCTTGGACCTAGCTGATAAGTCATTCAATATCGACCTAATTCCAATTGAACTGAAGAGTTTCGATGTAGTGGTGGGTATGGACTGGCTCGCCAAGGTCCGAGCAGAGATTGTCTGTTTTGAAAAGGTCATCCGAATACCTCTACAAGACGGAGAAACTCTTGCCGTGCAGGGAGATAAACCCGGCCGAGAGCTAAAAATTGTGTCGACCATAAAGATGCGTAAGTATCTGAAGAAAGAGTGCCATGCATTTCTGGCTCACGTGGTAGAAAAGAAATCGAAGGAGAAGCGTATCCAAGATATCCCTGTGGTTAGAGATCACCCTGAAGTTTTCCCGGAAGATTTGCCTGGACTGCCCCCGTCAAGGCAAGTCGAATTTCGGATTGATCTAATTCCAGGGGCAGCACCTGTAGCTAAAGCGCCATATCGTTTGGCACCGGCTGAGATGCAGGAACTGTCGGAGCAATTACAAGAACTTTTGAGCAAAGGATTGATTCGACCAAGCTCATCGCCCTGGGGAGCTCCCGTCCTCTTTGTCAAAAAGAAAGATGGGTCATTCCAGATGTGTATTGATTACAGGGAACTAAACAAGTTAACTATTAAGAATCGATACCCTCTTCCCCGAATAGATGATCTATTTGATCAGCTACAAGGCGCATCCTATTTTTCAAAAATCGATCTACGATCTGGATACCATCAGGTGAGTGTGCGCGAGGAAGACATCCCTAAGACAGCCTTTAGAACGCGGTATGGGCACTACGAATTCCTAGTAATGCCCTTCGGACTAACAAACGCACCGGCAGTTTTCATGGACTTGATGAATAGGGTGTGCAGACCATACCTAGATAAGTTCGTGATTGTGTTCATCGATGACATATTAATTTACTCGCGAAGTAAGAGTGACCACGAACACCATTTGAAGTTGATACTGGATCTACTCAAGGACCAAAACTTGTACGCTAAGTTCTCAAAGTGCGAGTTTTGGCTTCGAGAGGTACACTTTCTTGGTCATGTGGTCAACGAAAGAGGAATCCAGGTGGACCCAGCTAAGATTGAGGCGATTAAGAAGTGGGAGGCCCCGAGGACCCCTACGGAAATTCGTCAATTTCTGGGATTGGCTGGTTACTACCGAAGATTCATTGAGAACTTTTCAAAAATCGCCAAGCCATTAACAGAATTGACCCAAAAGGCGAAGGAGTTTGTTTGGGGTAAAATGCAGGAAGAAGCATTCCAAACACTGAAGCATAGATTATGCAACGCACCAATTTTGGCGTTACCCGAAGGAACAGAGGATTTTGTCGTATACTGTGATGCGTCACACCAGGGATTGGGATGTGTGCTGATGAAAAAGAACAAAGTCATCGCTTATGCATCGAGGCAGCTCAAGGAGCATGAGAAGAACTATACAACACACGACTTGGAGCTAGGAGCTGTAGTCTTTGCCCTTAAGATCTGGAGACACTATCTGTATGGTGCAAAATGCATTGTGTATACTGACCATAAGAGTCTTCAGCATATCTTTGACCAGAAAATGCTCAACATGAGACAGAGAAGGTGGGTAGAATTGCTTAGTGATTACGATTGTGAGATCAAGTATCATCCGGGCAAGGCAAACGTAGTAGCTGATGCCCTAAGTAGGAAGGAAAGGTTACGACCCTCACGGGTACGAGCTTTGGGAATGTTGGTTCAGACAAGTTTGAAAACTCGGATCCTTGATGCTCAAAGGGAAGCATTAAGATCTGAAAATATAAAGAATGAGACTCTGCATAACCTAGAGCAGAAATTTGAGATTAAGACTGATGGAATTCGTTACTTCCAGGAGAGGGCATGGATTCCGAGAACCGACAACTTAAGGGATGTCATTATGGATGAAGCCCATAGATCAAGATATTCGATTCACCCAGGAGCTGATAAGATGTACAAGGATTTAATGGAATATTATTGGTGGCCAGGGATGAAGAAAGATATCGCTCTGTATGTTGGGAAATGTTTGACATGTTCTAAAGTCAAAGCAGAGTATCAGAAACCATCCGGTTTGTTACAACAACCGGAAATTCCCCAATGGAAGTGGGAGCAAATATCAATGGATTTTATAACCAAGTTGCCCAGGACGGCAAGGGGACATGACTCGATTTGGGTCATAGTGGATCGGTTGACGAAGTCTGCTCATTTTCTCCCGGTCCGAGAAGATTACAAGATGGAAAAGCTAGCACGGATCTATATAGATGAAATTGTTGCACGTCACGGAATACCTCTTTCCATCATTTCAGATAGAGATAGTCGTTTCACATCGCGCTTTTGGCAAATATTCCAGAAAACTCTGGGTACTCAACTAGATTTAAGTACTGCCTATCACCCCCAAACTGACGGACAAAGTGAGCGGACCATACAAACTTTAGAGAACATGTTGAGAGCTTGCGTGATTGACTTTGGAGGAAGTTGGGATACTCATTTGCCTTTGGTAGAATTCTCTTATAACAACAGCTATCACACTAGCATTAAGTGTGCGCCATTTGAAGCCTTATATGGGCGTAAATGCCGTTCACCACTTTGCTGGTTAGAGGCAGGCGATAGACAATTGACGAGACTCGACCTCATACAAGAAACAACTGACAAGATCACGACTATTAGGGAAAGACTAAAGACAGCCAGAAGTCGTCAGAAAAGCTATGCAGATAACCGTAGGAAACCTCTAGAGTTTCAAATCGGTGATAAAGTGCTTCTAAAGGTGTCACCATGGAAGGGCGTAGTCCGCTTTGGAAAGCGAGGAAAACTAAGCCCGAGGTACATTGGACCCTTCGAGGTACTACAAAGGATTGGTCCGGTGGCTTACCGACTCAAACTGCCGCAAGAGCTCTGTAGCATTCACGACACCTTCCATGTTTCTAACCTGAAGAAATGCTGGTCCGATGAAACACTCATCGTCCCTCTCGAGGAAATTCAGATTGACGATAAACTCCACTTCATAGAAGAACCACTCGAGATCATGGACCGCGAGGTCAAAAGGTTGAAGCAAAGCCGAATTCCCATTGTTAAGGTCCGATGGAATTCACGACGAGGTCCTGAATTCACATGGGAACGTGAGGACCAATTTCGACACAAGTATCCGCATCTATTCTCGAGTGCATCGGCACCCAATGGGACGGATTGAATTTCGGGACGAAATTCATTTCAACGGTGGGATACTGTGACATCCGTCAAAATCTCAGGTCATTACCGCACTCGAATCTTAAATTTACAGCATTCCTTAAATCCTAGTGAAAATACTAGGTTATGACTCCGTAGGCTTATCAAAGTCGTAGAACGTCTTAGTGATTGCTTAGTGAACCATAAGTTCATACAAACATTTTAAAGTAGATTACTAAGTGCCAATTTAAACAAAGAAAATTTACCTCTTTATACCTTAACAAAATCCTTAACGATTTGCAAAACCGAAATTCCCGTGACTCGACAACGTAAAATTTAATCGGATAAATAATTTGTGAATATCAAACTTAGACAAATTAGATGTCTATTAATTTAATTCAAGAAATTAGAAATATAAAATCTAGGTCCCATAATTGTCACAATTATATCTATCAAAATTCAAAATCAAGATTTGTTAAAATTCCGTAAATCGATAAATGAAACTCGAATATAATAAACTAACACTTGAATACCTATTGGAAGTAATTCAATCATAAATTAAAGTACTTTTATAAACTAAAGAACACAAACTTTTATAACTCAAATATTAATCACCAAAACATCACAAAATAAACCTTATACCATACAATATACTTACACACCTTTAATATAAACTTAATACATCTTTTAAAGTTTATTTTTTAAAAAAAAATAAAGGGAAAATAACCCCTAGATCCCCTAAAAACATTCAGCCCTTAATCCCCATACACTTCCATCATTTCCCACACATTTCACTCATACACTCTCCTAAAAATACACACACCCTCTCTCTCTTTCATTTTCTCAAGAACACACACTCTTTCTCTCCAAACTCCTCTCAAAAATCAGTCTACAACCACCTCAATTCAAGTATTTCAAATGTTTTAAGAAGCTTAAACAAGAACATAAAGGTAAACTACATCATCTACACTTACTATTCTTCCATTTTCTTGCTTTCTTCTTCATAAAAATTCGGATTTTAAGCCTTTTCCATGGCTAAAATCCTCATGCAAAGCTTGATGTTTGTAGATTATCTCTTTTCACATCTTTATGTGTTAATAGAAAGGGTAATCCATGATCAAACCGAAAATCAAGTGAAAATCGATTATTGTTGTGATATTGTTGAAATCTTGTTCATCTTTATGTTAAATCTTAAATTTTTTATGTTAATAATCATCTCTAATATATCATGGATGTATTTCAACACCATGCATGTGTTAGAACATGGATTTAAAGATCAAAAGATGATAATCTTCTTTATTTCATGTTTGGTGTTCATTATTTTGAATGAAACACTTAAACATGAGTTTACAACTTTCTGTCCAGAAAGCTTCTTCCACTTCAACGATTTTTATAAAAATCATTTCTTCATGAAAATGGACGTTTTTATAGGCTATAATCAAGTTCTGGAAGTTAACTTTCCAACCTCATAAGCCTCATGTTTTTATGAGTTCATTTGATACTTTTTATAATTTTTGTGAACAGAGATGTATAATCTGTTATATTAAGGCAGAAACTTTCTTCTCAATGTTTTAATCATAACTGGAGCATTACAACTCCAAATGACTTGAAACCAACGCCAAAAGTTTACAAATTTCATTGGCTACAACTTTCAAGAAGACCACTTTTATTGATTCCTTGTACATTTTGTACAAAAATAATAATTGCATGCATGTGTTCAGATCTGACCTCAGATGTTAAAAGAAAAATAATAAATATTTGGACTTCACTACAATCCATGGAAAAATTACAGTAGATAGATCACATATTGAAGATGATCTGTGATTTTTTCCTTATTTTATTTCGGAACATAAGTATTTTTAATAAATTAAACCAACTGAGGTAATTTTCTGGAAATAAGAATATGGACTGATTTTGGTAACCGACACTTGCGGACTTGTTACTTAAGGAAAGACTAACTCTTTTTGACCCATAAACATGTTTAAGGTTTGGGTAAAAGCCTCGGGTAAAACCGAGAAGGTTTGACCGAGTCAACAATAATCGGTTCCGATTTTGAAAACGGGAAATTTACTATTTTTGGGAATAAATGATAACCTAAAGGGATTCGGGCGTCTTATGATATATTTATCGATTGTGTGTTGTAAACCATAATTTGGAAGGAACCAAAGTTCCAAAGCTCAAAACATTATGATTCTAAGACACTAACAATCGTGGGATATTATACACTTGTGTAAACATTATCATATTCCATAAGATTATTGGACTCTAACAAACTTCAAAAGAAAACAAACCATGTTGGCACTTTGTAATCTAAATACTTAGCTAAGCAATCCTAACAAACCTAAATTACAAAGGAACTAATTAGAAACCTCGTGATCATAGGTCTTGGATAGGAGCCATACCCGACAAGCACGCGCGCTACATTCATCGTTTACTCATACGCTCAATTGTGAGTTTTCACAGCCCCTTTTTACTTGTTTATTATTTTGGGGTGAAAAGCATGATCTCGAACTTTAACTAAATTGGTCGTACTCTTTATGAACTTGTTGAACTTTTGTTATACTATTTATGCGAATTGGTATATACTATTGTTATGCTTGAGTACTATCGTGCAAAAGTCCCCGGAAATACAGTTTACACTACTTATTAACTCGTCCGAGAGCCAGACGAGCCGTTGATATTTATGGATAGCGCTATTTAGGGGGAAACCACTCCTCACTCACACTGTTCGTGAGTGCATAGTATCACCTTACTCATGTTAGCGATAGAACATGGAGCTTGGGGCATGTGTCGATTGAATCGGTTTAGTAGTGGCCTCAATTGCATTAACACTCTTGTATATTACCTTTCATATTCGCAACTATTACAACCAATCATTTTATTTATGTCTCTTAGGAGCAAAACTTTTCGTTCAGTTAATTGTGGCATTAAACCTGTGAACTCACCAACTATGACCATAGTTGACTCTTTTGTTTTATCATGCTTTTCAGGCGAACGACAGTAAGGTGCATTCTAGGAGTACTTTTGCATGGATGCATACTCATATGCGTTTGCTTCACTTTGAATTATGACTATCTTTTGGAAACCTTTATGAACTTGGTGTAATCTCTTTTGAAACTATGGGTTGAACTTGTAATACTTGTAATACTTTCTACAAATTATGTATGGTGTTGCTTCTATATCTTATGCATTGTTACCCGGTACTGTTACATCTCGTGTTTCCGCTTTAGCGGGGTGTGACAACTGCGATGCCTCACATCAAGGTCTTGGTTGCGTGTTGATGCAACGGGACAAGGTTATTGCCTACGCCTCCCGACAACTCAAAGTTCACGAGAAGAACTACACCACTCATGATCTCGAACTAGGAGCCGTAGTGTTTGCACTTAAAATCTGGAGACACTATCTGTATGGCACAAAATGTACCATCTTCACCGATCATAAAAGCCTCCAGCATATATTCGATTAGAAGGATCTCAATATGAGGCAACGTCGCTGGGTCGAGTTGCTCACCGATTATGACTGCGAGATCAAGTACCATCCGGGCAAAGCAAATGTTGTTGCCGATGCCCTCAGTAGAAAAGAACGAGTGAAACCACTTCGAGTCTGAGACCTTAATATTACCATACATAATGATGTTATCATTCGAATCCTTGCTGCTCAACTCGAAGCATTGAAACCGGAAAACATCAAAGATGAGGCCTTGCGCAACATGGAGAAACAATTCGAAACCAAACCCAACGGAGTCAAATACTTCGCAAACCGAATCTGGTTACCTACCTTTGGAAACCTTCGAGCCTTGGTGATGGATGAAGCTCACAAGTCCAAATACTCTATACATCCTGGATCGGACAAGATGTATCATGGCATCAAGGGATTATACTGGTGGCCAAACATGAAAACAGAGATTGCCACATATGTCAGCAAGTGTCTCACGTGTTCAAAAGTCAAAGCTGAATGTTAGAAGCCCTCCGGTCTGCTATAGCAACCGGATATTCCTGAATGGAAATGGGAGCAAATCGCTATGGATTTCATCACTAAACTCCCGAGAACATCAAGCGGCTGCGATACCATTTGGGTGATTGTAAATCGACTCAACAAATCTACACATTTCCTCGCTATCAAAGAAACTGATAAAATGGAACGCCTCACACGAATCTATCTTAAGGAGATTGTATCCCGACACGGCGTTCCTATCTCGATTATCTCTGAAACAGATAGTCGTTTCACTTCTCAGTTTTGGAGATCATTACAAAATCGTTAGGTACTCGTCTGGATATGAGTACTGCGTATCATCCTCAAACCGATGCCCAAAGTGAAAGGACAATTCAAATGCTGGAAGATATGCTACGCGCCTGCGTAGTTGACTTTGGTGCAAATTGGGAACATCATTTGCCATTGTGTGAATTTTCGTACAACAACAGCTACCACACCAGTATTGGGGCTGCACCATTCGAGGCACTGTATGGTCGTAAGTGTCGGTCGCCAATCTATTGGACCGAAGTTGGAGACAGCCAACTGACTGGTCCTGACATCATTCATGAAACCACCGAGAAGATTGTTGGTATCCAACAACGGTTGAAAGCCGCACGTGATCGTCAGAAGAGTTATGCTGACGTGAGACGCAAGCATCTCGAGTTCCAAGTTGGGGATCGAGTATTGCTCAAAGTATCACCTTGGAGAGGTGTTATCCGATTTGGTAAACGCGGAAAGTTAAACCCTAGATACATCGGACCTTTTGAAATCCTCGAGAGGGTTGGTCCAGTAGCATATCGATTGCAGCTACCTCCTGAGCTCACTAGCGTGCATCCCACATTTCACATTTCTAACCTTAAGAAATGCCTGTCTGATGAGACACTCATTATTCCGCTCAAGGAAATTCAAATCGATGACAAACTTCATTTTGTCGAGACACCAATGGAGATCATGGACCGTGAGGTCAAACAGCTTAAGCAAAGTCGTATCCCTATAGTCAGAGTTCGGTGGAATTCACGGCGTGGTCCGGAATTCGCGGCGTGGTCCGGAATTCACCTGGGAACGGGAAGACCAGATACGACTCAAATATCCACATTTATTTTCAGACTCCACTCACGCGCCAACTCGGAGCTACATTTCGGGATGAGTTAGTCACTTACTTTATAACATGAAAAACATAACATTGTTGTATAAATATTATATGAATGATGTATACGTCTAAAAGTTGGTCTAAAAAGACCCATGTCAATCATTCATTGATTTCTAAAAGAGTCCACATTTAGTTACGGTCTTAGATGGTTGACATGCGTATTCAGGCAACTTTTGGGACTAAATACAATTTTAATGAGAATATACCAAGTTTATCTCCTAAATCGAATTCTTTTCCTTCGGCCCAAGCTTTGTAATCAACACATTTTCTTAACAAGGGGAGAATGTGACACCCGACCAATTAGGACATGTAATTAGTGCCTAATCATAAGTGTTAATACATGTAATTAGGGTTAATTATGTGTATCATTATGTGTATTGATATATTTATATATATATATATACACACACGTATGCGATTTGTTTAAATCGTACATTTCACTATCGGATGAATTCTGACACATTATAAATACGGACGTTGGTGAATATAATATTAAATAATATGAAATTATTTAATAAACTTATAAACTCATAAATATTATGTTGATAATATTTAACAGAGCAATGGTATAGTATTAAGTAACTCGTACATTACAAAAACGCGTGGAAAGCGCCCGACAATCAAATGTGAACCAAAATATATTTTATAACTTTAAAATATATCATTTCTAGTAAGACCTTCATTGAAAATATTGTAGTTAAAAACGATAACAAAAACGTCTAGTTTAAACGTTACGCGATTAGACCTCCGTAAAACGAACATGCAAATCGAGGCCGATAAATAAACGGAACATTTTTATAAATGTTTTTAAGTATTCTAATAAATACTTCAATCAAAAATATCGAGATTTAAATCGTTATCCAAAACGCGAATAGTAATCGTTAAACGTCTAAATAAACGTCCAAACGAACGGGTAAACGGGTACCACGCGTAACGTGAATTGGGGAATTAATTTAACACAATTACCTGGGGTGGGGCCCATGAAAAATCAGCAGATTTTCCCACCCACATGCACCCCATGTGATCTTGATCACTTACACACACAAGACCTCATTTTTCCCCACCTCATCTCATCATTTCACTTCCATTTGCATTTCACACACTCCACCTCTCCTCCTCTCTCCACTCCCATCAATTTTCACCATCAAACACAGACCAAATTCAGTCATATTATCACCCATTATCATCATCATTCATCACCCATTGAAGATCAAGAACAAGGAGGAACAAAAGGAACCAAGATCAAGCTCATCTTCACCATCTTCATCTTCTCTCATCATTTTCTTTGTAAGAAACCCATCCTCACTCACTTAATCTTCTTGCATGTTATTTATTTATATGCTAAGTTGATCATCTAACACTATTATGTCCAAATCTAAAGCAAAAACTCGTTTTTGTTAAACATCTAAAAGTGACAGATTCAGTCCCAGAAAAGTCAGTTTACAAAACCGTTCATAACTTGAGTTCTACTAAGAATTAGACAACGAATTTTTTTTTAAAAGTTGCGTATTGTAAAGTTCTACAAAAATTTCTCCTATGTCGCTTTCATAAATCTACGAATTTTCAGATAAAAATGGATCTATGAGACTGGTCTGCATGTATTCGAAAACCGAGTACGGTTCTTTCGCAAATTTTATACCTATCTAGATGGACTCTATAATTACTGGAAAAATTAAGTTAACAACTAGACACATAGTAGAACAACTGATAAAAATTGTGGACTCTAATTCGGATCATAACTAGTTAAGAAAAATAG
The DNA here is from genome assembly GCA_963422505.1 of Pseudognaphalium luteoalbum. NCBI lineage: Eukaryota > Viridiplantae > Streptophyta > Magnoliopsida > Asterales > Asteraceae > Pseudognaphalium > Pseudognaphalium luteoalbum. Next base: position 89,529,351 of record OY730197.1, read on the forward strand.
GTGAAGTGAACCGACAAAATCGAAAAACACGTTTAGGGACTGTTTTGGAAATAAATATAAAAATGACACTTGTAGGTCACCAATGGTCACGAAACTCGTTTTCTATAAGTATTATAACATAATAAAGGTTGTGTAAAAATTTCGGGTCAAACCGATTTAGTTTGACCAGCTTGACTAGTTTGACCAGATTTGACCAGTTGACCAATTTGACCAGTTGACCAAAATTGACCAGATTTGACCAGTTGACCGATTTGACCAGTTGACCAAAATTGACCAGATTTGACCAGTAGACCGATTTGACCAGTTGACCAGATTTGACAAGTTTGACCAAGTTGACTTCTGTTGACTTTCAGAAAATAAAATATTTGAGCACAAGTTCGGATATAAATGTATACATGTACTTTCAAATACAATAAAAGAAGCTTGAAAAATACTTACTACACTAAGTATTCAACACTTATAATAATCAAACCTTATACAAAACTTACATTCGTACATTATAAACCATCACCAACGGGCCGTACACGTTTTCAAAACTCAAACAAAACAATCAAACATTGGACATAACTAGTTGATGGAAAACTAGCATAGATGGTCTGTTGAGACCTCTAATCATTTAAAACCTTGCGCGTTTAACACGCCTAGCAGGTTTCCATATCTAATCCTTTAAAACCTTGCGCGTTTATGACGCCCAGCAGGTTTCAGTCATTGGAGACGACATCATTTCTCCTGTAAACCATCATTTTTGCTTGATAGCATCTCATTAGACTCAGGTGAGTCTCATAGCCCCTATTTTACTGTTTTTACTCTAGGGGTGAGAATACATGCTCATTTTATTTTACATGTGAACGCAAGTATCAAATATCGCTATATTTTGCATGAGTTAATCATCTAATCATCATAAGTCCTCATTAGCATAGTTTGGTAATACTTTGTAGCGTGAATGTTAGTGTATGGTACCATATGGGACTGACAATCCCCGTCTGAGTCAGCAAGCACTGACTGGTCAAAACGGACGCATTATCATTTGTTCATACGTGCGTTGATTAGGCACACGCATAGAGGCACCCTCGCTCAGGCACTTAATTGTGATCCTGACACCTCAGTTAAGCTCAGACTATGTGCTCATGGCAGTTATATACATTTTTTTTTATCATTTACTTATTTGCTTAATTGCAAATCATTATACTTAAATCTTGCGGTTCATATATTATACTTTATCATTAAACCTGTGAGCTCACCAGCGTAAGCTGACCAATTTAGCGTGTATTCTCAAGTTCGTAGCAGCAGTAAGTCTGCTCACTCAGGATGCCCATTAGCTCGAGTCTCATGCAAACATTAGGAGATTATTATGCATTACTATATTTTGTATAAATTAGTTATGACATAGAATCTCTTACATCAATTCGAGCTTTTGTAAACTATTATAATAGTGTAAGACTTTTATAATATCAATGTATTGTAAACGACGCATATAGAGTCGTTCATTATATCTTATGTGTTGTTGATATTTGATTAGTCGCGCCCCGAACCGACCCGCTTCCGCATCATAATTTGGGGGTGCGACAATGAAGGTCCAATGGTTGTCGATGTAGATGAAGAGATCGGTGATTCAACCGATACAGAAGATGAAGTTCTTATTCCTACAAATAATCCAGCTATTGTGCTTAGGAAACTTCCAAAACAAATAAAGAAAATTGGAGTTTCAGAAGTAGATATAACAGGAAAACGTGTACCACGTAAAGGGATTATTGGTTGGTACTTTGACTCAGACCTGAAGCTTTTTGCAATTAAAAGATTTGACGGAGTTCAATATTTTGAGCGAAAGCTTGCAGTGTTTAGTTCTATGCCTAGATTTGAGATTCGAGATTTGGCTCGATTACCTTTGAATAACCCAAGTGATGATTTTGTTGGAAGATATGTTGAACATATAATCAAGACTGAGGTTAGAGCTAATAAGTTTGAAAAGATTAAGCCAAGAAAAGGAAAGACTATTAAATTGGCAGAAAGAAGTCAAAGGACAGGAAGAAGAAGAAGAAGAAAGAAGGTTTATCCGTCTGTTAAGTGTATACAGCAGATTCCTTTGAAGACAATGCCACAAGATAGTTTGGGAAATATGAAATGTTGGTATGTGGATTCAGAAACTGGAGAAGCTGTCATGGTTGAAGCAGATGATGAGGTTGAAAGTGGTAAGCGTGAGATTTTTAAAGTTTATGACCATCGACACCTAATGAATATGTCGAAGAAAGATTTGTTAAAGTTACATGAAAATAGAATCTTGACGACAGAAGCATGGGGTGATTTAGCACGAGATTATCAGATGATGGTTAAGACTTGTATCAAGATGAAGATGTACGCAGGAAGTAAAATTTACAAATGAAGACTAAAGACAAGCGTGAAGATAAAGATGCTAGAGCTATTGTCAAGGGGGAGTCTGTTGAGACATAGTTTGTGACAACAGATCTAGCTTGAAATAGGACTGGTGTAATTATTATTATGTTTGTGTATTAGTTTAGATTTGTAAATGAATATTTTGTTTTTGAAGATAGACGAAATTTTGTATTTTATCTCTTACATTTGCTGCGAGTCGAGATCTCAAGTCGCAAGTGTTGCGAAGCGAGGTGAGATCTGAACTCGCAAAGCAGAATTCAACAGGTGACAAACGAGTTGATTTTATTATGGGCTTGGGCTGCGTAGCGAGTAGAGTCAACTCGCAGGCCTAAAGGCTGCAAGTTGAGACGACTTATATAAATGATTTTTGTTGAGAAAATCATTAACATTTTATTTTTAACATTCAATTAGACTTTTGCTATCCCAATTATAACCTGCGAATTCAGTTTCCAGAGAAAATAAAAACCTAACGGCTAGGCTTTGACGTTTATTTGTTTAAAGCAAAGTAATTAGTTAACCGAAACGCGAACTTATTTGTTGTTAGTAAGATAACATCGTATTAAGGAATTCCGCACCTTAATACTACAGATAATGAAGTTATCGATCCTAGAACTAGGGACTTACAATAAAAACATACATTGAAGAATAAGCTTTAAAAATTGTACCTTAGAACCTTAAAGTTGAACTCATCTACGTTTCTTGGAAGCGAAATCATTTATCTCATTTGTAGAAAATGTATCAGCAATATCCCTCTCAATGTAAAGAATCAAACAACTTTTAAGAAAATCATTGCTCATGCTGGTATGAAGTGTTGTTTTCACAATTTTCACTACCGAGAAAGCTCTTTCACTTGTTGCAGTTGAAACTGGAAGCGTTAGTGCAAGTAGAATCAATCTATCAAGCATTGGGTACACTTCTGATCTTTCAATTTCTTGTAAGCCTCTACATAACTCGGAAATCGTATGAACCTTTTATAACTCTGGATGTTTAGGCACATCTTGCTCATAATATTGCAACTCAAGTTTTAGCTGAATATTTTCCTGCTCCGAAAGTCCAATGGATAGAATGTTTTTGCCAGTTTACAAATATCAAATTTATTAAAAGGCTTTCTTGGGTCTAGAGCTACACTGAGTCGAAGAATTTCTGTCACATAATCATTGAATCTAGAGTTCAGCTCTTGCAAATGACTATCAATGGCAGCAATGAACACATCAACTCGATAATGATGTTCAGCGGTCACATTGTCTTTTTTTGAACGAGACCAAAATATATCTTTGTAATTTCGAGTCATTTTAGGAACTTGAATGCTATTAGCCACACAAAAAGCAACAACTTTATCAAAAAGTGATTGATATCCTTGATCTCTCAAATTTTTAATCAATATCTTTGTTGTGGAAAGCAAACTCAAAACATTAACTATATCTTGAGATTTACTTTGAAAAGCTTGACAAAGCTTATCAGTTTTTCTCATTATCTTCATCATCAAATGCATAACAATAACAAAATCAAATGACAATAATTGTATAAGAGCAAAAGAATCATCACCTTTTTGAGAAGCAGTAGACCCATTAATAGCAATGTCACGTAGCACGACAATGGCAGGACCATATAATTTCAACAAGCTACGTATTGATCGATAATGTGAACTCCATCGAGTATCTCCAGATCTTTGCAAACTTTTGATCTATTTGGTTTGACCAATCTCTTGCTCTCTAATTTTGGTTAACTATGCAATTTCATGAATTTAAGCATCTTGTAATTGATCGTGAGGCTTGGAGGAGGAATCAATGACATTAATAATGAAGTTCAAGTTCTTGAAAATTTTGTGCACTTCAACCACCACTTTGAAAAATTAAACGAGATCTCATAGCCCAATGTCTTTTTTGTTAGTTAAAATTTATGTATAATTTATTAAAAAAAAACTGTATTGTATTTTTATAATTAATACTTTTAATTCTATTAACTTCATTTTATTTAATCATTTTGTATTTTAATTAACTAATGAAAATTATTTATTTTTTGTTAAAATAAATGGAAATTAAAATAAAATGGTGGGGCCTAAGAGGTAAAACTGGGCGTTCTGGGTTTACCACTGCAAGCGCTTATGTGGTGTTGATGTTGATGTTGTGACACCCGCCATATTAGGACTAGTGATTAGTGCCTAATCAATTGTTAATACATGTAATTAGTTTGGTATTAGGCTAATTAATGTATCAAATTATATGTTGATGAATATATACAATTATGCGATTTGATTAAATCGTACGCGATCCAAATCGAATGTAATTCGATTTAATTTATACGGACGTTTGTGAACAATTTTATTAAATAATTTAATATTATTAAGTACAAACATTATATCCAAAATATTATTTTGATAATATTTCGTAATTAGTTTGTATCGTACAAATAAACGTCCACGCGATTAAAATGTTAAACACACAAACAAACGAAACCATTTAAGTTATTAAGTATTGGTAAAATACTTCAACAAAATATTGAATAAACATTCGTATTTTAAAACATATATTTAAACGTATAAAACAATTATTTAACGTTTAAACAATCGGGAAAACGAACATCGCACGGAGCGCAAACGCGGGGATTAAAATTTGGGAGATTCCCCTCCCCCTTCTTCACAAAAATCTGCCCCTTTCCCCCCCATTTCCCCTCACTTTTTCATTTATCATCTTTCTTACAACTCCTTTCTCTCTTTTCTCTCTAACCATAACCACCACACCACCACCACTTAAATCACCAGAATAACACCACCAAACAACATTAAATCATCTAGCCCGTTTGGAAGAAAACGTTCACGGAGTCACGATCTACATTTCCCTCTTTTTGGATTCCTCCGGCGTTAAGGTTGTAAGTTTCCGACAAAACCCGAAACACTCCGATTTTACTCATTTTCACTTGTTTATGGGTTATTTAAGCTTAAAATGTCCAAATATGGGTTGGGTAAAAGAATCGGACCAAACGGTCGCCGGAAAACATGTTTTCGGCTCAATTTCCCGCCAACAGCTCGTTGTGTCGCAGAGCCTCCAGGCCACCTGCGACACAAGCCCTTATGTCGCAAAACCCCCAATTATGTCGCATATAGCGACACAAGTGACTATGTCGCAAACCCTTCGGATGTCGCATTTAGCAACACAAAACACTATGTCGCAAAACCTATTTCCGTCGCAAATAGCGACACAACATTTTATGTCGCATTAATTTGCGGACGTCGAACTTAGCGACACAAAGACTTGTGTCGTAGAAATGATCTGCGACACAAAAGACTATGTCGCATCTAGCGACACAAGCCTTATGTCGCACACTGTGTCGCATGAAACAGAACCAAGAAAACACATATTTTACTAAGTGTCGAGACCAAAAATTTTATCACTTGATTTCACCCAAATTCAAGTCCAGATGCGTTTTTCACCAAAGCAATATAGTAGAAATAAAAAAATTTCGAGCTGACTTGGCATCTCGATCCCAACCAGGGGCCAGCCCCTTGGACCCCGCCAGGGGTTGCCACCCTTGGGACCCCGCTTACCAGGGGCGCTGCCCCCGGACCCCCGTCACCTAAAGTTTATAACTACTTTTAAGTATAACACCTTTCGAAAATCAAAATAATAATGTGGAATTATTATTACAAACAAATCACCAACGGGCCGTACACGTTTTCAAAACATAACCAAATCAACCAAATCGTAGTAATTTGGACATTCTAGTTGAAAGAACAACTACAAAGGTAGTCTTTATAGATACCTTCTCACATTTATAACCATCGCGTGTCGTGGACACCCTCAGGTTACAAGTCTTCAGACATCGATTCTCGGCTAATCAACTCAAGTTTAATTAGTTAAACTCTCCAGACTCAGGTGAGTCTCATAGCCCCTATTTTACTGTTTTACTCAGGGGTGTGATATACTGCTCTTTTTATTTTACAATATGAATGCAAGTACGAAATCAAACAAGTACTACATGAGTTATCTCACTAATCTTTTCAAAGCCCTCCTCAGCATAGTTTAGTAATACATTGTAGCGTGAATATTAGTATATGGTACCATATAGGATTGACCCTCCTCGTCCGGGTTAGCATGCACTAACTGGGTAAACGGATGTACTAATATTTGTTCAGACGAGTGTAGATTAGGCACTCGTGGGAGGCACCTCGATCAGGGTTCCTTAAATGTAGACCTGACACCTCGAGTTAAGCTCAGACTATGTGCTCATGGCTGTAAAACTTTTATTTTGCTTAATTGCAATTTAAATTCAATAAAATCTTGCGGTTCATACAATATGTGTTGACATACAAACCTGTGAACTCACCAGCGTTTCACTGACCCATTTTAGCATGTATCACAGGTACTCAGCAGTAGGTTGGACGGTCATTCAGGATATCATTAGCTCGAGTCATCATGCAAAACATTCAGAGATTTAGCTGCATTATTATATTTTGTATAGATTAATTATGTTTGTAAATCTCTCAATCCAGGAACTGAGTTAATGTAAACTATATTTTGATATAAACTTTGATTTTATTAATACAAGTTGTAAAACGACGCATATAGAGTCGTTCATTATATCTATGAGCTGTGATATTTGATTAGTCGCGCCCCGACCCGATTCACTTCCGCAATCCGAATTTGAGGGTGCGACAAATGTGGTGCCCAGAATGCCTCGCACCACTGTAAGTGGTCTAACTCAACTTGAGATTTAATCATTTACTTCAAAAATAAAAAATTAAAATTTTTTTTACCAAACTCTCTCTTTCCCCTCTTTCACGAACAATTTAAATACCTTAACCCTAAATCACAAAAGCCGGCCAAATCATACCAAATCCGGCAACATCCGGCCACTCCCATCGACCTCCGGCCACTAGCGACGATCTCCGGCCCATCCCTTCGCCTACAGCACCATACATAAATCGCATATAGGTAATTGTTAGTTTTAAGTCTTAATTAGTTTAACTAGAAGATATATTGTATATTTATAAGTTTTAATTGTTGTGTGTTGGTTTGAGTTTGGTGGTGGTGTTAATAAATCATATTGATATTGCTAAATGGATGGTGATGCTAAAGCTTGAATGTGACGTAAACTTTTGTGTAAGATGGTGAAGTTGGATTTTATTGTTGTGTGTAAACTTTTGGGGAATGAAATGTAATCTTGAGGTATAAAACACAGTGGTATTGTTGTGTGTTAGATTTTATGTTTGAAGTTATGGTAGTAAAGATTAGTATTGTTCTTGTTGTTATGGTGGTAAAGATGGTAAAGTGTGGTGAACAATTATTATTATTATTATATAAAATTAGAGATAGCGAAGTAAATAGTGTTTATAATGAAGTGATATAGTTGAAAGATGTAGGTACTGTGAATGGGTGAAGTGTTTTGTCCTATATCAGCATTGAGAACTATAATATATATACATAAATTAAAGAAAACCTATTTCTCCACTCAATCTTTTAACACGCAATGACTAGTCACATCCACAATATCTACTACAAACAGTCTCTAAAAAATCAATTGGACTGGCAGGTTAAACCGCTTGAACAGGGAATGGAGCCCTTTCCGGTTCTATTAAAAAAACTGGTTGTTAAAACATTGGTCTTAACAGCTTTGACCCAAGAAACTTTCAAGGTGATAGTTTTCGGCTTTCCGCCCCTCAGCTTCTTTTCTCTTTCAATTCTAACACTTGACTTTAGCAACTTGTTACGTATTTGTCCTACAGGTAAAATATAAAGATAGAGTAACATTCAAATGAGTACAACAATTTTATGTGAGAATGAAGGAATCAATAGAAATATGTCATTATTCACTAAACTCACTCTTCCCCACGTTTTTAAAAATTAAATATCTCCCAAATGATAAGTCAAAAAATCACAAAAATTGCACCATAAAAATCAGCGTTTATTCTCTTCGATTAAAGATGTAAGAATGTATACTTTTTTACGAACTTTTTTTTCTTCGTTTTTTGGTGAGTTTTTAAAACGAGCAATACATGTGTTATAAGACCATTTGCAATAGTGAAGCCCATCATAGGGTACTCTGTGTGCCACATCAGCGTCAACACCACGTCAGCATGTGCAGTGGTAAATCCAGAACGCCTAAAATGCCCATCGTTGCCCCTTAGCCCCACCATTTTAATTTAATTTACATTTATTTAACAAAAACAAATACATTTCATTAATTAATAAACAATACAATAATAAAACAAACCACACTAAAATAAAATTAAAAGTACATAATTAAATGGGCACAATAATTAAAAATAAAAACAACATAGATAATTAAGTGGGAGGTAAAGGTAAGCTGCGGAAGTTTGGTGGAAGCGTTCAAATGTGATCGGCGAGATCGACCCGTAGTTGCTCATCCACTTGTTTGTCACGTATTTCTTTTATTCTTGCATCTCGGTCTTTTACCCGTTGCCTACTATCCCGTCGAGGCCGGTTAGCGGGATCATTGATCATCTCTTGCTCGATAGCAGATATTGTGAATATGTTATCTTCTTGGATCATGTTATGCAATAAGACACAAGTGTATGATTGTCTTCGCATCTTGTTCACACTCATAGATTGTGCCGCAATCTTTTAAATTGAAAACTTACCTTGAAGGACACCAAAAGTCCATTCAACATATTTTCGTGCACTTCCTTGAAATCTCTTGAACTTGGCTCATTTCTCATCAGTAGTGGAGGTGAAAGGCTTTGACAAGTGTACACCAATCCGGATAACTACCGTCGGCAAGATAATATCCTTTTGTGTAGTGATGTCCATTGACATTAAAAGTTGCGGGTGGACCGGTGTCGTTTTTAATGAAATCGAACGACGGAGAGTGGTTTAAAACATTGATGTCGTTGTTCGAACCCGCCATGCCAAAAAAGCATGTCATATCCACATGTCGTATGAAGCAACAACTTCAAGCATAATGGTCGGATGTCCGTGATCACCCCTAGTGTACCGACCTTTTCATGCATTTAGACAATTTTTCCATTGCCAATGCATATAGCCAATACTCTCAAGCATTCTCTTAAAGCATGTTTCTGCTCGTGTGCTCTATATAGCCAAGCAATATATTGGCATTCGGCTTCCTCAAATACTCCCGGGAGTATAAGTCAAATATACACTTACAGAAGTTGTTAACGTAGCCGTTTGACGTGCGTTCACCCATTTGTAAGTATTCATCGAACATATCTCCGGACATGCCAATTGACGTATGGCGGCCCTGCACTTTTGTAGCGTGGTAAAACCAAGCCGACCAAGTGCATCCGGATTTTGCTTAAAATAATTAAAAGTGGTCGGGCATAGGTTCAATAGAGTATTCAGATGTACCTTGTACGATTCGAGTAAATAATTACCGACGCATACGAAAATGTCGTTTAAACAAGTTTGGAGGATAGTTTGGGTTCTCGGAAAAACAGTCGTCCCACAAACGTTGTTGTACACCTTCACTATTCTTTGAAATATAGATTCGATTACATGATAGTCTCGAACTAGAACCGGCCTCACTCGTTTCCTCTTCGGTGATTGTTGTAGAACTTGCAAGAGAAGCTCATCTTTCGAAGATAATTCCAAAAGAAAATTGATTGAATACATTGTGTGTTTTGGTATGAATTGTGTGTGTTTTTTTGAGTGAATTAAGATTTGTTGTTGTGAAAAACTATGGTAATTTGTATGTAGATATATAGGCATAAAAAGTGGATTTTTTTAAAAAAAATTGGCATATAGCCATTGGAAAGAAAAGGTAAACAAAAATAAATAAATTAAAGCCTCAAATAGCTATTTTTTTAAACAACATTCAAACAGTCGAATACAATATGAAAAACTAATTAAATATTGGTCGGTGGGACCCACCAAAACGCCCCTCTCCTTCCCGTTCTCCCTTGATGCATGCCCAGAACACCCCCATTGCCCCCGTGCAGGGGCATTCTGGGTTGATTTTTGGCTCGTGAACGCCGCACTACGGATGGGCTAAGCTGGTAACACATGTGTTACAAGCGAGTAATACATGTGTTGCAAGCTAGTAACACATGTGATACCGGCTAGTAACACATGTGATACCAGCTAACAACACATGTGTTACTAATTTTGTACAATTTGTAAAATCAACAAAAAAAAGTCGTCGGAAGTATATCTTTTGAGATGGCAAATCGAAGAGAAAAATTGCTATTTTTATGGTGCATTTTTTTATGATTTTTTGACTTACCATGTGGAAGATATTTAAGTTTAAAACACGTGGGAGAAAGTGGGTTTTGTGACACATGCCATATTCCGGTTGGTTCCTTCATTCTCACAAAAAATCTCACTCTCATTTCGACATCACTTTATGAAGAAAATTTAATTTGAGTAAAACCTCCTCCATTTACTTAAAGACATATAGATGGAAAAATTCATTTTGCATATGTTATTTTGGATATAGAAAAGCTAATAGTATACTCGAAAAAAACATGTTATAAGAACGCATAACTTTACCTAAATGTAACGATTGTTGCATCATCATCAAAATCGGGTTGAGCTGGCTTCGGAAGCACGAATTCCAACTTAGTTGTTGATAATTGTGCATTGTATGTGTGATTCCGCCTCACTAAACGTAAAGCATTGGAGGAAAATCTAGACGCATAGATGGAGGCACCCATGCTCAGGGTGGAGGTTTCTTTGGCAGTGGCCAAAGCATCCTGCATTCTACATTCTTCTTCAACCAACACTTTGTTCAGCTTCCTTTTACAATGCCTACGCCACGCAGATTGTATGTAGCAGGCTGCCCATGTCCTCCATTGCTGTGAGTAGAACCTGAAAATAAAATACAAACTATTTTGTTATGATTTGAATCATAGACACATGAACATTTTGTATTATAGGTCTGAAATAACAGTCAATACCGAATCTGAATGTGGAAAGCAGAAAGTTTGATATTGAAAAGAAAACATGTAGCCTGCTGTAGTTAGGATTGTTCACTATTCATATCAAATCAAAGTGTCTGATTGGCCGGACCAGAACCAAGACCATAATTTTGATTTCAGATTGCTTGGGTTACTAAATATCAAACAGAAAAAATAAAAAGGAAAAAAAAACGAATGCAAAATATATTATGGTATAGCTAATGTTGAATTAAGTTTCTTTTTATGGATATTGATGTAGTTTCTTGATCTGAACTTGGACAAATCAAACTTACTAATTCACTGTTATCTATTTTGTATCTTTTTGATACAAGATCTTATGTATTACTGTATTAGCAAGTGTGTGTGTGGATAGTGAAAAGCCGAATTTGTATAAAGCGATCACTCCGAATGGTAATTTGCATGGTTTGGTTCGGTTTTTGAATTATTTTGGTTCGGTATAGATTTATGTTTCTAGAACAGAAATCCAATTGGATTTATGTATATGGATCGGATGTTAACCGATCCATCCATTTGAACACCGCTAGCTGTAGTAGATGAGATTACCTGAAAGTATGTTGGAGACGCCTGCTGTAGAGACGCCTAAATTGTGATGCAACGACCAAGAGCTCATCAGTCACAAGAGCTAACGCTTCGACATCTGTAACCGCTTTCACAGTTCTAGTAGAGAACGGAATTTGTTGACTTATAGGATCTAAAGCCCATGTGAGAAGCTCTTCTCCACAAAAGTCACCAGCTTTGAGTGTAGCAGAGTTAAAGAATCCCATCCTTCCACCGTCAGTTGTCATACTTAATAACTCACCTCGTGTGATGAAGAGCATTTCAGGTACTGGATCTCCTTCTCGAGCTAAGTAGCTATTCTCTGTGTAAAGAACTGGCTTTAGACGGTCACACATGGCATCTAGTAAATGTTCATCCATTTGTTCAAACATAGGTACCTGCAGTTATATGGGCAAAGGGCATTTCGATCTATCAAATTTTTACAAATTTTTTTTATATAAAATGGTGCTGTAAACAAGATGTATGACTCACTCTCATTAGTGAAGACAAGCAAAGATGACGTTTTATGTCCCGCCTCAAATCCCGAGGAAGGTCTCTCACAAAGGAATCCAACTCAACACCCCTAGTGATTTTCCATTTATACTGCTTGTGCCTCCTAACTCGCTGTCTCAACTTCTCAGGGAGGGAAATATGGGACATGAGTTCCTCTGCCTCTCGCCTTTTTTCTTTCATCTCCTCCACTCTAAGAGTGAGGTTTGAGAAAGACTGCAAGTATTTCTGTAACAGTTTGGCCACTATATTAGCTCATGATTCTATATGATGGGGAATTGTATTTTGATAGCTAGATCATCGTGATACTTCATCTATATACCAGCAGGTGATAAGTCAATGTGGATTTAAAACATATTAAAATCATGTTATAACATCGTAAAAACATAATGCGTTAAATGGATGAGATTTTTAAAGTTCAGGTTAGCTGAGTAGGGATAATCTTGGTAATTCAGAGTACGTCGCGCCATCGCCTAACTGGGTATCCCCGACAGTTTCCGACCCTTCCCTCTCCACCCCCAAGATGTTTACCAAGGGAGGTTCAAACCAGAGACCTCTTGTGAGAACCTTAGGACGCCTTACCACTAGGCCACATTTGGTGATGGTTTAATTAAATAAGTAGCAAACACGATTTATAAAGCGCATTAGAGAGTAAATAGCATAATCAAGGTCTATCATTGAACTTGAACAAGGCTAGATAGATAGGTGCACAAACCTGCATGTTGCCAATAAGTAAAGCAAATAGAACCAATCCAATGACCGTAATAAAGTCAGCAAACAGAATCTCGCCATAGAAAGTGCTTGCTTTTAGGCCTTGACCTAGAGAACTTGATCGAAAGAGACCAATTGTTTAGCACAAAGAAAGGAAAGACCAATTTTCTATTCATAGTTGCTAGGTACAAACCAAAGTTCCACAGCAAAATACTAAAGAAACTGAAGCATGTATAATAGTTCCATGGGTTACTCTCTTTATCACCAAAAGGTCCTGACAATAGCAAAACTACTTACATATGCATGAAAATGGCAACCTTGTAGGTTATGACTTATTATTAACGTACGATATATAGAGCACGCCGGGCTATACTAACCTAACCTATATACTTGAAAAAAGTTGATGCCTTTTACTAAAGAAGTTTTTGTAGGAAAAATCAAGTAATAACTAACCTTAGACTCTGCAAACCCCACCATGAACAATACAAAATTTTCTTGCGTAGGTCTGTTGTTTCTACAACTCGGGTTTGAAGAGCATCAAGGAAGATGCCGAAATCAAAGCTTGTTGAATCTTTAATTTCATTCCGTTCAAGAAGAGGGCATGAAGTGTTCAGAAATCCATAATCCCCCATACGACCTTCTCCACAGTATAAATAGTTGGATTGACAGCCATGTCTTTCACATGCAAAATTCCAACATCTCAGTTCACCTTCTATTGCAAATAAGTACCAGAGAGCTCCAATTACCTGTTTTTATTTTTAAATTCATATCATTAGAAGCATAACAATATCAATACATTTCTCAACTATTCGGCTGTAATATTCTCATCGTCATTTTTCATGAATAACCATAAATTACCTACTCCCTATTTTGCTAAATAGCAGTATAGCACTTACATGGCTAGCTAGCACATAGAGAAAAAAGTTAAAAGCTGCTCCAGCCCATGCTTTTTCGGTGAGAAAACCAGAAGTCTTCGTGACCTTCTGATAGAACAGAAATATCCGAATGACCCGAGGGACACATTGAGAGAAGATAATAATTTTCAACAATTTTTTTGTCAGAAGTGAGGATGGCCCATTTAAGTTTGGGATGATTACCAAAACTGCAAGCTGCACACACATATCACAATAATATTATCCATTAGACATTTGATTAAAAGGATACGTTTATAAATTTGTTTCTGTAAATTCATTAGCATATATAGTTGATCCTACTTTCCACATCATAAGGTAACAAATGTTACATACAAATTACAAGAAATTTAAGAATGAAAAAATGGACACACCTGTGGAAGGGGAAGGGCTGCTAAAACATCAATGGCAAAGTAGGACTTTAGGTAACGTGTTGCCACATAAAGAGGTTCATCTCTAAAAACTCTACGTCCAAGTAAATGATTATAACGAGGAACATATGCAGTTCGAAACTGGATAACGATGTGAAATACATATAATATGTCGGCAACTGAACGAAGGACACACACGACAATCTCCAAATTGTGGTCCACATCAATGCACTTTTGAGTGCCATCAACTATAGGAATATAAAAAAACAGAGGATCCAAGGACAGTGCTATCACAGAACATAATAAAAAAGTTTTGTTCCACTGAAGAATAAATCGACCCTCTGGATCAAAAAACTTCCTTGAAGTGTGCTCAAATCCTAGCTGCTTTAACACCAGATTTTGACCCCTGCTCATGTCCTTAAAGAATATAGAGAAACGGTTTGTTTTCTTAAAAAAAGCTGTAATGGTCTACACCACTGTCATATGTGGATGTTGAAACTGTAAACTAGAGGTTAAGGGAATTGTTTAGCATTTAGTGCGTTTGCTATATTAAATCCTCTACGAATCAATGTAACTAAAGGGTGATCACCGATATGCACCTGCCAAGTCCAACAAGTTGATTACCGATCCCGAACAGATACTACAAGTTGGGAATTTCCAAAAGACATAATTATAAAAAAAAAAACTGTTTTCTCAATCACTCCAGAGTATAGAAAAGCTAATGCGCTTTTCCCCGCAACAACTAATATGAAAGTACACTGTATGTCCAACTAATAGGGTTCTTGAACTTCTTACCAAAACAATTCTAAGAATCACATGTAGACAAATACAGAGCTTGTGCATTTCTTATTGGGTGAAGGAGCAATAACATGTAACAAACTATGATAGAAAATTAAGTTTCAATAAAGAAATTCAGAACTTCTATATTGTGTATCCACCTTATATTGCTATTCGTATGTAATTTGTATGCATCCATACAAATTGAACAGTCAAAAATTGACTTACAAATAGCAATAACACTATATGTATCTTACCTTCTATAACATGCATACCGATGGTAAGACAAAAAATAATGATGACATGACATCGTATATGGCTATCACGTCGTTCAAAAATACAGTCACGTGATTAAAAGAGTACCTATGATAAGGGGCGGAGCTAAGAATTTAAGTTAAATATACTCAAACACCATCCTTAAGAGAATGAAAAATATATAATAATTGAAATTTCAACACCGTAAAAGGTTATACATTGGGAAGATTTCTTATGACACATTACAAACAAGCTCTTAACAAAAGGAAAATCAGAGATTAAGGGTCTAGTTGAGTGACATAGAACATCTAAAAATTCTTAGTTTATTACTCCCTCATTCCATATTTATAATCTATATTTCTATTTTTGATGTCATAAATTAATTGTTCACTTTAAAAAATAGGAGGGTATAATAAATTAAATTTCCTATTATACCCTAGATTATATGTATGTAATAAAATGTTAGGTAAAAAGTAAGGGTAAAATAATCATAGTATAGAATAGTACAGTGTAATAATTATGTTTTCTTAAAATGCGTGTTTTTTGTATGTGTATAATATATTGGGATGGAGGGAGTAGTATGTATTGTAGAATAGTATAAATAAATATAGACATGGATCCTGACGTGTGTGTGTGTATATATATATATATATATATATATATATAGGGAGAAGGAAATATATGTGGAAAAGAGGGAGAAATAATATGATTCAGTATTTTTATATTATGATTCAACTTTTTATTAGACGAATTATAATAATAAAAAAATGAATCATAATAATAAAAATAGTGAATCATATTGATTTCCCCTCTTCTACACCTAAATTTTCTTCTTTTTTATCCTGTTAATATATATATATATATATATATATATATATATATATATATATATATATATATGCCATATTCGTAAAATGCACATGCTAAAGTTGGAGAAATCAATCATTGGTATGTAACTAAACTCAATAATTAATTTGACTTGTTAATACTCCGTAATAGTAATATAATTCAGCAAAATGATATTCATTATATCAGATTCTTAACAAGGACTAAAGAAACATTACCTGATAAGAAAATTGAGAACAATCAGATTCTTAGATTAATTCCCTGAAAAGCGCCTATTTTTGCTCTAATTTTCTGGTACAAAAGAAGACATAAAAACTATATATAGTTATGAACGAAATTGAACATGAAATTAAATTAGGAAGGAAGATTCCGGTGGTGAAGAGCAGTACATTACTATTATTAGGAGGAAGTAGGAAGCTTCATCTGAAGTAAATGGAAGCCCTCCTCAATTTAAGCTTTGCATTATGAACGCGAAGTTGACTTTCACTCTGTTCTGTGTTGGACGTATAGTATTTAGTAGGAAGCTTCATCTCAAGTAATTAGTTGGATCGTTTGGTCCGTGTTTAAATTGTATAGTTGTATACTAATCCCAAAAACATGAGTAATTTGTTATTTATTTAACTCAACCAATAATTACATGCAAATTGAAATAATGAATGAATAAATGTATTAAAGGGTGAGATCAACGGAGTACAAGTAACATTGTGAGCATAAAAGAACTGATAAGAAGAATGTGTCATGTGTCAATAAACGTATTTTTCCACGTTTTTTAAAATTAATATTTCACAGCCGATAAGTCAAAAGGTCATAAAAATCACACCATATAAATCAACGTTTTTTCCTCTTTGATTAGACAAGGTATACATTCGACGAATTTTTTTTATTAATTTTGTGGTGGATTTTGAAAACAAATAACACAACAAAATTATTTTTCAAACTTTTTAGTTAAAACTGGAAGGGAATATATTAGCTATATGTAATTATAGCCTATTCCATACATTATTTGCTTACTAGTAGGTTACCTGCGCTTTGCGGCAGAGAAAAATTTAAAATGAACTAAAAAAATATTTTCATTAATCGTTGCAAATATCTCAACAGCAATTTAATGGTATTTTCGGAAGTAATTTTAAAACGTAAGCACAACATTTTTTTTTAAAATTTGTAACTTTATATATTTGTAAATATGTTTACGTATACTTATAATGATCATATTTTTTTGTACAATGATTGTGTATTTTCTTTTTGAATTGTTTGTGCGATCTTTATTAATTTTACGTGGAGTGACTAATATTTAGACACTTATTTTGATAAAAAGAGAGTACTATAATAAAAATCATACCACATATATATAAAATAATTTTAAGTTAATACTTATTATGACGACTTAAACTTTTATAGGGTACCAAACAACAAATGTGAATGATATTTTGAACCTTATTTATTCAAACGATTTGGTAGTAACGTACATTTTATTATTAAGTATTTTCAAGGTGGTGTTAAACTTCGATTCATGCAATCTAACAATAAAATATATTGTTCAAATCAACTAAACAATATAGTTTCAAAGTAAACAAACAATATAGTTTCAAAAATCTCTATATATAGAAATACTATAATTATATTGAATAATTAATGATTATTGTAGTTTCCATGTTAAGTTTAGTCAAACAAAGGGGTATAATAGGTATTTCTCATATCCCTTTTGTAAATTTAAGTCAAACCCCTTAAATGAAGTATAAGAGGTATAAATAAAATTGACTTTGAATACACTTTGACTTTTTCTGAAGAAAATAGTTTTCTCGAATTCTCATGTGTAGTCCAATATTTTAGTGAAATTGAAACTAAAATGATACATTTCCTTCACTTTTTAGTTAAATTTGTTATCTTTTTGATATTTTAGAGCCAAGAAGGCTACATGGACTTGTAGCCATGTTAAGCCCAAAATAGAATATAAGAATGTCCCTTTTGCTAGAAAAGTTTTTTAGAAACTTAAATTTGAACACGTTTTTTAATTTTTAAATTTTTGTCCAGATAAGTTTTCAGAAAAAGTGTAAGAGTTTTCTAGTAACTAAACTACTTTTCAACAATTTTTATTCGAAAAAAATCAAAGGATCGTGGATTTATTAAAAGAAGAATTTTACACAAAAATAATAAATAAAATCCAATGATCTTCAAAATGTTTATTCAAATACTTATTAATCTGATACCATATGATCTATAGATTAGAAGTTGACAATTTGCATATTTGTAAAACAAAATGAAAGAATGTGGTAACACTGCTTTCACAATGTTCTCGAGAATGTTGTAACCATTTGATTTTATGATTTTTAGAGCACTGGATGTCGTAACACTGCTTTCACAATGTTCTCGAGAATGTTGTGAGTCAGAATTCTGTGTTGTGGTAACAGTGTATGAAATATTTTATTATTTATTTTATTTGTTTTTTTAATGTAATTAAATGATTATATTAATATTTTAAAATAAATAAAAATAAAACACATCTAATTCATTAAAAATAAATAATAAAAATTACAAGTTCTAAAAAAATAGAGATGAACAATTGTGGTAAATTTTCTACAACGAAACACACCCTTGATTTATGTAAATTTTCAAATTTATCACCTAGAAATTTACTTCTCTAATGATCAGATATTGAAAAGGAGAACATACAAATGAAGAAAGCCCTTGCTTTATAAACATTCCTGCGGGAACAAATGGAGGATCGCTTTTTCGCACCACGTGGAAATAATCAACCTGCATGCAACATTAAAGGGTTACTTACTGCATTTACGTTGCAGATATTAAAAAGGTATAATGGTGTACCAGAGTTTCCAGATAAAACTCAGGAACATAGCCGAAAACCAGATCCATTTTGCTAAGAACCAGAAGCAATTCAACAATCCACATACACGCTGCATACATTCCTCTTTGTTTCCATCTGGCAAAAAGAGAGATGCGGTACCTACAATACAATGAGTGTGATTAAGTAAATTGAGCTGCATACATTATAACAAACACAAGATGTCTCACTAAAAAAATAAAATACAAGTCCGAAAGCATGAAGCTTTTAGGAGCTTTTAGAAGCTTTAGCTTTTGATTTTGAAAATAAAAGATCCGAAAGTAACAAAAACCTTGTTTGAGCTGTAGCTATATAAATTAACTAAAAGCTTCAATTTTAAAAGCTGGTAACAATTACACAAATACCCTTCTCTCAATAATCACATATATTACCCATAAACCTAATCATACGTACATACAATTCGTATATTCCACCTGGCAACGCAACTCCTTCACGTACGTACAATATTCTTCTTCTCTTTTGATTGATGATTAGTTTTTTCTAGTTGTTTTGACTAATTTGATGAATCGTATTGATCAGTTTTCTTCTGTTGTTTTTTTTTTCTTTTTTTTTTTTGTTTTGTTTTCCCCCCATATGTTAGATAATGGGTTATCTTTTTCTTTTTGATTCAAACTTAATGATAATCCATTACCGAATGTATATTAGCTTGCTTGTGCTCAATAATTTGTAGGCCATTTATTTGTGCTCATTATATTGATGTCCTTTTATGTCATTTTACATTTCAAAGTTACAGCTACGATTAGTTTGTCAAACAATTCTCTACAAATAAAGCTACAGCTTACAGCTACAACCTACAGCTACAGCTATGACACCTGATAAATTAGGACTGGTATTAGTGCCTAATCATTTTGTTAGTACATGTTATTAGTTTTGTATTAGGCTAATTATGTGTATCATTATGTATATTTGTATATATACACATACATGGTCGATTTAAATCGTGCATTTTCATATCGGATGAAATCCGACACATACGGAGTTGGTGAAACTTTTTAATAAATAACGTAAATCTATTTGGTAATTAAATAGTAGTTATTTAACTCATATTATTATGTATTAATAATATACAAAA
The DNA here is from genome assembly GCA_963422505.1 of Pseudognaphalium luteoalbum. Lineage (NCBI taxonomy): Eukaryota > Viridiplantae > Streptophyta > Magnoliopsida > Asterales > Asteraceae > Pseudognaphalium > Pseudognaphalium luteoalbum. The sequence continues at coordinate 89,549,482 of OY730197.1, forward strand.
CAATGTACATTTTATTTAAAATGTAACCGACACGAATTAAACGCGCAAAACGTGTCCGACAAACAAACGAAACCCAAGTTATATATTTTTAACTCAATATTAAGTATTTTAATTAAATATTTCAGTTAAAAATATCACGAAAATACGATATCAATTATAATGTTTAAAAACGTTACACGGCTAATTAACACGCAAAACGAACGCGCAATTGAAACTGACCACTTAACGAAATATTTTATAAAATATTATTAAGTATTTTAAATAATACCTCAATCGAAGAATTCACAAAATTATATGAATCGTTCAAGAAACACATATAATAAACGCTTAACATTTAAACGAACGACGAAATGAACGGGTAAACAAACACCGCGTGCAGCATAAAGTGGAGGAACAATTTAACACACCCACTTGGGTGGGACCCACCCAAAATCAGCTGAAAATTCATCCCACATGCCATGATATGGCATGCCTTCTTGTTGTTTGACTTAATAACCAAACCTCACCACCTTACTCATCATTTCCATTCAAATCACACCCCATACTCTCCTCCTCCTCTCTACTTCTCATCTCTCTTTCTCTAAAAAACAGTAGAACAACCATCATAAACCACCAAAAACATCAACTAAAACCTCCTCTAATTGCTATACGGTTTGGAGCAAAAACGATCACGAGAATGCAAGCTACATTTCTATCTTTTCGAATTCTTCATCCGACACTCGTAAGACCTCGTCACCTTTTTAAAATACTTTTATTATGTTTATATACATGTTAGGTTGTTCATCTAACTTAGAAATGTCCAAATCAAAGTTTAAAACTCATTTTCCAAACATATATGTATGATGCCAAATTATGTCCCAGATTTTCAGTGACGCAACAAAAATCATAACAAATCGTACACATAAAATAAACGTATGAGACCACTTTGAAAAGTTTGGTATTATTGTTAATTACAACTTTCTCTTAGAACTCATTACCTAGACATGCATGGATTTTGCTCAGTAATTACGTTTATACACTTGTATCCAGATTGGTCGGAAAGTTGGACCTCATGGGATTTGTCATTTTATTTGACCCACTTGTAGACACCTAAAATTCATGGAAAATTTGTGTAATATACTAAAGATATAGATGAACATGCTTGATTTTTTTCATGAATTTTTTCGGAATATAACTTGGTCAAAATGAGAGGGTATCGAGGTGAAAATCAGGAAACACAAAACCCAAGGACTGTTTTGGAAATGATTTAAAAACCGACACTTCAGATTAAACCCTAAACGTAACAATAATTTTTCCAAACCTTAGAAACATATTTAAGACTACCTTAAAAGTCAACGAAAATGAAAAATCCCAAACTTGCGACAATGACACATTGTCGCACAAGCCTTCACACCTGCGACAATACCTTTGTCGCAACACTATTGTCGCAACACTTTATTAATTATCGCAACACTATTGTCGCGACCTTATTGATTTTCGCAAACAACTACACTCACATCCGACATTGTCATAAGTATAGTAACCTGACATTGTCACGAGAATAGTAACCCGACATTGTCACAAGTATAGTAACCCAACATTGTCACAATAATAGTATCCCGATATTGTCACAAGAATAGTAACCCAACATTGTCACAAGAATTGTAACCCGACATTGTCACAAGTATAGTAACCTGACATTGTCACAAGAATAGTGTTTCACTATTGTCACAAGGATAGTAGTTCACAATTGTCTCAAGTATAGTATTTTATCATTGTCACAAAAATAGTAACCGAGACTGTTGCATAAATAATGTTCAACACGACGTACTTGATTTTCGCCAACAATAAACATTTGAAAAACCTCGGAAACACTTAACATATACTTTGATTAGTATGCAACACAATGAAACATATAATAATAACACTTTCGGATTATTATTACAAACCATCACCAATGGCCGTACATGTTTTTAAAACACAATCAAACAAATCAATGTATTTGGACATAACTAGTTGAATGAACAACTAGCATAGTGTCGCACCCCTAAATTAATAGCAGCGGAAGTTGGGTCGGGGCACGACTAATCACAGATCATCACATAATAGTTACAAGCAAACGACCTCTAAATGAGACGTTTAAAATTACATTTCATAAAAATATATTGTTTACAAACTAAAGTTGCAATAACTTGCAAGTTCGTTCGGTAGCCTAGAGATTCTAATACATAACTAATATTACAAAAATAGTTGTGACACCCCTCGAATTTAGGTGTAATTACAAACACTAATCACATGCATGTCTTAGGCTAATTCCCTACTTAAGTGAATTCACATTATTTTATTGAGATAAGTCTAGCAAAGCCCAACTATTTAGTACATGAGGTACTACCTATTTTGTAAACATTAGTTGTAACACACAAAACAATCGGAGCGAGTCCGACAAAAAAAAATGTACGTTGGTGATACGAAAATTTGTAAATAACTTGACACTACTTTTATGGTTGTTATTTACTTGTAAATATTATACTAACAATATTGCATACCGATTAAAACATAAAACGATTACACGGTTGTTTAAAAACGCAACGTACGCAGCTAAAATATGAAAAACAAACCTGACAACCAAATTAGTCAAAAATAATATTTTTGAAGCTCAATATTAAGTATTTAGAATAATACTTTAAAATATTTTAATGCGAAATAACGTTTACAAACTAAACCGAATAAAATGCGAATTAACATATAACGATCGGGTAAACGAATACGGGTTAAATACCAAGTAACTAACACAAATAAATTGGAGACAAAAACCCACTTGTGTCATGCCTTGTTGAACACACCAACCGGCCATACCTTAGGCCATAACACCCTCACTTTTTTTTTGGATTTTTAATCACAACACACAATCAAAATTTTCACAACCTCAACTCAATTATTTTCACCAACTCCTTTCCCTCTCCTTTGTTGTCTCTTGAACGGATGAAGACAGCCCAAAACCATCACCATTTCACCTTCTAAAAATCACTTTTATCATCTACAAGAAGTGGCAAAAGATAGGAGTAAGAACAAGTTTCAAACCTCACCATCTTCATCCTTCATTCTTGCATCTTCTAAGCTTTGTAAGGAATAACTTTCTTAAACTAACCTTGTATGTATTTATCTCATAACATGTTATTTGTTCATATTATGAAAGATTTAACACAAAAACATAACCAAAACTAAACCAAACTTAACCTCGATAAGAACTGAAATCTAGTCAGATTCTGTCCTCTCGGGAGAAAAATCATAACTAATCATGTGAGTTGAAATAATGCATGAAACTAGCGCCAAAATCTTCGTAGTTCTGTTAGGAACAACTTTCATGTTTGACACTTTTGCTAGAAATGCTCAGAATATGCTCTAGGGATTGATTTGTAGAGAATGTTCATGAAAAACGGATTCTGAAAACGGTCTTGATCACGGAATTATTTAGGGAGTTATAGACATCTAAAGGTCATGAAAATAATACTGAAACTATTTAACATATGTGTGAAGGCTTTGAAAAGTTTCAGATTCGTTCGATAGGTTTTGACCCCCGAAACCGAGCTTGAAAGTTGGCATCCTATTCCTTCGGGGGTCGCCTACGTTCCATGTGTGTAGGATGTCTTACATGCAGCTAATTACCTGAAAAACATAGTAAAAGTCAACAACGAGGTTGAGTGAATTCACAGGTTTTATGTAAGTCCGTATGTATAAGGATCGATAACGAGGTTATCTTTAGGTATTAAGGTGCGGAATCCCTTAATACGAAGTTTACGGATTGTAAACGGTTTATTTCACAAGTATTAGTGAAATCAATAATCTAATATGTCTTATATTGATTATAACAATTGTTAATCGATCAATACCTAACCTTTAGACTATATTGAAAGCTCTGGAAACACAAATTCGTTCTTAATTAGCAAATGGCAAAAGTTAATTAGGTTTCAAACCAAATTTGTTTAAATACTCATCTCGGTTCGCAGGTTTTGGGCTCTACGGACCGACTCGGTTCGCAGCCCAGCTTGGCCCAACGAATCCAGTCGATTCTCTTTGCAGCCCTGCCCTGCGAACTCACTCAGTTCGCATCGCAGGTGTTTGGTCAAACATGGTCAACATTTTTCAGCATTTAACATTTAACTCAAAAATGTTTACCAACCAATATTTTCATTACAATTCAAAACCAATTTACAAACTTGATTACAATAATCTTTAGTACTATTACAAGCTAGATCTGTTGTCACAATAACATGTCCCAACAGACTCCCCCTTGACAATAGCTCTAGCATCTATGTCTTCAAGTTTTCTTTGATCTTCACTTGTAAATTTTACTTCCAGCATACATTTTCAGTTTAATGCAAGTTCTAACCATCAGCTGATAATCTCTTCTTAAATCTCCCCATCCTTCAGTAGCAGTGATCCTGTTCTTGTATAACATCAACAAATCACTCTTGGAAAGATTCACTAAGTGTTGATGATCATATACTCTTAAAAGTTCTCTCTCACCATCTTCCACTTCATCATCAGCTTCAAAAATCACAGCTTCACCAGTTCCAGCTTCTACATGCCATCTCTTCATATTTCCCAGAATATCCTGAGGCATAAGCTTTAACGGTATCTGCTGTACGCATTTAACTGCTGGATATATCTTTTTACGCAGTCGTCTTCCTGTTCTTTGACTTCTTTCATTTAACTTGATAGTCTTTCCGACTCTTGGCTTAATACATTCAAATTTCATTGACCAACCCTCAGTCTTAATTATCCTTTCAACATATCTTCCATAAGGATCATTACTAGGGTTTTTCATCTCCATTCTAGCCAAGTCTTGAACTTCAAATCTTGGTAAAGAACCGAAGACTGCAAGCTTTCTTTCAAAATATTGAACTCCGTCATATCTTTTAATTGCAAAAAGCTTCAAATCTGCATCATAATACCAACCAATTATACCTTTCTTAGGTACGCGTTTTCCAGTAATATCAATTTCTGATATCGAAGTCTTTGCCTTTTTCTTCTTCTCCAAAGGCTTAAACATCGGATTATCTTTATGACAATCAGGAAGATCTTCTTCAGAATCAGAATCAGTTGAATCATTCAAATATTCATCCAAATCTATAACTCTTTCTCCTTCTTCATCCTGAATAATCACATTAGTCCTTGAAGAGTTTATGATATGTTCATCAATATCAGCATCAAGATCAACACCTTCAACTAACTCAACATTAGTAATAGAAGTCCAATCTTCAGGAGGTACAAATTCACCTTCCTCTAGATCATAATCAACTTCTACTTCGACCTCATCGATAATCTCAATATCAGAATCACTTTCAACATTCTTTTCTGTAATCATTTTAAATAACACGAATTAGATAATATAATATAAATTCTTTCATTGATTACCCTGAATCAATCTAAGAATTTTCTTTATTTATCTCAATCGTATAATCACATCTAATAATTAATCTTATATAATTTTAATTTGTTATAGATCATATCAAATCTAAATCTTATATAATCAATCTTATATAATTTTCACTTGTTATATGTAAAATCACAAGTCTAAATCTTATATCAAATTAACTTATATACTTACAAAACATAAATCTTTCAAAGATTATAAATAATGTTACAATCAATCTAAGATTACAAAAGTATATCAGTTTCAAATACAAAATATAACTACTTCTCACCAGCTCCACTTCCACTTGCACCAGCACCAGCAGACTCAGACTCCCCTGAATCATAGCTTGCTCACTAGTCTTTGAAGGACCAACCGGCTCACTATCTTTCTGAGCGTTGGGATCATCATCTTTGTCATATCTTTGCTTCTTCCTCAGCTCATCCTCCTTGCATGACTCATAGTATACCAAAATCTCCCCCTGAGACGGCTTGTCCTTGTATAGATTCAGAACTAATCTCTCAAGACGATCAAGCTTACTCTGGGTATCCTCAGCATCTCTAAGCAACATCTTGTGTGCTTTCAGCAAGTCATTATAAGCTTTACCTTGAGTCGTAAGAGCTTTAGCAAGAGTCACATGCTGAGTTTCAAGAGTTTGAACGCGAGATTCCAAATTTGAAACCCGTTCAGAAGCTTTCACCGGTGGCTGTGCAGTCGGAACCTCAAGCTGTGTTGATGCAGATCTTACTTTTTCTTGAACCAACTGTTCAAATGCATCCCTCAGCAAGGCCGCAGCAACACGACTATCCTTGTTAGTTGGAAACCGGGAAGTAGGAGTAGTAGTAGCAGGCACCTAAAATTAACTTAAATCAGTAAATATCACAGACTAATATGTCCCAATCCCTGATTAAGTTAGCAATATTAACATAATATGTATCTCTAAACTTCTCTGAGGTTTCAGACACAGAAGAAGTCAATCGTTGCCTCTTAGGTTTAGCCTGAGCAGTTATAGAGAATATCTATCTTAGTCTCTAGAGTAGAATATATAGCATACTACAAGTAATTCTAAATATAAAAAGTTACCTGGACGAGACAAATTGTCACACCCCCAAATTATGATGCGGAAGCGGGTCGGTTCGAGGCGCGACTAATCAAATATCAAGCACACAAGGCATACAATGAACAACTCTATATGCATCGTTTTACAAAATACGTTGATATTATAAAAGTTTTACACTGTTATAATATAGTTTACAAAAGGTCTTGAGCCAAATGGTAGAGATTCTATGGCATAACTAAATTATACAAAATATAGTAATGCATGACAATCTCTTGATGTCTGAATGCGACTCGAGCTAATGGGCATCCTGAGTGAGCAGACCTAATGCTGCTGCGAACCTGAGAATACATGCTAAAATGGTCAGCTGAAAGCTGGTGAGCTCACAGGTTTAATGATAAAGTGTACTGTATGAACTGCAAGATTTAAGTATGAATATTTGTAATTAAACAAATAAGTAATTGATAAATGATGTATATAACTGCCATGAGCACATAGTCTGAGCTTAACTGAGGTGTCAGGATCACAATTAAGTGCCTGAGCGAGGGTGCCTCTATGCGTGTGCCTAATCAACACACGTATGAAAAAATGATAATGCGTCCGTTTGACCAGTTAGTGCTTGCTAACCCGGACGGGGATTGTCAGTCCCATATGGTACCATACACTAACATTCACGCTACAAAGTATTACCAAACTATGCTTGGAGGACATAAAAGATTAGATGATAAAGTCATGCAGAATATAGCGATATTTGATACTTGCGTTCACATGTAAAACAAAACGAGCATGTATCTCACCCCCTAGGTAAAAGCATTTAAAAAGGAGCTATGAGACTCACCTGCGTCTGATGAGATGCTATCAAGCAATAATGATGGTACACGATGAAATAATGTCGTCTCCAACGACTGAAACCTGTCGGGCGTCCTAAACGCGCAAGGTTTATAATAATGATTAGATGTCTCAACAGACCATCTATGCTAGTTGTTCACTCAACTAGTAATGTCCAAATACTTTGGTTTGATTGATTGTGTTTTAAAAATGTGTACGGCCCGTTGGTGATGGTTTGTAATAATAATTCAAAAGTATTATTATTATATGAGTCATCGTTGTGTCATATACTTGTAGATTTGTTCACGTATACTTATCCGAAAGTATATATGCATTTGTATCCGAAAGTTGGGGTTCGAAAATGTATAATTTCTAAGTTTGTGGTCGAAATACAATTTATACAAAAGTCAATGGAAGTCAACTCGCTGGTCAAAGTTGTTGGTCAAAGATGGTCAACTCGCTGGTCAAGGTTGTTGGTCAACTCGCTGGTCAAGGTTGCTGGCCAAGCTGGTCAACTCGCTGGTTAAAGTGACTTAAGGGGTTGGTCGCTGAAGGGGTCAGTGACCTAAGTGGTTAGTCGCTGAAGGGATTAGTGACTTAAGGGTTCAGCGACTTAAGTGGTTGGTCGTTGGAGGGGTCAGTGACTTAAGGGTTCAGCGACTTAAGTGGTTGGTCGCTGAAGAGGTCAGTGACTTAAGGGTTCAGCGACTTAAGTGGTTGGTCACTGAAGAGGTCAGCGACTAAAAGTTGTGTAACAAAAGGGCCAGTGACTTAAGAGTTCATTTACTATTTTGAACAAAAATAGTTTCGAAGTGTGGTCAGATTTGGTCCAAAACAGACATATGTTAAAAGATCGAGTTATACACGAAAATACGGACATTTCTGGAAATGGTATTCCAAGTGGTCTCATACATTTATTTAACCTAGAACTCCAGTTATGAATGTTTTTGTGAGTCGGTTTTTGGAAGACGGAAACTGTCTTTATATATATACACATGAAAAATGTATTCAAGCTTGAATTTGGACATTTTCTAGTCATATGAATATACTAATATGTATATAAACATAAAACAAACAAATCTAATGAAATGGAGGTTATCCTTACAAGAAAAATGGTGATTTAAAGACGGTATGAGATGGATGATGCTCGGTTTTGCTCCCTTTGCTTTTCCTTTGCTTCCTTCACTAAAAGGTGGTGATCTTTAACTATGTTATGATGGTGGTCGATGGTGGTGAGGTGGTGGTTGGTGGTGCCGATTGAGAGAGAAGAAAGAAAGAGATGATGGTGGTTAAGAAAAATGAAATGAAATGGGATTGGAAATATGGTTTTTAAGGTGTAATAATTCACCAAACAAGATCCATGATTTTAGGATCTTGTCTGGTCGAATTTTTCCCAAGTTAAAAAGGAAGTGGCAATTTATTAAATCTTGTCTCAATTTATTATTGGTATTATATCCGTGTTTGTTTACCCGATCGTTTAAACGTTTAATTATACGTTATACGTTTTATACGTGCGTTTAAAATAATGATATAATCTCGATATTTATAGTCGAAGTATTTTATCAAAATACTTACTAATGAGTTATAAGATTATGACTTAAGTTTATTTTGTTGATCGGGTGTGATTCACGTACTTTTGTCGCGTATAACTTAGTCGATACGATACGAAATACTTATGAAATATTATCGAAATAATATTTAGAAAATCACTATGTTTATTAAATAATTTAATATTATTTAATAAATTGGGTTCACCAACGTCCGTAATGATGTATCGGAATCCGGCCGATATAATAACATGCATGATTAAATCTAATCGCGTAAATGCGTATATTTATAAAATACACGTAATGATACATACAATTAGCCTAACATGGAACTAATTACATGTATTACAAAATGATTAGGGACTAATAACTAGTTCTAATTTTACGGGTGTCACATTCTCCCCTTGTTAAGAGAATTTCGTCCCGAAATTCAGCTCTGAGTTGGCGCGTGAGTGGAGTCTGAAAATAAATGTGGATATTTGAGTCGCATCTGGTCTTCCCGTTCCCAGGTGAATTCCGGACCATGCCGCGAATTCCACCGAACTTTGATGATTGGGATACGACTTTGCTTAAGCTGTTTGACCTCACGGTCCATGATCTCCACTGGTGTCTCGACAAAATGAAGTTTGTCATCGATTTGAATTTCATCGAGAGGAATAATGAGTGTCTCATCAGACAGGCATTTCTTAAGGTTAGAAATGTGAAATGTGGGATGCACACTACCAAGCTCGGGTGGTAGCTGCAATCGATATGCGACTGGACCAATCTTCTCGAGGATCTCAAAAGGTCCAACGTACCTAGGGTTTAGTTTCCCACATTTGCCGAAGCGGATGACACCTTTCTAAGGTGATACTTTGAGCAGAACTCGATCTCCCACCTGGAACTCGAGATGCTTGCGTCTCACGTCAGCATAACTCTTCTGACGATCACGTGCGGCTTTCAGCCGTTGCTGGATACCAACGATCTTCTCGGTAGTTTCATGAATGATGTCAGGACCAGTCAGTTGGCTATCTCCAACTTCGGTCCAACAGATAGGCGACCGGCATTTACGACCGTACAGTGCCTCGAATGGTGAAACTCCAATACTGGTGTGGTAGCTGTTGTTGTACGAGAATTCACATAATGGCAAGTGATGTTCCCAATTTGCACCGAAGTTAACTACACAGGCGCGTAGCATATCTTCTAGTGTTTGAATTGTCCTTTCACTTTGGCCATCGGTTTGAGGATGATATGCAGTACTCATATCCAGACGAGTACCTAACGATTTCTGTAATGATCTCCAAAACTGAGAAGTGAAACGACTATCTCTGTCAGAGATAATCGAGATAGGAACGCCGTGTCGGGTTACGATCTCCTTCAGATAGATTCGTGTGAGGCGTTCCATTTTATCAGTTTCTTTGATAGCAAGGAAATGTGCAGATTTGGTGAGCCGATCTACGATCACCCAAATGGTATCGCAACCGCTTGATGTTCTCGGGAGTTTAGTGATGAAATCCATAGCGATTTGCTCCCATTTCCATTCAGGAATGTCCGGTTGCTGTAGCAGACCGGAGGGCTTCTGATATTCAGCTTTGACTTTTGAACATGTGAGGCACTTGCTGACATACGTGGCAATCTCTGCTTTCATGTTTGGCCACCAGTATGATCCCTTGATGCCATGATACATCTTGTCAGATCCAGGATGTATAGAATATTTGGACTTGTGAGCTTCATCCATCACTAAGTCTCGAAGATTCCCAAAGCTAGGTAACCAGATTCGGTTAGCGAAGTATTTGACCCCATTGGGTTTGGTTTCAAACTGTCTCTCCATGTTGCGCAAGGCCTCATCTTTGATGTTCTCCGGTTTCAATGCTTCGAGTTGAGCAGCTAGGATTTGAATGATAAAATCATTATGAATGGTAATACTAAGGGCTCGAACTCGAAGTGGTTTTGGATGTTCTTTTTGACGTAGGGCATCGGCAACAACATTTGCCTTACCCGGGTGGTACTTGATCTCGCAGTCATAATCGGTGAGCAGCTCGACCCAGCGACGTTGCCTCATATTGAGATCCTTCTGATCGAATATATGTTGGAGGCTTTTATGATCAGTGAAGATGGTACATCTTGTGCCATACATATAGTGTCTCCAAATTTTGAGTGCGAACACTACGGCTCCTAGTTCGAGATCATGAGTGGTGTAGTTCTTCTCGTGAACTTTGAGTTGTCGGGAGGCGTAGGCAATAACCTTGTCCCGTTGCATCAACACGCAACCAAGACCTTGATGTGAGGCATCGCAGTATACCACAAAGTCTTCGTTGCCTTCGGGTAACGATAGAATGGGTGCACTGCAAAGCTTTTGCTTCAATAGCTGAAATGCTGACTCCTGCTTATAAGTCCAATCGAACTTCTTTTCCTTCTTAGTCAGTGTCGTGAGAGGTTGATCTATTTTGGAGAAATTCTCAATAAAACGTCGATAGTACCCAGCCAGTCCTAAGAATTGGCGTACCTCGGTCGGCGTTGTCGGTGCTTGCCAGCACTTGATAGCCTCGATTTTCGATGGATCAACGTGAATTCCTTGACTATCAATCACATGACCAAGGAATTGAACGGTTTGCGTCCAGAACTCACACTTGGAGAATTTAGCATATAACTCTTCGTGTCTAAGAAGTTCTAGAATAGTTTTGAGATGTTGCGCGTGTTCCTGTTCATTGCGCGACTAAATGAGAATGTCATCGATGAAGACAATGACAAACTTGTCAAGATATGGTTTACACACTCGGTTCATGAGGTCCATGAATACAGCCGGTGCGTTTGTCAAACCAAATGGCATCACTTGGAACTCGTAATGACCATAGCGAGTTCGGAAGGCAGTCTTTGGGATGTCGATGTCACGAACTCGTAACTGATGATAACCTGATCGTAGATCTATCTTTGAATAGAAACTTGACCCCTAAAGTTGGTCATATAGGTCATCAATGCGAGGAAGTGGGTAACGATTCTTGACGGTTAATTTGTTCAACTCTCTGTAGTCGATACACATTCTGAAGAACCGTCCTTCTTTTTCACAAACAGTACCGGAGCTCCCCATGGTGAAGAACTCGGTCTAATGAAACCCTTATCTAGGAGTTCCTGCAACTGAATAGACAACTCCTGAAGTTCTGAAGGAGCTAAACGATACGGTGCTCGTGCAACGGGTGCTGCCCCGGGCACTAGATCGATTGAGAACTCAACTTGTCTCGGTGGTGGAAGGCCAGGCAAGTCTTCAGGATAGATTCCTAGAAAATCTCTAACGATGGGCACATCCTCAAGTCGCTTCTCTTCTGACTTTTTCTCCATAACGTGCGCGAGGATTGCCTGATAGCCTTTTCTAAGATATTTAAGGGTTTTCATGCATGATATGATATTCAATCCCGTCCCACTGATCTCCCCTTGTATGATTAAAGTACCACCGGTGACGAGAGGAATACGAATGATTTTGTCATAACAGACAATTTCTGCTCGGTGCTTGGATAGCTAATCCATGCCAACATTGACGTCGAAACTTCCAATCTCGACAGGTATGAGATCAATGGCAAACAATTCGTTGGCGAGGTTTAAAGTGCAATTAGGAATTACACTATCGGTTTCTATGAGTTTGCCGTTAGCTAGTTCTACAATGTACTTAGCATCTAAGGCAACAGGAGTGATGTCAAGCAATGGACTAAACTCATCAGATATAAAACTCCTATCAGCACCAGTATCAAATAGAACAGTGGCAGTAAGATTGTTGAGAAGGAACGTACCCGAGACCACATTCGGGTCCTGACGGGCCTCTCAGCATGAAAGCTCTTCCCTTTGCAGTGTTGTTACCCTTGTTCTTCAGCTTTGGGCATTCATTCCTAAAATGCCCAATATCTCCACACTCATAGCAGGATTTTGGTTGGCTGGTGGTGGTGTTGGTATTGGCATTGGTAGACCTGCAGTCTTTGGCCAGATGCCCATACCTTTAGCACTTACCACAAGGAGTGCCGCAAGGGCCTTCATGGTGTCGGTGGCACTTTGAACAGAAGGGTTTGTTCCCAGTATAACCCTTGTTGAAGCCAGAACCAGTACTGGTGGTCTTGTCAGACTCAGACCTCTTGGACGACGGTTGGTTTTGAGTGGTGTTTCCAGACCACTTTCTTTTGTTGTTACCAGAAGATGTAATGGATGCCTCACGACTGACAATCATTGCCGTGAGTTCGTGATCGGGCGGATAGCACTTTGGATGGTTGTCGGTTTGGACGAGGCGACGTTTCCCTGGATACTTTCCAGGAGACCGCAAATGTACCTCTTGATGCGCTTTTGCTCTGAGTCTAGCATAGATGGGCAGAGGAGAGCGAGTTGTTGGAACTTGGTGGTGTAACCAGCGATGTCAGTACCTTGGACTCTCAGACTCCAGAATTCTTCCTCCAACCTCTGAAGTTCTTCGTTGGGGCAATACTCTTCCTTTAGCATCTCCTTCAGATCTCCCCAGGGAAGTTGATTAGCCACTTCAATTCCCACAACACTAGTATGGGTATTCCACCAGGTGAGGACACCTTCCTGAAAGGTGTAAGCAGCAAACTTGACCTTGCTGTCTTCAGCGCAGTTACAGAGACTGAAGACAGATTCCATTCGTTCCATCCATCGGATCAGGCCAATAGCACCTTCCGTGCCCTTGAAGTACAATGGTTTGCAACTGAGCAAATCCTTGTAGGAACATGGTTTGATAACAGGAGGAGGAGTGGTATTGACTGTCTCATCACTCCTTCAAGAGTCTCGAGCAGCCAAGGCTTCAGCTATAGCTCGGGAAACTGCTGCATTGAGTTCAGCTTCACTGTAACCCTTCCTCTTTGGCGGCATGATTCTTCAAGAAAGAAACAGGAAAGGGATAAATGAGTTATCTGTACAAATTCACGATATATCACAATAGCACAAGTGATAATCATAATTCAACAGATAATGGAGTTGAATACAAGATGCGATTTTGCGAGAGAGTGGGGTAAGGTTTTATTTATGGAAACCTATAAGTCCTTCTAACAATAGGTTCCACTTGTGATTCCGAAGAGTTAAAAGGATGGAAGGAATACGAAATGATATATTCCTTTATAGCACCTGACGGTACAATGAAATGTGTTATAAGACGTTATGCGAGTATAATTAAATAGACGGTAGTAGCTATACTCGTCGTCTTCGGTGGTGTGAGCGTTAATGAGTATACTATCGCATGATATCTATATATATTCGACATATATAATAGCTTAGAACGTAATACGCAGGTAAGGCCTATTCATATATCTTCAATATATAATAGCCTATAGAGTAGCACGTAGGTGAGGCCTATGTATGTATATACGCCTATATCACATAATAGCCTAGTGTGTATCTAACACAAGTCAAGTATAAGTCCCAGTTTCTCTCGTGGTCAGAGTTAACTTGTGCATTCCTGTTCAACATAACCCCTTTCAGATATCACATCATAATTCTTTAATTGTACATAGTTAGCTACGCCATGTTAAATTAAACTCGTATGATGTAATTCCAGAACCAGTTATATCTAATGAGGAATACTGCCTAACGGTCATAGTCTAGGCCCACTAAATGCAACCTAGTTTACTATAACCTTAGGCTCTGATACCAATCTGTCGCACCCCCAAATTATGATGCGGAAGCGGGTCGGTTAGGGGCGCGACTAATCAAATATCAAGCACACAAGGCATACAATGAACGACTCTATATGCGTCGTTTTACAAAATACATTGATATTATAAAAGTTTTACACTGTTATAATATAGTTTACAAAAGCTCTTGAGCCAAATGGTAGAGATTCTATGGCATAACTAAATTATACAAAATATAGTAATGCATGACAATCTCTTGATGTCTGAATGCGACTTGAGCTAATAGGCATCCTGAGTGAGCAGACCTAATGCTGCTGCGAACCTGAGAATACACGCTAAAATGGTCAGCTGAAAGCTGGTGAGCTCACAGGTTTAATGATAAAGTATACTGTATGAACCGCAAGATTTAAGTATGAATATTTGTAATTAAACAAATAAGTAATTGATAAATGATGTATATAACTGCCATGAGCACATAGTCTGAGCTTAACTGAGGTGTCAGGATCACAATTAAGTGCCTGAGCGAGGGTGCCTCTATGCGTGTGCCTAATCAACTGCCGTGAGCACATATGGTACCATACACTAACATTCACGCTACAAAGTATTACCAAACTATGCTTGAAGGACTTAAAAGATTAGATGATAAACTCATGCAGAATATAGCGATATTTGATACTTGCGTTCACATGTAAAACAAAACGAGGATGAATCTCACCCCTAGGTAAAAGCATTTAAAAAGGAGCTATGAGACTCACCTGCGTCTGATGAGATGCTATCAAGCAATAATGATGGTACACGATGAAATAATGTCATCTCTAACGACTAAAACCTGTCGGGCGTCCTAAACGCGCAAGGTTTATAATAATGATTAGATGTCTCAACAGACCATCTATGCTAGTTGTTCACTCAACTAGTAATGTCCAAATACTTTGGTTTGATTGATTGTGTTTTGAAAATGTGTACGGCCTGTTGGTGATGGTTTGTAATAATAATTCAAAAGTATTATTATTATATGAGTCATCGTTGTTTCATATACTTGTAGATTTGTTCGCGTATACTTATCCGAAAGTATATATGCATTTGTATCCGAAAGTTGGGGTTCGAAAATGTATAATTTCTAAGTTTGTGGTCGAAATACAATTTATACAAAAGTCAATGGAAGTCAACTCGCTGGTCAAAGTTGGTCAAAGTTGTTGGTCAAAGATGGTCAGCTCGCTGGTCAAGGTTGCTGGCCAAGCTGGTCAACTCGCTGGTCAAGGTTGCTGGCCAAGCTGGTCAACTCGCTGGTCAAGGTTGCTGGCCAAGCTGGTCAACTCGCTGGTTAAAGTGACTTAAGGGGTTGGTCGCTGAAGGGGTCAGTGACCTAAGTGGTTAGTCGCTGAAGGGATTAGTGACTTAAGGGTTCAGCGACTTAAGTGGTTGGTCGCTGGAGGGGTCAGTGACTTAAGGGTTCAGCGACTTAAGTGGTTGGTCGCTGAAGAGGTCAGTGACTTAAGGGTTCAGCGACTTAAGTGGTTGGTTGCTAAAGAGGTCAGCGACTAAAAGTTGTGTAACAAAAGGGTCAGTGACTTAAGAGTTCATTTACTATTTTGAACAAAAATAGTTTCGAAGTGTGGTCAGATTTGGTCCAAAACAGACATATGGTCAAAGATCGAGTTATACACGAAAATACGGACATTTCTGGAAATGGTCAAAGAAGAACTTTTTGTAGAGGGCAAAAATACCAAACTTTTCCAAGTGGTCTCATACATTTATTTAACCTAGAACTCCAGTTATGAATGTTTTTGTGAGTCGGTTTTTGGAAGACAGAAACTGTCTTTATATATATACACATGAAAAACGTATTCAAGCTTGAATTTGGACATTTTCTAGTCATATGAATATAAACATAAAACAAACAAATCTAATGAAATGGAGGTTATCCTTACAAGAAAAATGGTGATTTAAAGACGGTATGAGATGGATGATGCTCGGTTTTGCTCCCTTTGCTTTTCCTTTGCTTCCTTCACTAAAAGGTGGTGGTTTTTAACTATGTTATGATGGTGGTCGATGGTGGTGAGGTGGTGGTTGGTGGTGCCGATTGAGAGAGAAGAAAGAAAGAGATGATGGTGGTTAAGAAAAATGAAATGAAATGGGATTGGAAATATGGTTTTTATGGTGTAATAATTCACCAAATAGGATCCATGATTTTAGGATCTTGTCTGGTCGACTTTTTCCCAAGTCAAAAAGGTAGTGGCAATTTATTAAATCTTGTCTCAATTTATTATTGGTATTATATCCGTGTTTGTTTACCCGATTGTTTAAACGTTTAATTATACGTTATCGTTTTATACGTGCGTTTAAAATAATGATATAATCTCGATATTTATAGTCGAAGTATTTTATCAAAATACTTACTAATGAGTTATAAGATTATGACTTAAGTTTATTTTGTTGATCGGGTGTGATTCACGTACTTTTGTCACGTATAACTTAGTCGATACGATACGAAATACTTATGAAATATTATCGAAATAATATTTAGAAAATCACTATGTTTATTAGATAATTTAATATTATTTAATAAATTGGGTTCACCAACGTCCATAATGATGTATCGGAATCCGGCCGATATAATAACATGCACGATTAAATCTAATCGCGTAAATGCGTATATTTATAAAATACACGTAATGATACATACAATTAGCCTAACATGGAACTAATTACATGTATTACAAAATGATTAGGGACTAATAACTAGTTCTAATTTTACGGGTGTCACACAAATCCCCAATAGTTAATTGGGTAGTAGTAGAGCGTATACGCTTCCTGCGTGATGTCACGAGAGGTGTACTCTCATCGTCCTCTGATTCCTCATCAATCAAATGATAATCATGATCCTTCTCATCGGCTTTATTCTTGCCCTTGTCGACTTGATCCATGAATACCCTTGATCCTTTCTTGATCATGCCCGGAGGAATACCCATAGGAAACCTAGGTCGAGGATCAGTATCATCATCAGTTTCCTCATCATCAGAATCAAATGCAGAAGCACATACTTTACCCAAACTACCAGATGTCCCGGCATCCGGTCCAGTGTGCCTCAAAATACCCTTAGGTCTAGCAACCTCTGGGTCAGCATCATCCTGTGATGTAGAATATTTAAACTTTGATATTAGATATTAATCTCAATCATCTAAGCTTCGATATAATTATTTTTAAGTACTAAATTAAGTACCTGAGGTTGATAATCCTCAATAGCTTGAAGTACTGGGTTGGTAACATCATCTTGATGTCCCAGTACCTCCTGCACAACCTGGGCCGCAATTTCAGGGATAACTTGCTGTCCTTGCTGACCAGCCTAAATCAAAACGTCCTCAAAGTAGTTCCTGAGGCTCAGCTGCAGGTTGAGGCTGTGGCTGTGGTTGAGCTTGATGTCGAGCTCCTGCATCCATCCAACCATCATTGGCCGGAGCCACATAGTTCTCATCCAAAAGATATCCAAATAAGTAAACCGCTTCCGGCTTAACAACATCTGGACGCCTCGAAGAATTAAGAAAATATGCATTGTAAGTACGAAAGTTAACTCTATCCACAAATAGATCACGAGCAACTGCTGGCATGTCAGGAATGTAGTGGCGAATAATCAACATACAGAATCTGGGATAAATAAGAAACTTTGATCTAACAGCTCCAGTAATCTGACCAATGAATGAGCTGAAGATATATGAAGAAAAACTGTATGGTTTGTTATAAACCAGTGACAGTAACCCAGAAAATAGCTGAGGGCTAAGCTCATCATATCCGCCCTTCTTGTTACCGAAGATAGTAACAATAATGTGGAATAGAAATCTCCACTGCCTAAGAATGAACGCCTTGATGAACTGACGTCCTCGTCTGGGACCAGAATATCCCATTCTGCCCAAAGCTCCCTCAATAAAATCAGTAGAGTAAGCAGATGGACCAGCTTCCTGCTCGACAGTACCTAATCGCAAAATCTGTCGAATATCATCGGCAGAGAAGACAACTGGATGTTCATTAACCCTCGTTCGGACAACAGGAGGGTTAGCCGCAGCATCGTACTCAATATTGTCCCAAAACTGGGTCAATATGCTCTGAGATATAGGTGGAGACTCTGTAATGGCATATCGGATCCTCGATCGTGCCAGAAATGTCAGAATCTCAGTGAATCGCTCAGCACCACGCTCATTGGTGTCTACACTCACCAAAATGTTGTGACCGGGTGCAAAAGCTCTAGCTTGCATATCTGTTATTATAAATGACACAAATGGCAATTAGCTTAACCTTACAAACATTAGTTAATTTAAACTTCAACATATTATGATTACACGATCATCTAACATCTAAG
This sequence comes from Pseudognaphalium luteoalbum, assembly GCA_963422505.1. Lineage (NCBI taxonomy): Eukaryota > Viridiplantae > Streptophyta > Magnoliopsida > Asterales > Asteraceae > Pseudognaphalium > Pseudognaphalium luteoalbum. The sequence continues at coordinate 89,568,260 of OY730197.1, forward strand.
ATTACTATTAACTAGTGCCTTAATTTACCGAACTTAATTTAACTGTTAAGTCCAATTATATTCACAAAATTTCTTACCATTCATAAGTTAAGATAGAAAATTCGAGTTATCATACCGCCGATAACAATCGGGACACGCCGCTCGACTACGCTATGAGTCGGAAGACTTTCGATATGAATTAACCCAAAAGTTCTAAGTTATTACACATATTTAACTTATTAACTAAAGTTGATAAGCCTAAACGTGTAATAAAAGGATAACTTGTAAATTATTTCTAACCTCAAGGTTCTCAAACCGAAAACAAGTTTAAATCAATGATTATGTAAATTAAATATTGAATAAATCGAATGTCCAATTTACAAATCAAATTTGAAGATCAAAATTTTAATTTTATTTTCAAAGTCAATAGAAGTCAACTGGCTCAACTCGCTTCGCAAGTGTTAGCTGCGAGTCGAGTCTCAATTCGCAGGTTAACATGGGTCAAAGAATTTAATTCACTTCGCAAAGCAGATCTGCGATCCGAGTTTTAATATTGAGTTCGCTTCGCATATCAACCTGCGAACCGAGTTCAATCATTGAGTTCGCTTCGCAGATCCATATGCGATCCGAGTTCAAGTATTGAGTTCGCTTCGCAGGAGCGGGCTGCGAGATGATTTTGAATCTCACTTCGCAGACTTCGCTGAGACTGCGATCCAAGTCCAAATGCATTGATCTAACTCGATATTAAGCAATTGAATTATGTATACATATGCGCCATACATCAATCAACAATCCTTAAACGTGTCAAGTTTTATCGTGAACTCAATCATACAAAATTCATGAAAATGTAAGCCGAAACCTTTCGAGACCTAAAACAATCAATTACGCTATAAATACATAGTAAAATCGAATGAGATATACCTCAATAGATGCGTAATCTAGAGTTGTAAATGTTCCACGGAATGAAAATCCCTTCCTCGTACATGAAAATCAAAAGTAAACCAAAAACGTGGTTTGGTTCGCGTCGCAGAAAAGTCACCTCGCAGAGTGTTTGGGTTCGCTTCGCAGAATGAGTGGAAAGTGTGAGGGTTTGACTCGTTGACTTGTCACTTTTATACCCAACCTCACTTCGCAGAATCTCACATCGCAAGGATGTGGATTTGCTTCGCAGAGGAAAGTGATGTTTGACTCGTTTGACTTGTTACTTTTATACTCTAATCTCGATTCGCAGTTTTGACTGGTCAACTTCGCAAATTTTGACCACAAACGCGAATTTAGCTTTAAATATAAATTGAACTTGTATTTATTTTTACTAGTCAAACTTTTTAACTTCCCATTGCATTTTTGTCACATTTATTCAACCCGGAATAATAAAGTGCAGTTTAACTTAATTCCAAAGGATAACACAATAAATAAATTAAAAGTAAACTTTATTTAATTATAATAACATAAACTTTTACAAAAGCAACATGTAAACATACTTGCTAAAAATAAATAAATCCTATGCTCAAATAATTAAGAGTTTATCTGCTTAGGGATCATATTAGAAAGAATAAGCTAAACTTAATTAATTTTTAATAAGTCTAAGACGATTGTTAATATTCATACCTTAGGAAATTCATATGAGCACAATAAAATTACAATTTTAACCAGTAATAAACTTATATTTATAAAATTATATCTTATTTACCTTTATCCACACGATATAACACATTATTGAAAAATAACTTATAATTTCTTTAGAACTTATTCACGAAGGTGAATGTTCATTTGTCATGGACAGATCAAGACGATTACCGATATTATGATCCACATAAACAAATTATACGCAGATTTCTGAGCAAACCTTTTATTGTTAATGTGAACAATATCTAGTGTGTTCCGCTATACAACATACTGAGGAACTCAAGTACAACTCATAACACTGTATCCTTTATTTATAAGGTAGGAGTTACTAAATGATGTCCTTTAGAAGCATATAACTTACACTTGACACTGGATACTTTGTATCTTTCATATGTAAGGTAGAGGTTACTAAATGATGCTCTTTAGAAACATATAACTCACCTTTTAGTCTTTTGATACTTTGTATCTTTTTGTTTTTGTTTTAGATAACAGTGCATGGAAGTACTATCATTTAACAATTAAGACTTGAGTCATACATGGTATAGCAGTTTCACAAAAGATAAGATACATGAATTTAGAATTTCTTAACCGCTCGGAAATCTTAGCATAATCTGCCTACCAATATATCGTATGATGAAGCTGACTAGACTAAAGTTATTCTTATCACTTATGAAGTAAGAGACATGTTATAATCAGTGGATATAGGTGTATAATAAGATAAATATAAGTTAAGTCCTAGTTAAAATAGTTATCTTAGGTTGACTTATAGGAATCTACTAACACATCATACTTAATACTTAAGGTAATTATTCTTAAGCTTATTCTCCTAATGTACTATCATCTCCCAAGTTTTTGCCATACGCCCCCCCCCCCCCCCCCCCTTTTTTAATTTTAATATAAAGACTTAAACTAACATCAAACTATAACATATCCTTTGGAAGACTAGTTATTCTGGATTCCTCATTCCATTCAGTTGAACCAATGTCTCAAAATGATTCCTGTCAAAAGCTTTTGTGTACAAGTCTGCCAAGTTATCCAATGATGGAATCTTGACTAACTGAATAAGTTTCTTTTCAGCACAGTCTCTTATGAAATGATGACGAATATCAATGTGTTTTGTCTTGTTGTGCTTTACAGGATTATTGGTTATTGAAATGGTGGATTCATTGTCAATCATCGGAGTGTTGGTTAAGTTTAATCCATAATCTCTCATTTGCTATTGAATCTACAACACTTGAGAGCAGCAGCTGCCTGCAACAACATACTCAGCTTCACATGTTGAAATGGCTACTGAGGTTTGCTTCTTGCACTGCCAAGACACTAATCTTCCTCCTAGAAACTGACATCTTGCATCCTCCATAATCAGAATCAGTGTAAGCAATAAAATACAAGTCTCCTCGAATCGGATACCAAAGTCCCAGCTTCGGTTTCCCTCTTAGGTAATGAAAGATTCTTTTAACTGCTTGCATATGAGACTCTTTAGGAGAAGCTTGATATCTTGCGTAGATACATACTGCAAACATTATATCAGGCCTGGATGCAGTGAGATACATTAGTGACCCAATCATGGACCTATGAAGAGTAGGATCCACATCTTTGTCACTCGATGTATCTGGTCCAAGTCCATGATTTTCTGGAATAGGAGTATGATATATGCGTGTTTCATCCATCTTAAATGGTTCTAACAATTCATAGGTGTACTTTGTTTGATGAATGAACATACCATCTTCTTTTTGATCAACTTGTAATCCTAAGAAGAAATTTAACTCTCCCATAGCAGACATTTCAAACCTTTTTCGCATGACTTTCTCAAATTCTTGACACATCTTTTCGTCAGAAGACCCAAAAATGATGTCATCAACATATACTTGAACAAGCAGAAAGTCATTCTTTTTCCATTTAACGAAAAGTGTACTATCAATTGAACCTCTTGTAAATTCATTCTCAAGTAGGTACTTTGATAGTGTCTCATACCATGCCCTGGGTGCTTGATGTAATCCATATAGAGCATTATTCAATCGATATACTCTATCTGGATAATCTGGATCAACAAACCCTGGTGGTTGAGAGACATACACCAATTCTTGTACTTTGCCATACAAAAAGGCACTCTTAACATCCAACTGATACACTTTAATTTCTTTGTAAGTTGCAAATGATAAGAATACCCTTATTGCTTCAAGCCTAGCAACAAGTGCAAACACTTCGTTATAATCTATTCCTTCTTCTTGATTGAATCCCTGAACCATTAAACGAGCTTTATTGCAAGTAACAATTCCCCGATCGTCTCTTTTGCACTTAAAGACACATTTAGTTCCAATAGGATACTCACCAGAAGGTAAGTCAACTAGCTCCCAAACATTCAGCTTTTTAAACTGAGTCAATTCTTCTTGCATAGCTTCTACCCATGAATTTTCTTTCAATGCTAGTTGAACATTTTTAGGTTCAACCTGTGAGATAAAGCATGCATAAAGACATTTATTGGTGATCCCAGTTTCTTTAATTGACACGTATAAGCTAGTGTAATCAGAAGCACTAGCTTTAGTTTGACTTGTGAGTGCCCTAAACGTTGGACCTAAGTGATGATCGACTGCTATTGAAAGGCGGAGACAATCAATTGCACAAATCACTAATAAACGCAAACTGAAACGATTGAATTAAACAAAATAAATGAGTTTATTAGCTTTGAATAACGTAATGGAACTGATTACATGTGAGTTTAGTCGACAAATGGTGCTAGGGTTCTGTCAACCCTAGCTGAAAACCCGTAGGTTCTATTTATACTAAAATTCTGGCCGACATGCGTCACTTGTGGAAGTGTCGCATGTGACCTCCTTCATGCATCACTTACCTAAGTGTCGCTATGCGTCACTTAGGCAAGTGTCGGCTAACCTAAAACTTAAGTGTCGCATAATACAAAATCTATATTTCTATTAAACGACTAACGACACTTTTACAACTCAATAGACCAACTGACAGACAAACTGATATGCATCAACAAACTCCCCCGGGTCTTCAGCTTGGTCTTCAAAATCTTCAAAACTTTACTCAGCACCAACCTTCTGGGAATGTTCCTCCAGCATGTATTCCCACTTTTAGCCAAATCTCGAAAACCCTTGTAAACTTTGAAGCTTCCTCTAAATCAACTTGATTGTACTGAAGTTTATTCTTGTAGAGAGCTTTCAAATCTTTCTTCGTCAGATTTATTAGGCTGATCGGATCAAAAACTCGAATGGACTTTCCCACAAACTCCTTAACTGGCCATTCTCCCCATATATCCTATGTTTGTACCACAGCAGTCTTTGTAGAATATTCAATTACGGCTTCTTGAGTGACAGAGTCAAACCACCAATACTTTAAATCTCGTAAGAAATCCAGTGGTAACTCTTGTAGGGGAACAGTCTTGAGACTAGCAGCTGGTGGATAATGATATTTTACAATTGGTTGTTGAATTCTCAAATCAATCTTCTTCTTGTATGAATACCGAACTCCCAGCTCTGGTCTAATCCACATATATTTCTTGCTATAAATTTCTTTTCTCAAAATTCTCTGAAAAAGAACTCCTCGAGTTTCTTCAGAGTGATGACAATATTTAACTGAGCAAGACGATTCAGTTCAACCTTTGGCAATGTGCTGATATGATTGAATCTAGGTTTGAAGTATTGCACGCCATCACTTCTCTTGATCAAAATAAGAAAGTTATCAACATCAAATTTCCAGCTTCTGATCAATCCAGTCAATTCACCTTTAACAAGATAAGTTTTACAAGTCTTCAACTCAGGTGCAATTGATTTGTATACCACTTGTGGTTTTGAAGTTCCAGAAGATGTAGACACAGGAACTGATTCATCAGTAGATTGTTCCATTGCAGGTTCTGCCTAATCCTCTGAAGAATATGTTTCAATAACCGGAGCATCAAAGTTATATGCTTGAGCATGTTGTCATAACACTAGCTCCGGTTCACGTTCAGACGCCGGTTCTTGATTTGGATTATCCATATATTCCTCATCCGACCCTGGAACCTCTGCATCCATTTCTATATCATCGGGATCAAAAGATCTATCAACTTCATCAAATTGATTAACCAAACTCTGCAGATATGTCAGATTGACATTTGAATAATCAGCTGCAATTGGAGTCGGTTGTCCCGGAACATCAACAAAGTAGTCTAAAGCGATATTTTCATTTATATCTGAAGATTGTACATTTTCTGGTTCAGGGGGAGGAGTTACATTTGTTTCTAACTCCCTGGGAATATCCTCCCCCGAAACAATTGTGACAGACTCCAACTCTAAAACCCTAGACGACAGATTCGTCACCTGAAGCTGGAGATTATCAACCTCGGCAGCTTTGAGCTCCAAATCCTTTATCTGGGAAGCCTGAGCTGCAATAATAGCCTGTTGGTCATCAAATCGTTTCGACAAAAGCTCCATCTGAGCAAGTATCATCTGAATCGATGGCTGAGAAGTATGCTGAGTAGGTTCCTCAATAACAACCGTAGTCCGCTGGCGTTTTCGAAGAGGTAAATCTGCATACGAAGGAGAAGACCCAGCAGGACGTTTCCCTGGATTCCTCGGGACGTGGACCCTGCCAGCAGAAATCCGTCTCAAGATACGCTTAAAGCGTCGAGGATCAGCCAGTTGAATCCCATCAAGAGCAGTTTGTGGGGGCACGTCACCCTCAGAATCGGGTGGAGTGGGCCCACCATCATCAGAATCATCATCAACCCGGTCAACCCGGTCAATATCATCTAAATCCTGAGCTATCTCAGTGTCAACCAGGTCATCCTCATTGACCGGAGGAATCACATCATCCTCAAAACCATCATTGAGCGGCGCAACATAGTTCTCATTGACTATGTGCCCGAAGAGCTCACGGTCAGCCAAAATTTGCTCACCCTTTGGTGCGAGTTTGCAGTCATTGAATACTCGAAGAAGCATAGGCGTCGGCACCAAGAAGGATCGCTGATCTGGGGCAATCTCAAGATTCAAATCATTTAATAATAGCTGCACAAACCTTGGATATTGCAGCCATTTATCCTTACCAGCTCGGATATTCTCAACCATGTTGCTAAAAATGTAACCGCTGAAGTTGTACGGCTTGTTGTAGATTAGGGCCAACATGAGAGGTAACGTCAAATGACTAGCAGCGTCATATCCTCCCTTCCTTGGAGATAAACAAAGAATCACTATATGACATAAATACCTCCAAACCCTGCAGAGATATTGCTTGCGAAAGTCAGAAAGCTGATTCGCCGGATAACCCATGCGCTGAAGTCCCCCATAGATAAACGTGGTTGGGAACATAGTCGGCATCGTAGCAGTGTCAGCAAACTGGAGAACCCGTCGAATGGAGTTCTCGGTGATCTCGATCTCTTCACCAAACATCATTGAGACAATCCTCGGGACATCACCCTGAGTCCGTATGAACGCATGATCGTAAAACTCTTCAACTTGATTCATATAAACCGGATTAGAAGCAGTAATAGCGTAATGAATCCTCGAACGTCAGAGGAACTCGATCATAGGCCTGAAAGGAGCCGAATTGGCGTGCGTGGACTCTAAAAACGCAGTAATATTGTGATGGGTGTTGGTGCGGCGGTAATAGTTTTGTAGGTCAGCCATCTGTAAGCTAAAATACAAAACAAAAATAACAACAGTCGTTATAGAATTAGCACGAACACACATAACCTAAAAAATGAAATTCTGATTTAGGCGTCACTTAGGGTAAGTGACGCATAGCCACTATCGACACTTAGGAAGTGTCGCAGAAAACAGTGCTCAAAATCAGAATTAAAGTATAGCGTCACTGATAGTAAGTGACGCTATCATGCGTCTTTGGTGTAAGTGACGTTGCCAGATCATGAGTCATTATATACGACACTTAAGAAGTGTCGGGTCAATATCATGCAGCATTAAATAGAGTGACGGTATCCAAAGTAAGTCACTTAGGAAGTGACGGTATAAGTGACGTTATAGACATATGCGTCACTAAGTCAGTCACTTAAAAGAGTGACGCATGAGTGGGCGTCACTAAGATGAGTGACGGACTAATAGATAATACAAGTACATGCGTCACTAAGAGAGTCACTTCAGAAGTGACACAATAATAAGCGTCACTGATGAAGTGACGGTATGGGTTCTAAATTACCAAGTAGCGTCACTTGAGGTAAGTGATGCATGAAGTGACGCAACGATGAAGATCATCGTGTCACTGTTCAAACCCAGAAATCAAAATTAGGGGTTTTGAAAATCGAAGTTACCAAATCGTATGCATGATAAAAACGAGTGAAACACACCTTTTAATAGCGTAAAACATTAACAAATCAAGCCCCAAATCGAATGATTTCAAAGAACCCCAAAACCCGTAACCCTAATTCGAAATTAAAACATGAATACAGAAAGATAAAGGTTAAAATTAGTACCAAACAAGTCGTGTGAATGAGGGGAACAAGAATATGACCCTTGAATGCACAATCAAGCTCTAGAAATCACGAACAGATCAAAGAAAATCGCACATTGTAAGTGACGCAGGGACACAACAAATGACGGTATGTCAGAGAGAGTGACGCTATGTGATTTTGAAAAGTGGTGAGGTTGAGTGTCGTTGGAGAGGGTATTTATACAAAAACCACTCAACCCGGCACTTATAGCGTAGCTTACCCCGACACTTACAGCGTCACTAGTGGAAGTGACGCAATATCGTATGCGTCACTGGTAGCGTCACTTATGAAAGTGACGCAACAGGTCACTTTTAGTGAAAAGTTTGCGATTTTATCAATTTTTTTGCGTTATGATTTCGGTACTCAAATTTGAAAAGGTAACTGTAACTTGGATAAAATCTAAAAGTAAACTAACTTATAGAAAATACAAGAACACATAAAAGAAAGCAAATTTACAAATAGAAAATTAACACATTCTTTTTGGTGACGGAGTTGAGATAATCTGTTTAGGGATCATATCGGAGTAGCATGCATTTATTAGGAACAGTAAGTGTTATTTTGATCATCAGTATATTTGTCCACTTTAAATTTACTTGACATGCTAAGAACACTTTTTATAAAAATTATTTCAAAACGATTATTAGTATAATTGTCCACTTTAAACATGTTACACGCACATCTAGGAGCTAATTTTATTATTATTCGCATGTACATTTCACTGTGGTCCCCACCATAGATATACATCTTAACTTAAGACATAGACCATATTTCCATTGACAGAGAGAATATAAGAAAATCAAATTTAAGAATCAAGTCAGCGGTGACAGGTCTGTACTTACGTACAACAGAGTGATATAGCTTGATTCAGGTTTAAGCAAAACCAGACTTGGTCAAACCATTTTGGCGACCTTGTAAGGTATCTTAATTTTAAAGACTTTGCAAGTACTTTGACTTGTGTTTGCTTAAGTTTTAAGTATATATTAACAGAGACCAGGTCTATACTTACCTATAACAGAGGAAACTGTAAATATATACCCCCAAATGAGATCAAATAAACTCCTTTCACGAAAACATGTCTAGTATAAGTAAGAAATTAAGACTTTTGTCATACATCTAATGATGTTGTACCACTTGAAATAGACAATTAACTATTAGGCTTCTTAAGAGATCTCAAAGAGTTTTGCATAACATGCCTACTAATATATCGTATGATGAAGACAATGTTTATAAAAACTGTTTTCAACACGTCAGATAAATCTACTGACACATCCAAGATAAACCTTAAAATTCCATTGTATGCATGTCACCCGATGTACTATCATATCCCAAGTTGTTTACAGACACAACTTCAACGTCTATTTTAAAATGTAGCAACGGTGTATTTATTTAATACTAAAAAGTATAAAGAATGGCGGTTGCGTTTTTTTTTTTTTAAACACACATAAAAAGAAATAAATTACGTTCCAAGTTGCAAATTACTTTTTAGCGATAAAGAACCTTAAACCAATCATGTTGATCAGTTCATCAAATCGAGTACGCGAAAAAGCTTTTGTGAAAAGGTCGGCATTCTGCTTTAGGGTGTCTATGTGGACAAGGTCTATCAGGTGTTTTTCATAGCAATCCCGTATAAAGTGGAACCTAAGTTCAATGTGTTTAGTCTTAGAGTGCTGTACGGGATTGCGTGTGATAGAAATAGCAGCAGTATTATCTATGTGAATAGGAGTCATAGAAAGAAGTAACCCGTAATCACGCAGTTGATGCTGAATCCATAGAACCTGAGAGCAGCAACTCGCAGCAGCAACGTACTCAGCTTCTGCAGTTGAAAGAGAAACTGTAGTCTGTTTCTTGCATTGCCAAGAGACCAATCGAAATCCTAGGAATTGGCATCCACCAGTGGTAGATTTCTTGTCTATGCTGCAGCCGCCATGATCCGAATCCGAATAGGCAGAAAGAGCGAATGATTTCTCGTTTGAATACCATAGACCAAGATTGGGTCGATGTTTGAGATAACCAAAGATTCGCTCTACCGCCTTCATGTGAGACACCTTGGGTTTGGCTTGAAAGCGTGAGCAGACGGATACCGCAAACATAATATCTGGTCGAGAAGCGGTCAAATACATCAAAGAACCTATCATTGATCGATAGTCCTTTTCTTTGCAATCTTCCTCATCGTCAGCAAGTCTGAGATTGTGATTAAGTTCGATAGGAGTCCCATAGGTTTTACAATTGAGCAGGTCATATCGAGTCAACATGTCTTTGACATACTTTGACTGATGAATATAATTACCTTTTGGAGACTGCTCAACTTGTACACCTAAAAAGAATTTGAGCTCCCCCATCGCACTCATCTCAAACTCAGATTTCATAATCTCCTCAAAATGCTTGCACATCGCTTCATTTGTAGAGCCAAAGATAATGTCGTCCACATACACCTGCACAAGTAACATATCTTCTCGATCGCCAGTCCGTTCTTTACGGATGAACAGAGTACTATCGATATTCCCACGAACAAAACCATGCTTGATTAAGTGGGTAGTAAGCCTCTCGTACCAAAGCCGCGGAGCTTGATGAAGACCATATAATGCCTTGTTTAACTTGCAGACGTATTCTGGATGCTCAGGGTCTTCAAAACCAGGAGGCTGTTTCACGTACACATCTGTATCCACTTGTCCATATCAAAAGGCGCTTTTAACATCGAGTTGGTTCACACGAAACTCTTTGAAAGAAGCGAACGCAAGAAAAATCCGAATAGACTCAAGTCTTGCCACAGGAGCGAAGACTTCATCATAATCCAAGCCCTCGATCTGACTAAAACCTTGAACAACCAATCGAGCTTTATTCCGAATCACGATACCCCGATCATCCATCTTATTTCGAAATAGCCATCGAGTGCCGGTTAAATGAGCACCTTTGGGTAACGGAACTATATCCCAAACATGCAGCTTGTTGAACTAATGCAACTCTTCTTGCATGGCCTCGACCCAGGATGGATCTTTTAAGGCCTCATCAACTTTCTTAGGTTTAATTTGGGATAAATGACAAGAATTTATCCGAGCAACCAAGTTTAACATTTCTTGATTTGGATTTTGCTTCACTTGGTGCCTTGTTTGAACAGCACCCTTAGGATCACCGATAATATTATCGACGGGGTGATCCCTGTGTATACGTGTGACTGGGATTAACTCCGGTGCAAGTACTAACTCCAAATTGTTCATATCCCCTTCAGTAACAGGAACAGTGTTAGTCGCAGGAGCAGTAGAACTTTCAGGTTGCACAGGAGGCTGAAGTTCCGTATCATCGTCATTAGAGAAGAGGTGAGAATGAAGCAATTCTTCTTCTTCCCCGTCTTCCTCTAACGGTGGCATGTTGGGATCATCTGGATGTTCTGTTTCATTAGTCGTTCCTGAAGTCGAAGGAACATCCGAAGGTGGAATAGTAGGAGATGGTGTGGATGTAGTAGGTAGTGGAGTGGGTGTTGGAGTAGGTGTTGGAGGTGATGGTGTGGGAGTTGTAGTAGGTGGAGATGTAGGTTTTAAGGTAGATGTGTCTTGACACAGACTGATGCCATGAAGTAAGGTAACTAACTCCTCGTCTTCACCATCTTCTTCGGGTATGTCAAATGAATTAAACACATCCTTATAATTGAATAACCATTCAGGACCCGTTCCTTGAGGAGGATCCGTGTAACGTAGGCATTTTACCTCAAAATGCTCTTCCACCTGGTGTGTTGATTTAATGTAGACTCGTTTGTTTGGAGAGTTGACTGAATAGCCAAGGAAAATTCCTTCAACGGCTTTAGCTCCAAACTTCGAGACCTTGTCTTTTGAGATCATAATCAAACACGGACACCCAAACGGCTCTAGAAACTGCAAAGTGGGCTTACGGTTATTGAAAAGTTCATAACAGGTCTTGTTCTTTTTCTTAACCGTGAGCACGCGATTCAGAACGTAACAAGCAGTACTGACTGCTTCTGCCCAAAATATGATAGGAAGCTTAGAATCGGCCAGCATAGTCCAAGCTGTCTCGATAATAGTCCTATTCTTACGCTCTGCAACTCCATTCTGTTGAGGAGTTCTTGGGGCACTGAACTGATGATTAATACCTTTCGTAGCACAGTATAACTCAAGAGTGGTGTTCTTGAATTCAGTTCCATTGTCACTTCTCAGTCTCTTCACCTTTAAGTTGCACAGATTTGCCAACTTATCCAACAGATACACCAAAATATCTGGTGTTTCACTCTTCGCACCTAGAAAATATACCCACGAGAATCTCGAGTAGTCATCAGTGACTACTAAGCAGCAATGGAATTCACTATCTTCGACTTATGGGATTTCTTGTGGAGTTTCCCTTTATGGCATGCAATGCAGTCATCTTTTAGGGCAAATGACTGTTTTGGAACTCCATTTACCAAATCATTGTTTATTAAAAAATTCATTTTACGAAAATGGATGTGTCCCATTCGTCTATGCCACAATAGTGATTCCTTTTCCGAAGCCTTTGACAGGAGACAGGTGTACTCATCTGTAGTCTCTACAGTTCGCATATTCATTACATAGGTGTCGTTTCTCCGAGGCGCCCTCATAAGCACCAATTCTTCAAGGATAACGAAACTAGGCTTCAGTATCACACATTCCGTCTTCGTGAAAGCAGTGGTAAAGTCCTTATCACAGACTTTTGAAACGCTCAGCAAGTTGTGAGTAAGTTGAGCCACATAATTCACATTCTCGAAGCTAACTTTCCCGTTAGTTAGCGTTCCCTTTCCCGTAATGGTTCCTCCTGTATCTCCAGCAAAAGCAACATGTCCTCCGGCATGTGGTTTAACATCCGTCAAAAGAGACACATCGCCAGTCATGTGTCGCGAGCAGCCACTATCCATAAACCATTCACTATCCTTAACACGTTCTGACTGCTGCAACACATAAAGTAAGGAGATTAGTGAGAAACGGTGACCCAAGCCTTTACAGACTTAGGTCTACCAAGGTCATCTACAATAATCACATCGGACAAAACTTTATTTTTTAACAAATTAGAATTTTCATCTAATGTGTTATTATTGATGACAGAAGAGTCACTAACAGACTCCTTTCGTTTCCAAACTTTAGGTTGTTCGGAAATTGGTTTGGAAGTAATGTCGGGCTTTTGTTTTGGCAAAGGTTTTTGCCCAACATTACTTGGCCTTTCAGCAGGCTTGGGAGAGGTTGAGTAACGCCTAGGTGGAGATTTTGAAAATGAATTTCTGTAAACTGATGTCCTAGGCATTTCTCTCCCATAGTGCTGATGAGACAGTTTGGGACATTCACGAATTAAATGTCCTTGTCTTTTACAATAAAAGCATGAGCGGGTCTAAACAAAAGGTTGAGGCTGAGGACTTATCAAAGGAGTAGGAGAAGCATTTCTAGAACATGAACATTTCGTGCACATCTTAGAAGATGCTTGTTTTGGTTGAGAGGTTGAAGTGGAAGGTTTATTACAAAAATCGTTTACATTTGGAGCTTTATGTTGCAAAATCTTTACAGGTGACTGTAAGTTTGAGATTTTGTATTTAAAACCTTGTCCTTTTCCTTTTTAGGTTGAACCTTAATTGTAGGTTCAACCTTTGAAACCACTTTTCCAGATTTTACTTCAACCTTCTTTTTAAATTCAGGATACTCCTGATTAGTAATATCCTCAATCTCAACAATCTCCTCCACACTAACTGGAGATTCACATTCAGACTTAACAATTTGAGGCGAAGGATACTCTGACCGTTTGGTTTTCTCCTTTGCCTGTTTGTTTTGATTATTGACCTTAGACTTGACCCCATATAACAGTGCATAGTCAACTGGAATCTCTTCGGTGCCTTCCTTAACTGGCATAGGACAGTATTCAGTGGGAGGCGGGACTACAGTATAACCTAGTCCTGTCTTAGTTTTACTATAGTCCTTTGCTTATTAAGGATTTCGTTGAAGGCAACCGTAGAAGAAGAGGAACCTAGAATCTTACTTTTATATTTGTCATATTCAACTTTCAGATCAGATAGTTCCTTTCTCAAAAGGTCTATTTCAGCAAGATAACTATTAATAGCATCCTGTTGACTAAAAACCTTAGATTTATACCTAAGCGTGTCCTGTTGATAAGCCTCAATTTTCTTATCATACAATTGTTCATTGGCCTTTAGGTATTTATTCGACTCACTAAGTTTTTCAACCTTTTTTCTTAAGTCTACGTTATCTTCTTGAAAGCACCTTAAAGATTCAATTAACTTTATGCATGAGATACAGTTCAAAGGTTCTTCTGGTTCATTGCGTACCTCATTAGAAATGTGAGCCATGAGACACTGTTGATACTTATCAGCATACATGCTCCAGTCAGTGTTGGTAGGCTCAAAGACAACTAGTGCATCAGCTGTCCCTTGCTTCACCTCATCTTTCTCTGGAGTTCTGGGAGCATCAAGCTTCGTGAAACCCGATGGAGGAACTTTAGGTTTTTCACACTCTTGCAAAATGTCCCAGATTCTGACAGTTATAACAGCGAACCTTGCTCTTATCAAAACCAAAACTGGTTTTGCCATCTCCTGCCAAACTCTTGCGACCAGTCCGTTGCAAGAATTTCTGAACTCTCCTTAATATCATGGCAATATTCCAGTTTAAGTCCATTTGCTCAAGATCATCGTCATCTAGTTGAGCATAATCTTCTTTGGCAAGTTCTAAAGTAGAATTCGGTTGTGAAACCATATCCTTGTAAGATCTTAGAAAGGCTGTATAGATAGCAGCCTGTTCTTGAATAGCAGGGGAAACAGGAACTTGTTGTTGTGATCCTTGTGAGGGTCCAGAAGCATACACCGGATGATGAACTCTGGTAGATTGCAATGAAGATTGAAGTGGAGAACTTGTAGAAGAAACGAAAGCCATTCCACCATAAGTCTTTCCGGTGTTGACTTTTCCTCCATATAACGTCGGGTCTTGAACAAAACCACCCGATTTGCATTCTTTCTTCTTCAACTCCATCGCATGGGCTTGAAGAACACCAATTAGCTCATCCAAGTTCATTGTAGCTAATTCTTGACTTTCTTTCAGAAATTGTACTTTAACATCCCAACTACTCGGTAACGTCCAACAGCTTCTTGTTTATTTCAATCTGAGGGAAATGATATCCTCCCTCAGTCAACTCACTAACCAACTGTGAGTATCTGGTAAACACACCCGAAGCTGTTTCATTAGGTAGAGAATCAAACAGATCATACTGTTTCTTGATCAGTTCCAATTTAGCCTCCTTGTACTTCTGATTTCCACCACATCTTGTCTCAATGGCCTTCCAAAGATCATATGTTATATCATGTGTTTTGAAGAGGCGTAAGACATCTTTAGTAAGGCACATGCAAATGGCTGAATGAGCCTTCCTTTCAATATCGTACTCCTTCTTCTCTTCAGGAGATATGGCTTTGTAAGTTTTGGATGGAGGGATACCACGATAATCTCCCTCAGCTATTGGAGCTTCATATCTTTCTCTGAGCGGACCCCAGAGCTCCGGACAGTGGAAATCTATATACTGTTCAAATCTATCACGCTAATATGCGTAATCCATATCAGCCGTAAATAGAGGAGGTTTATTATTAGAACCAACATCATGATTTTGTTTTAGCATATCCCTGATTCCCCATATATCCTCTTTATCAGCAACAGCAGCCATCAAAGATAAACCTGAAAATTAACTCAAAAACAAGAACTTGCAAACTAATTAGTTCCGAAGGCGTCACTTGGTAAGTGACGCACTCAAGTGTCGCAACGACTAGCGGCACTTGGTAAGTGATGCTATCGAGTGACGGATGAAGTGACTGATGACACTGTAAGCAAGTGTCGCTCAATCTAGCAAGTGACGCACTCAAGTGTCGTACTTAAGTGACGCAACAAAACAAATAGGCGTCACTAGTAAAAGTGACGCAATAAATCAAAAGGTGTCACTAACAGAAGTGACGTAAGAAATCAAACAGGCATCACTAGGAGAAGTGACGCTTGGCACTCAAGTGACGTGCTAAAGTGACGCATGTGAGTGACGGTGGATTAAATTAGACGACACTTAAGTTAAGTGTCGTATTAACCCCAAATGACGCTCCAAGTGACGTGTTCAAGTGACGGTAAAACCCTAATTTGGGATTACGAAGTGCCGCTTTAAGTGACGTGTTCAAGTGACGCAGCGAGTGTCGCAGAAACGGCTATAAAATCCCAAAAACCCTAAAAATCGAATTTTCGTAAACCTAACGAAAATTCCTCGAACCCTAATGAACGAAACATGTAGTAAATGATGAATATCGTCTGGAAATCACCTTATCAACTCGAAATCCGTAGTTATTCTCGATTCTTGATCCGAACGAAACCGAAATCAATCCAAAACGTCTTCAAAATGTCAATCTAATCACCTAGTGACTCTGATACCAGTTGTGAGTGCCCTAAACGTTGGACCTAAGTGATGATCGACTGCTATTGAAAGGCGGAAACAATCAATTGCACAAATCACTAATAAACGCAAACCGAAACGATTGAATTAAACAAAATAAATGAGTTTATTAGCTTTGAATAACGTAATGGAACTGATTACAGGTGAGTTTAGTCGACAAATGGTGCTAGGGTTTCGTCAACCCTAGTCAAAAACCTGTAGGTTCTATTTATACTAAAATTCTGGCCGACATGCGTCACTTGTGGAAGTGTCGCATGTGGCCGCCTTCATGCGTCACTTACCTAAGTGTCGCTATGCGTCACTTAGGCAAGTGTCGGCTAACCTAAAACTTAAGTGTCGCATAATACAAAATCTATATTTCTATTAAACGACTAATGACACTTTTACAACTCAATAGACCAACTGACAGACAAACTGATATGCATCAACAAACTCCCCCGGGTCTTCAGCTTGGTCTTCAAAATCTTCAAAACTTTACTCAGCACCAACCTTCTGGGAATGTTCCTCCAGCATGTATTCCCACTTTTAGCCAAATCTCGAAAACCCTTGTAAACTTTGAAGCTTCCTCTAAATCAACTTGATTGTACTGAAGTTTATTCTTGTAGAGAGCTTTCAAATCTTTCTTCGTCAGATTTATTAGGCTGATCGGATCAAAAACTCGAATGGACTTTCCCACAAACTCCTTAACTGGCCATTCTCCCCATATATCCTATGTTTGTACCACAGCAGTCTTTGTAGAATATTCAATTACGGCTTCTTGAGTGACAGAGTCAAACCACCAATACTTTAAATCTCGTAAGAAATCCAGTGGTAACTCTTGTAGGGGAACAGTCTTGAGACTAGCAGCTGGTGGATAATGATATTTTACAATTGGTTGTTGAATTCTCAAATCAATCTTCTTCTTGTATGAATACCGAACTCCCAGCTCTGGTCTAATCCACATATATTTCTTGCTATAAATTTCTTTTCTCAAAATTCTCTGAAAAAGAACTCCTCGAGTTTCTTCAGAGTGATGACAATATTTAACTGAGCAAGACGATTCAGTTCAACCTTTGGCAATGTGCTGATATGATTGAATCTAGGTTTGAAGTATTGCACGCCATCACTTCTCTTGATCAAAATAAGAAAGTTATCAACATCAAATTTCCAGCTTCTGATCAATCCAGTCAATTCACCTTTAACAAGATAAGTTTTACAAGTCTTCAACTCAGGTGCAATTGATTTGTATACCACTTGTGGTTTTGAAGTTCCAGAAGATGTAGACACAGGAACTGATTCATCAGTAGATTGTTCCATTGCAGGTTCTGCCTAATCCTCTGAAGAATATGTTTCAATAACCGGAGCATCAAAGTTATATGCTTGAGCATGTTGTCATAACACTAGCTCCGGTTCACGTTCAGACGCCGGTTCTTGATTTGGATTATCCATATATTCCTCATCCGACCCTGGAACCTCTGCATCCATTTCTATATCATCGGGATCAAAAGATCTATCAACTTCATCAAATTGATTAACCAAACTCTGCAGATATGTCAGATTGACATTTGAATAATCAGCTGCAATTGGAGTCGGTTGTCCCGGAACATCAACAAAGTAGTCTAAAGCGATATTTTCATTTATATCTGAAGATTGTACATTTTCTGGTTCAGGGGGAGGAGTTACATTTGTTTCTAACTCCCTGGGAATATCCTCCCCCGAAACAATTGTGACAGACTCCAACTCTAAAACCCTAGACGACAGATTCGTCACCTGAAGCTGGAGATTATCAACCTCGGCAGCTTTGAGCTCCAAATCCTTTATCTGGGAAGCCTGAGCTGCAATAATAGCCTGTTGGTCATCAAATCGTTTCGACAAAAGCTCCATCTGAGCAAGTATCATCTGAATCGATGGCTGAGAAGTATGCTGAGTAGGTTCCTCAATAACAACCGTAGTCCGCTGGCGTTTTCGAAGAGGTAAATCTGCATACGAAGGAGAAGACCCAGCAGGACGTTTCCCTGGATTCCTCAGGACGTGGACCCTGCCAGCAGAAATCCGTCTCAAGATACGCTTAAAGCGTCGAGGATCAGCCAGTTGAATCCCATCAAGAGCAGTTTGTGGGGGCACGTCACCCTCAGAATCGGGTGGAGTGGGCCCACCATCATCAGAATCATCATCAACCCGGTCAACCCGGTCAATATCATCTAAATCCTGAGCTATCTCAGTGTCAACCAGGTCATCCTCATTGACCGGAGGAATCACATCATCCTCAAAACCATCATTGAGCGGCGCAACATAGTTCTCATTGACTATGTGCCCGAAGAGCTCACGGTCAGCCAAAATTTGCTCACCCTTTGGTGCGAGTTTGCAGTCATTGAATACTCGAAGAAGCATAGGCGTCGGCACCAAGAAGGATCGCTGATCTGGGGCAATCTCAAGATTCAAATCATTTAATAATAGCTGCACAAACCTTGGATATTGCAGCCATTTAATAATAGCTGCAAACACTTCGTTATAATCTATTCCTTCTTCTTGATTGAATCCCTGAACCATTAAACGAGCTTTATTGCAAGTAACAATTCCCCGATCGTCTCTTTTGCACTTAAAGACACATTTAGTTCCAATAGGATACTCACCAGAAGGTAAGTCAACTAGCTCCAAAACATTCAGCTTTTTAAACTGAGTCAATTCTTCTTGCATAGCTTCTACCCATGAATTTTCTTTCAATGCTAGTTGAACATTTTTAGGTTCAACCTGTGAGATAAAGCATGCATAAAGACATTTATTGGTGATCCCAGTTTCTTTAATTGACACGTATAAGCTAGTGTAATCAGAAGCACTAGCTTTAGTTTGACTTGTGAGTGCCCTAAACGTTGGACCTAAGTGATGATCGACTGCTATTGAAAGGCGGAGACAATCAATTGCACAAATCACTAATAAACGCAAACCGAAACGATTGAATTAAACAAAATAAACGAGTTTATTAGCTTTGAATAACGTAATGGAACTGATTACATGTGATTTTAGTCGACAAATGGTGCTAGGGTTTTGTCAACCCTAGCTGAAAACCCGTAGGTTCTATTTATACTAAAATTCTGGCCGACATGCGTCACTTGTGGAAGTGTCGCATGTGACCTCCTTCATGCGTCACTTACCTAAGTGTCGCTATGCGTCACTTAGGCAAGTGTCGGCTAACCTAAAACTTAAGTGTCACATAATACAAAATTTATATTTCTATTAAACGACTAACGACACGTTTACAACTCAATAGACCAACTGACAGACAAACTGATATACATCAACATGACTCCTCGTTAACATTGGAATATTTTGATCACCAATGATATTTTCCACAGGATGATTCCTACTTGTTCTAGTCACAGTTACTGGTTCATTAAGTATCTCATCATCCAAATTGGTGCCAATCTCTTCCAATGGTGGCATATCCTCATCAGTATTGTACATCTCATCAGAAGTTATTCTTTCTCTCAATTCCCTTGTAGGGGTAAAGATATTATCTAATACCCTTTGAGTAACTTCCGATAACTTGTCTTGCTCTTGAGGTTTATCCACATATGTCTCTTTTGAAGCACTAGCAGATGGATTATTTGCAGACGTCCCATATGAAGAAGCATTCGATGTATGTGTAGGGTCAGTGTCCCCGTCACCGTACAATAAATGTTCCGGGATTTCTGAATTAACCACATAGTCGCTTATAGGGACTTTAAATGACTTAAACAGATCTGAATAATCGAATTGCCAATCTAATCCCTTGTGTTTGTCATGAGTATGACTGGTAACTTCAATGTTGAAGACAGTTTCCACATGACCAGTGACTTTAATGAAAACCTTCTTGTTTGGTGAATTAGGAATATAACCTAGGAAATATCCTTCGTCAGCCTTTTCCCCAAACTTAGGTTGATTACTAGTCTTCAATAGGGTGCATGATACACCAAATGGCTCAAATCCCTTCAAATTTGGTTTCTTTTTGTTCAGAAGTTCATAACAAGTCTAGTTATGCTTCTTAACAGTTAGTACCCTACTCAAAATATGACATGCTATATTCACTGCTTCTGCTCAAAAGATGACCGGAAGCCCTGAATCAGCAAGCATTGTTCTTGCTGCCTCATTTAGAGTTCTATTCTTCCTTTCAGCAACACCATTTTGCAGTGGTTCATATGGTGCACTGAATTGATGTTGAATTCCTTTACTTAAGCAATAAACATTCAACGTAGAATTTTTGAACTCTGTACCATTATAACTACGAATTCTCTTAACTCTCGTGTTATAGACATTCTCTACTAAATCTAAGAACTCCATAAGCATTCCTGGAGTTTCATCCTTAGATTTCAAAAAGAATACCCATGAGAATCTAGAGAAATCATCTGTAACAACCAGAAAATACCATTTGCCACCAATGCTTCTCTTGCTTATTGATGTGTAAAATCTAGTTATAAAATTAAACAAAGAAATACTGATCGTTAACAATTACACAACTGAGGTAAGTATACCCTATCGTGTATAGAATAGTTACAGTAAGTCCAAGTTCGTTCCACAGGGATTATGTATATAAGAATTATAATTTAAATGCAATTAATTTAAGTAATTAAATGGAATTTTGTGTGACCGAATTATCACTTTCCTTAACAACTAATTTTATTAAACTAAGTGGACTCAGGAAGAGTCAAATTGATTTATTTAACTTTTAGATAATAAAAACGACACTTGCTTGGATTATTTCACTAATGACTTCAAGGTGTATAGTTAGAACTAGTTTATTTGTGTATTCAATGTAAATCTTATTAAGCTAGGATTAGTATCCACTTTTCCTACACTTTAAGTCTAATTTACTAATTACAATTTAATCTAGTGAAAGACATTCGCCAAAATCACTAACTTACACATTTTAGTTTAATTGTCTAATTTATTACTTATCTGCGTCCGCTATCAAAGTTCAACTATTCATAGACAAACAATTGATAATGAATACCTAAGTGACAAACATTCGTTATAATCACTTATCAATTCACCAAATAAATTAGAACTATTAATTAAACCTAAATATGTATGGTTCTCGATTAAACGCAATTAAATTCAATATAAACATCAAATGATTACACCCCTAATCATTAGCTAATTCATCCAAGCAAGTGTTAAAGGATTTAGCTACACATAATCATGTTAAAATAAACACTTATAATAATTGAAATCATCGCAAACAAAATTGTATTGAAATAAAAGAGTAAACGAATTATTACAATAATTAAATGATGATCCGTAGTAGCCGAATGATTAAGATGAATGGAAGATCTTCAAAAGTATGAAAAACCCTCAAAAATGCAAAGAAAATTCGTAATCCTAATTTTAATATATGAAAAGGAGGTGCCAAATTCGTAACAGAAGGCTGCTATTTATATTTGTTGGGACCAAATTCATACGCCGTATGGAAAAATTCATCCGGTGTATGGATGAAAAGTGGCGTACTCCACAAGATTTGCTTCTGACCAGCCGCCAAATGCTGTAACCTTTTCGAATGTTCTAAAACCTCTTTGCTTGAATTCTCTTGGCTGCAATCTTGATCGTATCACTTTACTGTAGCAAAGCCCAATTCCATTTTTTTAATTAACTCAAAGCGAAATTTAAATATGCAATCTATGATCTAGCTTTTCAAACCTTTAAGCTTTACTCGTAACCTACAAACATGACATCGATTTATTATTAGCTATTGTAATTATTTACTATTTAATTTATTATTATTATTAACTAATAACTTATTAACTATTATTTAATATTACTATTACGTTAATACTACTATATTATTACGTTATTATATTATTATTTATTATTATGATTATTTAACCCTAATAATTATTTAATTCAACTCATAAACTACAATAAATCTTCAATCTAATTATTTTCACGCAATTCATTTAACTTTTTGAACTCAAATATTCGCGAACTTTATTCATTCTTGAACATTTTCTTGTCCCAACTTATTTATATATCTATTTACAAATATTAACCAAATCAGTATCTATTATCAAATATATGCAATATAAATATAATAAAAATCAATGACTATTGTTACAATAAATATAACATTATTTAATGTTATCAAATTATCCCCACACTTAACTTCTACTTGTCCCAATTAGACTAAAACTAAACTACAAAATAAAACTATACATCACTAATCCAACTATGATTACTTAAAAGCATAAAACTAATATTTAAAAATTAAAATACTTTTATTAAAAATATGTTTCCAATTTTAAAATTTTAAACAATTTAATTAACATGGATAACTATTTTGTACAATAAGGGAATAAATTCCTTTATTATTATTCACGTAATATATAGTTCATCAACAATTACTAATATTGTTGTCCACTTAAACAATCTATACTCGTATTTCTGAAAACACCTTATTGTTAGTATGTATATTACATATGATCCTAACCTATGATATACCCCTAAAATTTAGTCATGCACTTTATTTTATATTTAAAAATAAGTATACGAAAATCATTTTTAAGAATCAAGACACTGGTGACAGGTCTGCATTGACATGCAACAGAGCGACATAACTTGATTCAAGTAATGCAAACCATTTTAAATCAAATCAGCGGTGATAGGTCTATAGCTTAGTATAACAAAACGACATAGTTTGATTAATTTAGGAATCTTAAGATTTTAAAGATTTTATATTTCTTTTGCTTATTTTTAAGAATACTAATATGAGACCAGGTCTGTACTTACGTACAACAGAGGAAACAATTAGTCAACCCCCAAATATTTTCATATAAATGTCAAAAATATAAAATATTGCATGCTAAATCTAGGAATTAAGACTTTTTTTCATACATCATAGTGTTTATCACAAAGTAATATACAAGTTTAAATTTAGCTTCTTAAAATTCAGAAATTTTAATATAGATTACCTATCAGTACGTCATATAATAAAACTATACATCTTTTATTATTACTTTACAATTATATGCCAAAAAGTTTAAATCCATGTTAAAGTCTAAACTTTAAAAATAAAACAAACTTTTAATAAAACTATTTTAACTAATAAATACTTAGTTTCAAAACTTAAAATAATACATTTTAAAGAATAGTAATTCCCCCCCCCCCCCCAAAGATTATAGTTAAAAAGATACAACAAAACCTATGGACAAGTAAACTTCTTTTCGACCCCCATCCCCACACTTAAGTTGTACAATGTCCCCATTGTACTAACAGAATAAAATCACAGTGAAAATGAGAGAAAAGAAGTAGAACGGAAAAACTCCCCTTATATCTCTTGAAAAGTCCAATAGCATGCGCGTACGAGTCCGTGTCAGCCAGCATCATCACACAAAACAAAACCAAAAGAAAACATGACATATAAAACAATTATGTACATAGTTCAAACAGAAAAATAAATCCTAACTCACTTTCGTAGGAATCACGATTGCATTTAGCATATGCAATAAGCCTTTAAACCCCTCGGTATCCCGAATGGACGAGTTATAGTCTCGTGAGGGTTTCCAGTGAACACACCCACAAAGTTCAAACCCTTGAATTTATTAGTTCTTGGGGTAAATCACGAGTGCCTCCCACTCGTTTTCAACATCTTCCTCGTGGTACAACTTCAATCGGTGTCCATTCACAATAACCGACCCACTATCCGTTTTAAATAACTCAACATAACCCTATGGATAACCATGTTTTACCGTATAAGGACCGGTCCAACGAGGTTTAAGCTTCAGTTGTTTTAACTTAAAACGAGACTGAAATAAAAGTACCTTATCTCCAACTTTAAACTCTTTCCTCATTTTCAACTTTCTATCATGCCACACCTTAGTCCTCTCTTTATACAAACACGAGTTCTCATATGCTTGCAATCTCAATTCATCTAACTCGTGTAACTACAAGAACCTCTTCTCACCCGCTTCAACCAAATCCAGATTACAATTCTTTAACGCCCAATAAGCTTTATGTTCAACTTCTACCGACAAATGACACGTCTTACCATAAAGAAACTGGTAAGGTGTCATCCCAATCGGTGTTTTGTAGGCGGTTCTAAATGCCCACAAAGCATCATCTAACTTCTTTTCCTAAATCGCTCGGTTATCTTTAACCGTCTTTTCAAGTATTCTCCTTAAAGCTCTATTAGTATTTTCCACTTGACCACTTGTTTGTGGGTGGTAGGAAGTAGAAAATCGATGATTTACCCCATACTTCTTCAAAACCTTCTCTAATTGTTGATTTGCGAATTGGCTCTCACGGTCACTAATCAAAGCTTTAGGGATTCCAAACCAACAATACAAACTTTTCAAAAAATCGATCACCACACGGGCATCATTCTTAGGTAAAGCCTTTGCCTCCGCCCATTTGGACACATAATCAACCGCAACCAGTATGTACTCACATCTATAAGATGGTGGAAACAGACCCATAAAATCTATGCCCCATATGTCAAACACCTTACAAACTTGGATGCTTTGTTGAGGCATTTCATCTCTTTTGGGGATGTTGCCTGTACGTTGGCATGCATCGCAAGTCTGACAAAGTGTTTGTGCCTCCTTAAATATGGTAGTCCAATAGAACCCCGCATCAAATACCTTTTTACCCGTAACCGAAGGTCCATAGTGCCCACCGGTTGGTCCATGGTGGCACTAATCCAAAATTCTTCTTGTTTCAGCTCCATAAACACATCTACGAATCATCCCATCAGCACAAACCCGAAACAGATATGGGTCCTCCCAGAAGTAATACTTGAAGTCAGAAAAGAAATTGCTTTTCTGCTGATGAGTCATTCCTTTCCTCATAACACCTACAACTAAATAATTAGCAAAGTCCGCGTACCAAGGTGCTTCTTCCTCATTCTCCACATCGTCACCTACCTGCAAAAGAAATTCCTCGGGAAAGGAATCATCAATGTCAGTATCGCCTGGCTTGTCTAGGTTTGGATTTTCCAACCTTGACAAGTGATCGGCGGCAAGGTTCTCGGCCCCCTTTTTATCTTTTATCTCAATGTCAAATTCTTGTAATAAGAGAATCCAACGAATGAGACGTGGTTTAGCATCCTGTTTAGCAAACAAATACTTAAGAGCCGAGTGATCGGTGAACACGATAGTCTTAGACAACACAAGATAAGACCTAAACTTATCAAAAGCAAACACAACAGCAAGGAGCTCTTTCTCAGTAGTGGTATAATTTTGTTGAGCCCCGTTAAGTGTTTTACTAGCATAATAGATAGGCCTAAAGTGATTTCCTTCCCGCTGTCCTAACACTGCACCTAAGGCGAAATCACTCGCATCACACATTAACTCAAAAGGTTGTGACCAATCGGGTGAAACCATAATGGGTGCGTTGGTCAACCAATACTTTAAAGTCTCAAATGCCTTAACACACTCATCATCAAACACAAAAGGCACATCATTCTCAAGCAATTTAGTCATGGGTCTAGTGATCTTAGAAAAGTCTTTGATAAACCTACGATAAAAACCCGCATGACCCAAGAAACTTCTAACCCCTTTAACATTTGCGGGTGGAGGTAACTTGGCAATGACATCAATCTTTGCCTTGTCAACCTCAATCCCCACACTTGACACTTTGTGGCCCAAAACAATACCATCCTTAACCATAAAGTGGCACTTTTCTCAATTAAGAACTAAATGTGCCTTCTCACATCTTTCAAGCATCTTGTCCAAGTTATACAAGCATGATTCGAATGAATTCCCAAAAACAGAAAAATCATCCATGAAAACCTCCATGGAAGTCTCAATCATGTCCTGAAAGATAGCAATCATACACCTTTGAAAGGTGGCTGGGGCATTACAAAGCCCGAAAGGCATTCTCCTATAAGCATAAGTACCAAAAAGACAAGTGAAAGTCGTTTTCTCTTGATCTTTTGGGTCTATAGGGATTTGGAAATATCCCGAAAACCCGCCAAGAAAACAAAATAATTCGTTTCCGGCTAGTCTCTCTAACATTTGGTCAATAAAAGATAAAGGGAAATGGTCCTTACGGGTAGCATCATTCAACATCCTATAATCAATGCAAACACACCACCCTGTGACTGTCCTAGTGGGAACCAATTCGTTTCGGTCTCTCGTAACGACAGTCATGCCTCCCTTTAGGGAACACAGTGAACCGGACTCACCCAAGGGCTATCAGAAATAGGGTAAATTATACCCGCATCAAGTAGCTTAATAATCTCTTTCTTAACGACATCCTTCATATTTGGGTTAAGCCTCCGTTGTCTTTGAACAACGGGTTTTACATCATCTAGAAAATTTATTTTGTGTTTACAAAAAGATGGGCTTATCCCAGGTATGTCAGACGTACGCCAAGCAAAGGTGCCCTTGTGAGCTTTCAACACATCAAGTAACATGCAGTTTTCAGAATTAACAAGTTTAGAGGAAATTACAACCGGTAATAGATTTTCCTCCTCCAGAAATGCATACTCCAAATGACTTGGGAGCGGTTTCAGCTCCAAGTCTCGTGGTGGATCCTCCAACGAAGTCTTGATCCTCAACCGATCATCACCCTTAAGCTCCTCAAAGATCTCATCCACTAGTTCTTCACATCATCATTATCAGCTTCCACAGCTGCAAGCAACTCCTCCTCAGTCATCCGTTCCTCTACTGACTCCACAAGCTCAGCTAGTTCAGCTTCCAATCCGAGTAATTTCTGCAATTCCTCATCCATTGCATCATACTGAAACAAGTATCGTCAGTAGAATAAGGATGCTTCATGGCTTTATCAACCGTGAAAGCAATCCTCTCCTAGCCTACTCCTAAGGTCAACTGCTTATTTTTAACATGAATAATTGCATTAGCAGTATGTAAAAAGGGACGTCCTAGAATAAGTGGGACTTTACTATCTTCCTCCATTTTGAGGATCACAAAATCCACAGGAAAGGTAAATTGACCTACCTCTATCAACATGTTCTCCGCAATCCCTACCGGATATTTGAATGATCTATCGGCCAGTCTTATACTCATTCGTGTGGGCTTAAGGGATCCTAAAGACAATTTTGCATAAAGGAAGTAAGGCATTAAGTTTATACTAGCCCCTAGATCGGCTAGGGCATCACAAGTCATAAACTTACCTAAAGTACATGAAATAATAAAAATCCCCGGGTCACCCAATTTAGTTGGAATCTGATTCTGAACGATAGCAGAGCACTCATCATTCAGAAATATAGTCGATGCCTCCGATAGCTTATCCTTGTTGCTCACCAAGTCTTTGATAAACTTGGCATAGTTCGGCATCTCGGCTAAAACATCATCCAAGGGCACATTAATCCGAATGCCCTTGATCATATCAACAAACTTCACGTACTGGGCCGCTATTTTCTCCTTCCTCAAACGTTGAGGATAGGGAATCTTCGGTTTATAAGCCTTCGCCACCGGTTGAGTAACCGAAGGTGTAGGTGAAACCGGAATAGATGTGGGTTGCACGACCTCCTGTTCTTCTTCTTCAACCTCCAGCTCATCAGCATCCTGCAAAACAGAGTTAGAAACCTTGGCCTTTTTGGCCGAAAGAGGTGGTAGCTCTTTCCCGCTACGAGTGGTAATGGCATTTGCATGCTCATTACGGGCAGGTGGTGGCTGATATGGCTTTGGGCCACTGCTAGAAGATGTTTGTCTCGGGTTCTGTTGGGTGTTACTTGGTAGACCACCGGCTGGTCTACTACTTTGTGCCTCGGACAACCGATCCATTTTCCTTTCCAAATCTTGAATTGAAGCCTGTTGATTTTTCTGACTTTGCTCCATACTTAACCTAAGATTTGTCATTTGGGTTTTCAACCTCTCGGTACAAGTATCCTGCTTAGAGATAAATTCTTTCATCATCTTCTCCGTCGGTGACTCTGTGGCTTCCTGTGGCTGAACTGGTGGTGCCACATTGTCTCTTTGGTATTGGTTATGATAATTCTGACCCTGTCGAGAAAATCTGTTACCTTGATAATTACCCTGGTTTCGATTCTGATAACTACCTCGCTGATAATAATTTCCACTTTGATAATTACTTTGTTGCATGTAGTTAACATCTTCATCTGCCATCATCATAGGTTGATCATCACTATTACAATCTTTGGTGGCATGATTACCACCACAGTTACTACATCCCTCTCTAAGCTCCTTTATCTCTCCCTTGAGAGTCTTGAACTGATTATCAAACTTGGTAGACATAGCTTTAAGCTCTTTCATCATTTCAGAATTGTCAGAATTGTTACAACTTCCACTTCCTTCAGCAAAAGCAACCGTCTTTCGGGTTGGTTTACCCTTATTATCCTTTGCCCAATTCAGACTTTGAAGAACCCGATCTTCTAGTACCTTCCATGCCTCATTTGGAGTCTTATACATAAACAATCCTCCTCCCGAAGCATCAAAAACAGAGGCTGATGGAATATCAAGACCATTGTAAAAGAGTTCAATGATTTCAGCCTTTGATAAACCATGGCCGTGACAGTTTCTCAACAACTCTTTCATCCTTAACCATGCTTCCACTAAAGTCTCTCCCTCGAGTTGCTTAAATGCCCGGATCTCGTTCAACAACCTTTCCGCTAAAGCTGGAGGAAAATATCGGTTAACAAAAGCCTCCCTCATTTGGTCCCAAGTTTGAATGGTATCCGGTTCGAGCTCTTGGTACCAAATTTTTGCTTCCCCACATAAAGACTTAGGGAAAGTCCGTAGTATGACGGCTTCCTCCGTGTTTTCACAATACTTAAAATATTCCCCTATTTCCTAGAAATCAGCAATATGCTTGTGAGGATCGGCCCGCACTCTTCCATCGAACTGAGTATCTCTGAGCATCTGCAAATGATTACCCTTTAATGAAAAATTATTATCGATTAGTGGCCTTCGAATTGCTGATGCCAACGTAGGAGCAACGGTCCTAGTCCGATTAAACATGGGTGTGTCATTCTCGTCACCCATTTGTTCTTCCTCTTCCTTTTCCGAATGAACTTCCTCTTCGTACTTTGATTCAAGCTCTTCTTCAAAAACTTCCTCAATGATTACAGTTTCAGAAGTATCCCCGGTTTCTGTTTTAGTGTAAATTGAATCCGTCGGTTTATTCTTTGATTTCTTCTTCCGTTGCTTCTTGGTGGTTTTCTCTGGATCGGACAAAGGACTTAGGAGTTCGTTACCCGAATTCCTAGTGTTCAACCACTACCTGATCAAACCTGCAAAAGAAAAGAAAATAAAACCGTAAAACGCACCGGCGCAATACAATTAAACTTTAAAAGTAACTTACTAAAAATTAAATTCATAGAAAGGATCAATTAACTACACTGAAATTAAATTCTTAAATTAAAAACAGTCCCCGGCAGTGGCGCCAAAAACTTGATGTGTAAAATCTAGTTATAAAATTAAAAAAAGAAATATTGATCGTTAACTATTACACAACTGAGGTAAGTATACCCTATCGTGTATAGAATAGCTACAGTAAGTCCAAGTTCGTTCCACGGGGATTATGTATTTAAGAATTATAATTTAAATGCAATTAATTTAAGTAATTAAATAGGGTTTTGTGTGACCAAATTATCACTTTGCTTAACAACTAATTTTATTAAACTAAGTGGACTTAGGAAGAGTCAAATTAATTTATTTAACTTTTAGATAATAAAAACGACACTTGCGTGGATTATTTCACTAATGACTTCAGGGTGTATAGTTAAAACTAGTTTATTTGCGTATTCAATTTAAATCTTATTAAGTTAGGATTAGTGTCCACTTTTCCTACACCTTAAGTCTAATTTACTAATTACAATTTAATCTAGTGAAAGACATTCGCCAAAATCACTAACTTACACATTTTAGTTTAATTGTCTAATTTATTACTTATCTACGTCCGCAATCAAAGTTCAATTATTCATAGACAAACAATTGATAATGAATACCTAAGTGACAAACATTCGTTATAATCACTTATCACTTCACCAAATAAATTAGAACTATTAATTAAACCTAAATATGTATGGTTCTCGATTAAACGCAATTAAATTCAATATAAACATCAAATGATTACACCCCTAATCATTAGCTAATTCATCCAAGCAAGTGTTAAAGGATTTAGCTACACATAATCATGTTAAAATAAACACTTATAATAATTGAAATCATCGCAAACAAAATTGTATTGAAATAAAAGAGTAAACGAATTATTACAATAATTAAATGCTGATCCGTAGTAGCCGAATGATTAAGATGAATGGAAGATCTTCAAAAGTATGAAAAACCCTCAAAAATGCAAAGAAAATTCGTAATCCTAATTTTAATATATGAAAAGGAGGTGCCAAATTCGTAACAGAAGGCTTCTATTTATATTTGTTGGGACCAAATCCATACGCTGTATGGAAAAATGCATCCGGCGTATGGATGAAAAGTGGCATACTCCACAAGATTTGCTTCTGACCAGCCGCCAAATGAGGTAACCTTTTCAAAAGTTCTAAAACCTCTTTGCTTGAATTCTCTTGGCTGCAATCTTGATCGTATCACTTTACTGTAGCAAAGCCCAATTCCATTTTTTTAATTAACTCAGGCCCAAATTTAAATATGCAATCTGTGATTTAGCTTTTCAAACCTTTCAGCTTCACTCGTAACCTACAAACAT
The DNA here is from genome assembly GCA_963422505.1 of Pseudognaphalium luteoalbum. Classification (NCBI taxonomy): domain Eukaryota; kingdom Viridiplantae; phylum Streptophyta; class Magnoliopsida; order Asterales; family Asteraceae; genus Pseudognaphalium; species Pseudognaphalium luteoalbum. The sequence continues at coordinate 89,599,329 of OY730197.1, forward strand.
GACATCGATTTATTATTATCTATTATAATTATTTACTATTTAATTTATTATTATTATTAACTAGTAACTTATTAACTATTATTTAATATTACTATTACGTTAATACTACTACATTATTACGTTATTATATTATTATTTATTATTATGATTATTTAACCCTAATAATTATTTAATTCAACTCGTAAACTACAATAAATCTTCAATCTAATTATTTTCACACAATCCATTTAACTTTTTGAACTCAAATATTCGCGAACTTTATTCATTTCTTGAACATTTTCTTTTCCCAACTCATTTATATATCTATTTACAAATATTAACCAAATCAGTATCTATTATCAAATAAATGCAATATACATATAATAAAAATCAATGACTATTGTTACAATAAATATAACATTATTTAATGTTAACACTTATTGGGCCAAAGAGATCCATATGTAGCAATTCAAATGGCGAGGATATTATGTTTTCTGTTTTAGACTTGTGTGGTTTCTTATGTTATTTTCCTTTCAAACAAGAAACATACATGTCTTCAAACTCAAAACGTTTCTGTGGCACACCCAGAACTAAACCATTTTTGGTTATGTGATTCATTTTTCGAAAGTTCAAATGTGTCATTCTCCTATGCCATAGAATAGAATCAGCTTCTAAAGCCTTGGATAATAAACATGTAGACACCATTGAAGTATTTGGAGCACCCATGTTAATAGCATAGATGTCCTTCTTCCGTGGTGCCTTCATTAATATCCAATCTTCGGGAATAACAAATCCCGGCTTCAAGACTAATGCTTCCTTTTCATTAAAATGAACTGGATGACCTTTATCGCAGACTTGGAAAACACTCACCAAGTTGTGATTTAGTTCTTCAACATAATTCACATCTTCAAGAGTCAAAGTTCCATTTGAAACTTTTCCTTTTCCCATAATCACTCCTCCTTTATTACCAGCGAAATTCACTCGTTGTTTCAAACCACCTTTGAAGTCTTTCAGTAGACTTCTTTCTCCAGTCATATGTTTTGAGAATCCACTGTCTACATACCACCAGCTGTCTTTGTTCACAGTTTGCTCCTGCACATGACACGTTGTACACAGTTAGTTTTCAAGAGGGACCCAAGCCATTATGGTCTTGGGTTGTCCCTTATCATCCACAATCTGAACTTCCTTAAAGTAACCATAACTATTGCCATCGGGAGTCTTGGTGACTTTTACAGGAGGTTGAGGTTGTTGATGATTTATAGTCTTATGCCTGTGAGGAGAGTGAGTAGAAAACCTCCAAGGCTTTTGACTATGTTGTTGTGCACGAGAAGTAGAACCACTTTCATACTGACTATGGTTTCTACTTGGGGTTCTAAACCTCGAAGGTGTCTTATCTCTAGATTTAATAACAGAATTATCACTTTGAGAATAAGGTCTCTTAGGTTTAGGTGGAGAGACACTACTAGTATTGTCTCTTTTCAACATGTTCACAGGTTTGCTTCCCAAACCAGGTTTAGCACTAGACCTGTCTACAGGTCTTGGTTTCTCGTTATTCACTGGCTTATGAATAGCTTCCAACTTCTTATTAGGACAACAAGAAGCCACATGCCCCTTTTGATGGCATTTAAAGCAAGACATCTGCGTTTGTGACTTAATGTCTTTTGCCTTAATTTCAATATGAGTTTTAGATACTAAAGGTGTATCATTTTGTTCTTCAATAATCTTATGATCTACTTTGGCATCATTCAGCATCCCACCCGATACAAATTGTACATTGGTGAAACCTGATATCTTACCAATTTTAGATGATTGTTCTTTAAGAACATCTTTCTGTATCTTAGAAACATCAGATTCTTCGGGTACTTTAACATCAGAATTAGCAGTTGCATCAATCATCTCTAGGTCAACATTAGTAGTAGTGTAATTAGCATTAAAAGGCGGAGGTACATCACTATAGCCTAAGCCAGTCTTGTCCTTTACACTACGTTGAGCGTCAATTATATTGTCCATACTTAAAGAAGATGTTCTATAACTCTCAAACTTACGATTAAGCTCAACTAACTTGACCTTAGATTCAGCTAATTCTTTGTCCTTGTCAACTATTCCTTGATTTAAGTCCTTTAGGTTTAAATAAAGACCATCTATTGTCACGGATTGTTCATTTATGGTATTCCTAAGTACAGTAGTCTTATCAGACATATAGGACTTAATCTGTTTCTTAAGGTCTAACTTGACCTCACTTAACCTACGTACATCAATTTTGGCCAATTCTAGTTCAGATGTTAAAGCCTTATGTGATTCAGCAAAGACATTAACCTGGGCTTGTAAACTAGTCACTAATTGACATACATCTATAAGTGTAGGAACATCAAGAAATACTCGTTTCTTCTGAGTTTGGAGTTCAGCCATTTGTGCAACAAAGTCTTCTGGACATAGATCTTCAGTTGATCCCAAGTCCAACACATCATCTTTAGCTGCCAGCATCTTCAAATCAGGAATCTTCATTTGATAATCCTCAGCAGTAGGCATGTAAGATGGTGTCTCATCAGTCTGAACTGGATCTTCAATTTCAGCCATAAGAGCTTCTTCAGTCAAAGCTCTCCAGTCATAAGAACCATCCAGTTGTTGAACAGCCAAGGCTTTAGAAGACAAAGTAGCACTTGATTTTTCTGGATTTGCTGATTTCTCAGTTTTGGGTCTTTGACATTCCCTAGCAAAATGTTCATAACCTTAACAGTTAAAACATTTCACTTTGGATTTATCAAACCCAACTTTATTTCCCACCAGCTTTCTTCCAGTACGCTTTAAGAAATTTTTAACTCTCCTTGACACCATAGCAAGTTGCCACTGGAGATCCATTTCTTCTAAGTCGTCTGGGTCTACCTGATCATAATCCTCATCAAAAGTAGTTGGATCGTTGATCTTACCCTGGATGTAGTTTTCGTATGAAGCAACAAATGAAGCAAGAACTGAAAGTTGTTGTTCAGCGGATTTCACACTCATGGGCATTTTGTGATGCTCTTGAGTTGACTTTCCAGTTGTCTTACTTTTTGCTTCACCTCCAGATGAGCTTATAAAGCATAAATCTTCGGATATTATTTCACCAGTTTCTCCAGTATCACCAACTAGTAAAGCAGTGGTCGAACTGGACGAACTATTAGAGATAGTAGATTTTCCATGATAAAGCCCAGGATCTTGTACCTGATCAGAATCAGTATCTCTTGATTTCTTTGTGAAATCATATCCGCTGAGCTTATCAATTGCCTGCTCCAATGACATAGCTGCATAACGCTCATCGATATCCTTGAGCATAACTCCATACATTTCCCATTTCGAAGGAAGACCCTCAATAAACTTGTCAGTCTTCTCCGTATTAGAATAGGTAATGTCGTGGTCATCTAGCTCACTTAACAGATGGTAATATCTGGTGGTATATGCATCAAGATCTTCACCTTTCATAGCTTTGAAGACTATGAATTGTTTCTTTAACAGATTACACCTACCTGCCTTAACTTGAGGACTTCCATCACACCTTTTCTCTAGAGCTTCCCATAGCTCTTTAGCAGTATGAAAAGACTTCAACTGATGGTTGATTTCTTTTGGAAGACTCATTTTAATTGATGAGTGAGCTGTATTTTCAATTTGATAATCTTTCTTTTCTTCATCACTCATTTGAGTATAGGTTAGTGCCACTGTTTTACTACCAACTTTAGCAGAAGGTGCAGTATATCCGTTCTTGATGCACATCCAAATAGACAAATCATGGAACTGATAATGTGATTCAAACCTGTCTTTCCATCCATAGTAGTCTTCAAGTCAGAGCAATTTAGGTGGAACATTAGATTTTCCAACCTCATGTTCCATCTCAATCATCTTACTTATGTCAGACATTTTTGCAAATCCCAGAGATTAAAAAATAAACAGAAAGTTCAGTTCGCAGGAACTCAACTCGCAGAACCAACTTAGTTCGCAAACTAGAACTCAGTTCGCAGATCAAACTCAGTTCGTAGATTGAACTCAGTTCGTAGAGGAGAACTCGGTTCGCAGATCAAACTCAATTCGCAGGACAGACTCAGTTCGCGGAATCTCAGTTCACCAACTTTGTTCAGTTCGCAAGCTCAGTTCGCTTCGCAACTCAGTTCGCAGAATCGGCTGAAAACCCTAAAAACGAAAATTTTAGGTTTTTGAACTTCTAAACCCTAAGATTTCGAACGTAAACAAACCTAAAAGCTTCCAGAGATTGATTTTGATCGTTTTTACACAACAAATCATGTACTAACAACCCTAAATCAACCGTTATTATCCGAATAACCTCGAACCTACGCGTATATAGCCGTAGGCTCTGATACCCATTGTAAGTATGTATGTATAAGGATTGATAACGAGGTTATCTTTAGGTATTAAGTTGCGGAATCCCTTAATACGAAGTGTACGGATTGTAAACGGTTTATTTCACAAATATTAGTGAAATCAATAATCTAATATGTCTTGTATTGATTATAAAAATTGTTAATCAATCAATACCTAAGCTTTAGACTATGTTGAAAGCTCCGGAAACACAAATTCGTTCGTAATTAGCAAATGGCAAAAGTTAATTAGGTTTCAAACCTAATTTGTTTAAATACTCATCTCGGTTCGCAGGTTCTGGACTCTGTGGACCGACTCGGTTCGCAGCCCAGCTTGGCCCAACGAATCCAGTCGATTCGCTTTGCAGCCCTGCCCTGCGAACTCACTCAGTTCGCATCGCAGGTCTTTGGTCAAACATGGTCAACATTTTTCAGCATTTAACATTTAACTCTAAAATGTTTACCAACCAATATTTTCATTACAATTCAAAACCAATTTACAAACTTGATTACAATAATCTTTAGTACTATTACAAGCTAGATTTGTTATCACAATAACATGTCCCAACATTTTACGTTTGCGTGTAAAGATTGGTAACCAAATGTGTCACACCCCGCTAAAGCGGAAACACGAGATGTAACAGTTCGGGTAACAATGCATAAGATATAGTAGCACCACCATACATAATTTAGAGAAAATATTACACATTACTACAAGTTCAAACCACAGTTCGAAAAGAAATTACAAGAAGCTCTTAAAGTTTCCAAATAGTTTCAAAATAAAGCAAACGCGTGTGAACATGCATCCATGCTAATGTACTCCTAGAGTGCACCTTACTGTCGTTCTCCTGAAAAGCATGATAAAACAAAAGGTCAACTATGGACATAGTTGGTGAGTTCACAGGTTTAATGTTACACATAAATGAACTAAAAGCTTTGTTCATAAATGACATGAAAAAAAAAGATTGGTTGTAATAGTTGCGAATATGAAAGGTAGTATACAAGAGTGTTAATGCAATTGAGGCCACTACTAAACCGATTCAACCGACACATGCCCCAAGCTCCATGTTCTATCGCTAACATGAGTAAGGTGATACTATGCACTCACGACCAGTGTGAGTGAGGAGTGGTTTCCCCCTAAATAGCGCTATCCATAAATATCAACGGCTCGTCTGGCTCTCGGACGAGTTAATAAGTAGTGTAAACTGTATTTCCGGGGACTTTAGCACGATAGTACTCAAGCATAACAATGGTATATACCAATTCGCATAAATAGTATAGCAAAAGTTCAACAAGTTCATAAAGAGTACAACCAATTTAGTTAAAGTTCAAGATCATGCTTTTCACCCCAAAATAATAAACAAGTAAAAAGGGGCTGTGAAAACTCACAATTGAGCGTAAGAGTAAACGATGGATGTAGCTCGCGTGCTTGTCGGGTATGACTCCTATCCAAGTCCTATGAACACGAGGTTTCTAATTAGTTTCTTGGTAAATTAGGTTTGATAGGATTGCTTAGATAAATATTTAGATTACAAAGTGCCAAAATGGTTTGTTTGCTTTGAAGTTTGTTAATAATGTTCAATAATCATGTTAAGTATAATATTGAATACACGAGTATATAATGTCTTACAATTGTTTGTGTCCAAATTTATTATGTTTTGAGTTTTAGAACTATGGTTTCTCACAATTTATGATTAACAACGCACAATCGATTAATACTTCATAAGACACCCGAACCCCTTTTGGTTATCATTCATTCCAAAAATAGTAAGTTTCGTGTTTTCGAAATCGAGACCGATTATTGTTGCCTCAGTCAAACCTTCTCGGTTTGACCCGAAACTTTTACCCAAACCTTAAACATGTTCATGAGTCATAAGGAGTTAGTCTTTCCTTAAATCACAAATCCACAAGTGTCGGTTTCCAACTTTTACCAAAAATCAGTCCACCTTCTTATATCTAGAAAATTACATCAGTTTGTTGAATTTATAAAAATACTTATGATCCGAAATAAAATGATGCAAAAATCAAGGATCATCTTCAATATGTTATCTATGTACTGTAATTTTTCCAGGGATTATAGAGAAGTCAAGTATTTATTATTTTTACTTTTACCATCTGAGGTCAGATCTGAACACATGCATGCAATCATTACTTTTGGGCAAAATCTATTGGGTTCCAGAAAAAGTGATCATCACAAGGGTTGTAGCTAACAAAATTTATAAACTTTTGGCGTTGGTTTCAAGTCATTTGGACGTGTGAAGCTCTAGTTATGGTCAAAACACTGAGATAAAAGTTTCTGACTTTTCTGAACAGATTGTCTATGTGTTTTCATAAAAATTATTAAAAATATCAAACTATCTCTTAAAAATATAAGGCTTATGGGGTTTGAAAGTTAACATCTTGAACTTGATTGTTGGCTCATAAAACGTCCATTTTGGTTACGTTAAGTGTGAGAAACACCTTTGCGATTCTCGTACTCAAACCTGGACAGAAACCAAACAAGCCCTAAAATGATATTTTGTTCAAAATGAGAAACATTAAACATTAAATAGAAGTAGTTCTTGATTCTTTTGACCTTTAATACACTCTCTAACACATGCATGGTGTTGGATTACATTCAAGATGTGTTAGAAATGATTTTTAGCATAAAAAAAGAAAGACATACACAAAGATGAACAAGATCTAACAAGATTACAAGTAATAACACGATTTTTCACTTGATTTTCGGTTTGATCATGGGTTACTCTTTCTTTTAACACATAAGGATGTTAAAAGAGATAACCTACAAATATCAAGCATTTTATGAGGATTTTAACCATAGAAGAGGTTTAAAATCCGAATTTATGAAGAACAAAACAAAAAAAATGAAAGATTACTAAAGGTAGATGATCTAGTTTACCTTGAAGGGTTTATTTTGTGAAAGAACACCTTCAACTCCCTGATTTTGTTCTTGAAAGTTGCTGGAATTTAGAGAGGATTTAGAGAGAATATGTGTGTTTTTGAGAGAGAAAATGAAGAGAGTGTTTGTGAGTTTTGGGAAAATGGAAGTAGTAATGAGGTGTATAGGGAATAAAAATGATTTTGAATTGGACAAGAGGGTAGGTGGTGGGGTGAACGAATTTTAGGGGCCCCATAGGGCTGGAAATGTTTTTAAAAAAATTGGTTTCCAGACTGTGTTGCGTTCTGTGTTCGTTTACTCGTAAATTCGTTAATACGTTAAATCGCGTAACGTTTTCTTTTGTAGTTTAAATTCACGATATGTTTGGGATTATTTTTCATTTAAGTATTATTAAAATACTTTATTATAAGTTGTCAAAATATTTATTGATGTTCGTTTGGTTGCCGAATTCGATTCACGCATTTTCTTTGCGTTTGAGACGTTTTAGCCAAAACGTCTAAGTTTTTCGTGTATTATTTAAACCAAATAATAATATATGATAAATAACTTCTAAAAATAGATTTAAGTTATTAATATAAATATTTTCACTAATGTTCGTGTTAAGTCGGGTACCGTCCGATTGAATTTACTTGTAGTGTCACCGAAAATTCAGTTTTTGTGATTCGATGAGGATTTTGTGAAGACATAAAGAGATAGGTTTTCTTTATTTTATTGGCACTTAGTAATCTAATTTGGCATGTTAGAGGGAATTTATAGTTCACCAAGCAGTCTCTAAGACGTTTTATGACTTTCATAAGCCTACGGAGTCATAACCTAGGATTTTCACTAGGATTTAAGGAATGCTGTAAGCGTAATTTGAGATTCGAGTGCGGTAATGACCTGAGATTTTTTTTTTTTTTTGACGGTTGTCACATTATCCCACCGTTGAAATGAATTTCGTCCCGAAATTCAACTGATCCTATTAGGTGACGAAGCACTCAAGAATAGATGCGGGTACTTTCGTGTTATTAAATATTCCTGTTCCTATGTGAACTCAGGTCCATGTTTAGAATTCCACTGAGATTTAACTAAGGGAATCTTGTCACGTCTCAACTGTTTGGTACCTTTATTAAGGATTTATGTTGGCGCTTCACTAAAAGAAAGTAATCGATCGATTCGAATCTTCTAAGGGCAATGTCTGAGAGTTGACAACTAGACACTTCTTAAGTTTTAGACATGATATATGTCATTAACGCCATCCAACTCTTTGGGAGACTCTAGTTCGTAAGCCACCGGGCCTATTTGTTTCAAGATTTTGTATGGTCCAATTTAGCGTGGGTTTAGCTTTCCTTTCTTGTCGAAGAGTACAAGTCCTTCTGAGGTGATACTATCAGGAACATTTTATCACCCGTTTGGAATTCTAGCGGCTTTCTGCGACTGTGAACATAGCTTTTCTGAATGATGTCTGGCCTTGTCAAGTGCTTCTCACCGACTTCGTGCCAACACAACGGTGATCGGCATTTCTGTCTATACAAGGCCTCAAATGGTGCACACTAGATGCTAGTGTGGTAACTGTTGTTGTAAGTGAACTCTATGAGGGGTAAGTGTACATCCCAACTTCCTCCAAAGTCTAGTACACAAACTCGTAGCATATCGTCTAAGGTTTGAATTGTTCGCTCACTTGCCCGTCTGTTTGAGGGTGATAAGCTGTACTCAGGTTTAGTTGGGTATCCAACACCTTCTGCATTGATAGCCAAAACTGTGATGTAAAATGACAATCTCCGTCGTAGATAATTGAAATGGGCACTCCGTGACGCGACATAATTTCTTCAATATAGCTTTGAGCAAGTCTCTCCATTATGTAATCCTCTCGGATAAGTAGAAAGTGCACGAATTTTGTTAGTTGGTCGACAATAACTCAAATGAATTCGTGACCTTTGGAAGTTCGAGGTGACTTAGTGACGAAGTCAATTGTTACCTGTTCCCATTTCCATTGGGGTATTTCGGGTTGTTGTAATAATCCTAACGGCTTTTGGTACATAATTTCGCAATCATAGTCGTTAAGTAACTCCATCCACCTTTTTTTTTGCCTCATGTAGAGCATCTTCTACTCGAGTATGTCCTGGAGACTCTTATGATCAGTAAACACAGAACATCTGGAACTGTATAGGTAATGTCTCAGGGTTTTAAGTATGAAGACCACTGCTCCTAGTTCCAAGTTATGCGTAGTACAGTTCGCCTCATTTTTCTTGAGCTGTGTGGAAGCATTCGTAATTACTTTATTCTTCTGTATCAGATGGCAACCCAATCCCTAGTGTGACGCATCACAATATACCACAATCTGTTCCTTCAGGAAATGATATGATTGGCGCATTGCACAGTTTGTCCTTCAGCATTTAGGATGCCTTCTCCTTTTCAATATCCCAAATGAATTCCTTCATCTTTTGGGTCAGTTCTGTCAAGGGCTTGGCGATCTCTAAGAAATTTTCTATGGACCTTCTATTGTATACAGCAAATCCTAGAAATTGATGGATTTCCGTAGGGGTCCTCGGGACTTTCCATTTCTCAATCGTCTCGATTTTAGTTGGATCCACATGGATCCCTTCTATGTTCACCATATGACCGAGAAAGTGTACTTCTCTGTTCCAAAACTCACACTTAGAGAATTTGGAGTACAACTTCTCTTCCTTGAGTGGTTGCAACACTTGCCCTAAATGTTGCTCGTGATCCTCTTTACTACGCGAGTAGACTAGTATGTCATCGATAAAAATCACAAATTTATCCAAGTATGCTCTGCAAACTCTGTTCATTAAGTTCATGAATGCCGCAGGAGCATTGGTTAGGCTGAAGGGCATAAGCATAAACTCATATAGTCCATATCATGTTTGGAACACCGTTTTGGGTATAACTTCTTTGTGAATCCATAATTGGTGATAACCTGACTGTAGGTCGAGTTTAGAGAAATAGGAGGCGCCTTGCAGCTCGAATAGATCGTCGATTCAAGGGAGCGGGTACCTATTCTTAGTTGTTAATTTGTTCAGTACTCTATAATCAATGTACATTCATGAGGATCCGTCCTTTTTATTAACGAATAGAACAGGAGCACCCCATGGTGATGAGCTGGGGTGAAAAAAATCCCTTATTGGAGAGTTCTTGGAGTTAGTTAGACAACTCCTGCAACTCTAAAGGGGATATTCTGTATGGGGCTCGTGCCACGAGTGTAGTTCGGGGCACAAGATCGATTTGGAATTTGACTTGTCTGGGCGGGGAAGGCCAGGCAAGTCTTCGCGGAAAGACTTTCGGAAAATTCTACATAAAGGGGTACATCCTCAAGTTGGTTTGCCTCCGGCTTCTACTCGGTTATGGGTGCGAGGATTACATGGTACTCTTTTCTTAGGTATTTTCGGGTTTTTATAAAGGAAACAATGTTCAAGCTCAGCTTACGTCTCTCCTTGTAGGATCAAAGTTCTACCGGTAACAAGGGGAATACGAATGATTTTCTCAAAACAAGTAATTTCGGCATGGTGCTTGGATAAGCAATCCATGCCTACTATGATATCAATGCTTTTGATTTCGACGGGTATGAAGTCTATGGGGAAAAGTTCGTTGCAAGTACGTCTTGCATTAGAAATTAGTTGGAAATCAAATCATTGATTTAAAAAGTAGACATAACAATGTCTAAGTCATGTTTAAAAGCAGTCAATTCATGATCATTCCATTGTTCAAATCATAGTCAAAAACGTTATAGAGTAGTCGTTTACAAAGTAGTCTAATCTAATCGTGACTAAAGAGTTGATAAAACACTTGGTAAACTTGTTTGTAAATCAGTTGCTGTAGGTATAATTAGTGATAAAACCTTGACCAAATGATATGTTTTATATAAATTAGTTTATATACTTAAGAATTTTGAAAGTTTTATAAAATATTTCGTGAATAGGTTGTTGTAAAATCTTGTTGAAAATTTATTTTACAACTTAGAGTTGGTTAAAAAAAATAAAATTTGAGTCAATCAAAATACGTTGAAAACTCTTATTACTGATAAATCGTTTGAAAATTCTATTTAACGAAATCCGTTCAAAAAAATTGAAGGGAAATTTTTTGATTAAATGTCTGATGAAAATCCATTGAAGGCTTGAGTCAATAAAATACGCTCATGGTCATTGAAAAGTGTTGAAAGTTATGTTTTATTAAAAATTTGTTGAAAGATTTATGTTTGTGAAAAATCCATGGAAAATGTCTGATGAAGATTTGGTTGAAACCGTTTCCAACACATTGTACATGTTTAGTAGAATTTCTACTAATCTTAAGTGAGTTCTATTTTGCACACTAGTTTTAATCGCAAGGCAACGACTTTGCCTCTGGTCTCCATCACCGGAAGATGGGTAGTTTCTATGGTTTCACTAAGACCCTGTTGGTCCTCATAGATTTGTACATCTCGGCCTTGTGCCAGTCACACCTAGCCTAAACGGGTTTCATGTTGTTCTAACTTCTTAGTATCTATTCTATTCTCGTGGCGGCATAGCCTAGCAGCTAGTACCGGGAAGGTATGGTGAGTGAGTTCATGTGCGTGTAGAGAGATTTGCGTGTAGAAAGCTTCTTCGTCCTCTGTAAGAATCTTTATTCCTTCTTCTATTCTCCAAGCCTCAAGAGTTGCGGGTAATTAATTCCATTGACGGACATGACGGGTCCTAGTGGTTGGAGTATCAATAATAGTGTAGATAGTGTAAGGTCTAGTTCAAGGTGAACTGTCAGTAATTCTAGTCGTGTATAGCACACACGATTCATAGGTTTTCGATAAGAGTGGGAGGAAGAGTGTAAAATAGAAGAAGTAGATGTAACGCGCCTAGGTGATGACTTCTCATGTTGGTCCAGTTTTGTTGGTTCATCCTTAGGCGGAACCTCCTCAGGTGGGTCCTTTTTCGGAGAGATTCTCCTTCTCGATATTGGGTGGGTTATCGCGAGGGCAACCGGTGACGTAACCATAATCGTCGGTTGATATGGCGGCGTGGGATGAGGGTTGCGACAAGGTAAGACTACAAATAGAAGATTTAGTCCCCAAGACGATTAGTGATGTGTCCTGACACGTTTGTTGAGTAAGCAGTGTGGGAAAATGATGTGTAGTTTCCAATCTATTGATCTTTAGGGTTCGATTCACTAGTTAAACGTGCGGAATATTGTTTAACGAGTTTACGTATGCGAAATCAAGTGCCATTTAATACAAACAAGAGTAGTAAAACTATTGCTCTATAATTAAGTAGAATCGATTAGAATATCACTTAATATGGCTCGAGCATAGACAGAAAGAACAGTCATAGATTCAGACACAACCACTATATATAGTAGCTAATGCAACACGTACCCCAAGTGTTGCTATCCTGTACTTAGTGTCGCTTACAAAGATCACAAGATTTGACTAACACCTTAAACAATCTACTTTGACATTATGCACTAACATGTTAACCTCGAAATGATAAGACTAAAATGGAGGTATACTTAGTTACTAACAGTGCTACATGGATGCCTACGATATGCAATGCACACACACAATGTTTGCTTTTCATAGGTTTAAACAGGAAAGAAAATCGAACATAATCATAGTACACCTACTCCGTGTCTCACATAATCTTACCTAAATTAAACATAGGTGATCAGGCTATGTCTAATTGAGGTCAAATAATGCAACATGCGGGTTAGCTATACTAGTTATATGCTCGGTTTAGGTAAACTAGTAATGCTTTTGGTGTTTTAAGAAAATATTATTTAAAAGTGTTGGTTATAGTTGGGGTTTTTTTTTGAAAAACCGGCATTCTCTATAACCTTAGGCTCTGATACCAAACCTGTCACACCCCGCTAAAGCGGAAACACGAGATGTAACAGTTCGGGTAACAATGCATAAGATATAGTAGCACCACCATACATAATTTAGAGAAAATATTACACATTACTACAAGTTCAAACCACAGTTCGAAAAGAAATTACAAGAAGCTCTTAAAGTTTCCAAATAGTTTCAAAATAAAGCAAACACGTGTGTACATGCATCCATGCTAATGTACTCCTAGAGTGCACCTTACTGTCGTTCTCCTGAAAAGCATGATAAAACAAAAGGTCAACTATGGACATAGTTGGTGAGTTCACAGGTTTAATGTTACACATAAATGAACTAAAAGCTTTGTTCATAAATGACATGAAAAAAAAAAAGATTGGTTGTAATAGTTGCGAATATGAAAGGTAGTATACAAGAGTGTTAATGCAATTGAGGCCACTACTAAACCGATTCAACCGACACATGCCCCAAGCTCCATGTTCTATCGCTAACATGAGTAAGGTGATACTATGCACTCACGACCAGTGTGAGTGAGGAGTGGTTTCCCCCTAAATAGTGCTATCCATAAATATCAACGGCTCGTCTGGCTCTCGGACGAGTTAATAAGTAGTGTAAACTGTATTTCCGGGGACTTTAGCACGATGGTACTCAAGCATAACAATGGTATATACCAATTCGCATAAATAGTATAGCAAAAGTTCAACAAGTTCATAAAGAGTACAACCAATTTAGTTAAAGTTCGAGATCATGCTTTTCACCCCAAAATAATAAACAAGTAAAAAGGGGCTGTGAAAACTCACAATTGAGCGTTAAAGTTCGAGATCATGCTTGTCGGGTATGACTCCTATCCAAGTCCTATGAACACGAGGTTTCTAATTAGTTTCTTGGTAAATTAGGTTTGATAGGATTGCTTAGATAAATATTTAGATTACAAAGTGCCAAAATGGTTTGTTTGCTTTGAAGTTTGTTAATAATGTTCAATAATCACGTTAAGTATAATATTGAATACACGAGTATATAATGTCTTACAACTGTTTGTGTCCAAATTTATTATGTTTTGAGTTTTAGAACTATGGTTTCTCACAATTTATGATTAACAACGCACAATCGATTAATACTTCATAAGACACCCGAACCCCTTTTGGTTATCATTCATTCCAAAAATAGTAAGTTTCGTGTTTTCGAAATCGAGACCGATTATTGTTGCCTCAGTCAAACCTTCTCGGTTTGACCCGAAACTTTTACCCAAACCTTAAACATGTTCATGAGTCATAAGGAGTTAGTCTTTCCTTAAATCACAAATCCACAAGTGTCGGTTTCCAACTTTTACCAAAAATCAGTCCACCTTCTTATATCTAGAAAATTACATCAGTTTGTTGAATTTATAAAAATACTTATGGTCCGAAATAAAATGATGCAAAAATCAAGGATCATCTTAAATATGTTATCTATGTACTGTAATTTTTCCAGGGATTATAGAGAAGTCAAGTATTTATTATTTTTACTTTTACCATCTGAGGTCAGATCTGAACACATGCATGCAATCATTACTTTTGGGCAAAATCTTTTGGGTTCCAGAAAAAGTGATCATCACAAGGGTTGTAGCTAACAAAATTTATAAACTTTTGGCGTTAGTTTCTAGTCATTTGGAGGTGTGAAGCTCTAGTTATGGTCAAAACACTGAGATAAAAGTTTCTGACTTTTCTGAGCAGATTGTCTATGTGTTTTCATAAAAATTATTAAAAATATCAAACAATCTCATAAAAATATAAGGCTTATGGGGTTTAAAAGTTAACATCTTGAACTTGATTGTTGCTCATAAAACGTCCATTTTGGTTACGTTAAGTGTGAGAAACACCTTTGTGATTCTCGTACTCAAAACAAGCCCTAAAATGATGTTTTGTTCAAAATGAGAAACATTAAACATTAAATAGAAGTAGTTCTTGATTCTTTTGACCTTTAATACACTCTATAACACATGCATGGTGTTGGATTACATTCAAGATATGTTAGAAATGATTTTTAGCATAAAAAAAGAAAGACATACACAAAGATGAACAAGATCTAACAAGATTACAAGTAATAACACGATTTTTCACTTGATTTTCGGTTTGATCATGGGTTACTCTTTCTTTTAACATATAAGGATGTGAAAAGAGATAACCTACAAACATCAAGCATTTTATGAGGATTTTAACCATAGAAGAGGTTTAAAATCCGAATTTATGAAGAACAAAACAAGAAAAATGAAAGATTACTAAAGGTAGATGATCTAGTTTACCTTGAAGGGTTTATTTTGTGAAAGAACACCTTCAACTCCCTGATTTTGTTCCTTAAAAGTTGCTGGGATTTAGAGAGAATATGTGTGTTTTTGAGAGAGAAAATGAAGAGAGTGTTTGTGAGTTTTGGGAAAATGGAAGTAGTAATGAGGTGTATAAGGAATAAAAATGATTTTGAATTGGAAAAGAGGGTAGGTGGTGGGGTGAACGAATTTTAGGGGCTCCATAGGGCTGGAAATGTTTTAAAAAAAATTGGTTTCCAGACTGTGTTGCGTTCTGTGTTCGTTTACTCGTAAATTCGTTAATACGTTAAATCGCGTAACGTTTTCTTTTGTCGTTTAAATTCACGATATGTTTGGGATTATTTTTCATTTAAGTATTATTAAAATAATTTATTATAAGTTGTCAAAATATTTATTGATGTTCGTTTGGTTGCCGAATTCGATTCACGCATTTTCTTTGCGTTTGAGACGTTTTAACCAAAACGTCTAAGTTTTTCGTGTATTATTTAAACAAAATAATAATATATGATAAATAACTTCTAAAAATAGATATAAGTTATTAATAGAAATATTTTCACTAATGTTCGTGTTAAGTCGGGTACCATCCGATTGAATTTACTTGTAGTGTCACCGAAAATTCAGTTTTTGTGATTCGATGAGGATTTTGTGAAGACATAAAGAGATAGGTTTTTCTTTATTTTATTGGCACTTAGTAACCTAATTTGGCATGTTAGAGGAAATTTACAGTTCACCAAGCAGTCTCTAAGACGTTTTATGACTTTGATAAGCCTACGGAGTCATAACCTAGGATTTTCACTAGGATTTAAGGAATGCTGTAAGCGTAATTTGAGATTCGAGTGCGGTAATGACCTGAGATTTTTTTTTTTTTTTTTTTTTTTGACGGTTGTCACAAAATGTGTTTGTAGCGTTTTGCCATAATAGTTGAATAACATTTGTTGGAATGTTGTCCAAAAGTAAAGTTTAGTTTGGGATGTTACCCAAGGTACGGTTTACGTGGGATGTTGCCCAAAATACAATTAACGTGGGATGTTGCCCGTAGTAGTCTAAACAGTTTGTCCAAGAAGCAGGACCTAACAATAGCTGCCCAAGAAGTAGGGACTTTCTATGTGCCCAAGACGTAGGGGCTTGTATAAGTTGTGTCCAAGAAGTAGGACTGGCATCCAAGACGTAGGACCCATCTGCTCAAGAAGTAGAGTCCTCATCCAAGACGTAGGATGGCACCTTGCCCAAGAAGTAGGGACTTTCTGTTTGCCCAAGACGTAGGGACTTGTATAAATTATGCCCAAGAAGTAGGGACTTGTTGTGCGTGTGCCCAAGACGTAGGGACTTTCTGTGTGGGTGCCCAAGATGTAGTGACTTTCTGTGTGTTTGTGCCCAAAAAGTAAAAATGTTGTTTCATAAAAGTTAGCTTGTAAAAGCGTGTGTGGCTGGTCATTCTCTAGTGAATTCCCAATTTAGTTTTCGTATGAAATCCCATTTCATAAATAATAGTTATAATCGTTTGACCGCAGTCACAAATATTTAGCACAATGTATATCACAACAGTTGTATAAAACTTTGCTCATGTAGCAAAAGCGTTGACTATGTTTTCCACCCCTATTCAAAAGCAGTTAAAACAGTAAAAGTAGGGGCTGTGAACTCACCTGTTGAGTTAAGTATGTGCGAGTGCTAACAAAGCCTAAAGCCCAAGAAGTCTAGTCGAAATCTCCTAACGCCCTAAACGTATGAGATTAACTAAGTATGTGGAGGTCTAAGTTTAACCATCCATGTTAGTGTTCGTACAACCAAGTTATGTCCAAAGCATTTGTTAAATATGTATGTTTGTATTTGTATTTCGTAGTTGTGAAAATGTATATGACTCGTTGGTGTTGGTTTGAAATCAACATTTTGATAATATAAGAGTGTTCGTAATGTTTGTAAAGTTCGTGCATCATATCGTATGTAAATATTCGTTTCCAGTTAAGTTCAACACTTAGTGGAAAAATGTTATGAGTCTTTTGTTTTTAGCGACACTAGAAGGCATCACTTGCCTTGTGGTAGCGACACTAAACTAGTGTCGGGTTAAGTGACGTTCAGGATGGAGGCGACACTTGGGTGAGTGTCGTTATCAATGTTTAATAGTTTATGTGTCACTTATTGGTAGTGACGGTTGAAAACAAAATCGGATTAGGCGTCACTTAGGTTAGTGACGCAGGGGAGTGTCGGGTTGGGGTTACCGACACTTAACGAAGTGTCGCAAAAAGAGGGTTTGTGGCGTCACATGAGCAAGTGACGCAAAAAGAGGGTTTTATGCGACACTTAATGCGTCACTTAAGTGTCGTTGTACTGTTTTTGGGCCTGATGCGTCACTTAGAACTGTTCGTAGATCGGTTTGTAAAAACGAGATTAAGCTTCGATTTGGACATAATTAGTTGATAAAAACACTAAAACATGGTATATTAAGTATTATAAACATGAGATATCAAAGAAAATAGCAAGATTTAAGAGTTTGCGGGATTGTCGGGATCTTACAAAGTTATCGCGAGAGAAATCTGAAAAGATGGTTGTGTAGCCCTCGTCGTCGTGATCGTTTTTCTCTAAAGGAGTTATGTTATTTGAGGTCATTTCGTGGTAGTTTTTGGAAGTCAAAGTGGGTGGTGGAAGTATGTTTTTAGAGAGAGATGAGAGGAATGAGGGTAAAGAGAGAGAAAGAGATAGGTAGAAATGAAAGAAAGAAGAGGATGAGGAGTGGGTTTTGTCTCCTTTTTTCGTCCCCCGTGGTTGCGTTCCGTGTGGTGTTCGTTTCCCCAATTATTAAATGTTATAATATTTTAAATAAGAAATTTCTAAGTTCTAATTTTTCGTAACATTTTTAAGCGAAGAACTTTTATAAAAATTAATTTATTTAGTTTATACAAGTTTAACTGTATTTTGTTCCAGTTTTAATGATATGTTTTGTCGCGCAGAATATGTTTAGTTTGATACGAACACCTTGTAAATATTATCGACATAATAATAAATAATAACGTTATTTAATAATTTCCGTTTATTAAATAATTTTGATCACCAACGGTCATATATTGTTGTCACGTTTGTTTCAATTGTTTTGTACGTAATTATACAAGTTAAGTATTATGCAATACTACGCGTATTAACTAGTTGGGCTTTGCTAGACTTATCTCTAAAATGTGTTGTGAATTCACTCTAAGTTAGGGAATTAGCCTAAAATGCGTGCAATTAATGTTTATAATTATGTTGAAATTGCGGGGTGTTACAACTTATATAATTAAGTGTGAGTGGAGGGTTAATGTCCACTCATTCTAGTTTTCCACTCAACTAGTTATGTCCAAGTGATTGTTTGTTGTTTGCATTTTAGAAAACGTGTACGGCCCTTTCGTGACGTTTGTAATAATAATTCTCAAAGTATTATTACGTTATGATACATTAGTAAAATATGTTTTGTATGTTCCTGTGTTGTATCGTATATAAGTATTGTTGTTACGCGAAGTCGACACTTGGTGTGAAAAGTATTTATAAACTTTATGTTTTAATGCGACACTTGGTTTGGGATTGCGACACTAGAAGTAGTGTCGCTAAATAGTAACTTTTAATAAGGCAGTGACACTTGGGGTAGTGTCACAGATTAATGTTGTTGAATGGCAACACTCAGGGTTAGTGTCGCATGATGTTGAAATTGGAAGTGTTGTGACACTAGAGTTAGTGTCGTAGTATGCGACAATCAATGATTTGGCGACATAAGGTTTAGTGTCACTTCATGCGGCATTCCAGTTAAAACTGTTAGTTGTAGTTGCGACACTGAGGTAGTGTCGCTAGTTATCACAGATAGGTATATTGCGACATTTGGCTTAGTGTCGCAGTCGGATTAGGCACGATGCGACACTAAAGGTTGTTGTTATTTTCAAGTTCGTTTTTGTGGTCAAACGTGTTTGGTAAGACCCGAGACTTTTACACAGCCTTTAAAATAGTCAAATAAGCTTATAAAAGTTATTGGTTCGTTTCGAGGTTAACCCGAGGTGTCGGTTTTTAAAAGTGTATGTCAAATTATTAAAACCTTATGTTTTTTAGATTTTGGTCCCGATTCCACTCACGATCTCGACAACTTAAAGTCTGCAACAACTCCCGAGAAAAATACCCATAATACCCCTATATGTTAGCTATTTTCTGTGATTTTTTTCAAGGATTTTAGGAGTCATTTAGTTGGTTAATAAAATCGAAAGTCCCATGAGGTCCAAATATGAGCAATCCGGATGCAAGTCCAAAGATCTATTTTTCTGGACAAATCCGTGTACTTTCAAGAGATGACATAGAAGAACTTTTTAAATTTAACAAAATTTTTGAGATTTTATCGTAAGCCTCATGTGTTTTAGATGTGTGTAGCTCGAGATATAGCCTCGAGAATTGATGAAACTTTCTGTCAACCGAGACAGAAAGTATATGCCTTATCATTTTTACGTTTTGGAGTAGTATACGGTGTCGAAATGTCATGAGATAAATTTTTTGGAAAGTTAACTACTTGAAATTCATTTTAGACTTATAAAACGTCCATTTTTATGCTAAAATGATTTTTCTAAAAATCGTGGAAGTTGGTCCTTTTTCTGGACAGGAAATACGAACACAAGATTTCAAGTTTAAAATCGTGTTTTGGTTAATATTTTGGACGTTTTAATGTTGAATGGCTACTAGAACATGAAAATATAAGTGTTTTAAGTAAAATACAAGAGGTATTAAGTTTCTTACAAAGAGAGTGATGAAGAGGAGAAGAAATGAAGTCGATAGCTCGTTTCCTCGCATTTTTTTGAATTCCGGCGTGGTGGCTCGTGGTGGCGCTATGGTGGTAATATGGTGGACTTGTGGTGGTGTAGTGGAGGTGGGGAGGTGTTCTTTTACTGACCAAGTCGTTTTTAGAGAGAGAGAGAAGAGAGTAGATGGAGAAAAAAATGGGAAAGAAAGGAAGTAAGGTGGTGAAAATGATTGAGTATGGTGAGGGTGTTTGTTGTAGTCAACAAGCAAGTGAGGGGGGCATGGGGTGGGCATGGCTGCAGATTTGGGGCCCCCACAAGGGGTAAGATGTGTTAATTTTTGTTCTCCAAATTTACGTAACGCGCGGTGTTCGTTTACCCGTTTGTTTAGACGTTAAACGTATTATACAACTTGTTTCGTTAACGTTTTAAACAGCGATATTTTTATTGAAAGTTTAATTCCAAATACTTCATTTCAAGTTATTAAAATGTTGTCGGGTCTTGGTTTGCGCATTCATTGCGTTATCGTATGTTTATTTAAATCGTGTAACGTTTTAGGCGTTTTATACGTACGCGTATAATCGTAATATTTTTACTCGAAGTATTTTATCAAAATACTTAGTAATGAATTATAAGATTATAATTTGGGTTTATTTCATTTGTCGGGCGCGTTTCGCCCATTTTTGTCACGTTCGGTCACGTTTTAAGCAAAATGTATGTGTATGTTATATTATAAACATAATATAGCGTAATTATAAATGTTATTAAATAATTTCATATTATTTAATAATTGTTTCACCAACATCCGTATTTTCATTGTCGGATATCCATCCGCTTTGAGTTTGCATGATTAAACTTAATAGCGTACGTGTATTGATATCGCGTAAAAAGTCACGTTTTTACTACCGATATCTCTCTCATTCTAGAAGGATTCTTGGCACTTTAACCCAAATTCAGTACAAATCAATAGTATTGTGCCAAGATGGTCAAAACAAGGTTGCACGATGAAAATCAAGCAAAACGGATAGAAAACGAAGATTTCACGCACGTTTGAAGATTCAAGACATCAAAATGAGATTTCAAGACAAAAGAGCCCATCACCAACATCTATCTCATCCAAGATGTTCGTTTTCAAATTACGAATCCAACAGAAGAAGAATCAACAAAAACGGACGAAGAATGAAGATTCTACGTACGCCGGAAGATCCAAACGATTCGTACGACACATCTAAAGTTCAGAGACATATTTTTGGGATTTCTTTTCATCAAAAGCTTCATTTTTGAATTACGAATCCAACGCAAAAATAATCAACACAAACGGACGCATAACGAAGAAAACACGCACGAATCGAGAAATGAGACAACAGGCGACGAACCGGTGCGGGGGATGCCAGCCGCCGCCGGCCAGCCACCCCACCGCCGCCGGCAGCCACCTAGCCACCGCCGGACGCCACTCACCCACACGGATTGCACTTTTTTGTCCTTTCGTGTACCCGGTGCTAGACCTTTACGTGCTTTTGCGTACCCGGTGCACCACCTTTTCCACCTTTTCGTACCTGGTACCACCACCTTTTCCACCTTTTGCTATTGTGAGCTTTGGGATGCTAACTTGAGCCAAGCCTCTGCTATAAATAGCAGCCCCTAGCTCTCATTTCAACACACTCTCATATTCACACTCATACATATACTCTCACTCTTCCATTTCCACTTTCTCACTCTAAAAATTCTCTTATATTTTAGTCTAGGATTGTTGTAATTAATCTACGGATTAACATAGAGGTTAGAGCGAACGTTAGGAGTTTGGAGATTCATCTTTGTACGTGTGAACGAGTTGTCAATCATAATAATACGCTGCCACGCATTTATTTCCGGGTGATATCGAAACCTTTATCATACTTGCTTTATTTCATATTTTAATTATGTATTATTGTCTTGTATGTGATTTGTCTATTACCATGAATTGCGAGTAGTTTATTATTGTGATTGTTGATGATGTAGATAATTATAAGTAAGGATGACATTATACAATTAAGTGTACGACAATTTTGAAAGTGATGTAACAGCCCCTATTCGACAGTTTATCTGATATAGTACTGGAAACGTTTTACACGGAGTACAAATGTATGGAAGTCGATAAACGACCGAAGGTAGTTACATCACTGGAATCAGCTCTGGTTTAACAGTTGGAATTCAGAAAGGATAATATAACTTCACAACTAACTGGTATATCCTACGAAAGTCAATGCACAATAAAATGATGTTCGAAAACGCGTTCAGATAAAATAGGAATTAATGACCTTTGTATCGTTAAGACTTTATGAACTTGAGTTTAATTTATGGATTACCCTTTCCGGTTATCCACGTGACTGCAACCTAGTAATTAGGACTTGATCAACCTTAATTATGGTAAGTAGTTATCTTTGCCCATGACATGCAACAAGTAAGACACGGTGAACCCACTCGTTGTACATATTAGGTTTACATTTCTGCATCGCTTTACATTTAGTTAGTTTAGAGTATCACGTTCACCGTCAATTACTCCTGAGCGCATTTCTGATGTAAGAAGCAGTTGAACTACCATGTAAAGTACACTGTCCGATTACTGAAAGGTATGGTCTGCATATGAAACACGTTTTTATAAACTGCGAATAATCCAGGGATGTATAACTGTTTAAAAAGGAGAACTCAAGTCATAAGTTGAAGTAACCAAGCCTTAATGCACAAAACAAGACTTAGGAATAAGAATAAAATCCTAGTGACCTAGAATCCTTAAAACAATAAGTCTTACATAATCAGCGGTCTAAACATACAAAGTTATTAATCTGCATGCTAATGAAATACTAAACTATTTTAGGGGTTAAGAACGGTCGGACCTATGAGACGATACGCTACTGATTCATGCACCTCGACGTTAAGCCAAGATAGGTTGTTTATCTTTCAACTAGATAAGTATTGGAAGTTTGCGTATTGCTCCGATCAGAATCACGATAACCTAGTTCCTAGTGACATGCCAATGGGAAATTTAGTTGATAGGGTTCTAGAGTTTACACCTGATAGCTTAAATCATTACACTTAGCATTTCTCCCGTTTAATCTGTCATCCCGAAACATTAATTATCGAAATCTCAGCAATCACATATTTATCTTTACCTGTTTTCCTGCACTTTAAATTCCTGCAATTCACTTTTATGCACTT
Organism: Pseudognaphalium luteoalbum; assembly: GCA_963422505.1. NCBI lineage: Eukaryota > Viridiplantae > Streptophyta > Magnoliopsida > Asterales > Asteraceae > Pseudognaphalium > Pseudognaphalium luteoalbum. The sequence goes on from OY730197.1 coordinate 89,622,592, forward strand.
TAATTACTTGTCTCTAGTTTAAAACCCCCAAACCTACCTACTTTGTTCCATCCTAAATATTTCCTACCAAAAGCACCAGCTTTAATCGCCCACATGTTTGGATTCATAGAACGATCTTAGGTCATACTTAATGCTTGCTAATCAGAGTAGGTAGTACGTATAATTTAAGCTCATCTAAATATAAATTTTAAAACCCCTGATGCGCCCGCACCACCATCAGAAATCACAACGACGCTGAATCGACGGTTGCGGGTGCAACAAGTTTTTGGCGCCGCTACCGGGGAATCACAAACGTACGATTCAAAGCCGCCTTAAGTAGTGATATTTAGGAGACCCTTCCGATTGAAATCTTCTTATAAATCTTTCGAAAGTTAATTTAAGTAATTAGTGTTAATTAAGTATTAATTAGTTAGGATAGCATTAAAATGACAACTCGAAAACCCAATTCTTGCCTCATTTCAATGGATGATACGGAATTCTTTGACTACTTAGAAAAAGAGTTAGGATCTGATTTCTTTTCACCTTTTTCCTCTAAAACTAAGGAAACCTCCGACACCCAAGAAGAATATAGGACCTCACTTTCAATTTCAAAACATTGCCTGGATTTTGATGACACGGACCAGTTACCTGACCTTGCATCATCTCCAGAAGATCACTCGCCAACTTTGAACCTACCTAGTTTACCAAATTCTTCACACTTCGATTATTTTCCCGAAGATGATTCTGAAGAAAAACCTCCGAAATCTTGAGACTTAATCACCCTCATTCCTGAAACATCGGTGTATACCCAAACCACGCCCGATCTCAGAATAACGGCATCTTTCCAATCATTTCACACAAACACCAATACACCATTTATCGAGTGGTGGATAAGGCTCCATCAGTCGAGCCGGAACAACCTTGTTTTGAAGAACGCCACCTCGGTGCTTCTTTCAATCCTTCCCGTAGGGTAGATGTCTATAAAGCATTCGTCAGGCAGTTAACTTATGCCAACCTCCCATATTCCTACGAACAACGAGAAACGATTGCCAAATTAGAAAAACAATTAAAATTCCTTCTTCGCCTGTCAAGTCATGAATGCGAAAGCACTTCCACGAATTTCAGAGACCAAGAACTAAAGTTTATAGCAGATCTAGATCTACTTTTTGAATCACTCGTCGACATGGATTTTCTTCCAACATCTATGATATTAATCAATCACAATGTCGCCGCAATGATCAACAAACTTGAGTTCTGGGAAGAACAAGATCCGATGATTTCTATCATCATTCCTGGTAAAATTCCTTTCTTTGTTGACCCTTTCTCTTACCTGATCTCCAAGTTACGAGACATTTTTCCTGAATCTACCAAGGAAAGAATCGACACAGTTTTCTTCGCAAAAAGAAAAAACCTTCACGTTAAGCTTACTCGAATCTTTGCCTTTACCAAATACCCTTTCACTTCCGTACAAAAATCCACAATCAGTGAACTCTGTAGGATAGTTAAGTCTACAACCGGAGACTCTGATTCACAGGAAGAGAACGCATTTTTGGAAGTCATGAATAAACTCACTCACGATCTTAATTACAAAGACCAAGGGCCTCGCGTCGGGTTGTCAAACCCTAAAAAGGTAAGGAAAGCGTACAATAAGTTAATTGGTGATCTTGTCAATTTAGGATACGAAGAACGAGAAGTCCTGGGATTAGAGAATTGTCATTTATATTTAGTTTATAACGTCATTTTGGAACTTTCAAAATGTTTTGTGCCGAAAAACGTTCGCTTAAGGGAGCAAATCTTGACCATTTCCCTATGGAGGGATCGGAACGAATCATAAAACAATCCCTTCTGAAAAAGGTCAAGGCTCGCGACTTTAAATGAGCATATTTTAGTATAAATATAGTAATATAATAAAATTTTGAAAGTTTCCTTTAAAAAGAAAAATGTTTTTAAATTTTTTTGCCTGAAAACACAACAAGAACATACAACGTTAAGCTTATAGCTGAAACATGTACATTCAACAAGTCCACGTCAGACAAATAATTTTTAAAACACCAAAAATAATTTAAGTTTAATATTTTAGGATTGATTTTAATTGTTCCGCAAAAATTTACGCGTTTCTTAAATTGTTTATAACGTAACGAGAGACTAACAAGTAACTAGTTACATTTAGGATTCGTAATCATTATTAGTAGGACATTAGAAATTAATCTAGGATATTAGGCTTAGTACTAAGATGTACATTGGGGACCATGTAAGGAAAATGGTACATAGGAGCATGACAAATATTCCCATGGACCACCAACCTTCCATATGATCCTATAATTCAAAAACAAAAACTTTTCTTCTCCTTCCTCCCTCACCTCAAAACCGGCCACCTCCATACCTCCATGAATCACCATCCAATCTTCACCAAACTCTCTAATTTCATGTCCTTTTGAGCTCCTCATTGCATGATATTCTCGGTTGTACATTCGTTTTGAAGTTTTCCGCACTAAAACAAGGTACTATGTCGCCAAAGAAGAAGAAGCTAAACCCAACACGTCCACTTACAAGATCTCTTGCATACCTTAGTGCAACACCAGCATACGACCAGATGGCACGAATATGGAGAGACAAATCTTTTGGCCGTTTTAGATATGTAGATTGGGAAAAGCTGCAGACATTGGGATTCAGGCAGAGATTAGAAAGTCTACTCAGTTACTCACTAGAGGGTCAGCGGTTTGAGTCTTTCAAGAAATTGTTCAGCATTGATGAACCGGTGTATATGGAGATGATCACCGAGTTCATGACCACCTATACATTTGAGCCAGGGAGTAGAGTTGGAGACGGGGTGATCACATTTAGATATATGGGGAGCCTATTCACCTTGTCATTGGCTCGGTTTGCATGTCACGTAGATCTCTATACTCCAGAAGAGATCGATTCACCCCTGTTTACTAGTGGAACCACCACGATTTCTCTCACGACTACTACCACAGAGGCATGGAGTCATTGGTCACCGAAGTCGTATTTCTCGGGTATTAAAGCTACCCAGCTCACAGACCCAGTTATGCAAATTTTGCACAAACTACTGGCTTGTTCGCTTGGTGGGAAGCATACGTCTAATGGTCGAGTATCTGAGTTTGATGTTGTCATGATGGCATGTATCCTCGAGAGGAGAAACATTCAGGTTGCCCATTTAGTTGCACAACGGATTTTGGAAGAAAAAAAGTTTGGTGCAAGAAGATCATTCATGGGCCCAGTGATTACTAGGTTGATTCAGAAAATGGGGTTGATTAGGACGACAGAGATAGAGAAATTCAAAAGCCTGCAAGAATGGAGTGCCCAACCGATAGACTACAATTTTCTAAGGAGCATGGATATACTTCGGATACTGAGGGATGGCACCGTTTACATCAGAGCATGGTCATCAGACCCTGAGAGTGTTAATGCATTGGTAGCAGGTCTAGTCCTACCCAGGGAATCCAGGAAGAGGAAACAACCAAGAGAGCCCCTAGACTCTGATTCAGATGAGGATGCACAAGATTCTGATGACCCAGTTGCACCGCCACAGCCTACTAGGCCAGGACCTTCTGTCCCGACTCCTAGAGCTCAGATCCCAGCTTACATATACCATTACGGGATACCCCCAGGGCCCGATTACTGGTACTGGTTGATGCAGATGCAAGTCAGATGCTATAGAGCCATGAGACAGCAGATCGCAGGGATACTAGTGAGCCCACTTACAGACATACCATGCGGAATGGGCCGAGCCCCACCACACTTATATACACCTGCAGCTCCTAGACATCCAGTTCCTACTCAAGCACCTCACAGACATTCAGCTCGTGGCCATGGTTTACCACCTCGCACGGTTCCACCTAGACCACGACCACCACCAGCACAGGATCCTACTCCGGTATAGCATATCCCCTCAATTGTTGGTTCAGTCAGGGGGCATACTTCGCAAAGCAGCAGAATATCCAGAGTCTCCACACGAGCCACCATTATTCAGAGTCATAGGAATCTCAGGAGTGTCAGCCCTGCACCCTCACGGATTGATCCAGTATCCTCTCATAGACAGACTGATTTATTTGGAGGACACTCTCAGTAGAGGACACCAGAGATTCCACTGGACAGCTTTGACATGCCTGCAGGAGATTTCGTTGATCATTTGATACAGCATGGAGTATTCACTACAGGTACACCAGAAGCAGAGGCTGATCGAGATGCATCAGACGAAGGCACCCACTATCAGCACGATGATTCCTCATCATATGAGACATCTCCTGGACCTATAGTATCTTCAGCAGCAGTATCACCACCAGCCGAGCACTAGATTGCTCCACTTTCTGACTTCTTTCTATTTTCTACCAAGACTTTATTATTATTGTGTGTATTTGATGTACTGTGGATGCATAGACATCACATCTATCCAGTTATTACTTTATTAAGCTATTACTTTACTTTTCTTATCAACAGCTATTACTTTATTGAATTGAGTGGTTTGTTTGAAAAACTATAAAAGACCGAAGCAAGAGAAACTGAGGACCACACGATGAAGAATGCCGAGAGCCATAAGCTACAAGCCACAGACCAGCAAACTTCTAACGAGGAGCCAACAACTGCACAGCAAAAGCGGTACACCATTCCAAAACCCTCTACCCGTTTAAAGAATTGATTATCTCGTCCGATATTCGAAACACTAAGTGTGGGATAATCAAAACCACACTACACTTATGAAACAATCCAAAAATAAGTAGAATCTCTAAGTATGGGATACTTCAACAAGAGGTACTCAACGAATAGATTCGAACATTAGGGACAATGTTCCTCTAAGTGTGGGATATACGGCCTTCAACCGCAAGTTTTTACCTCTTGTCCGTAAGTCAAACAATATTTTTATTAAAAGGCTAAAAGTGGATAAAATTTAAAATTTTTAGATTCAAAAACATCGTTCTTTAGAAATCCTATCTTTCAAAATTATAAATTATAGCAAGAAATGAGTTTTGACAATGAAACAAAACTGTTTTAGAATAAGATACGGACGAAAAGGGCAACACATGGATAGGCACACATTGACCAAAATATTCGATTCGTGAGGATTGAGCCCATCATTAGCATTCATCTCTAAAATGCTTCACTTTTCATTTCATGTGTGTGCCGATGTACGCATTTGAATTAGAACTTGTTCTTGCAATACATTTCGAGATCACACCGATGAGTACCATACGTGGCATAGGTACAACCTATCTTGATAACTTCTAAGGAATCCAAATACCCGTCCACCATCAAACATCCACCCACTCAACCTTCACTCTTCACACCCAATCAAAGCCTCCTAATATTCATCCCGAACCTACAGAAGTTTCATTTTCTGACGAACTCTCAAAGATACTCTTGATTTTCCAAGACTTCTGCAGCCTAATACAAAGCCATAAAATATATCGGAGCGTTCCCCAAAGGATGAGAATCATCCGTAAAAGGAGCTCCAAGAAAAAGAAATTCAGCAAAAGCTGTCTAAAAGCCCAAGGATCAAGAAAAAGGGCCAAGAAAAGAAAAATTCCAAAGAAAAAAAAGAAAGAAAAAGGCTATGTAGTCCTTTCAAAATCTGAGAAATTCCAAAAAAACTCTCTCAAGAAAATTTTCGAGAAAATACAAGGAAAACCATCACACCTTCTTCAAACCAAACAACCGATTCCTTCCAAGATATCTCGAAAGGTTAGTACCGTCCTCATCAAAAGTGATGGAGATCTGATTTTCGATCAAGCCTATGATGAGAATGCTGCATGACAGGCTATCTGAGTGATTGACACTAGTAAGTAGGAAACCCTAAACACTTGAGTGATTTGAGTGACCCACTTGTGAGGATTGCCTAGTCATGATCATCATTTATGTTGTTCGAAGAAGGTATCAAATTCTATAAACCCTTAGTTTCCGGTAAAAACTCTTTTATAACTGTAACCTTATATTCTTTGGAAAATGGTATCTCTAAAAACTAATGCGACTAGAATCCTTCCAGAAGCTTTTAAGAATGAGTTTGCTTGAGGACAAGCAAAGTTCTAAGTGTGGGATACTTGATATCGCGGAAAAATTCACGTTTTTACTACCGATATCTCTCTCATTCTGGAACGATTCTTGGCACTTTAACCCAAATTCAGTACAAATCAATAGTATTGTGCCAAGATGGTCAAAACAAGGTTGCACGATGAAAATCAAGCAAAACGGATAGAAAACGAAGATTCCACGCACGTTTGAAGATTCAAGACATCAAAATGAGATTTCAAGACAAAAGAGCCCATCACCAACATCTATCTCATCCAAGATGTTCGTTTTCAAATTACGAATCCAACAGAAGAAGAATCAACAAAAACGGACGAAGAATGAAGATTCTACGTACGCCGGAAGATCCAAACGATTCGTACGACACATCTAAAGTTCAGAGACATATTTTTGGGATTTCTTTTCATCAAAAGCTTCATTTTTGAATTACGAATCCAACGCAAAAATAATCAACACAAACGGACGCATAACGAAGAAAACACGCACGAATCGAGAAACGAGACAACAGGCGACGAACCGGTGCGGGGGATGCCAGCCGCCGCCGGCCAGCCACCCCACCGCCGCCGGCAGCCACCTAGCCACCGCCAGACGCCACTCACCCACACGGATTGCACTTTTTTGTCCTTTCGTGTACCCGGTGCTAGACCTTTACGTGCTTTTGCGTACCCGGTGCACCACCTTTTCCACCTTTTCGTACCTGGTGCCACCACCTTTTCCACCTTTTGCTATTGTGAGCTTTGGGATGCTAACTTGAGCCAAGCCTCTGCTATAAATAGCATCCCCTAGCTCTCATTTCAACACACTCTCATATTCGCACTCATACATATACTCTCACTCTTCCATTTCCACTTTCTCACTCTAAAAATTCTCTTATATTTTAGTCTAGGATTGTTGTAATTAATCTACGGATTAACATAGAGGTTAGAGCAAACGTTAGGAGTTTGGAGATTCATCTTTGTACGTGTGAACGAGTTGTCAATCATAATAATACGATGCTACGCATTTATTTCCGGGTGATATCGAAACCTTTATCATACTTGCTTTATTTCATATTTTAATTATGTATTATTGTCTTGTATGTGATTTGTCTATTACCATGAATTGCGAGTAGTTTATTATTGTGATTGTTGATGATGTAGATAATTATAAGTAAGGATGACATTATACAATTAAGTGTACGACAATTGTGAAAGTGATGTAATAGCCCCTATTCGACAGTTTATCTGATATAGTACTGGAAACGTTTTACACGGAGTACAAATGTATGGAAGTCGATAAACGACCGAAGGTAGTTACATCACTGGAATCAGCTCTGGTTTAACAGTTGGAATTCCGAAAGGATAATATAACTTCACAACTAACTGGTATATCCTACGAAAGTCAATGCACAATAAAATGATGTTCGAAAACGCGTTCAGATAAAATAGGAATTAATGACCTTTGTATCGTTAAGACTTTATGAACTTGAGTTTAATTTATGGAGTACCCTTTCCGGTTATCCACGTGACTGCAACCTAGTAATTAGGACTTGATCAACCTTAATTATGGTAAGTAGTTATCTGTGCCCATGACATGCAACAAGTAAGACACGGTGAACCCACTCGTTGTACATATTAGGTTTACATTTCTGCATCGCTTTACATTTAGTTAGTTTAGAGTGTCACGTTCACCGTCAATTACTCCTGAGCGCATATCTGATGTAAGAAGCAGTTGAACTACCATGTAAAGTACACTGTCCGATTACTGAAAGGTATGGTCTGCATATGAAACACGTTTTTATAAACTGCGAATAATCCAGGGATGTATAACTGTTTAAAAAGGAGAACTCAAGTCATAAGTTGAAGTAACCAAGCCTTAATGCACAAAACAAGACTTAGGAATAAGAATAAAATCCTAGTGACCTAGAATCCTTAAAACACTAAGTCTTACATAATCAGCGGTCTAAACATACAAAGTTATTAATCTGCATGCTAATGAAATACTAAACTATTTTAGGGGTTAAGAACGGTCGGACCTATGAGACGATACGCTACTGATTCATGCACCTCGACGTTAAGCCAAGATAGGTTGTTTATCTTTCAACTAGATAAGTATTGGAAGTTTGCGTATTGCTCCGATCAGAATCACGATAACCTAGTTCCTAGTGACATGCCAATGGGAAATTTAGTTGGTAGGGTTCTAGAGTTTACACCTGATAGCTTAAATCATTACACTTAGCATTTCTCCCGTTTAATCTGTCATCCCGAAACATTAATTATCGAAATCTCAGCAATCACATATTTATCTTTACCTGTTTTCCTGCACTTTAAATTCCTGCAATTCACTTTTATGCACTTTAATTACTTGTCTCTAGTTTAAAACCCCCAAACCTACCTACTTTGTTCCATCCTAAATATTTCCTACCAAAAGCACCAGCTTTAATCGCCCACACGTTTGGATTCATAGAACGATCTTAGGTCATACTTAATGCTTGCTAATCAGAGTAGGTAGTACGTATAATTTAAGCCCATCTAAATATAAATTTTAAAACCCCTGATGCGCCCGCACCACCATCAGAAATCACAACGACGCTGAATCGACGGTTGCGGGTGCAACAAGTTTTTGGCGCCGCTACCGGGGAATCACAAACGTACGATTCAAAGCCGCCTTAAGTAGTGATATTTAGGAGACCCTTCCGATTGAAATCTTCTTATAAATCTTTCGAAAGTTAATTTAAGTAATTAGTGTTAATTAAGTATTAATTAGTTAGGATAGCATTAAAATGACAACTCGAAAACCCAATTCTTGCCTCATTTCAATGGATGATACGGAATTCTTTGACTACTTAGAAAAAGAGTTAGGATCTGATTTCTTTTCACCTTCTTCCTCTAAAACTAAGGAAACCTCCGACACCCAAGAAGAATATAGGACCTCACTTTCAATTTCAAAACATTGCCTGGATTTTGATGACACGGACCAGTTACCTGACCTTGCATCATCTCCAGAAGATCACTCGCCAACTTTGAACCTACCTAGTTTACCAAATTCTTCCCACTTCGATTATTTTCCCGAAGATGATTCTGAAGAAAAACCTCCGAAATCTTGTGACTTAATCACCCTCATTCCTGAAACATCGGTGTATACCCAAACCACGCCCGATCTCAGAATAACGGCATCTTTCCAATCATTTCACACAAACACCAATACACCATTTATCGAGTAGTGGATAAGGCTCCATCAGTCGAGCCGGAACAACCTTGTTTTGAAGAACGCCACCTCGGTGCTTCTTTCAATCCTTCCCGTAGGGTAGATGTCTATAAAGCATTCGTCAGGCAGTTAACCTATGCCAACCTCCCATATTCCAACAAACAACGAGAAACGATTGCCACATTAGAAAAACAATTAAAATTCCTTCTTCGCCTGTCAAGTCATGAATGCGAAAGCACTTCCACGAATTTCAGAGACCAAGAACTAAAGTTTATAGCAGATCTAGATCTACTTTTTGAATCACTCGTCGACATGGATTTTCTTCCAACATCTATGATATTAATCAATCACAATGTCGCCGCAATGATCAACAAACTTGAGTTCTGGGAAGAACAAGATCCGATGATTTCTATCATCATTCCTGGTAAAATTCCTTTCTTTGTTGACCCTTTCTCTTACCTGATCTCCAAGTTACGAGACGTTTTTCCTGAATCTACCAAGGAAAGAATCGACACAGTTTTCTTCGCAAAAAGAAAAAACCTTCACGTTAAGCTTACTTGAATCTTTGCCTTTACCAAATACCCTTTCACTTCTGTACAAAAATCCACAATCAGTGAACTCTGTAGGATAGTTAAGTCTACAACCGGAGACTCTGATTCACAGGAAGAGAACGCATTTTTGGAAGTCATGAATAAACTCACTCACGATCTTAATTACAAAGACCAAGGGCCTCGCGTCGGGTTGTCAAACCCTAAAAAGGTAAGGAAAGCGTACAATAAGTTAATTGGTGATCTTGTCAATTTAGGATACGAAGAACGAGAAGTCCTGGGATTAGAGAATTGTCATTTATATTTAGTTTATAACGTCATTTTGGAACTTTCAAAATGTTTTGTGCCGAAAAACGTTCGCTTAAGGGAGCAAATCTTGACCATTTCCCTATGGAGGGATCGGAACGAATCATAAAACAATCCCTTCTGAAAAAGGTCAAGGCTCGCGACTTTAAATGAGCATATTTTAGTATAAATATAGTAATATAATAAAATTTTGAAAGTTTCCTTTAAAAAGAAAAATGTTTTTAAAATTTTTTGCCTGAAAACACAACAAGAACATACAACGTTAAGCTTATAGCTGAAACATGTACATTCAACAAGTCCACGTCAGACAAATAATTTTTAAAACACCAAAAATAATTTAAGTTTAATATTTTAGGATTGATTTTAATTGTTCCGCAAAAATTTACGCGTTTCTTAAATTGTTTATAACGTAACGAGAGACTAACAAGTAACTAGTTACATTTAGGATTCGTAATCATTATTAGTAGGACATTAGAAATTAATCTAGGATATTAGGCTTAGTACTAAGATGTACATTGGGGACCATGTAAGGAAAATGGTACATAGGAGCATGACAAATATTCCCATGGACCACCAACCTTCCATATGATCCTATAATTCAAAAACAAAAACTTTTCTTCTCCTTCCTCCCTCACCTCAAAACCGGCCACCTCCATACCTCCATGAATCACCATCCAATCTTCACCAAACTCTCTAATTTCATGTCCTTTTGAGCTCCTCATTGCATGATATTCTCGGTTGTACATTCGTTTTGAAGTTTTCCGCACTAAAACAAGGTACTATGTCGCCAAAGAAGAAGAAGCTAAACCCAACACGTCCACTTACAAGATCTCTTGCATACCTTAGTGCAACACCAGCATACGACCAGATGGCACGAATATGGAGAGACAAATCTTTTGGCCGTTTTAGATATGTATATTGGGAAAAGCTGCAGACATTGGGATTCAGGCAGAGATTAGAAAGTCTACTCAGTTACTCACTAGAGGGTCAGCGGTTTGAGTCTTTCAAGAAATTGTTCAGCATTGATGAACCGGTGTATATGGAGATGATCACCGAGTTCATGACCACCTATACATTTGAGCCAGGGAGTAGAGTTGGAGACGGGGTGATCACATTTAGATATATGGGGAGCCTATTCACCTTGTCATTGGCTCGGTTTGCATGTCACGTAGATCTCTATACTCCAGAAGAGATCGATTCACCCCTGTTTACTAGTGGAACCACCACGATTTCTCTCACGACTACTACCACAGAGGCATGGAGTCATTGGTCACCAAAGTCGTATTTCTCGGGTATTAAAGCTACCCAGCTCACAGACCCAGTTATGCAAATTTTGCACAAACTACTGGCTTGTTCGCTTGGTGGGAAGCATACGTCTAATGGTCGAGTATCTGAGTTTGATGTTGTCATGATGGCATGTATCCTCGAGAGGAGAAACATTCAGGTTGCCCATTTAGTTGCACAACGGATTTTGGAAGAAAAAAAGTTTGGTGCAAGAAGATCATTCATGGGCCCAGTGATTACTAGGTTGATTCAGAAAATGGGGTTGATTAGGACGACAGAGATAGAGAAATTCAAAAGCCTGCAAGAATGGAGTGCCCAACCGATAGACTACAATTTTCTAAGGAGCATGGATATACTTCGGATACTGAGGGATGGCACCGTTTACATCAGAGCATGGTCATCAGACCCTGAGAGTGTTAATGCATTGGTAGCAGGTCTAGTCCTACCCAGGGAATCCAGGAAGAGGAAACAACCAAGAGAGCCCCTAGACTCTGATTCAGATGAGGATGCACAAGATTCTGATGACCCAGTTGCACCGCCACAGCCTACTAGGCCAGGACCTTCTGTCCCGACCCCTAGAGCTCAGATCCTAGCTTACATATACCATTACGGGATACCCCCAGGGCCCGATTACTGGTACTGGTTGATGCAGATGCAAGTCAGATGCTATAGAGCCATGAGACAGCAGATCGCAGGGATACTAGTGAGCCCACTTACAGACATACCATGCGGAATGGGCCGAGCCCCACCACACTTATATACACCTGCAGCTCCTAGACATCCAGTTCCTACTCAAGCACCTCACAGACATTCAGCTCGTGGCCATGGTTTACCACCTCGCACGGTTCCACCTAGACCACGACCACCACCAGCACAGGATCCTACTCCGGTATAGCATATCCCCTCAATTGTTGGTTCAGTCAGGGGGCATACTTCGCAAAGCAGCAGAATATCCAGAGTCTCCACACGAGCCACCATTATTCAGAGTCATAGGAATCTCAGGAGTGTCAGCCCTGCACCCTCACGGATTGATCCAGTATCCTCTCATAGACAGACTGATTTATTTGGAGGACACTCTCAGTAGAGGACACCAGAGATTCCACTGGACAGCTTTGACATGCCTGCAGGAGATTTCGTTGATCATTTGATACAGCATGGAGTATTCACTACAGGTACACCAGAAGCAGAGGTTGATCGAGATGCATCAGACGAAGGCACCCACTATCAGCACGATGATTCCTCATCATATGAGACATCTCCTGGACCTATAGTATCTTCAGCAGCAGTATCACCACCAGCCGAGCACTAGATTGCTCCGCTTTCTGACTTCTTTCTATTTTCTACCAAGACTTTATTATTATTGTGTGTATTTGATGTACTGTGGATGCATAGACATCACATCTATCCAGTTATTACTTTATTAAGCTATTACTTTACTTTTCTTATCAACAGCTATTTATTGAATTGAGTGGTTTGTTTGAAAAACTATAAAAGACCGAAGCAAGAGAAACTGAGGACCACACAATGAAGAATGCCGAGAGCCATAAGCTACAAGCCACAGACCAGCAAACTTCTAACGAGGAGCCAACAACTGCACAGCAAAAGCGGTACACCGTTCCAAAACCCTCTACCCGTTTAAAGAATTGATTATCTCGTCCGATATTCGAAACACTAAGTGTGGGATAATCAAAACCACACTACACTTATGAAACAATCCAAAAATAAGTAGAATCTCTAAGTATGGGATACTTCAACAAGAGGTACTCAACGAATAGATTCGAACATTAGGGACAATGTTCCTCTAAGTGTGGGATATACGGCCTTCAACCGCAAGTTTTTACCTCTTGTCCGTAAGTCAAACAATATTTTTATTAAAAGGCTAAAAGTGGATAAAATTAAAAAATTTTAGATTCAAAAACATCGTTCTTTAGAAATCCTATCTTTCAAAATTATAAATTATAGCAAGAAATGAGTTTTGACAATGAAACAAAACTGTTTTAGAATAAGATACGGACGAAAAGGGCAACACATGGATAGGCACACATTGACCAAAATATTCGATTCGTGAGGATTGAGCCCATCATTAGCATTCATCTCTAAAATGCTTCACTTTTCATTTCATGTGTGTGCCGATGTACGCATTTGAATTAGAACTTGTTCTTGCAATACATTTCGAGATCACACCGATGAGTACCATACGTGGCATAGGTACAACCTATCTTGATAACTTCTAAGGAATCCAAATACCCGTCCACCATCAAACATCCACCCACTCAACCTTCACTCTTCACACCCAATCAAAGCCTCCTAATATTCATCCCGAACCTACAGAAGTTTCATTTTCTGACGAACTCTCAAAGATACTCTTGATTTTCCAAGACTTCTGCAGCCTAATACAAAGCCATAAAATATATCGGAGCGTTCCCCAAAGGATGAGAATCATCCGTAAAAGGAGCTCCAAGAAAAAGAAATTCAGCAAAAGCTGTCTAAAAGCCCAAGGATCAAGAAAAAGGGCCAAGAAAAGAAAAATTCCAAAGAAAAAAAAGAAAGAAAAAGGCTATGTAGTCCTTTCAAAATCTGAGAAATTCCAAAAAAACTCTCTCAAGAAAATTTTCGAGAAAATACAAGGAAAACCATCACACCTTCTTCAAACCAAACAACCGATTCCTTCCAAGATATCTCGAAAGGTTAGTACCGTCCTCATCAAAAGTGATGGAGATCTGATTTTCGATCAAGCCTATGATGAGAATGCTGCATGACAGGCTATCTGAGTGATTGACACTAGTAAGTAGGAAACCCTAAACACTTGAGTGATTTGAGTGACCCACTTGTGAGGATTGCCTAGTCATGATCATCATTTATGTTGTTCGAAGAAGGTATCAAATTCTATAAACCCTTAGTTTCCGGTAAAAACTCTTTTATAACTGTAACCTTATATTCTTTGGAAAATGGTATCTCTAAAAACTAATGTGACTAGAATCCTTCCAGAAGCTTTTAAGAATGAGTTTGCTTGAGGACAAGCAAAGTTCTAAGTGTGGGATACTTGATATCGCGGAAAAATTCACGTTTTTACTACCGATATCTCTCTCATTCTGGAACGATTCTTGGCACTTTAACCCAAATTCAGTACAAATCAATAGTATTGTGCCAAGATGGTCAAAACAAGGTTGCACGATGAAAATCAAGCAAAACGGATAGAAAACGAAGATTCCACGCACGTTTGAAGATTCAAGACATCAAAATGAGATTTCAAGACAAAAGAGCCCATCACCAACATCTATCTCATCCAAGATGTTCGTTTTCAAATTACGAATCCAACAGAAGAAGAATCAACAAAAACGGACGAAGAATGAAGATTCTACGTACGCCGGAAGATCCAAACGATTCGTACGACACATCTAAAGTTCAGAGACATATTTTTGGGATTTCTTTTCATCAAAAGCTTCATTTTTGAATTACGAATCCAACGCAAAAATAATCAACACAAACGGACGCATAACGAAGAAAATACGCACGAATCGAGAAACGAGACAACAGGCGACGAACCGGTGCGGGGGATGCCAGCCGCCGCCGGCCAGCCACCCCACCACCGTCGGCAGCCACCTAGCCACCGCCGGACGCCACTCACCCACACAGATTGCACTTTTTTGTCCTTTCGTGTACCCGGTGCTAGACCTTTACGTGCTTTTGCGTACCCGGTACACCACCTTTTCCACCTTTTCGTACCTAGTGCCACCACCTTTTCCACCTTTTGCTATTGTGAGCTTTGGGATGCTAACTTGAGCCAAGCCTCTGCTATAAATAGCAGCCCCTAGCTCTCATTTCAACACACTCTCATATTCACACTCATACATATACTCTCACTCTTCCATTTCCACTTTCTCACTCTAAAAATTCTCTTATATTTTAGTCTAGGATTGTTGTAATTAATCTACGGATTAACATAGAGGTTAGAGCGAACGTTAGGAGTTTGGAGATTCATCTTTGTACGTGTGAACGAGTTGTCAATCATAATAATACGCTGCTACGCATTTATTTCCGGGTGATATCGAAACCTTTATCATACTTGCTTTATTTCATATTTTAATTATGTATTATTGTCTTGTATGTGATTTGTCTATTACCATGAATTGCGAGTAGTTTATTATTGTGATTGTTGATGATGTAGATAATTATAAGTAAGGATGACATTATACAATTAAGTGTACGACAATTGTGAAAGTGATGTAACAGCCCCTATTCGACAGTTTATCTGATATAGTACTGGAAACGTTTTACACGGAGTACAAATGTATGGAAGTCGATAAACGACCGAAGGTAGTTACATCACTGGAATCAGCTCTGGTTTAACAGTTGGAATTCCGAAAGGATAATATAACTTCACAACTAACTGGTATATCCTACGAAAGTCAATGCACAATAAAATGATGTTCGAAAACGCGTTCAGATAAAATAGGAATTAATGACCTTTGTATCGTTAAGACTTTATGAACTTGAGTTTAATTTATGGAGTACCCTTTCCAGTTATCCACGTGACTGCAACCTAGTAATTAGGACTTGATCAACCTTAATTATGGTAAGTAGTTATCTGTGCCCATGACATGCAACAAGTAAGACACGGTGGACCCACTCGTTGTACATATTAGGTTTACATTTCTGCATCGCTTTACATTTAGTTAGTTTAGAGTGTCACGTTCACCGTCAATTACTCCTGAGCGCATTTCTGATGTAAGAAGCAGTTGAACTACCATGTAAAGTACACTGTCCGATTACTGAAAGGTATGGTCTGCATATGAAACACGTTTTTATAAACTGCGAATAATCCAGGGATGTATAACTGTTTAAAAAGGAGAACTCAAGTCATAAGTTGAAGTAACCAAGCCTTAATGCACAAAACAAGACTTAGGAATAAGAATAAAATCCTAGTGACCTAGAATCCTTAAAACACTAAGTCTTACATAATCAGCGGTCTAAACATACAAAGTTATTAATCTGCATGCTAATGAAATACTAAACTATTTTAGGGGTTAAGAACGGTCGGACCTATGAGACGATACGATACTGATTCATGCACCTCGACGTTAAGCCAAGATAGGTTGTTTATCTTTCAACTAGATAAGTATTGGAAGTTTGCGTATTGCTCCGATCAGAATCACGATAACCTAGTTCCTAGTGACATGCCAATGGGAAATTTAGTTGGTAGGGTTCTAGAGTTTACACCTGATAGCTTAAATCATTACACTTAGCATTTCTCCCGTTTAATCTGTCATCCCGAAACATTAATTATCGAAATCTCAGCAATCACATATTTATCTTTACCTGTTTTCCTGCACTTTAAATTCCTGCAATTCACTTTTATGCACTTTAATTACTTGTCTCTAGTTTAAAACCCCCAAACCTACCTACTTTGTTCCATCCTAAATATTTCCTACCAAAAGCACCAGCTTTAATCGCCCACACGTTTGGATTCATAGAACGATCTTAGGTCATACTTAATGCTTGCTAATCAGAGTAGGTAGTACGTATAATTTAAGCCCATCTAAATATAAATTTTAAAACCCCTGATGCGCCCGCACCACCATCAGAAATCACAACGACGCTGAATCGACGGTTGCGGGTGCAACAAGTTTTTGGCGCCGCTACCGGGGAATCACAAACGTACGATTCAAAGCCGCCTTAAGTAGTGATATTTAGGAGACCCTTCCGATTGAAATCTTCTTATAAATCTTTCGAAAGTTAATTTAAGTAATTAGTGTTAATTAAGTATTAATTAGTTAGGATAGCATTAAAATGACAACTCGAAAACCCAATTCTTGCCTCATTTCAATGGATGATACGGAATTCTTTGACTACTTAGAAAAAGAGTTAGGATCTGATTTCTTTTCACCTTCTTCCTCTAAAACTAAGGAAACCTCCGACACCCAAGAAGAATATAGGACCTCACTTTCAATTTCAAAACATTGCCTGGATTTTGATGACACGGACCAGTTACCTGACCTTGCATCATCTCCAGAAGATCACTCGCCAACTTTGAACCTACCTAGTTTACCAAATTCTTCCCACTTCGATTATTTTCCCGAAGATGATTCTGAAGAAAAACCTCCGAAATCTTGTGACTTAATCACCCTCATTCCTGAAACATCGGTGTATACCCAAACCACGCCCGATCTCAGAATAACGGCATCTTTCCAATCATTTCACACAAACACCAATACACCATTTATCGAGTAGTGGATAAGGCTCCATCAGTCGAGCCGGAACAACCTTGTTTTGAAGAACGCCACCTCGGTGCTTCTTTCAATCCTTCCCGTAGGGTAGATGTCTATAAAGCATTCGTCAGGCAGTTAACCTATGCCAACCTCCCATATTCCTACAAACAACGAGAAACGATTGCCACATTAGAAAAACAATTAAAATTCCTTCTTCGCCTGTCAAGTCATGAATGCGAAAGCACTTCCACGAATTTCAGAGACCAAGAACTAAAGTTTATAGCAGATCTAGATCTACTTTTTGAATCACTCACCGACATGGATTTTCTTCCAACATCTATGATATTAATCAATCACAATGTCGCCGCAATGATCAACAAACTTGAGTTCTGGGAAGAACAAGATCCGATGATTTCTATCATCATTCCTGGTAAAATTCCTTTCTTTGTTGACCCTTTCTCTTACCTGATCTCCAAGTTACGAGACGTTTTTCCTGAATCTACCAAGGAAAGAATCGACACAGTTTTCTTCGCAAAAAGAAAAAACCTTCACGTTAAGCTTACTCGAATCTTTGCCTTTACCAAATACCCTTTCACTTCCGTACAAAAATCCACAATCAGTGAACTCTGTAGGATAGTTAAGTCTACAACCGGAGACTCTGATTCACAGGAAGAGAACGCATTTTTGGAAGTCATGAATAAACTCACTCACGATCTTAATTACAAAGACCAAGGGCCTCGCGTCGGGTTGTCAAACCCTAAAAAGGTAAGGAAAGCGTACAATAAGTTAATTGGTGATCTTGTCAATTTAGGATACGAAGAACGAGAAGTCCTGGAATTAGAGAATTGTCATTTATATTTAGTTTATAACATCATTTTGGAACTTTCAAAATGTTTTGTGCCGAAAAACGTTCGCTTAAGGGAGCAAATCTTGACCATTTCCCTATGGAGGGATCGGAACGAATCATAAAACAATCCCTTCTGAAAAAGGTCAAGGCTCGCGACTTTAAATGAGCATATTTTAGTATAAATATAGTAATATAATAAAATTTTGAAAGTTTCCTTTAAAAAGAAAAATGTTTTTAAAATTTTTTGCCTGAAAACACAACAAGAACATACAACGTTAAGCTTATAGCTGAAACATGTACATTCAACAAGTCCACGTCAGACAAATAATTTTTAAAACACCAAAAATAATTTAAGTTTAATATTTTAGGATTGATTTTAATTGTTCCGCAAAAATTTACGCGTTTCTTAAATTGTTTATAACGTAACGAGAGACTAACAAGTAACTAGTTACATTTAGGATTCGTAATCATTATTAGTAGGACATTAGAAATTAATCTAGGATATTAGGCTTAGTACTAAGATGTACATTGGGGACCATGTAAGGAAAATGGTACATAGGAGCATGACAAATATTCCCATGGACCACCAACCTTCCATATGATCCTATAATTCAAAAACAAAAACTTTTCTTCTCCTTCCTCCCTCACCTCAAAACCGGCCACCTCCATACCTCCATGAATCACCATCCAATCTTCACCAAACTCTCTAATTTCATGTCCTTTTGAGCTCCTCATTGCATGATATTCTCGGTTGTACATTCGTTTTGAAGTTTTCCGCACTAAAACAAGGTACTATGTCGCCAAAGAAGAAGAAGCTAAACCCAACACGTCCACTTACAAGATCTCTTGCATACCTTAGTGCAACACCAGCATACGACCAGATGGCACGAATATGGAGAGACAAATCTTTTGGCCGTTTTAGATATGTAGATTGGGAAAAGCTGCAGACATTGGGATTCAGGCAGAGATTAGAAAGTCTACTCAGTTACTCACTAGAGGGTCAGCGGTTTGAGTCTTTCAAGAAATTGTTCAGCATTGATGAACCGGTGTATATGGAGATGATCACCGAGTTCATGACCACCTATACATTTGAGCCAGGGAGTAGAGTTGGAGACGGGGTGATCACATTTAGATATATGGGGAGCCTATTCACCTTGTCATTGGCTCGGTTTGCATGTCATGTAGATCTCTATACTCCAGAAGAGATCGATTCACCCCTGTTTACTAGTGGAACCACCACGATTTCTCTCACGACTACTACCACAGAGGCATGGAGTCATTGGTCACCGAAGTCGTATTTCTCGGGTATTAAAGCTACCCAGCTCACAGACCCAGTTATGCAAATTTTGCACAAACTACTGGCTTGTTCGCTTGGTGGGAAGCATACGTCTAATGGTCGAGTATCTGAGTTTGATGTTGTCATGATGGCATGTATCCTCGAGAGGAGAAACATTCAGGTTGCCCATTTAGTTGCACAACGGATTTTGGAAGAAAAAAAGTTTGGTGCAAGAAGATCATTCATGGGCCCAGTGATTACTAGGTTGATTCAGAAAATGGGGTTGATTAGGACGACAGAGATAGAGAAATTCAAAAGCCTGCAAGAATGGAGTGCCCAACCGATAGACTACAATTTTCTAAGGAGCATGGATATACTTCGGATACTGAGGGATGGCACCGTTTACATCAGAGCATGGTCATCAGACCCTGAGAGTGTTAATGCATTGGTAGCAGGTCTAGTCCTACCCAGGGAATCCAGGAAGAGGAAACAACCAAGAGAGCCCCTAGACTCTGATTCAGATGAGGATGCACAAGATTCTGATGACCCAGTTGCACCGCCACAGCCTACTAGGCCAGGACCTTCTGTCCCGACTCCTAGAGCTCAGATCCCAGCTTACATATACCATTACGGGATACCCCCAGGGCCCGATTACTGGTACTGGTTGATGCAGATGCAAGTCAGATGCTATAGAGCCATGAGACAGCAGATCGCAGGGATACCAGTGAGCCCACTTCCAGACATACCATGCGTAATGGGCCGAGCCCCACCACACTTATATACACCTGCAGCTCCTAGACATCCAGTTCCTACTCAAGCACCTCACAGACATTCAGCTCGTGGCCATGGTTTACCACCTCGCACGGTTCCACCTAGACCACGACCACCACCAGCACAGGATCCTACTCCGGTATAGCATATCCCCTCAATTGTTGGTTCAGTCAGGGGGCATACTTCGCAAAGCAGCAGAATATCCAGAGTCTCCACACGAGCCACCATTATTCAGAGTCATAGGAATCTCAGGAGTGTCAGCCCTGCACCCTCACGGATTGATCCAGTATCCTCTCATAGACAGACTGATTTATTTGGAGGACACTCTCAGTAGAGGACACCAGAGATTCCACTGGACAGCTTTGACATGCCTGCAGGAGATTTCGTTGATCATTTGATACAGCATGGAGTATTCACTACAGGTACACCAGAAGCAGAGGCTGATCGAGATGCATCAGACGAAGGCACCCACTATCAGCACGATGATTCCTCATCAGATGAGACATCTCCTGGACCTATAGTATCTTCAGCAGCAGTATCACCACCAGTCGAGCACTAGATTGCTCCGCTTTCTGACTTCTTTCTATTTTCTACCAAGACTTTATTATTATTGTGTGTATTTGATGTACTGTGGATGCATAGACATCACATCTATCCAGTTATTACTTTATTAAGCTATTACTTTACTTTTCTTATCAACAGCTATTACTTTATTGAATTGAGTGGTTTGTTTGAAAAACTATAAAAGACCGAAGCAAGGGAAACTGAGGACCACACGATGAAGAATGCCGAGAGCCATAAGCTACAAGCCACAGACCAGCAAACTTCTAATGAGGAGCCAACAATGTGCACAGCAAAAGCGGTACACCATTCCAAAACCCTCTACCCGTTTAAAGAATTGATTATCTCGTCCGATATTCGAAACACTAAGTGTGGGATAATCAAAACCACACTACACTTATGAAACAATCCAAAAATAAGTAGAATCTCTAAGTATGGGATACTTCAACAAGAGGTACTCAACGAATAGATTCGAACATTAGGGACAATGTTCCTCTAAGTGTGGGATATACGGCCTTCAACCGCAAGTTTTTACCTCTTGTCCGTAAGTCAAACAATATTTTTATTAAAAGGCTAAAAGTGGATAAAATTAAAAAATTTTAGATTCAAAAACATCGTTCTTTAGAAATCCTATCTTTCAAAATTATAAATTATAGCAAGAAATGAGTTTTGACAATGAAACAAAACTGTTTTAGAATAAGATACGGACGAAAAGGGCAACACATGGATAGGCACACATTGACCAAAATATTCGATTCGTGAGGATTGAGCCCATCATTAGCATTCATCTCTAAAATGCTTCACTTTTCATTTCATGTGTGTGCCGATGTACGCATTTGAATTAGAACTTGTTCTTGCAATACATTTCGAGATCACACCGATGAGTACCATACGTGGCATAGGTACAACCTATCTTGATAACTTCTAAGGAATCCAAATACCCGTCCACCATCAAACATCCACCCACTCAACCTTCACTCTTCACACCCAATCAAAGCCTCCTAATATTCATCCCGAACCTACAGAAGTTTCATTTTCTGACGAACTCTCAAAGATACTCTTGATTTTCCAAGACTTCTGCAGCCTAATACAAAGCCATAAAATATATCGGAGCGTTCCCCAAAGGATGAGAATCATCCGTAAAAGGAGCTCCAAGAAAAAGAAATTCAGCAAAAGCTGTCTAAAAGCCCAAGGATCAAGAAAAAGGGCCAAGAAAAGAAAAATTCCAAAGAAAAAAAAGAAAGAAAAAGGCTATGTAGTCCTTTCAAAATCTGAGAAATTCCAAAAAAACTCTCTCAAGAAAATTTTCGAGAAAATACAAGGAAAACCATCACACCTTCTTCAAACCAAACAACCGATTCCTTCCAAGATATCTCGAAAGTTGAGTATCGTCCTCATCAAAAGTGATGGAGATCTGATTTTCGATCAAGCCTATGATGAGAATGCTGCATGACAGGCTATCTGAGTGATTGACACTAGTAAGTAGGAAACCCTAAACACTTGAGTGATTTGAGTGACCCACTTGTGAGGATTGCCTAGTCATGATCATCATTTATGTTGTTCGAAGAAGGTATCAAATTCTATAAACCCTTAGTTTCCGGTAAAAACTCTTTTATAACTGTAACCTTATATTCTTTGGAAAATGGTATCTCTAAAAACTAATGCAACTAGAATCCTTCCAGAAGCTTTTAAGAATGAGTTTGCTTGAGGACAAGCAAAGTTCTAAGTGTGGGATACTTGATATCGCGTAAAAATTCACGTTTTTACTACCGATATCTCTCTCATTCTGGAACGATTCTTGGCACTTTAACCCAAATTCAGTACAAATCAATAGTATTGTGCCAAGATGGTCAAAACAAGGTTGCACGATGAAAATCAAGCAAAACGGATAGAAAACGAAGATTCCACGCACGTTTGAAGATTCAAGACATCAAAATGAGATTTCAAGACAAAAGAGCCCATCACCAACATCTATCTCATCCAAGATGTTCGTTTTCAAATTACGAATCCAACAGAAGAAGAATCAACAAAAACGGACGAAGAATGAAGATTCTACGTACGCCGGAAGATCCAAATGATTCGTACGACACATCTAAAGTTCAGAGACATATTTTTGGGATTTCTTTTCATCAAAAGCTTCATTTTTGAATTACGAATCCAACGTAAAAATAATCAACACAAACGGACGCATAACGAAGAAAACACGCACGAATCGAGAAACGAGACAACAGGCGACGAACCGGTGCGGGGGATGCCAGCCGCCGCCGGCCAGCCACCCCACCGCCGCCGGCAGCCACCTAGCCACCGCCAGACGCCACTCACCCACACGGATTGCACTTTTTTGTCCTTTCGTGTACCCGGTGCTAGACCTTTACGTGCTTTTGCGTACCCGGTGCACCACCTTTTCCACCTTTTCGTACCTGGTGCCACCACCTTTTCCACCTTTTGCTATTGTGAGCTTTGGGATGCTAACTTGAGCCAAGCCTCTGCTATAAATAGCAGCCCCTAGCTCTCATTTCAACACACTCTCATATTCACACTCATACATATACTCTCACTCTTCCATTTCCACTTTCTCACTCTAAAAATTCTCTTATATTTTAGTCTAGGATTGTTGTAATTAATCTACGGATTAACATAGAGGTTAGAGCAAACGTTAGGAGTTTGGAGATTCATCTTTGTACGTGTGAACGAGTTGTCAATCATAATAATACGCTGCTATGCATTTATTTCCGGGTGATATCGAAACCTTTATCATACTTGCTTTATTTCATATTTTAATTATGTATTATTGTCTTGTATGTGATTTGTCTATTACCATGAATTGCGAGTAGTTTATTATTGTGATTGTTGATGATGTAGATAATTATAAGTAAGGATGACATTATACAATTAAGTGTACGACAATTGTGAAAGTGATGTAACAGCCCCTATTCGACAGTTTATCTGATATAGTACTGGAAACGTTTTACACGGAGTACAAATGTATGGAAGTCGATAAACGACCGAAGGTAGTTACATCACTGGAATCAGCTCTGGTTTAACAGTTGGAATTCCGAAAGGATAATATAACTTCACAACTAACTGGTATATCCTACGAAAGTCAATGCACAATAAAATGATGTTCGAAAACGCGTTCAGATAAAATAGGAATTAATGACCTTTGTATCGTTAAGACTTTATGAACTTGAGTTTAATTTATGGAGTACCCTTTCCAGTTATCCACGTGACTGCAACCTAGTAATTAGGACTTGATCAACCTTAATTATGGTAAGTAGTTATCTGTGCCCATGACATGCAACAAGTAAGACACGGTGGACCCACTCGTTGTACATATTAGGTTTACATTTCTGCATCGCTTTACATTTAGTTAGTTTAGAGTGTCACGTTCACCGTCAATTACTCCTGAGCGCATTTCTGATGTAAGAAGCAGTTGAACTACCATGTAAAGTACACTGTCCGATTACTGAAAGGTATGGTCTGCATATGAAACACGTTTTTATAAACTGCGAATAATCCAGGGATGTATAACTGTTTAAAAAGGAGAACTCAAGTCATAAGTTGAAGTAACCAAGCCTTAATGCACAAAACAAGACTTAGGAATAAGAATAAAATCCTAGTGACCTAGAATCCTTAAAACACTAAGTCTTACATAATCAGCGGTCTAAACATACAAAGTTATTAATCTGCATGCTAATGAAATACTAAACTATTTTAGGGGTTAAGAACGATCGGACCTATGAGACGATACGCTACTGATTCATGCACCTCGACGTTAAGCCAAGATAGGTTGTTTATCTTTCAACTAGATAAGTATTGGAAGTTTGCGTATTGCTCCGATCAGAATCACGATAACCTAGTTCCTAGTGACATGCCAATGGGAAATTTAGTTGGTAGGGTTCTAGAGTTTACACCTGATAGCTTAAATCATTACACTTAGCATTTCTCCCGTTTAATCTGTCATCCCGAAACATTAATTATCGAAATCTCAGCAATCACATATTTATCTTTACCTGTTTTCCTGCACTTTAAATTCCTGAAATTCACTTTTATGCACTTTAATTACTTGTCTCTAGTTTAAAACCCCCAAACCTACCTACTTTGTTCCATCCTAAATATTTCCTACCAAAAGCACCAGCTTTAATCGCCCACACGTTTGGATTCATAGAACGATCTTAGGTCATACTTACCGCTTGCTAATCAGAGTAGGTAGTACGTATAATTTAAGCCCATCTAAATATAAATTTTAAAACCCCTGATGCGCCCGCACCACCATCAGAAATCACAACGACGCTGAATCGACGGTTGCGGGTGCAACATGTATATATATAAATAATGTCATATATACAAAATGTTACACATATTTAGCCTAATACAAAACTAAATACATGTCATTATACAAGTGTTAGGTGCTAATTAAAGTCCTAATTTGTCGGATGTAACACATAGATGGTCTGTTGAGACATCTACTCACGTTATAACCTTGCGCGTTCAGGACTTCAGCGGGTTACAGTCTGCGGACAACATATTATTGCTACTTACTCATCGGACTCAGGTGAGTCTCATAGCCCCGCCTTTTTACTGTTTTTACTCCCGGGGTGGGAATACATGCTCATTTTATTTTACATGTGAATGCAAGTACCAAACTCGATATATGTTGCATGAGTTATTTTCACTAATCATTTTAAAGCCCTCCACAACATAGTTTGGTAATACATTTTATAGCGTGAATGATTAGTGTATGGTACCATATGAGATTGAAAATCCCCATCCGGGTCAGCAAGCACTAACTGGTCAAACCGACACATTATCATTTGTTCATGCGAGTTGTTGATTAGGCACTCGCAGGGATGCACTGATGCGCCCCAAACGTTCAGTTCAGAAATTGCATTCTGTTGTTGTGGACCTCTCGCTTGCGGCGCACAGGTGGTAGTTTTAAATTTATAATTGTCGGGACCTAAACCTTCCGAACAACGTATTGATACTAGGTACACGTACCTGATACTAGTAAGTGGTAAGGATGATCCAGGGTCGTTCCTCACGATGGTAGAATTGAAGTAGAGCTCGTTTGGATAATTTAGTAATTAAGTTGGGTTTTAGATAGATGGATAGGTTTGTATTTGGTTTTCTAATCTATTAAACTACTAAAGCATAAAATAAAAGGGAAGTTAGTATATATGTGACACTTAAGGGCAACGGAGATGTGGTTTACCATGATTTGGGATAGTGCATTATTGGGATGATGTTCATTATGGGACACATTTAGGTAATAGACAAGTAAACTATAGGTGTAAACACTAGGATCCTACTTCTTTAGATAGATTCTAAATTAGTATGTCACTGAGTACCTAGGCTATCATGATTCTGATCAGAACAGGCTGCTCAACCCCCACACTATCCGGGTAGAACTAGTGACCCATTCAGGGTGCAGGAATAAGGTAACAGACTACCCTCGGGTTATTTTGACCATTCTTAAAACCTAAGTCTAAATGTTATTATCTACTTGTGTACTGATTATTAACTTTGTATTCTGAACTGTCAGTTTTGTAGAGTGTAGGGGTTTTAAGAATCCTGAACCACTGTTGGGCTTGACTTTCATCTCTAGACTCATCCTAATATATTTTAATAGCACAAATACTTCTGTCATGATCTAGACCTTCCTTTGCGATCATTCATTCATCCCTAGGAACACTAGCGGTGTACAGTACATTTACTTCTTCCACAGCTTGCTAACTCTACAATACTCTAAACATTTTCCATAATAACTTGTAACCAGAGGTAGGTTCACAGTATACTACAGCCATTCCATAGCTAACTAGCCCTAGGTACATTAACGGTGTACAGTGTTGTAAGCATTTCCACAGCCTTTGTAACCAAAGGTAGGTTATCGATGTACTATAGCTCTTCCACATGTTTACTAACCCTAGGTACCATTACGGTGTACTTTAGTTAATGTATTTCCATAGCTTTGTAACCAGAGGTAGACCTACGTGTACTGTAGCATTTTCAAGGCTCTATGGTTCCTAGACCATATTCTAGGGTTACTAGGTAGGTCACAAGGTCGGTACCAATGGCTGTTTCCGGGGCTTCCACATTTGTACTACACCAGTGGTGTTTCCATCGCTATACACAGTACTTTAGCCGAATTAGAGTAACAAACATTGATTCGTACGACAACACAGATAACAATCTACTATAACTTAGGCCTACAGCTAAGTTGATAGTCACGTGAAGGACTGGAAAGGGTGATCCGTAAACTAAGTCTAGATGCATGATAAGTTTAGACAGATACAAGGTTTAACAGTTCTATTAATCATACCTAATTACAACTATCTAAATCATGGCAAACATACAAACAACTACTCACAAAACATGGCAATAAACATTTCCAACATTAATAAATCACAAACATCAAACAAGAACATTATGATAAATTAATATAAGAAAGGATAGATATTACCCATAAATAATTGCGAGCAGAATAACACTTGTATTTCGCCGAATAATATCCTAAGTATTACAAATGCTAGCTTCTACGAACTAAATTACATAGCTCTCTAAAAGCGACGGATTCTCCCCCTAATCTTCCCACCAGTTTCTAGAGAGAGAAACTAGAGAGAGAACTTAGAGAGAGAAACTAAAACTAAAAATGAAAACATAAATCTAGAGAGAGAGTAGTGAGAGAGTGAGGGGATGAAGAATTGAATGTATGTGTAGTGAAGTGTGTGTTTAAATGATGAATAAGCCAACATATATATACTAGTTGCTCAATCGTATTCTTCAACCGTATTTCCATCTTCAAAAGCTCAACCGTATTCCTCAACCGTATAAAAAACCTCCTTTATACGAGCAAGACATAAAATACGGGATGTCCAGTCATATTTCGGGTGAAAATTGGACGATAGGGGAGAGACCCAACCATACACGGGCAAGATAGGCCATATATGACTGGGCACAGGCCATATACGACTGGGCACAGGCCATATACGCCCTTGCTAATCATGACACCTCAGTTAAGCTCATATTTTGTGCTCATGGCAGTGATATACACTTATTTATTTGCTTGATTGCAAATTCTTATACTAAATCTTGTGGTTCATACATATTGATTTATCATACAAACCTGTGAGCTCACCAGCTTTTAGCTGACCTTTTAGCATGTATTCTCAGGTACTCAGCAACAGTAAGACTGCTTTATCAGGATTATACTTAACTCGAGTTGCATGCAAACATCAAGAGATTTTCCTGCATTATTATATTTTGTAAAAGTAGTAATGCCTTAGAATCTCTCAAATAGGTTACCGAGCTTTTGTAACTTATTAACTATCGTAAACTTTGATACAATCATTATATTTTGTAAAAACGACGCATATAGAGTTGTTCATTATATCTTTGTGCTATAATTACCGTATTAGTCGCATCCCGACCAGAATCGCTTCCGCATCATGAAATTGGGGGTATGACAGATTGGTATCAGAGCCTAAGGTTATAGTGAACTCGGTTGCATTTAGTAGGCCTAGACTATGACCGTTAGGCAGTATTTCTTATTAGGTATAACTGGTTCAGGGATTACATCATACGGATTTAATTTAACATAGTTTGATCAACTATATACAATTAAATGAAGATGATGTGGAATCTGAAATGGGTTATGTTGAATAGGATTAAACTACTTGACTTTGACCATGAGAGAAACCGGGACTTATACTTGTTTGCGCTAGACACTTTATGCTATATTATATTATATTATAGGAATATAGGCCTCACTTGTTAAACACTCTTGCCACAGAAAATGGCAGACTCATCATCTAGGCAAACTACACGTATTTCATCATCTTTCTCTCGCTCACATCACAGCCACTCTGAACCACTCGTGGCTAAACGCACTAGTAGCTCACACCGAGCTAGGCCTTACCACAATCCTGCCATTACGGGTAACGTCTCTGCTATAGCTCGCCATCTGACAATCACCACCAATGGAGCTGGTTACCCACAGCTATGGCCACCTGGAGGATTGAGGAAGACATAGAAATCCATGCTGATGTCGGAGAATATTCAGCCATGGATCTCTACCCGTACACCCAAGAACCAACACACATTACCGTACCGGTGTTAGCTGCTAGACTACACCATCATGAAACCCGACTCAGAGATTTAGAATTCTCACAACATGAAACTCACTCAAACTAGATGGAACTGTGATGCATCACCAGCGGTCAGTAAGGATTTTACCCTTGTCATTGCACCAGCTACTGGCAACGGCAATCAGCGGGTGTTTTAAATTTGTATTTGCGGGGCCTAAGTTTTCCCTAACAATGCTAATCCAAGGGTGATCAAGTAGTAGGTATGACCTAGAGTCATTCTTCAAACCGACTGAATTTAAACTAAGGCGTGGCAGATGAGGTCTTTCAAACTAGTGAAGGGTTTATAAAATAGTGGGGGAGTTTTGGTTTTTCTATCAACTAACTTAGGCAAGTAAATAAATAAAAGCGAAATTAAATAAAAGATAAAGTAGATAAGATAAAGATGGTGTTGCTTAGACTTCGTTAATTAAGTTATAGGATGATATTTGGAGAAACTGTTTTGATAGAAATTAGTTAATTATCAAATATTGAATACTTGTATGTAAACACTAGATTCCCTACTAATTAAAATCCCATTAGCATGTCACACCGGGAGCTAGGTTATGGTAACATTACGAAGTATTTAGAATAATAAGCAAAATCTTAATCATGGTTTAATAATACTTTCACATGAACGGGAACAAAATCTTAAGGTACTAGACATAACCGAATCATATAACGATTGCTCGTCATCCTAACAGATTTGTATATTTATAAAGTTCATTTATGACTTTAAACCGGCCCTTGCTTAAGACTACCCAATAAATCTCCTAATTATTCACAGCGTTCCTCACTTTAAGCGGTTCCTCCTCTTCAAACCTTGGCCATATCTTGTCCTACAATAATCCGCCATGTAGCCTTGTGGTTCCATAGTTTCATACCTTTGACAAATTATATTGACATAGATGACTGACTACCTTTTAATTGGACGTCGTTAAAAAGGTGTTGTAATCACGTTTATCGGTGGAAAGGTGATAGATTAATTTGAAGTTTAAAAGTCTATTTAGAAAGGTTAATTAAACTAGGTTCCTCATTTTATAATATTAGTTCGTAATATAACTACCTTAGGTCATTACACAGCTTTAGGTGTTTGTACTACACCTAAAGTGTTTACAACGCTATACTGCATAACAGTCGAATATGGGCCATCATATTACTTCGCAATATTGTACCATTTTGTAATATGACTACCTTCGGTCGTTCTTCGGCTTTCATACATTTGTACTTCACCTTGAAGTATTTCCAGTACCATACCGAAGAACAGTCGAATAGAGGCCGTCATATTACTTTAAAATTAATTATCAATCATCCGATAATTAACTAACTACATCGCAAGCAACATAACAAGTATAATACTCTCTAATCATGGCAATAACTAAATCTAGCATAATTAATATAAACGTAATTAATTAAGATAGATAAGGAAGAAAGAACCAAGATTAAATGCGAGAGAGAAGAGACTTGAATTAACTGACACAATTCCGAGCGTACACTGAAGATTACAAAGTGTTCCTTGCTTTCGTTCTATTCTAAACAAGCTCCTAAACTAGCGTCAAACTAATTTAGAGTAAGAAAATAGAGAGTGAAAGTAGAACTAATAACTAAGTAGAAATATTGTTCTAAGAATGGTGTGTTTTTCAAATGAGCCTTGATGCCCTATTTATAGTTGAAGATGGGTGCATGTTACCCATTTTAGGCTCAAGTTAGCATGCATTTTGGGGGTGATCCTTTCCCTGAAAGTGGTAGCACATGTACCTTAAAGGCGCGCAAAATGGTAGCACGTGTACCCTAAAGTTGCGGAAAGTGACAGCACATGTACCAGGCAAGTACGAGCAAGGACAGAAAAAATTTTGAATTTGTTTTCGATTTTCTAATTTATCAGGAATAAGTTTTAATTTTTCTTGAGTATTATGTTAAGTCCTGAGCCACTGCCAGATCTGCTCAGAAGACAAGTCTTATGCCACTGCTAGCATTGTACCACTGTTAGTTAGTTGTGTATTGACAGTACCACTGTTAGTTAGAATTAGTCTACCAGTGCCACTGTTGGTATAAGTGTATTTTGTAATCAAGTGTTTAACCACTGTTGGTTATATACGGGTACTACCCCTGTTAGTGTATAGCTCAACCACTGTTAGTAGTCGGTTAGAGATAATTATGGAATAGATATGATTTCCATATTAGTTTGATTCTGTAAAGGACTCTATATGTTATAAATAGAGATCCTGTAGAACTCCAGAACAGACGATTTTCTAGTTATTAGCTTCAAGGTTGTAAACCCTAGCACAATTTGTGTGTTCGTATTATTTGATAATAATATTGAAGCTTTTGATTAATATTCTGTGTTTTAAGTTTATTCTTCAAGTTATTAATAAACTATTCCGCAAGCTTATTAATAATCAATCAAAGTAATACATATCAAGATCCATACTGGGATCAACAAGTGGTATCAGAGCTAGAT
This sequence comes from Pseudognaphalium luteoalbum, assembly GCA_963422505.1. NCBI lineage: Eukaryota > Viridiplantae > Streptophyta > Magnoliopsida > Asterales > Asteraceae > Pseudognaphalium > Pseudognaphalium luteoalbum. The sequence continues at coordinate 89,654,182 of OY730197.1, forward strand.
ATTGCTTTGATCTTGAAGAATTCTATTAAAGGTTAAAGCTTTCTATTCAAATTTCAAGATGTCTACTGAAACAATGGAAGGAATACAGGCTACCAAGATTCCTATGCTTAAACCTGATGAGTTTGAATTATGGCAGACAAGAATAAGGCAGTACATGCTTCTCACAGATTATATGATGTGGGAGGTGGTTATCAATGGACCTAATTATCCAAAGGGTCCAGATGGTGAAAAAGTAGCAAGACCACCACCCAAAACAGATGCTGAGAGAAAAGAAAGAGCTACTGAATGGAAAGCATTAAGTACTCTACTCTTGTCCATTCCCAATGAGTATCAAAAGAAGTTTGATAAATGTGTAGATGCCAAAGTACTTATGGAAGCTATTGTCACCAGGTTTGGAGGGAATGATAACACAAAGAAAAACAAGAGGTCTCTTCTCAAACAACAGTTTGAGAACTTTGCTGGAGTTAAGTCAGAAACCTTAACCCAAACCTTTGACAGGTTTCAGAAACTGGTGGGAGATCTTGAAAATCATAATGTTAAGATTGACAAGGATGATCTTAATAGGAAATTTTTAAGATCACTTGGTACTGAATGGAATATGTACACTGTGGGACTTAGACAAAGTACAGATCTTGATCAAAAGGAAATTGAGGATCTGTACAATGATCTAAGAAACTTTGAGCCTGAGGTTGTAGCTATGAAACAGTCTAATGGTGTTTCTAACAATGCTGCTTTTGTTTCTGTTGGTGATACTGGAAGTAATAGCACATCTGGTGCTAATGATAATGTACTAGAAGCATTCTTTGCTAGCCACATAAATTCATCTTTAACAACAGAAGATTTAGAACAGGTGACTGAAGAAGATCTTGAGGAGATGGATTTAAGATGGCAAATGGCCATGATTACCATAAGAGCAAAGAGATTTATGCAAAGGTCTGGTAACAGAAACTTTACATTCAAGAGAGATGGTGTAGCAGGCTTTGACAAGAGTAAGGTGGAGTGCTTCAACTGTCACAAGATGGGCCACTTTGCTAGATTATGCAGGACCACAAAGGATGGAGGATCTATGAATTCTGCTAATGGAATTATTAGAAATAATTCTGGTCCTCAGAGAAGAATGGTACCTGTACAGAACACCACTTCAGATTCATTGGTTGCACAAGATGGAATGGGGGGATTTGACTGGAGTGATCAAGAAGAGCTTGTGATCAATAATCAAGCATTGATGGCTGTCACAGAAGAACCAGAATCTTCAGATGTTCCACATGAGGTACAACTTAAATTATGTTCTCCTGAATGCAAGAAAATGGTTAAGTTTTATAGGGATCATAATGTTGTTGTGTGCAATGAGTTGAAAGCATGTGAGATCAAAAGTCAACATGCAACCTTAGCTATTGAAAATTTGGAAACTCAAATTAAAGCTTTTGAAAAGAATGAATCACAATTTCAATTAGATATTAAATATTTAAATTGGGAAAAGAAAGCTTTACAAACAAAAGTTGATATGATAAGTGCCAAGTTGACTGAGGCAATTTCTGATAAGGAGTCAATTAAGTTGAAAGTTGATGAATTGGAAAATGCTTCAAAAGGTGTTCAAAACTTAATCAAGTCTCAAATTCATGATAAATTAAAAACTGGATTAGGATACAACCTTAATGCTGTTCCCCCACCTTATAATCATACTTACTTTCCATCTAAAATTGAGTTTGACTTAGGACAACTTAAGAAAGGTGTGTCAGAAGAGTTTATTAAGGTAGATCCAGTAGTTAATTGTGATGATAATGTAGATTTTAATAAAGTAGACATATCTGATTGGACTGAGGAAGATGAGAATGATAGTGATAGTTCAACTAGTGCAAAGTCTGTGAATGAGTTCAACAAGTCTATTACTGGTCTTATTTCAGAACTTAAGAGTGATAAACTATTAGAAGGCAAGAGGATGTTCATAGAGAAAGCTAAAGAACAGCTTGAACAAAAGAATAGGATTAACAAATCTAGAATTACTCTAGGGTCTGTGTCAAACATCAAGGCTGAATGTAGTAAGTGTGCAGGCAAACATGATGAAAATCCTGCAAATAAAATAATCAAACCTACACCTAGAGGGAATCAGAGGAATTGGAATCAATTAGTCTCACAAAGGCTGGGTAATGGGTTTGAATGTGTGAAAAGAAAATCATGTTTTATTTGTGGTAAGTATAACCATCTTCAACTGGACTGCTATCACAATCCTAAAAATAATAGGAACAGTGGTACAAGTCGAGTATTGAGAAATAAAGCTAACAGAGGTAATGCTGCAGCCACTGTTAATACTGTAGCAGTGCCACTGTCAAAGGCTAACAGAGGCAGAACACCAACAGGGGAGGGTTTGAACACTGTCAGGCATGGTACCTCTGCTGGTATTAAACATTTGAACAAAATGTTTATACCAAGTAAAGCTACCACTGCTAGGGTAATAAACACAAACTTAAAAGTGACCACTGTCAGACCAATAACCACTGTTAGGTTTAAAACAGATTGTTTTTGGAGACATAAGAATGCATACACATCAAAAGTGTTCAAAACCAATGAAGCATTGAGATCAATCACCTTTAAGAGGGTTGATGTAAAAAATGCTAAAGGGAAACCCAAAGCCAGATTGGTTTGGGTTCCCAAGAGAATCTAATTATTTTCTCTTTTGATATGTGCAGAGCAAGCCAAGTTTATGGCATATTGATTCAGGATGCTCAAGGCACATGACTGGAGATAGGGAGACACTGCAGGATTTTAAAGAATTTAATGGAGGAGATGTGGCATTTGGCAGTAACCCTAGAGGAGGAAAAATCACAGGTAAAGGCAAGGTAAAATGCAGTAAGCTCACTTTCAATGATGTTTATTATGTTGAGCAATTGGGATATAATTTGCTTAGTGTGAGTCAAATCACAGATAAGCAAAATCCTGTTTATTTCACTAACACATAATGCATTATTCTTTCTGAACAACTCAAAATTCCTGAAGACAAAATTTTAATGAGAGTTCCAAGAAAGAACAATGTATACTGTAGTGATTTAAACAAGATGGACTCTCAAAATGCCAATTGTTTTATATCTAAAGCTACTGTTTCTGAATCTGATTTATGGCATAGGAGGATGTGTCACTTGAATTATAAGACCATGAATAAACTTGTTAAGGATAGGCTAGTGCGAGGCTTACCTGAAAAGTTATTTGAATGTAGTGACCATTGTGTAGCTTGTCTCAAAGGCAAGCAACACAAGACTTCTTATAAGTCCAAGCTTGTTAATACCAATACCACTCCCTTACACCTGTTACATATGGATTTATTTGGCCCTACCAATGTAGCTAGTCAAGGGAAGAAATCTTACTGCTTGGTGATAACTGATGACTATTCTAGGATGAGTTGGGTATTCTTTCTTAGGACAAAAGATGAGACAAGTGAAACACTTAGATCTTTCATAACTAGGATTGAAAATTCAACTAATCAAAAGGTTAAGATCATCAGATGTGATAATGGGACAGAATTTAAGAATTGTGAGATGAATAAATTCTGTGATGAGAAAGGTATAGAAAGACAGTTTAGTGCACCTAGGACTCCACAACAAAATGGAGTAGCTGAAAGGAGGAATAGGACACTAATTGAAGCTGCTAGGAGCATGCTAGCAGATGCTAAACTTCCAATGTCCTTTTGGGCAGAAGCAGTTAGCACTGCTTGTTATGTTTTGAATAGGATTTTGATAGTCAAACCTCATAACAAGACACCCTATGAGTTATTCTTTAAGAGAAAACCTTTGGTTAGCTTTTTAAAACCATTTGGATGTCCTTGTACTGTCTTAAATACCAGAGATCACCTAGGTAAGTTTCAAAGTAAGGTGGATGAGGCTGTCTTTGTTGGATACTCTATTCAAAGCAAGGCTTATAGAGTGTTTAACAAAAGGACTAGGATTATTGAGGAGACCATGAATGTGACTTTTAATGAACATACATTAAATGTAGAAGGAACAGGTCCAGAAGTGTTGTTTGATATTGATGCACTAACTTATGCTTTTAGATATCCAGATGTATCTACTAGTGCAGGTACTAGTGCAGGTGATGGTGCAGATAATCAGAGCAACTCCAGTCAATCTAAAAAGAATGACTTGGAGTATGTATTGTTTCCAAACTGGACTCCAGATCCACCAGCAGTTTTTCAACAGGATCAAACAGAAACTGAAGAATCAAATCCTGCACCAAATGGATCAGATGTAGAGAATGATTCAGATGAAGAGCAGATATCTCCAAAGGGATTTCCACCATTTCAAGTCTTGGAAAGGAATTCTCTATCAGATTCTGAAACAACTTCACAGCTTGAAAAAGATAGACAGGAAAGAGATTCTGTTTCTGAATCAGAAATGGATAATCTTCTGGGTCAGAATTTAGAAAGGGAATTACTTGATACATCCACATCTAAATATCTGGTTCATAAAGATCATTCCTTGGATCTGATTATTGGTGATATTAGTTCTCCTGTGGTGACAAGACAGCAGTCAAAGGTAAGAGAAGAAGATGTACATACTTCATTATATGTTTGTTTTCTTTCTCAGATGGAACCAAAGAAAGCAGTGGAAGCTCTCAAGGATCATAGCTGGATTGAAGCTATGCAAGAAGAGTTGCTGCAATTCAAGCTGCAAGATGTGTGGGATTTGGTAGATTTACCAAAAGGAAAGAAAGCTATAGGCACCAAGTGGATTTTTAAGAATAAGAGAGATGAAAGAGGGATAGTTATCAAGAATAAAGCCAGGTTGGTTGCACAAGGGTATACACAGGAAGAAGGCATTGATTATGATGATGTCTTTGCTCCAGTTGCTAGGATAGAAGCTATTAGATTATTTTTAGCTTTTGCATCTTATCAGGGCTTCAAGGTTTATCAAATGGATGTGAAGAGTGCTTTTCTTCATGGTTTGATTGATGATGAGGTGTATGTGTGCCAACCTCCAGGGTTTGAAGATCCAACATTTCCAGATAGAGTGTGCAGATTGAAGAAAGCCTTGTATGGTTTACATCAAGCACCAAGAGCTTGGTATGACACTCTATCTGAGTATCTTCTCAAGAATGGATTCAAAAGAGGTACTATTGACAAGACTTTGTTCATCAAGAAAATTCAGAAAGATATTTTGCTGGTACAAGTTTATGTCGATGATATTATCTTTGGATCTACAAGTAATTCATTGTGTAAAGATTTTGAGGTGCTAATGCATAAGAAGTTTAAAATGAGTTCAATGGGAGAACTCACCTTCTTTCTAGGGCTGCAGGTTAAGCAGCAGTCATATGGAATCTTCATTAACCAAGGGAAGTATGTGAAAGATATCTTGACTAAATTTGGTTATCAAGATGTAAAGATAGCTAGCACTCCTATGGAGACACACAAACATCTTCATTCTGATCCTGAGGGGGAGGAAGTAGATGTGCACTTATATAGGTCAATGATTGGCTCTTTGATGTATTTAACTGCATCTAGACCTGACATTATGTTTGCAGTGTGTCTTTGTGCTCGGTATCAAACCAATCCAAAGCAGTCACACATGTATGCTGTGAAAAGAATTTTTAGATACTTGAAAGGTCAACCAGCTTTGGGACTTTGGTATGCTAAAGGATCAGATTTTGAGCTCAAAGCTTTCACAGATAGTGACTATGGTGGTGAGAACATGGATAGGAAATCAACTAGTGGTGGATGTCAATTTCTTGGGAATAGGCTGGTGTCATGGCAATGCAAGAAGCAGACCACAGTTTCCACATCTACAGCAGAAGCAGAGTATGTTGCAGCATCCAGTTGTTGTGCACAGGTGCTCTGGATTCAGAATCAAATGATGGACTATGGTTTGACTTTCATGAACACTCCTATTTATATTGATAATACTTCTGCTATTAGTATCATACAAAATCCTGTTAAGCATTCAAAAACCAAACACATTGAAATCAGATATCATTTTATAAGAGATTGTTATGATAAAAGATTGGTTCATATTTTCAAAATTCATACTGATAATCAACTTGCAGATCTTTTTACCAAAGCATTTGATGTAGGAAGATTTACATTTTTGATAACTAATATTGGTATGATAAATCTCACTTAAGTGTTTTGGTCAGGAGTCGATACTAACAGAGGTGAATTATATAGTGACAGGGTCAAGTGGTACCACTGTTAGCTTCTTCATGATAATAGTTGGTTCCACTGTTAGTTTATCTATGCCACTGTCAATATATTTTCAACCTCTGCTGTATATATTTTTAATTTAACCCCTGCTAGTTTGTTTTTAGTTTAATATTACAGGTTTAAGCCACTGTCAAGAGACATTAGGAGAGCTGGAATCTAGTGCTGTTTATTTGTTGTTTTTTTAAAAAAAAAAAAAAAAAAAAAAAAAAAAAAAAATGAAGTATTTGCCTCTGTTAGTACTAGTGTACCCCTGCTAGTACTGTTACCTCTGTTGGTTTATTGAGTAGTCAATGTTAGAATTTGACCAAGTGAAGTAACCACTGTTAGTTTTATGTGTTGGTTGTGCCCCTGTTGGTGCATAACTAACAGTGCCACTGTTAGTTATTTTCACTAGGGCTTGGCACTGTCAACATATAAATATCTAAACACTTCACTTTTTCAATTACGCTTTCAAACTTTCTCCAAATTCTCTACAAATCGTTCTTGCTGTGTTTTCAATCAATCTTCTTTCTTTCATCTATTTCACAAATGGCATCATCATCTTCTTCTGATACTGATCGTTCTACTTTGAGTGTTCATTCTGAACACAATATGAGGGCTTTCTTGAATAAAGAAATAGCAGATGACTACTTTCACCCAATTATCGATTTCTTAAGTAACTGTCCAGTTACTTATGCCCTTACTGTTGCTCCACGTTTGAGTCGATCACATATTCAGGAATTCTGGAAGAATGCTAAAGAAGGAACTGTAAATGGCATTCCTCATATTCACTCTACTGTTCAAGGAAATAGAGTGATGATAACTGAGATTGTTCTTAGAGAACTTCTGCAGTTTGATGATGAAGGAGGGGTTATGGAATTGTCAAGAGCAGATCTGTTTCAAGGAATACATGCTATGGGATATGAGGGTACTGGAAAGACAAGATCAGAATATACTTTCTTGAAGTCCTGGTTCTGTCCACAATGGAAGTTCTATATTCATACTTTCCTGGTATGTTTATCACAAAAGAGAACTAGTTTCAATGAGTTTAGTTCTAGTATTGCATATCCTATAATCTGCTTGGCACAGGGTATTAAGTTTAATATATCTAGGTTCATCTTAGATAATATGATTAAAAATGTAAAGGGTGATACATTCATTATGTACCCTAGGTTTATTCAACTTTTGTTGAATAAACAGTTGCCAAATCTGCCAGCAGATAAAAGTGTTATAGTTAGCTCTACCTTATCTGTAAAAACTATTAGAGCTATGTATCAGTATCAAAACACTTTTTCCAAGAAGGAAACTGCATTGTTTTCCACAATGTCAGTTGCTCCTTCTGCTACTGGTGGTGTATTACCAACACCACTTGGACCAAATGATGACAGGACAAAAACACCAGTTGTTTCTGAACACACATCAAGAGGTGGCACCACAAAAAGAAAACAAGGGACCCAACAACCTACCCACCACAAAGCTAAGAAATCCAAGAAAGCTAAACAGGCTGTGGAGATTCCTGTTTCTTCACAGTCTCAGTCACAGGAAATTTTACAACAGGTGAACATACTTGATGAAAATGTTCATTCTGGAAGGGCTGCCACTACTGTTTCTAGCCCACTGGCAGGACAGGACAGTGGTAACATTACTCAGACCCAACCAGAGGCAACTTCTAATGCTGAACCTACGGGTAATGATGCAGGTGAAGGTCCCAGTACCATGTATCAAGGGGCATCTGAGCAAGTGCCAGATGTAGTCAATGATTCTTCTAGGAGGTTACACTCTAATGTTGATGAGACTAGTAATGAAACTGAGGAATTGACGATTGATGATTTGGCACATGATGTCATATTGATCTGGGAGAAATTTGTGAAAGAAAGGGAGTTAAGAAGAGAGCAACGATTACAGTTGGCTGCTCAGGATGTGTTACTGCAAAGGCAGCAGCAGGAGATTGCAGATTTAAGATCTAGACTAGCGGTGATAGAAGATGTTGTTACACAAGTCTTACAACCTGCTGCAGCTTTACAGAAATCTTCAGGCAAGGGGGAGAATAATGATGAAAATCAAGAGAAAGATAATATGCCTGAAGATAAGAAAGATAATGATGATGATATGGATGGAGCAGGAGATCAAATCTTTGGTGATGATGATGTTGGTGATGATTTGCATGCTGGTAATGATATGCAGAATAATGAGGTGATGGAGGATGAACCTGATGTTTCTGTATCTGATTACATTGTGAATGAAGGAGTGGATGATGGTGATAAGCAGTTGGTAGTATATGTGCCAAAAGAGTCAAGGGATGTGATGGATGATAAAGTGTTTCCTATTAACAGCAGTTTAAGCTATAAGGAGGCAGTGAATATATTTGTGAGAGATGTGAAAAGCAGAACACTGAATGTGGATGTCAAGGGAAAAGATGTAGAAGTGACTTATGGTAGAAGAAAGTCTATGGCAAAGAAAAGAAAATCAAAGAAAACTACCACTGTCAGCTTTACACCCACTGCTAGTGACACTGCTAGTAGTCTAACAACCACTGCTGGAGATACTACCACTGTTGGTATTTCAGCAGTAACCACTGTCAGTTCACTTACAACCACTGTCAATTCACCCACAACCACTGTTAGTTCAGTACCAACCACTGTCATAACTACACCATCAACCACTGTCACCAGAACAATTTTACCTCCTGTTATTATTAGAGAACCAACTTCACCACCCAAACCTAAGTCTGATGTTCCAAAGATTGATTCTAAAGACAAAGGTAAGGGAAAATTGGAAGAACAGAGAAAGGAAAAGAAGGTTGTAGAACCTCAAATTGATTTGAATGAGGCAAGGAGAGCTCAGGAGGAGCATGATGAAAGAATGTTAAGGAGGGCTGTTGAGTCTAAGAGGAATGAGGGTCCTGATGTTGATGTTGTGCTGGAAGACATGAGTGTAGTAACTTTATCTCAAAGAGCTGCAAAGATGTTGAATGATATGGCTGCAAAAGGGAAAGGGTTATCTGCACAACAAATTCATAATATGATCAACAAGAAGGATGGTAAGGATGAGTTGAGCCCAGGGTTTGTCATGTTAAAACAAGCAAATGAAGAAAGGGCTAGAAAGAAAAGACAAGCAGAGCTTGAAAAGAAAAGAAATAAACCACCAACTGCTGCTCAAAGGAAAAAGGATTTAATCAGAATTCTTGGTGGAAGGTATGCACCAAGGAGTATTCTGGAAGGTTGGGAATTGGATAGGTTGGAAAAAGCTTATGCTAGACATCAAAATGAAGGAATGGTTGATTTTGAAAAGAAGCTTATGCAAGATAAATTTATTGAGAAAAAGCTATCTGAGGATAGGAAAAAGATTGCAGAACAGGTCAGAATAGAGGAACAGAATAGGATTGAAAAGGAAGAGCAAGAACAGGCAGAAGCAAAAGAAAGAGAGTTGAAAAGGCTTTCTGATAAAAATCTAAAGATTAGATGGGATGGAGTTCTTGCTAGTGATAATCTGGTACCTGATCTGGAGAAAGATGCTGCAGAGTTAAGAAAGTACATCAAAGAGGTGAATGACAGTAAAGAAAATATTCACATTAATCATGATAGATCATCAAAGATAGTTCAATGGGAAGGACAGAGGTCAGAAATTGATGATGTTATTAAAGAACAGATCAAGATTGTCAGAGAGGATGGGAATGTGCAATATCTGTCATCTGTAACTGATGTGATCAGAAATGTGAATAGGTTAGACATTCTGAATCTGTATGAGCTTAACAGTCAGAGGAACAGGCAAGCTTCTATGGTAATTATGGAAAGAGATTTGGATAGATGTTTGAATATGCTGTTTGAGCCTGAACCATTCACAAATTTGTTTTTAAAACTGTTTTGAACATGTGCATACTTGGAGGCATTTTGTTAGAGCTGGAATTCATATGATTTTGTTTAGAGATGGAGTCACAATCTTCATGTTTGATGAAAGACAATATGTCTTGGGGACTCAGATTTTGAGGAATGTGCTTGCTTCTAAATTAAGAACTACTGTGGTTTCAGAAGGTGCTTTTAATGCTTTATACATGGTGTTAAATCAGTTTCATAAGAGAATGGAATTGGAAAGATTAAGAGAGGAGGAGAAGAGAAGAAAACAGAATCAAGCTTCCAAAGATGAGAAGAAAGATGAAGAAACTTGAATTATTACTGAGAATGATCAAGTTTAGGGGGAGATTGTTAAGTCCTGAGCCACTGCCAGATCTGCTCAGAAGACAAGTCTTATGCCACTGCTAGCATTGTACCACTGTTAGTTAGTTGTGTATTGACAGTACCACTGTTAGTTAGAATTAGTCTAACAGTGCCACTGTTGGTATAAGTGTATTTTGTAATCAAGTGTTTAACCACTGTTGGTTATATACGGGTACTACCCCTGTTAGTGTATAGCTCAACCACTGTTAGTAGTCGGTTAGAGATAATTATGGAATAGATATGATTTCCATATTAGTTTGATTCTGTAAAGGACTCTATATGTTATAAATAGAGATCCTGTAGAACTCCAGAACAGACGATTTTCTAGTTATTAGCTTCAAGGTTGTAAACCCTAGCACAATTTGTGTGTTCGTATTATTTGATAATAATATTGAAGCTTTTGATTAATATTCTGTGTTTTAAGTTTATTCTTCAAGTTATTAATAAACTATTCCGCAAGCTTATTAATAATCAATCAAAGTAATACATATCAAGATCCATACTGGGATCAACATATTATTTGTTAAAGAAATAGTTCCATCTTTCGTTATTTTTAATCCCGAATATTCCACTTCAGTTTGAAGTAATTTTGATTTCTTTTGTGATAAAACTAATCATTTTTCCTTTATTCATTGTCACACTATCGATATTACGTTTATGTGTTCTTGTTCATTTCCTTTTGTAAAAATAATAATATCATCAATATAAGCAAGACAAAATTGTTTTAGTCCTTGTAGATTATTATCCACAAAACGTTGATATATTGAAGGGGCCTGTTTTATTCCAAAAGGTAAAACATTCCACTCGTAATGTTTTCGGGGAGGACATGAAAATGCTGTTAAAGGTTTTGTAGATTCATCTAGTCTCAATTACCAATATCCTGACTTAGCATCAACCGTGCTAAAATGCGTATTTCCCTTTAATTTTTCAAAAATATAGAATTTCCTAGGAAGTTTATATGAATCTCCTATAGTTGCTTCATTCATTTTTTTAGAGATTATTATCATTCTTCTTTTTCCTCGTTTTACTTCATTTTTATTTTCAACATAGAAAGCTGGTGCCGAATGAGGACTTGAACTCTCTCTGATTATTCCTTTTTCTAATAATTGTTGACATTCTTCTTTAAATTCTTTTACATCTTTAATACTATATGGAATTTTATTTGCAATATTTATTTCCGCTAATGGATTTTTAAATGTTATTGAAATTAATTGACTATTTGTATTTATAGTATCTAAGGGATTATCACTGCATACTTCTTTTAGGGCTTCTTCTATATGTGCCTTTTTCATAATAAGTATTATCTCAACTTGAAATTTTATATTTTATGTTAACATTCGTATATATTCATTTTGTCTAACTATTGGTGTTTTTATTAACTGATTAGTTTTTATGTGTCTTATAATACATCGTTGTCTGTTTGAGTAAATGGTTGATATAATTTTAAGAAATTATTTCCTGTAATTAAATCTTAACTAAAGTCATGCATATATATGGTTGGTGCAATAAATTCTGTTTTTTCAATATATATTGGTATCATTCTTCCTACAAACCATATTTTATGTATTGATTTATCTGCAACAATTATTCTTAATGGCTTTATTAGTTTTTCCCATTGTCTTAATATTTTCTTTTTTCTTAAAAACACATTGTTGCTCCAGTATCTATATACGCAATAGTTTGTTTATTTTCAATGGTTACTGAAATAAATGTTGCATTTGGATTATCCTTTGATCTTCTTTTCTTATTCATTTTCTGATAATGTTTCACTCGAATAACCACTAGAATTAGTATAAGCATATATTTCAATATCGGAGTCAATTTCGAAATCTTCCAAAGGTTAATATCCTAAATTGTATGCCATTCTGAGAACCTCTGTTTCTTTCTTTTGTCCCTTTTTAGGGCATTCATTGGCATCGTGTCCAATTTCGTGGCATAGCCAACATTTGTAATTTTTCTTTTTTGAAGGACAAAATTGTTCCTTAGATTTGTTTTGGGCATTGTATTTTTGTCGATGTTGTTTCCTATTTCTAAAGTAATTTTGTCTAGAATTCTTTTATAAAAATTCTTGTATTTTGAATTATATGATTTCTTTTTCCATATTTAACACGTTTTCTATAAGTTTTATTAGAACATCCATAATTTCCTATTTTATTATTTTGTTTTATGCAACAAAGTTTTACTTGTGCTTCTTTTTTCGTAGTTCCTTGTAAACATTCTTTTTTTTATCCAAGCTCTTATAGTAGTAATTCTTGCTTCTAAAGTATCTTCTAGTTTATCCCTATCTTGTATTAATATTGTATACATATCTTTTACCTTTGTTGCTACTGATTCTGGTAATTTATTAAAGAACATTTCTAAGGCAGATTTTTATCTTAGTGCATCTAATTTATAATATTGATCTAAAAATTCACATATAAATTATTCTAAATAACACATATTACATATTTTGAGATTAATTATTCTCCAATGCGCTTGTTCTCTAAATGTTTCAGTAGACGTTTCTACCCCTGGCATTCTTCGGGTAAATTCTTGTACTATAATTGCTATAATATTTTTAAAAGTTACCATTGCATCAGTGGTTGCAACTCTAGCTAATTCTAATTCATTTAATGAATATCTATATACATTTTCTGAAGTTTTATGTATTATATAGTTGAGTAAATCATGTGGTTGTAATGCTCGTAATTCTTCAGTTAGTTAGCTGAATTTGTGCACTTAATCTATTACTCCAGTCTTGAATCTTTTCATCGATTTTTGTTTCACAATCGATATTTAATATTTCATTATCAAACCTAGTTATTGGTATTTTTGGTATATATTGAGGTGGTATTTGTTCCCATTTATTCTTTTTATTTCTAACCATTCCTTGTTGATATAAATATCTTTCTGTTAAAGATGGTGGTTTGTAATCAAATTGTCTTTGAAAATCTTCATCTACATATGATTTTTTGTTTTTTGAGCAAAATTATAATCATCATATGGATTTTCATAAGGTTTTTCTTCAGAACTATAATCAAGAACAACATCTATATCTTCATCTTGTACTTATGTTGGTATATCAAGTGATGCCATTAGTTTGGTTAATGTTTCTATCTATTCTTCTAAATTTTCCATTATGTTAAACGTATTGGTGGAATTATTTTAAGAGATGGATTTTTTAATAGTATTTCTTTTATTTTTGATAGATTAATTATTTTGTCTTGTTCTTGAATGTCCACTACTTGTGATAGTTGGTCTAATAGAGTTGTTACTTGTTGACTACTTTCTATATTTGGTTTAGTGTCATAAAAAGTGTCGGTTAGTATATCAACTTTTTTGTCTAATATTATTTGTATATTGTCTATTCTTTCCTGTATTATTGTTGTAACTTCTGGAACTTGTCTAAAAATTATAAAACTTAATATTTCCATTATATTATTTAATGTTGAATTTAATATATCTATCTTATCACCTATAGAAATTTCTTTATTAGTTTCTTTAATTCCATTAAATGTTCCAGATAGTAGATTTTGAGGAATTTTTAACAAACTTTGATTAAATGGTATGAATGGTTCTTGAAGTATACTTTCCCTTGTATCTTTTATTTCTTGTAAATCTGCAATTGATTCTAAAATGTTATTCATTTTTTATTATTTTTATTAATTTGTTCTTTCCATATCTTTTCCTGAAATCTTTTCAAATGTATATTATTACAATGATTTACTATTTTAGGTATATATAGAATATCCTTGTTTTCCATTTCATTTATTTTGTCAGTTATGGCTTTGTATAATTTTATTAGCTCATTTTTGTTGTAGTTTTCTAATTTTACATAATCTAGTTGAAATACTTGTGTATTACTATTAATACATTCAAGTTCTTTCTTTAATGTTTTAGAATATATTATTTTATTTTACATAGATTTATATAATTGTATTATATTTGATATCTCACTCATATTCGTAAACTTAAAGATCTTAGTATTTCTTTAATGTTTTCTAATTCTTGATTATTTGAAGATTCTCCTGTTGTCACTGAGATTGGTTTTTCTATTGATGGTATCCATACGGAGGATGGAGCGTCCGATGTTGATTTTCTACACCTTTCAATATATCTATTACTAGTCATAGTACGTGGTGCTTCTAGACTAAGTAGTGGTTCGAATAATTTATCTATGTATATTCTATCGTCTGTTCTAAAATTAATGTTATGATGTGAATTTGTTAATGCGTAATTGAATTGATATGTTACGGTAAATGGATGGTTTCGTTTATTCATAAATCTTCTTCTTAATAGTTCATATCTAATACTAATACTTTTATTTAAATCCTTGTCTTTTAAGCTTAATCCCATTTGTATATTGACATCAAATTTTATTTTTCCTTCGGCTAAATTGCCTTTTCCTCTTGCTGTTATACTTTCTTCTCGATTAATAATTCTATCGTCTCTTAATTCTAATTCAATTGGTGTGTCACAACCCATAATTGTACTTTTTAATATTACTTGTATGGTTGATATATGTATGTAAGCTATCTTACACCTATCTTTTTCATTCATTATTCTAATTCTTTCACTTATTTGTTTTTTGTTAATTATTGGAATTACAATATCTCCTTTAGTTGATTTAATAGGTACAGGTTCTTCGCCAGTAATTATACCAAAATAAACAATATTTTTTCTAGAAAATAAATCTCTAAGTTTTCGTGTATAATCAAAATTATATTTTTCTGATAATGTAAAATATTAGATCGTCTAATAGTTGTTCTATTTATAATTGTATCGGACATAAATCCTGATTCATCTTCATTTTCATAAATAACTGTAATATCTTCCGTTGTTGGTAATTGCGACATTTTAATAAGTAAAAGATAAGAGTTTTAGATATACCTTTATAGTATGTTTGTCTCTGATTTGTTCGTTAGATAATGATTCCTTGATGCAAAGCTCTTTATAGTATGTTTGTCTCTGATTTGTTCGTTAGATGATGATTCCTTGATGCAAAGCTCTGATACCAAATGAAAATAACACCAAATAATGATAGTTGGTAGTGATGATCATGAATGTTTCTTGTTTCATGCGTATCTTCTTCGTTATGCGTCCGTTTTTGTCGATTCATTTTGTGTTGGATTCGTTTTTCAAAAACGAAGACTCTGATGTAAAGAAATCTCTCAGATATTTCTCTGATCTTTAGATGTCTTGTACAAATCATTTGAATCTTTCGACGTATGCAAGAATTTTCATTCTTCATCCGTTTTTGTTGATTCTTCTTCTGTCAGATTTGTATTTTGAAAATGAAGACCTTGGATAAGATGAATCATAGTAGTGGGCACTTTATCTCAAATTCTTGTTTCGGATGCCTTGAATCTTCAAACGTGTGTGGAATCTTCGCTTTTCCATCATTTTGCTTGATTTTTCTCGTGCGACCTTATTTTGACCTTCTTGGTAAAGTTTCATTAATTTGTGTATTATTTGAGTCTAAATGTCAAGTATTGTTCCAGAATGAGAGAAATATCGGTGGTAAAAACGTGACTTTTTACACGATATCAAGTTGGCACAAGGCCGCATTGCACAAATGTAATTGGATCAGGAAGACATCTCTAACACCATAAACCGTACTCAAGATCAAATGGAGGACACCGTACGAACAATGGAGATTTTTCACAACCAACTATAGCGAAGTAAAATGTTGCATACCTGAGTGATGTAAATAGCATACCTGGGTTTAAATGAGTCTGCAATTTATTCAATTTCGACAAATGCACATACCAACTTTGTTTAATTAAAAATGCACAATCTTCTTTCTTATATATATAAATATTCATGACTGGTTCAAGTTTGGAGCTTTGAATGATCCAACCCATTATCTAATCATGGATTCACAATCTGAATACTATTATATGTTTTCTGAGCTTTAGAAGAATTTCAAGGGCTAATGAGATCCAGGTCAAACACTAATTACATAAACATCAAACCCTTTATAAGACTCTTACAAGCAAGAATCTATGAAACCGTTACAATCATGAGATTATTGAACTTATTCTTGGGATTTTTCCAATACAGTTTTTTAATTGGAGTTCCTTCATATCAAGAAAAACTATATACACATGACACATCATAATCAATTAGAAGTTATATCTCATATGTCATTACCAAAACAACTTCCTGGATTAAATCATCAATATCGTAATAAAAGGACCCTTTTAAGATCATAACCTTATAATCACAAAATTAAAAATCACTAAAGCAAACAACATTGTGCATAACTTATGAATCAAACACCAAAACCTAATTTTTTAAATCACATTCACATGAACACCAAAATAAGGGTTAAATGAAATTAAAAATCGCTATGACCAATTCTCATACTGACTGGTTGAAATTAAAAATTGAATCGTACCAAATCTCTTATATGACATATTGCAATTAAAAATAGAAGAATTGAGTCAAACTATCATCTAGATTAGAGGTGGCAAAATATGTGGATTCGGTAGGCTGGGTTTCGTGTCAGAAATGGGTCATTTGGCAGCGAATTGCTTGACCCGCTTGAGCCGATTCTGATGGTAGCTAGTTCATTTGATAATTTCCATTTAACCCGTAGAGATAAAAACTTATACTGAATCAACACATTCACATGTAAGTGGATCAAAATTGCCACCTCTAATTCATATAAGGATGTCTAATAAACCCTAAATTCTTCATCATCAAAATCATTTGTTTAATTAATCCTATCCACCCTATTGTTTGAAATCAAACTTAAGCAAAATCGGATACCTGGTTAACTTATCAGAATTAAACATACAAACCTTAAATTCAGAAATCAAAATCAAGCAAAATCGCATACCTGGTTTTGGTGATGAAGAAATCGAACTTGATGGAAGCAAGAAGTCATAATCGATGAACAAGTATTCATTCATCATCGATTCATCTGTAGAACGTTGATGTTACGTACATCACGTACTCAAGCCGATTCACCTGTAACCCAGCAATAAATATTGTGTAGAGAACAAAATCGCTATCGGAATGAAACATATAAACCCTAATTTCAGAATAAAAATCAAGCAAAATCGCATACCTGGTTTTGATGATGAATAAATCGAGATTGATGGAAGCAAGGCATGATAATCGATGAAGAAGTATTCATTCAATAAGTATCATATTTAGAACATCACTTGAAGATGGAGAATTGCAGAGAGATGTTGAAGATAAAGAATTGCGTAGATATGTTTGATTCTCTATGCACGCACAGCAAGCCCGCCCAAGGGTTTTCTTAATTCTGAATAAGGGGCACTTTAGTAATTTACAACACAATTAAAGGGGAAAATGACATCAGTGTTTTATCTAATGGTTAGCTAATGAAGAATTAACTTTTAATTAAGGGGAGGATTTGTTTAGGGGTTTTCTTATATATATATATATATATATATATATATATATATATATATATATATAGATTTCTTTATTAACTTAGCATGAACACTTTCAAAAACTACATCGACTTTATTTAAGTTGACTTAAAATAATGATACAAAGTTAGATAAACTATCAAAAACTTAATTATTAATATTAAACTCATCAATGAATATACGTACATGCTTATTGAATAGGTTCCTGAGATGATAACGACAAACAAAGGGAACATATATATGTCAAAAACAATTCCTCCAAGTGTGATAAGAGCATACCACGAGCAATTCCAAAAAGATTTCAATACATTTCTCAAGTATCGTGCAGAGGAGGTGGTGAGCGGAGGGCGTATGGCTTTGAGGACACTAGGGAGACTGATGGCACCTCCAAGTTAGAGTTAAGAAAAGTAAGAGCTAAGAAACAAGTTTTGGAGCAATTTTCTCTATATTTTTCCAAAAATGAAATACAACTTCAAATTTAACATGCTGAGAACGTGGATTCATCACCCATGTCCCTTATTTCATGCAACTACACTAGTCATGCATTAACCAACCTAGAATGCAGGAAGAATAAGTCAACAACTAAAATTATCAATCATGCAAATAATGAAACGTGAAAAATGCAGACTTGTAAATCAACTCCTAAATCGTATGGGCTTCTTGACATTCCTCACGGGCCTTGCTTGGATTTGAGTAGCCTCTTGTGACGGCCCAATAGACTGATCATGTTGGCCCATATCATCCCCCTCCTCTTCAGAATTTACATTGTCCCCAATGTAATCAAAATCTGGAAATTGTAGCTTGAATGAATTCAGACTTTCCCACGTAGCTTCTTCAATATTATGCTTGTCCCACTTGACCAAAACCTCAGGATCGCCATCGGATCCAACCCTTGAATCAATAATTGCTTCTGGTAAGAACGCCAAGTTATCTTTTGGATCGAAGGCAGCTATGTTGCCCGTGTTATCATTGATGTTACCATACGCCGGTTTCAATAATGAAACATGAAAAACAGGATGAATTCTTGAGCCAACAGGCAACGCAAGTTTGTATGCAACTTCCCCAATACGTTCAATAACTTTGTAAGGCCCATAAAACAATCGTGAAAGTTTCTGATTAGTACGTGCACGAAGTGAATTTTGCCTGTACTTATGCAATCTAAGGTAGACAAAATCGCCAACATTAAAATGCTTGTCAAGTCTATGCTTGTTGGCTTGCGAAACCATTTTTTTCTTGGACACTTCGATAGAATGTTTCAGAGAGCTTAGAATAGACTGATGTTCAAGAAGAGAAGCCTCGATAGAGCCCATAGCGGTTGATCCTGGTACAAAGTTATGAATTGACGTAGCATCACGTCCATACAATGCTTTGAAAGGAGACATGTTGATTGACGAGTGGTAACTAGTGTTGTAGCAAAACTCAGCCAAATATAACAATCGTGCCCATGTCCGTGGCTCATCAAATACAAAAGCCCTTAAATACATTTCAAGGCAACGGTTAACAACTTCGGTTTGACCATCCGTTTGCGGATGGTACGCGCTTGAATGTAGTAATTGCGTCCCCATGAGTTTAAACAATTCTTTCCAAAAGCGACTGAGAAATAACGGGTCTCTGTCCGAAACAATAGTCTTTGGAAGTCCATGTAAACGATAAATCTCATGCATAAAAATAGAAGCTAAGCTTACAGCGGTGTAATTAGAAGACAAGGGAATGAAATGTGCATACTTTGAAAGTCTGTCCACGATGACCCAGATGCTAACTTTCCCTTTGGACGGTGGTAACTGTGTGATAAAGTCCATTGATATATCATGCCAAGGCTGTGATGGTGTTGGAAGCGGTTGAAGTAGCCCATATGGCTTATGATTGGTGGGCTTGATAGCTTGACAAACATTGCAATTCTGAACAAACTGTGTGACATCCTTCTTTAAACCGAGCCAAGAGAACGTGCTAGCTAATCTCTTAATGGTGGCATTGATACCCGCATGACCTCCAATAAAAGACGAGTGAAACTCTTTAAGAAGCTGGTCACGTATCGTTGAAATAGGTGGAATGAATAGTTTTCCTGAAATAAAAACTAAACCATCCCGAAACACATGGTTTGGAAAGACATTCGGGTCAGCGATGATACTAGCAACAAAGGCTTTACCATTCGGATCATTGGCAAAGTATTGGCGAACTTCGTGAAGCCAAGTCGCGGTGGGGTAGGAAATGGCTAACATAGAAGGGATATCAACACGGCTAAGTGCGTCCGCTACCTTATTTTCTCTACCCGGTTTATAAATGACTTCAAAATCATATCCGAGAAGTTTGGTCACCCACTTTTGTTGTTCTGGCGTTTGGATGGTTTGAGTGAGTATATGTTTCAGACTATGGTGATCCGTATAGATGCGAAACCGACGACCTACTAGATATTGGCGCCATTTTTTCACAGCTTCTGTGATTGCATAGAACTCTTTTGTATACGTGGATTGACCTTGCATGGTGTGACATAACTTCTTGCTGAAGAAAGAAATTGGTTTGTTGTCTTGTGATAAAACCGCACCAATGGCTACACCTGAAGCATCCGTTGTAACATCAAAAGGTTTTGTGAAGTTTGGAAGTGCCAAAGTGATGAGTTGCTGCATTTTATTTTTTAATTCTGTGAAGGCCATAGCAGCAGTCTCTGTCCAAGTGAATTCTTTCATCTTAAGAATGTCCGTGAGTGGCGCCGCAATTTGTGCATAGTGTGGAACAAAGCGTCGGTAATAGCCGGTAAGACCCAAGAATGCCCGGATAGTGGTAAACGATGTAGGTTGTGGCCATTGTTGGATGGCATCTATTTTGTCTGCTTCGGGTGCAACCCCCTGACCTGAAATTCGATGACCCAAAAAAGAAATATCCATGACTCCAAAAACGCATTTAGATGACTTGGCATGAAAGTGATTATCCAATAGTTTTTGAAGGACATAACGGAGGTGCGTGTAATGTTCTTCGCGGTTACTGCTGTAGACCAAGATATCATCAAAAAAAACTAGCACAAAGTGTCGAAGTACCGGACGAAAAAGATCGTTCATGGCAGATTGAAACGTAGAGGGTGCGTTGGTTAGGCCAAACGGCATTACGAGGAATTCGTAATGGCCATCTGTTGTGCGGAATGCTGTTTTGTGGATATCCTCCTGAGCAACACGAATCTGGTGGTAACCGGAGCGCAAATCAATTTTAGAAAATATCGTTGCACCATATAACTCATCCAGGAGTTCATCGATAGTAGGTATTGGAAATCGATCTTTGACGGTTACCATGTTCAATGCACGATAGTCGACACAAAAACGCCAAGAACCATCTCTCTTTTTGACTAACAAAACGGGCGAGGAAAAGGGGCTGTGGCTAGGACGAATGATACCATCTTGTAGCATTTCTGATATAAGTTGGGTCATAATCTGTTTTTGGAAGTGAGGATATCGGTAAGGTCTCACGTTGACTGGATCGGTGGAAAGTAAGGGAATATGGTGGTCATGATGTCTAGTTGGTGGAAGGGTGTGTGGGGTGTCAAAAACCGGTTGGAAGAGATCTAAGAGTGCGGTTATGTTGGGGTCATCATTATCAGCGGTATGGTTGGTGAGTATTGGATGAGGTTCCACAGTTAGCGTATGAATAGAAGCAACGAAGTCATGTTTGAGCATGGTATATAAAGAGCTGAAAGAGACTTGTTGGTGGCGTGGCTCACCCCGAAGAGTACAGTGGTTACCATTCTTGATGAAGGCTATTTGTGGTATGGAGAAATCTGCCGTTATGGTCCCCAAAGAACCCAACCAAGAAATACCCAAGACAACGTCAGCACCCTCAATTGGTAACACAAAGAAGGGAAGCGTGAATTTAGTCCTTTGGAGTTGTAAATTGACATCAGAGCAATATTCGGAGCAGTGAATAAATTGTCCGTTGCCAACCATAACTTTGAACGGATTCACTGAATTGGTAGAAAGGTTTAAGTGAGCGGCGATACGTGGTTGTATAATATTATGCGTGCTACCACAATCAATTAGCACCGTGACCGGATACGAGTTGATATATCCAGTGATGCGTAGAGTTTGGGAGGACGACATTCCGAAATAAGCTGCTGCCGATAAAGACCAGAATTGTGGTAGGTGTTTAGCGTCCAATGGATCGGATTCGTGTGACTCGGGTAGAGGTTGTTGATCGTCGTTATCAACGATAATGAGAAATTGTGGTGGTGAACATTTATGTCCAGGAACGAATTTCTCTGGGCAACGAAAACATAGACCTTCTTTACGACGTTGCTGGAGGGCTTCCGGTGAGAGTTTTGTAAAAGGTAATGGTTTTGGAGGAGTACTAAGTGGAAGTGGGTCGGTTTTAGAGTAGGGTTTAAGAGTGGAGTTTGATGAAGGGTTACTGGTAGATGTAGTAGACGTGGTGGTGGTAGGGATTGGTTTGGGAAAGTATGGGCCTTTAGGTTTAGGTTGTTGGGCTATTTTATCCTCCACAAGCTGGGCCAGACCACAAGCATCATGAAGTGTTTTGGGTTTAAGGATTGCTAATTCAGATTGTATCTCCGGTTTAAGGCCCGATATATAGCAATTCATTAGGGTTTGTTGAGATAAGCCATTGACGCGGTTACTCAAGTGTTCAAATTCCGTCTGATACGCGCGAACCGACGTGGGCTGTTGTAGCTTCATGAGCGTGGCTTCATGGTTTGCATATGAAGAGGGACCAAAACGAATTTCCAATTGTCTTTTAAATGTCTCCCAGGATTCAAGAAGATAGTTGCTGTCTAGATGTTGGTACCATGCTAACGCTTCTCCCGTAACGTGGAATGCAATGAGTGCTATGCGTTCCTCCGGTGGAATCTTGTAGTAGGAAAAGAAACTTTCCGCCTGAAAGATCCATCCGAGTGGATTCGTTCCATCGAATGCTGGAAGAACAATTTTAGGGGCGCGCGGGTTGTATGAATGCGACGAAGAAGATGGAGGATCCTTGGTTTTTGGAAATTTAATGGGTGGGGTTTTGCCCGAGTCGGGGGTGAGATTGGCCGATAGGTTAGTAATGTGGGTGACTAAGTTTGCGGTGGTTGCAGTTTGGGAATCGATTTTGGTGGACAAGGAAGTGGTGGCTTGAATTAGGGTGGTGAGTTGCTCAGTGTTGCGATCCGCGGCCGTATTGGTGGCGGTAATGAGTTGAGCGAGTAACTCATTCAATGGTGGTTGGTTATCATCACCGGAATTATCCCGGCGAGGTGGCATGGCGGCAGGTGAGTCGACGATGAAAGCACCAAATGATGGCACCTCCAAGTTAGAGTTAAGAAAAGTAAGAGCTAAGAAACAAGTTTTGGAGCAATTTTCTCTATTTTTTTCCAAAAATAAAATACAACTTCAAACTTAACATGCTGAGAACGTGGATTCATCACCCATGTCCCTTATTTCATGCAACTACACTAGTCATGCATTAACCAACCTAGAATGCAGGAAGAATAAGTCAACAACTAAAATTATCAATCATGCAAATAATGAAACGTGAAAAATGCAGACTTGTAAATCAACTCCTAAATCGTATGGGCTTCTTGACATTCCTCACGGGCCTTGCTTGGATTTGAGTAGCCTCTTGTGACGGCCCAATAGACTGATCATGTTGGCCCATATCAGAGACGAAGTGATGACCCTTGTAGTAAAGAATGTTGTTACATTTGGGACCTCTTGGCCAATGCTCTAAATGATATCGTTTTTGAGGTGTAACTTACTCGTTCTCATTATCATATACTTTTTCATTCTATAATTCGCATCAAGTAGATGTAAAAAAAATGTGATTAATGAGGTTAACATTGCTAAACATTAGTTGGTCGTTGAAAAAATATTTGTAAATAGGAGCTTATTGATGAAGACAAACTGGATTCATTCAATATTCTGCAGTACACTCCATGTGCTAAAGAAGTTAGTGATGAAGTCGAGAAAGAAGGGTCATTCATGATCGATTGCCTTGAGCTTTCTGAAGTGAATTGGGACACATGCACCGATCACGATTTCAATTTTAATGAAAATGATTCACAAGGATACAATATAGGAAAATGTAGAAGAGTCATGGTCGAACTTTGATCAGGAGTCATTTTGACGAGTCGATTATTGAGGAAGTGTTCGCTAGGTACACAAATATTATCAGGAATAGTATGTCAACAGAGAATGCCAAGCTTGTGAATGTCATTGTTTCACTAACTCGAAAATGGTGATTTTGTTATGGTTTTTGCATCTACGTACGTACAATAAGGAAAGCAATTTATATGGTAACCATCTTGAATTGCTTTTATTTTCAGCAAGTATGTGTGAACTTTTAAACACTATTGTTTTGTGTTTTATCGCATTGTAAAATATTTTGGAAATATTCTTTGTATTTCAAAAATCATGTCGTCTAAATTTTTATTAATTTTTAGTTAGCGCTGAAACCCATGTATACACACATGTTGTATAAGATGAAATTATACATCCAGATAAGTTTTATGTGTTAGTAGTAGTAGTAGATGTATCAAAAGAACAAAATATAAAAGGGGTTAGTACCTGGAAATGCAACTAACTTGTACTTGATATCTATTGTGTGTACCCAACTTACGTATGTTATTTTTAATGCATCAAACTTTCAAAAAGGTGTTTTAATGTAATTTGGTGACGTGTTGATGATTTGTCAAACTCTCTGGATGCCACGTGGCACCTTCAACGAGTTACATGTCATCAAATTACATTAAAACACCATTTTTAAAAGTTTAATGCATTAAAAATAGCATACGTAAGTTAGGTACACACAATAGATATTGGGTACAAGTTAGTTGCATTTCGAGGTACTAAACCCAATATAAAACAAAGAAATAGGTGAATAATACTAGCACTAATCAGAAACACTTATCGAAACAAAAGTTGTGTCGTGATATAATCACTGCCATGAAAGCAAATTTCGGCACGACCGTGGTGCAAACGAGAATGCCGTCCGCTCCTCAAGGTTAACACAACCAGTCGACTAACACGTGCACTCGTGGTAGTCCGACTTAGAGCTTGCCAAACTAATGCCTAGATTGTTATAACAATCGTGTGTAAAAGCATAAGGCTTCGTGAGAATGGAGTAATTGAAAATAAGCTATTGTGAAGAAAACTCGATTTTTTTTTTGTTATTTTAATGTGAAACTAGCATGAGGTATTTAAACAAAAGCATGACAACAACTCATTTCATATTGTTGAGAAAAATATGGCGAACATGGAGGAACTTCAGGACTACTAATTTCTCTTTTAAGTAAAAGAGTTTATTACTTGGTCAAATTCATCCATTCAGATTGAATAAAACATACATTTTATTGATAAATAGCAACCATTATTTGAATAATATTGTATTATTCTAACAATCCTCCACTAATGACTAGCTACAAAAACAAAATAAGAACATAAAACATTTGGGCATAAGAAGAGTTATAGATACTTAAGCATCAATATCTTTGGATTTGAATTGACACTAAGTGAAATGAGGCAACAACTTATACTAGGTGGTGAATTGCTCTTAAAGCACGCAGACTTAGGTTGACACCCCCACAACACGTACTAACTCTTAAAATTCAGCAAGTTCCGTGATACAAAAACAAAGCGCTTTTAATGGCCATGTGCATACCTTTGTTAGTGGACATTGTAGCCCGGATATGTTAGCCCATTGACTATTGAGAGGGTCCGGCCCATTTTTAGATTAGGGTTTCGTATTCTCTTATATATATTTGTATTGTGTCTTTGAAATATTGAAGCAGATATATTACATTCCAATATGGTATTAGAGCCAACCTAAAGTTAATCTAATCGACTTCTTTCTCTTCTGATTCTTACCTCCGGCGTACGTTACCTAAAATCTAAGGTTTGTCGGTTCTATTTTTGTCGCCTCTGTTTCTATTAATTATTGTTTTATTGATTTTGACGTACACAATCCGATTCCACCATCTTTAAAAATTTTCCATCTGTTACCAGTAGCAAAATTAAATTCCTATTGTTCTACTATGCTCCTTGTCGGTTTAATTGTTTGTGGAAGCCACTAACATTTGTTAATAAACTAAGTTTTACAATTCAATCAAAGATTGTAATAATATTTGTTAATGTATTTGCTGACGTTCATGTTTAATTAAAATATTATTAGCATTGTTATGGCTTTTCAAGACAAAAAATGGTACTTGAGTAAAGGGGCTACTTCTCATCTTTCGTCTTGATAATCTCCAATCCTTTCGTACTAATAGAAATCCTTAGTCGGTAATTGTAGGTAATGGATCTTACATACCCGTTACTCATTATGGTCATGCACAAATTCCCAATCCCTATCGTCCTCTTCATCTTAAAAATGTACTCGTCACTCCCAATATAATTAAAATTTAGTTTCAGTTCGCACGCTTACCATCGATAATAAAATTTCTATTGATTTTGACCCTTATGGTTTTACTGTAAGGGATTATCATACTCGCCAATTCCTTCTTCGCTGTGACAATACCGGTGATCTATATCCCCTACATGTTGCAACTTCAGCGTTTGTTTCAATTTCCAATAGTCATTCTCTTTGGCACCAAAGACTTGGTCACCCTGGTGACTCGGTTCTCCAAACTCTTGCTTCACATGGTCACATTTCTTATAATAAACAAAACATCCCTACCTTGTGTCGTGCATGCCAGTTAGGAAAGCAAACTAGACTTCCTTTCAATCGATCTGTATCTGTAGTCACATCTCCATTTGACATTGTTCACTCTGATATGTGGACATCTCCTATCTCTAGTATTAGTGGATTCAAATATTATGTTCTTTTTCTAGATCACTTCTCTCACTTCCTCTGGGTCTATCCATTACGTAGAAAATCTTATGCTCAATCTTAATTTTTACATTTTCGTGCATTTGTGAACACCCAATTTAATAGTGAAATAAAATCTTTTCAATGCGATCATGGTGGTGAATTTGACAATAAACACCTGCATGATTTATTTGCCAAACATGGAATTTAATTTCGCTTCTCATGACCTCGTACCTCTCAGCAAAATGGCAAATCTGAACGCCTGATTCGTACCATCAATAACATTGTGCGTTCTCTTCTTTTTCAAGCTCTTCTTCCACCTGATTATTGGGTCGAAGCACTTCTTATGGCTACGACTCTACTTAATCTCCTCCCATCCATCTCTATCAATGACATCCCATAAACCAAACTTATCAATAAACCAACATCTTACTCTCATCTTCGCGCATTTGGATGCCTTTGGTATCCTTATGCATTCCCTTCACATAAACTTGCTCCTCGCATCACTCCATCTATCTTTCTTGGGTACCCTGCTGACCACCGTGGTTATCGGTGTCTTGATCTACACACCAATAAAATTATCATTTCTCGTCACGTTACTTTTGATGAGTCTGTCTTTCCATTCGGTTCCATGACTCCAACTAAATCTCCTTCCTATCAATTTTTAAACAACAATCTTGACCCCTCCCCAGCTCCCCTATTGCTTTGCGCCTTCTTACCTCACCCGCTTCTTCCCAACAACCTGAAAGTCAAACCACAACTCAAGCTCCTTCGACACCATCGTCTCCCACCCAACCATCGCCTCTAACTCCACCACCACCTCCAACTCCTACATCTTTTCCATCATCGAACGATGTTGCGCCTCAACAACCCATGATCACACGTTCCAAGGTTGGAACTGTGAAACCCATTGATAGACTCAATCTTTATATTACCACTATCTCTCCTATCCCTCGATCTCCTCTTCATGCTCTGAAAGACCTAACTGGAAACATGCTATGTGTGACGAATATAATGCTCTCATTCAGACTAATACTTGGGTTCTAGTTCCTCGCCCTCCAAATGTCAACATTGTGCGCTCCATGTGGTTGTATAAGCACAAATTTTGTGCTGATGGTTCATTAAGTCGCTACAAAGCGCGACTTGTTGCTAATGGTCGCAGTCAACAACGGGGTATTGATTGTGATGAGACCTTTAGTCCATTTGTTAAACCTCCCACTATTCGTACAATTCTCAGTCTTTCAGTTTCTCGACAATGGCCTGTTCACCAACTGGATGTGAAGAATGCTTTTCTTAATGGTCATTTAGAAACTATTTATATGCATCAACCACCTGGTTTCTCTGATTCTCAACACCCTAATCATGTTTGTCTTTTGAAGAAGTCTCTATATAGTCTCAAACAAGCCCCTCATGCGTGGTTTCAGCGCTTTACAAGTTATGCCACTCGTGTTGGTTTTCAACACAGCAGATGTGATTCATCTTTATTTATATTCAGACGTGGGTAAGAGATTGCCTACCTATTACTTTATGTGGACGACATTGTTCTAACATCTTTATCTTCAGCTCTTTTACAATGAGTGATATCTTCTCTTCATCAGGGATTTGCTATGACTGATCTTGGTCCACTTAACTATTTTTTAGGCATCTCGGTCCTTCGCAACACCACAGGGATGTGTCTTTCTCATAAAAAGTATGCTGCTGAACTTCTTGAGCGTGCACATATGCTCAATTGCAACCCGTGTAAAACTCCGATCGATACTGAGACTAAGCTTAGCCCCAATGGTCCACCTATTACTGACTCGACTTTGTATCGTAGTCTTGCAGGGGATCTACAGTACCTTACATTCACAAGACCGGACTTGACCTACGCAGTTTAGCAGCTATGTCTCTTTATGCATGATCCCCGTGAACCTCACTTTGCTGCTTTAAAGCGTGTTCTTCGCTATATTCGTGGGACAATTGATCATGGTCTACAGTTGTACGCATCTAACATGACCCAACTCATGGCTTACTCTGATGCCGATTGGGCTGGGTGTCCTAGTACACGTAGGTCCACCTCCGGCTATTGTGTGTTTCTTAGTGACAACTTATTGTCTTGGTCCTCAAAAAGATAACACATCATTTCTCGTTCTAGTGCTAAAGCTGAGTATCGTAGAGTCGCTAATGTCGTTGCTGAGACTGCCTAGATTCGTAATCTTCTTCGAGAACTTCATACACCTGTTTTTACGGCAACTTTAGTCTATTGTGAAAATGTCAGTGCAGTATATATGTCATTTAATCCCGTGCAACATCAACGCACGAAACACATTGAGATTGACATTCACTTTGTCCGTGGCAAAGTGGCTACAGGAGAGGTTCGTGTTCTTCATGTTCCATCTCGTTATCAGTACGCAAATATCTTTATCAAAGGTCTTCCTACTTCATTGTTCTCTGAGTTTCAATCCAGTTTGAGCGTTCGAAGACCTCCCGCTCCAACTGCGGGGGGATGTTAGTGGACATTGTAGCCCGGATATGTTAGCCCATTGAGTATTGAGAGGGTCTGGCCCATTTTTAGATTAGGACTTTGTATTCTATTATATATATTTGTATTGTGTCTTTGAAATATTGAAGCAGAAATAATACATTCCAATAACCTTAGGTACTCGTAAGTGCTCTAGAAAAGACTGCCCAAATCTTTCATAAAAGGTTGCTTACCTTCACACTCACTAAGGTGGTTTAGTTAAGACCATCTCATAAAAGAACTTTATGTAAGTCCCTAGTTCTAGGATCGATAACTTCGTTATCTGTAATATTAAGTTGCGGAATTCCTTAATATGTCGTTATCTTACTATAACGAATAAGTTTACGTTTAGAATAACTAATACTTAGCTTTAAGCGATTAAACGTCAAAGCCTAGACTTTAGTAATTACATTTTTTCTGGATTACTGAGTTCGCAGGTTACAGAAAATCGAATGGCAAAAGTTCTTTTTTAAATCAAACCGAATCAAATATATATTGAGTTCACCTCGCAGGTCATGGGCCTGCGAGTCCAACTCAACTCGCAGCCCAAGCCCAAGTTGGCTTCGGTTCGCTATACTCATTGTACTACAAGTTCAGATCTCATCTCGCATCGCAATGCCTTGCGACTTGAGATCTCGACTCGCTATACAAGTTTATTTCATTTTCGATATTCGTCTAACACTTTAATATACTAATATATTTAACAAATATTAATAACAAAACAAATATTCATTTACAAATCTAAACTAATATACAAACGTGATAACAATTACACTAGTCATATCACAAGCTAGATCTGTTGTCACAAACTATGTCTCAACAGACTCCCCCTTGACAATAACTCTAGCGTCTTTATCTTCAAGTTGTCTTTGGTCTTCATTTGTAAATATTACTACCTGCATAGATCTTCATCTTCATACAAGTCTTAATCATCATTTGGTAATCTCGTGCTATGTCACCCCATCCTTCAGTACAAAGGATTCTATTCTCATTCAACTTCAATAAAACTTTCTTTGACATATTCATTAGGTGACGATGATCATAGACTTTAAAGATTTCACGTTCACCACCTTCAACTTCATCATCAGCTTCAACCATAACAGCTTCTCCAGTTTCTGAATCCACATGCCAACTTTTCATATTTCCCAGAATATCCTGTGGCATTGTTTTCAGTGGAATCTGCTGAACACACTTGACAGCTGGATACACTTTCTTTCTCCTTCTCCTTCCAGTCCTTTGACTTCTCTCCTGTAATTTTATTGTTTTTCCATTCCTTGGCTTAATCTTTTCAAACTTCTCTGAACGAACCTCAGTCTTGATTATATGTTCTACATATAGACCAACAAAATCATTATCTGGATTCTTCAAAGATAATCTATCCAAGTCTCGAATCTCATACTTAGGTAGAGAACTAAACACTGTAAGCTTTCACTCAAAATATTGAACTCCGTCAAACCTTTTAATTGCAAAAAGCTGCAGGTCAGAGTCAAAATACCAACCTATAATCCCTCTACGCGCTTCGCGTTTTCCTGTGATATCAACCTCCAAAACTCCAACCTTTACTTTCTCTAAAGGTTTGAATATTGGATTATCTATATGCTTATCAGGAATCTCTTCTTCAAAATCGGTTGAGTCATCGATATCTTCATCTACATCAACAACTTTAGGACCTTCTTCATCTTCAATCACAATCTCTGTTCTAGATGGGCTCACATGGTGTTCATCTATATTTGCATCTAAATCTACACCCATGTCTAGCTCAATCTCTGAAACAGCAGTCCAATCTTCAGGTGGTTAAAATTCACCTTCTTCTAAATCATAATTAATATCTTCATCTATCTCATCTAGAAAATCATCTTCTGAATCTGATAGATCAAGCATTTCAATCCCTAGAAAACACAAACACAAATAGTTATTAACAATCTAAATTCCTTCATTGATTTCCCCGAATCAATCTAAGAATTTCTTTATTAATTCTTTTGTGTAATTAGTCCATAACATAAACGTAATTAATAACTTATAAATCTTTTATTGATTACCCTGAATCAATCTAAGATTTCTTAAGTCTTTTATAAAACACTTAACAAATATTAATTAAACTTAATCTCTAATATTTTGTGTATAAACACAAAACATTTAAGTTTACAATTAATTAACTTATATAATTCCAAGACTTAATTGAACTGTTATCTTTCCAAAAACTTAACTTTTAATTATATCTTTAAATTATATATCTTTGTCTCGTTGAAGATTTTACATATTAAACTTGTCAGTTATAAACAACTCTCAAGTCTAAAGTATGTAAGTTACCATAGAAATTTGACCGCCAAAACTAATTGGAACTCGCCGCTCTTCTACACAATGAATCGAAAGACTTTCGATCACAATTCTATGTATCATATATAACTTATATAATTTCTAATATATTTAACTTGTAAATATAATCTCTAGCCGAATATATTACCAAAAAATATTAAGTTTCAATTATTCAGTTACAATTATAATTTACAATCATAATTCAACTAAATACTAAATACAAATAACTACACAAGTCTAAGCTATCTTACCAGCTTCACTTGTACCCGCAGTACTTGTACCAGCACCATCACCACTCTTATCAACACCAGACTCCCCTTGAACATTATCTTGCTCACTAGTCTTTGAAGGACCAGTCGGCTCACTATCTTTTGGTGCACTGGGATCATCATCTTTGTCTTGATCTCTTTTCCCCCTCAGCTCATCTTCTTTGCAAGACTCTAAATATACCATTATCTCCCCCTGAGTTGACTGTCCTGAATTCACTCTTAACACGAAGCGTTCTAAGGAATCAAGCTTCAGTCGCTGAGAAGTAAAATCGTCTAACAATGTGGTATGAGTCTCCAGCAGTGTCTTGTAAGATGTACTCTGTTGAGTAATCTGCTGTGCAAATAGAAGATTCTGAGCTACCAACTCTGGAATTTGTAAAGTAAGCTTCTCTAACTCTTTAACCCTAGACTCTAAGGATGTAATCCTTTCAGTATCAGTCATAGGAGTAACAGAGATAGTCAAATGGTCCAGGTGGTGTGATTGAAGAAACATGAGACTCA
The DNA here is from genome assembly GCA_963422505.1 of Pseudognaphalium luteoalbum. Lineage (NCBI taxonomy): Eukaryota > Viridiplantae > Streptophyta > Magnoliopsida > Asterales > Asteraceae > Pseudognaphalium > Pseudognaphalium luteoalbum. The sequence goes on from OY730197.1 coordinate 89,686,308, forward strand.
GATGTCAGCGGTGGAATGGCTTGAGATAAAGCTTTCGTGAGAAGGCTAGCTACAAATCTCTAGCTTTGGTAGTTGGAAACTATGCATCACGCACTAATTCAGCAACTCCCTTCTCAATAGTCTGGGAGACCATTTCTGGTTTTGTTGACTCGAGCATTGTCTCAGCTTGTAAAGTTAGATACAAATAAAGAAGTAATTGTTACACATAACTCCATCTCAATCTCTAATTAATTATATAACACTTGTAGTACTAAACGTTTATCTCATACCTCAGATGGTACAGATACTGGTTCTGTAACCACCGGTGTCATAGTCTCCACTTGCGGTGTATCTCAAGAAACTGTCACAGAATTAACTGTCTCAGTTGAACTCCTGATAAACAACAAGTTAAGATTATCTAACTCTAAATAAAACTTACCATCTCGAATAGTCAAGGTCCTAGAACACTTTCTGCGTTGAGTAATCAGAGGGGTCTCAGCCACCTCAGGACCTTCCTCAAGGATACTGAAGTCAGGATCGACTTCTTTAGCCTTACGCTTTGCCTTCACAGCCGGATCAGGCATCAACCGTGAACCATAGAAAATTTGTCCAGCTGGAGGTGAAATGGGTCTTACATCATCAGAGTCTGTAGATGAATCTGATTCAATCTCACCATCATTTCCACCAGAATTACCAACAACAGTATCCGAAATAGTAAATATAGTAAACATTTATGATTAGCATAAAAGCTCTATCATACAAGTTCGATATATATTTAAGATTAATCTGATATATTACCTTCAGAGGTAAAACCTCAGATCTATCTTGCTGTCCCTGCTCACCCTCAGGTCTTACAACCTCTGGGTCTGCAGTCTCAGCTTCCTGTGTATAATCATATTTATATTTTATGATCAGATATATTTCCTAATCATCTAAATATCTATATCATTATATAATAATATTATACATCTATGATTAATAATAAAAACTATCAGTTAAGTATCTATATTATTATATAATTTAAATTATACATGTGCAGGTGCAACATCAATATACTGATCAATCGCTTGAAGAAGCGGATCATGGGCATCATCATTTTGCCCTAACACCTCTTGCACTAGCTGTGCAGCAACCTGTGCCTCAACCTGTTGTTCCGGTTGATCAGCTTGAATAAGAACATCCTCAAGCAGCTCCTGTGGCTCAGGTTGTGGAACCACATTCACAGCAGGCTCAGGTGCAATAATAGCTGCAGCATTAACATCCAACCAACCATTATTTGGTGGTGTAACATAACCTGCATCGAGAATATAACCAAAAAGATCACGGATCTCAGGCTTGACATATTCTTCCCGGCGAATAGTCTGTTGAAACATCACGTTGTATCATCTGAGCGCTATTGTATCAACACGTAAGTGCGGCTCACGGATAACAAGATCAGCAATCCGAGAATAGATGATCAGTATGCAGAACCTCGGGTAGATCAAAAATCTTGATCTAACAGTTCCCGATATCTGGCGTACCAGCTCTCCAAAAATATAATCACAAAAATTGTATGGTTTATTATAAACCAGTGACAGTACGGCCGATACAAGAGCAGGGATCAACTCGTCAAAACCGCCCTTCTTCGGTCCAAAAACTGTGACTATGACGTTCCATAAGAATCTCCATTGCCCAATAACTAGGGCCTTGAGGAATTGACGTCCTCTTCGCTCACCCGTATACCCCATACGGCCTAAAGCACCCTCAACAAAATCACTTGGGTACTCAGTCGGACCATCTTCTTGGTCTACTGTCCCCAGCCGTAGAATCTGACGAAGATCAGATGCAGAAAACACAATCAGTTGTTGATTGACCGTTGCGCGAATAACCGGTGGGTTGACGTTTGCGTCATACTGAATATCTGTCCAAAAATCGTTCAGTATTGTCTGAGAGATCTGTGGAGACTCTGTAAGCGCATATTAAATGCGTGAACGTGCAAAGAACGTCAGCACTTGAGTTACTTTATTTGCTCCACGTGCCGAAAGATCAAGATCAACAAGTATGTTGTGACCTTTATCAAATTGTCGCGCCATATCTATATAAAAATACAAATGGTCAAAACAATTAATACACATTACCAGCATAAGATGAATTTTAAACTATAATGTATTATGAATAAGAATATTCATCAAACATCTAAGTTCTAAATTATATATATAACTTGTTACATTATTGTCTCAAGTCGTATATATCAATAAAGTATATATTATTACGTATCAATATAAAATTCTTACGTCAAAACATATTATAATTAAACTTTTAAAGTCGAAAATTATAAGTATATAACTTATTACATCAAAACATATGTTCGTTTTTTTTTGTTTTAAAAAAAGTGTTCAATTCGCAAAAATGAACCTCAACTCGCAACTCGTTTCGCAGCCATGTCAACTCGCTAACCAAGTCAATCCGCAGCTCGACTCGCAAGTTGATTTGCTAATCAACTCGGTCCGCAAGTCAACAAGTCAATGAATTATGTCGACTCGCATGGTCAATAAGTCAACAAACATAATCTCAACTCGCTAAAGTAGATCTGCGATTTGAATCTGGAACTCGACTCGCAGCATGAATTGCCATTGCGGGATGAAAATAAAATCGATTAATTTGTTAATTTTAGCACAATATATCGATTTATTTACATTTATTTATATGTGTTTAACATTAATCCTAAAGATTCATGTTCAAAAACACATCAAATCTACATAAATCATTCAAAGTTTAAACCGAAACCCTAGTTTGATAAAAACTTCGATTTCGAGTTAAATACACGGTTAAAATCTTTGGTTTATACCTCAAAATGTTCGCAATCAAAGATGTATAAAAACTACGGATTCAAAAACCAGATCCTTCACTCGAAATATCGATAATAAAACGAAAACTCATTTTCGTCTCGCGTCGCAAATGTCGATTCGCAGAGGTGAAGTGAGCTCTCAAGTGAGATGTGGGTTCGGTGGTTTGACTCGTTTGACCACACCCCTTTTATATCCTATACTCGATTCGCAAGTTTTAACTCGATCCGCAGGTTTGACTGGTCAAACTCGCAAAATTAAATTAAAAAACATGAATTTAATATTAAGTATAAATGTAAACCCATTATACGTACAAGTCTAAAATAAAATTATTTTTCACTTGTATTTGTTAACGATTGTTCAACACAGATTCAAAGATCGCAGTATAATATAATTCCAAAGGGTAATCACTTATTAAAACAAAAACTTTAAATAAAACATAAAGCTAAAAATAAAATAAAAGTATACAATTAACTAAACAAACAGTGGTATCAGGTACCATTTTATTAATCACGTAAAATAAAATAAAGTACATAAAATAAACTGAATAAGAATTTATCTGCTTAGGGATCATATTAGAAAAAACAAACTATTTAAATGTATTAAAAGGTCTAAGTAGATTGTTAATATACATACCTCATGAAATTCAAATAAATTGCAATAGAATTACAACTAATTTTATCATCTATTCATTTATATTTATAAAATTATATCTTAAGTACCTTTATCCACACAACATAATTAATATAAACATATTATTCACTTTAAGTGAATATTTTCTTATAGACAGTTCAAGATGATTACCAATATTATGATCCACATAAACAAATTATACTCACATATCTAAGCAACACCATTATTGTGAGTATGAATAGTACCAAGTGTTTTCTAAGATATGACATACTGAAGAATTCAAGCAACACATATAACACTGATTTCTTTAGATTCAAGGTAGAGGTTTATCGAACTTACACTTGAATTTAGAATTTAGACAAATATCAAACATACTTTGAAGATGGTATGTTTTCCAGGTCTGTACTTAGTACAACAGAGGATCCCTTTTAGCATGATTCAAAATACATTTGAGAATATCAATTTAATTAAAGGCTTCAGGTCTGTACTCAGTACAACAAAGTCACCAGTAATTAATTAATACCCATATTGTTACTATTTGTCATTTTACGGTTTTATAATTACAGTGTATGTGAATGCTATCAGTCAACAATTAAGACTTATGTCATACACCATATAATAGAAAAACTAGATAACAATCAAGTATATTAAAATTTCTTAAATGCTTAGAGATGTTTATATAATTTGCCTACCAGTACATCATATAATGAAGCTATCTAGACATTTAAAACATGCAAATTATAACTTGTGGATATAGGTGTATAATCAAATAAATATAAATACATACCTGATAGAACCGTTGTAGTTCTAATGTAGCTTTACTTGAACCTACTAACACATCATACTTAGGACTTAAGCTTATTATTGTGAAGCTTATTCTCCTAATGTACTAACATCTCCCTTACTTTTTGCAGATAAAAACTTAAACAATTTTCTAAAAGAACTATTGTTGTTCTTTTATTGGAGGCGATTCCCCTCAGGTAACAAGCAAATGAATGTCATACGCCCACCCCCGCCCCCCTTTTTTTCTTTTTTTTTAATAAAAACATAAAAAGTACTACTAACTATTACAAAAATACCCTTGGAAGACTAATCACTCTGGATATCTCATTCTGTTTAGTTGAACCAACGTCTCAAATCTTGCTCTGTCGAACGCTTTTGTGTATAAGTCTGCTAAGTTATCCAATGATGGAACCTTAACTAACTTTATCAAATTCTTCTCAGCACAGTCTCTAATAAAATGATTTCGAATATCAATGTGCTTAGTTTTACTGTGCTTCACCGAATTATTGGTGATCGACATTGTTGACTCATTATCAATCATCATAGGAGTATTGGTTATATTTAACCCATAATCCCGCAGTTGCTGTTGGATCCAAAGTACTTGAGAACAATAGCTACCAGCTGCAATATACTCAACTTCACATGTAGAAATGGCTACCGAGCTTTGCTTCTTGCACTGCCAGGATACTAATCTACCTCCTAAGAATTGACATCCTCCGGTTGTAGATTTCCTATACAGATTGCATCATCCATAATCCGAATCAGTATAAGCTATGAGATCTAAGTCTCCATCAGTCGGATACCAAAGTCCCAGCTTCGGTTTCCCTTTGAGGTAACGAAAGATCCATTTCACAGCTTGCATATGTGACTCTTTCGGATTAGCCTGATATCATGCGCATATACAAACAGCAAACATAATGTCAGGCTGAGAGGCAGTCAAATACATTAGTTATCTGATCATGGCTCTATAAAGAGTTGAATCCACATCGCTATCACTCGATGTATTTGGTCCAAGGTTATGATTGACTGGAATTGGAGTATTGTAGACCTTACTTTCATCCATCTTAAAGCGTTCTAATAACTCATATGTGTATTTAGATTGATGAATAAAGACTCCATCCTTCTTTTGATCAACTTGCAATCCTAAGAAGAAATTCAACTCTCCCATTGCAGACATCTCAAACCTTTTTCTCATGACTTTCTCAAATTCTTGACACATCTTTTCATCAGAAGATCCAAAGATAATGTCATCAACATACACTTGCACAAGTAGAAAGTCGTTCTTGTTCCACTTTACAAAAAGTGTACTATCAATTGATCCTCTTGCGAATCCATTCTCAAGTAGATACATTGATAGTGTTCCATACCACATTTGAGGTGCTTGATGTAATCCATATAGAGCCTTATTCAATCGATATACTCTATCTGGATAGTCAGGATCAGTAAACCCTGGTGGTTGTGAAACATACACCAATTCTTTAACTTTGCCATACAAAAAGGCACTCTTAACATCTGATAAACTTTTATACCTTTAAATGAGGCACATGCTAAGAATACTCTAATTGCTTCTAGCCTAGAAACTGGTGTAAACACTTCATTATAATCTATTCCTTCTTGTTGATTAAACCCTTGAACCACTAGACGAGCTTTATTGCGAGTAATGACACCCCGATCATCTCTATTACACTTAAATACCCATCTAGTTCCAATTGGATACTCTCCCTTTGGAAGGTCAACCAACTCCCATACTTGTAATTTAGAGAAAACTGAGATAGTTCTTCTTGCATTGCTTCCACCCATAAACTTTCCTTTAGAACCATTTGAACATTTTTAGGCTCAACTTATGAGATAAAGCATGAACATAGACATTGATTAGAAATCCCTATCTCTTTCATTTCAGAACACAAGCTTGGGTGAACTTGGTTATCCGAAATACTAGCTTTAACTTGTCCTCTAGTTAACATAGGTATTTGAGGATCACCTATGATATTCTCAGGTGGATGATTCTTGCTAGTCCGAGTAACTGTTACCGGTTCAACTGGTATTTCATCCACCAAATTAGTACCAATTTCATGAGTACTATGAGGTTCAGGTGTGTCTTCCAAATATGGTACCTCCTCACTGGATGGTTGTGAATTATCAATATCAGAAGATATTCTTAATTCTCTAAGTGGAGTAATAATATCATCCACTAAGTCTTGCAACAGCTCTTCCTCATCTGGAGGTGTATTTACTTTGGATCTTTGAGATCCACTAGTAGATGGTTGATTTGGATCAGCACTTGTCTTGACTGCAGAAGATTGAGCATTCGATGTTGGAGTGTGGCCAATATCCTCATTTCCAGACAATAAATGTTCAGAAATCTCTGAATCACTAACAAAATCACTTACAAGAACTTTAAAAGATGCAAAAAGATCAGAATAATCAAATTGCCAATCTAAGCCCTTATGCACATCTGGTGTGTAGCTCGTAACTTCAATGTTATACACTACCTCCAAACGGCCTATGACTTTATTAAAAACTCTCTTGTTTGGCGAATTAGGCATATAACCTAGGAAGAATCCTTCGTCGGCCTTCTCACCAAATTTAGCTTGATGACCAGTTTTTAATATAGTGCAAGAAACTCCAAAGGGTTCAAGTCCTTTTAAGTTTGGTTTCTTATTGTTCAAAAGCTCATAACAAGTCTTGTTCATCTTTTTGACCGTAAGAACTCTATTTAGAACATAACATGTTGTATTCACTGCTTCTGCCCAAAAGATGACAGGAAGCTTTGAATCAGCAAGCATTGTTCTAGCAGCTTCTATCAACGTTCTATTCTTCCTTTCAGCTACACCATTCTGTTGAGGTTCATAAGGTGCACTGAATTGATGAATAATTCCTTTGCTTAAGCAATAGATATTCACGTTGAGTTTTTGAATTATGTTCCATTGTCACTACGAATGCGCTTCACTCTCATCTTATAGACATTCTCTACTAGATCAAAGAACTCAATTAGAATTCCAGGAGTTTCATCCTTAGATCCCAAATAGAACACCCATGAGAATCTAGAATAATCGTCTGTGACAACCAAACAGTACCATTTTCCACCTAGACTTCTCTTGCTTATAGGGCCGAAGAGGTCCATATGTAGCAACTCAAATGGTGAGGAGATCGAGTTTTCAGTCTTAGATCTGTGTGGTTTCTTGTACTGCTTTCCTTTCATGCATGAAACACACTTATCTTCATACTCGAAACGTTTTTGTGGTACACCTAGAACTAACCCATTTTTGGTTATGAAATTCATCTTTCTCCAGTTCAGATGTGCCATTCTCCTATGCCATAATAATGCATCTGCTTCTGAGGCCTTGGATAATAAACATGTAGACACCATTGAAGAGTTAGAAACACCTATGTTTATAGCATAGATGTCCTTCTTCCTTGGTGCCCTCATCAATATCCATTCTTCAGGAATTGTGAAGCCTGGCTTAAGAACTAAAGCCTCCTTTTCATTAAAATGAACTGGATGACCTTTATCGCAGACTTGGGAAACACTCACTAGGTTGTGTGTTAGTTCTTCAACATAATTCACATCCTCTAGAGTCAAAGTTCCATTTGAAACTTTTCCTTTCCCCGTAATTACTCCTCCTTTGTTTCCTGCAAAATTAACTTTTTCCTTGAAACCTTCTTTGAAGTCCTTTAGTAGACTTCGTTCTCCAGTCATGTGCCTTGAGCATCCACTTTCTACATACCACCAGCTATCCTTGTTCACAGTAGGCTCCTGCACACAACACATAACACAATCAGTTGTCAAGAGGGACCCAAGCCATTACGGTCTTGGTTTGTCCCTTATCATCAACAAACTGAAGCTCTTTAAAATAACCATTCTTCCCATCAGGAGCTTTGGTTACTTTCGAAGATGCTTGAGTTTGTGGACGATCAGCCTTAAGAGGTGAATTTGAGGAGAACCTCCTAGGCACTGAATTAAGAGTTCTATTATTATAATTATAATTAAACTCATGTGTTCGTGAAGTAGAACCACTCTCATAATGACTGTGATTTCTACTTTGAGTTCTAAACCTTGACGGTGTCATATCCCTAGGCTTATTAGAAGAATTGTCACTTAGAGTATATGGCCGTTTAGGTTTAGGTGGGGAGACACTATGATTACCATCTCTTTTAAGAATGTTAACAGGTTTATTACCTAACTTAGGTTTGGTATCTAACCTATCCATATTCAAACTAGAGTTAGTCGGTGTCTTTTCATCAATCACAAGCTTATGTGATGCTTCCAATTTCTTATTTGAACAACAAGAAGCTACGTGCCACTTTTGGTGACACTTGAAACATGACATCTGCTTTCGTGATTTATTAACTTTTGCTTTCTCATTCGGAGTCTTAGGCAATAAAGATTCAGGTGTTTGTTCCTTAACAACCTTATCATCAGTCTTAGTATCATTAATCACTCCACCCGATACAAATTGTATTTTGGTGATAGGTGAAATCTTACCATTATCTGATGACAGATTCTTAACAACATTCTTCTGTGCCTCAGATTTATCAGACATATTAGTTACAGTAACCTCAGGATTAGCCTCAACCATTTCAGAATCTTCGGGAATAGGAGTGTAATTGGTTTTAAAAGGAGGGGCTACATCATTGTATCATATCCCAGTCTTGTCCTTTATACTACGTTGAGCATCAAGCATTTTATCCATTTCAATAGTTCTATAAGATTCTAAGCTTACGGTTTTGCTCAACAAACTTCAAATTAAGATTTGCTATTTCCTGATCCTTACTAGCAATTGTTTCATTTAAGTCTTTAATGTTCATGTAGAGACCATCTATGATAACTGATTTTTCATTTATGGTGTCTCTAAGAGCTTTCCTATCAGAAGTATCAGACTTAATCTTATCTTTTAAGGCATGTTTATCATCACTTAATCTACGCACATCCATATGGGCTTGGTCAAGTTCAGATCTAACAGTCTTATAAGATTCTCTATCCACATACAATTGGGATAACAAATTGCTATTTAAAACAGTTAACATACTAATCTGAGATTGTAAATCAGTAACTAAATAACAGATATCAGCAAGAGTAAGAATATCAAGACATGCGCTTTTCTTATCTGTTTGAACTTCAGCCATGTGTGCCACAAACTTTTCTGGACTCATTTCTTGAGTTGAATCCATATACAGCACATCATCATCACTTGCTTTCACTTCGGACGCAGGCACCTCTACTTGTTGTTCTACATCAGTAGGCATGTAGGACATTGTATCAGCAGTTCTCTCTTGATCATCAATCACGGCCATCAAAGCTTCTTCAAACTGAGCTTTCCAATCATAAGAGCCATCTAACTGCTTTACAACCAAGGCTTTGGAAGCAAGAGTACTCCCCGAACCTTGTTTTCCATTAGTTTCTACCTTAGGTCTTTGGCATTCACGAGCAAAGTGTCCATAACCTTGACAGTTAAAACACTTGATCTTGGTTTTATCAAACCCTGATCTGTTGCCAACAACCTTTCTTCCTGTCCTCTTCAAGAAATTCTTAACTCTCCTTGATAACAAAGCAAGTTGATCCTGGAGATCTATTTCTTCAAGATAATCAGGATCTACCTGATTATCTTCATCAAAGAGAATCGAACCGTTGATTTTACAATCAATATAATTCTCATACGAAGCAACAAAGGAAGCAAGAACAGACAGTTGTTGTTCAGCAGATTTCACACTCATAGGCATCTTCTGATGCTCTTGAGGTGACTTCTTAGTACCTTTTCATTTTGCTTCACTACCAGATGAGGAAAGAAAACACATATCCTCAGTTATCATTTCACCAGTATCACCAACTAACAAGACAGTGGTCGAACTGGAGGACGCAGTCGAAAGATTTGTCTTACCATGATATAATCCAGGGTTCTGAACCTGATCAGAATCGGTATCTCTTGAGTTAATGGTGAAATCATAACCTTTAAGCTTGTCAATAACCTGCTCTAAGGTCATTGTAGCATATCTAGTTTCATTATACTTGAGCATAACACCATGCATTTCCCACTTAGAAGGCAAACCCTCAATAAATTTGTCGGTTTTCTCCAATTCTTCTACAGTAATCTCATGGTTTTCTAGCTCACTCAGTAGATGGTCGAAACAGGTAACATAGGCATCAAGATCTTCTCCCTTCAAAGCTTTAAACACTGTAAACTGCTTCTTGAGAAGATTCTTCTTGCCAGCTTTCACTTGTGGACTACCTTCACCTCTTTTCTCAAGAGCTTCCCAAATCTCTTTAGCAGTATGAAAAGATTTTAGCTGAAGATTGATCTCTTTAGGAAGACACATCTTAATACAAGAATGAGCTTTGTTCTCTGCTTTGTAGTCCCCCTTTTGTTGATCAGTTATATTCTGATAAGTAATCACCACAGTGGCATTTTGAACAGATTTAGTAGGTGCAGTGTATCCAGTTTTGATACACATCCAGATTGAGAGATCATGGAATCTACAGTAAGATTCAAATATATCTCTCCAACTGTAGTAATCTTCAAGTCTTAACAATTTAGGTGGAACATTAGATTTTCCAACCTCGTGTTTGATATCGCGTAAAAAGTCACGTTTTTACTACCAATATCTCTCTCATTCTGGAACGATTCTTGGCACTTTAACTCAAAAACATTACAAATCAATAGTATTATGCCAAGATGGTCAAAACAAGGTTGCACGATGAAAATCAAGCAAAACGGGTGAAAAACGAAGATTTCACACACGTTTGAAGATTCAAGACATCAAAATGAGATTTCAAGATAAAAGAGCCCATCACCAACATCCACCTTACTCAAGATGTTTGTTTTCAAATTACGAATCCAACAGAAGAAGAATCAACAAAAACGGACGAAGAATGAAGATTCTACGTACTCCGGAAGATCCAAACGATTCGTATGACACATCTAAAGTTCAGAGACATATTTTTGGGATTTCTTTTCATCAAAAGCTTCGTTTTTGAATTACGAATCCAACGCAAAAATAATCAACGCAAACGGACGCATAACGAAGAAAACACGCACGAATCGAGAAACGAGGCAACAGGCAGCGGGCTGGTGCAGGTAGCAGCCAGCCGCCGCTGGCCAACCACCAGGCCGCCACCGGCTGCCACCTGGCCACCGCCGGCTGCCATCCACCGGCACAGATCGCGCTTTTTTGTCCTTTTGTGTACCCGGTGCTAGACGTTTACGTGTTTTTCCGTACCCGGTGCACCACCTTTTTCACTTTTTTCGTACCCGGTGCCACCACCTTTTTCACCTTTTGCTATTGTGAGATTCCACTTGCTAAAATGCACCAAAACTCTCCTATAAATAGGAAGTATGAGGCTCATTTGCAAAAACACACCAAGGCACTAGGACACTGTGACAACCATCAAAATCTCAGGTCATTACCGCACTCGAATATCAAAGTACGCTTACTACATTCCTTAAATCCTAGTGAAAATTTCTAGGTTATGACTCCGTAGTCATAGAACGTCTAGGTGATTGCTTAGTGAATCTTAACTTCCTTTAGATGTGCCAAATTAGGTTACTAAATGACAATCAAATCAAAGAAAAATTTATCTCTTTATACTTTCACAAAATCCTTATCGAATCACAAAACTGAAATTTCAGTAACTCGACAAGTAAAATCAATCGGACGGTATCCGACTAAACACGAATGTTGGTGAAACCATTTCTATAAATAAACTAATCCTATTTTATAATTATATAGTAGTTATTATTACTATATTATTATTTAATTACAATAATACGATAAAAACGTAAACGTTTTGACTAAAACGTAACAAACTCGGTAAAAACGTGCGAATCGAATTCGAAAACTAAATGAAACTCAATAAACCTTTTGTTAACTCAAAATAGAGTATTCTAATAATACTTCAAAGGAAATATATCCCAAATATATCGATAACAAAAACTACGCAAATAAACGTTAGGCGATTTTACGTTTTAACAAAAATAACGAGTAAACGAACACGGTACATAAACACAGTCTGGAAATTAAATTGAAAAAATTTTAAGCCCTTGTGGGGCCCCCAAAACCGTTCACCCTTTTCCCCAAGTATCCACCTCCCTTTCTATCCAATGGGAACACATGCAAGCTCATAACCTCCTCATTTCTCACAATTTCTTTCATTTTACTTTCTCTATTCTCTAAACACACACACTCTCTCTCTCTCAATCTCTCTCAAAATACTGAGATAATCTCAGCCTTTTCACCACCCAACAACCACCATAATCCACCACTTGACCACCAAGAACCACCACCTAATTCTCCATCTCTTTGCAAAGCTTTTTCAAGAATTCAAGGCCACAAGAACTCCTCACTACATTTCTGCCATTGTTTCATCAAAACACCTTTGTAAGGATATTTCTCTTCATATTATTACTCTTATAACATATATTTAAAGTTCACTCAAGGATTCATGTTCAAAAATGTTCATATAAACATTTTTCAAAACTTAAAACTCAAGAAAATGCATCATGCATAATCTATCCAGAATGTTGTTGTCACTTCCACGATTTTTATAAAAATCATTTCTTCATGAAAATGGACGTTTTTATAGTCTAAAATCAAGTTCAAGAAATTATCTCAAACCCCACTGGTCTCATCATGTTTGGAGTTCGTTTGCTAATTTAAATAATTTTTGTATTAATGCATGTATAATCTGATCAGAAAAGTCAGGAATTTAGTCTTATGGTTTTGGCCATATCTTGAACTATACACCTCCAAATGACCTGAAACCACCGCCCAAATCTTACAAATATCATTGGCTACAACTTTCATGAAGACTACTTTTATTGATTCCTTGTAGATTTGCTTATAAATGTAATCTTCATGCATGCTTTCAGATTGGTCAGTTTCTGGACCACAGAGGAAAAAGAAATTTAATAAAATACTTATACCTTTCTAAAAGTAGTACACAAATTACTGGAACTTGATAATATCTTGGGGATCACCTGTGATTTTTCTCATATTCTATTTCGAATTATATATTTTTATAAAAATCTGACAACTGGATGTAAAATCTGGAAAATGTAATGTGTGGACTGTTTAGGGTATAACATAAAAATCGGCACTTGTTGACCTACGAAAGGTGAAAGGACTGAGTTTTTATGATATTTGAAAATATTAAAGGGTTTGGTAAAAGTCTCGGGTCAAACCGAGTAGGTTTGACCAAGTCAACAAATACAGGACTCGGTTTCGAAAACCTCAAACTTGCCATTTTTGGAAACTTACTATTTTTGGAAAGAATTGTAAACAAAAATGGATTTGGGTGCTTATTAACTAACTTAGACCAAAAATGAGACTTGTAAATATAACCCGAACGAAAAATGACACTTAGAACTTTTGGACCAAAGATTGAAATTCTAATTTCACTTAGTATCCAATTCGCGTAACAACAATAACTACTAACGAGGACAACTTAGACACACGCGACATATACTATTGCAAAGTGTATAATGAACCGTATATAATAATAATGTCTTTGAGAATTATTATTACAAACTTTCACCAACGGGTCACACACGTTTTCTAAAACAAAATATATATGGACATACTAGTTGAGTGAACAATTAGCATAAGTAAACATTAACTCCCACTTACACCCGACCTTATGCGTTTAGGGTGCTAGAAGGTTGCATTTGGAACACACATACTTGCTAATTGCTATATTTGCTTGCTAAACTCAGGTGAGTATTCACAGCCCTATTTTTCTACTGTTTTCATAAACTTTTTGGGGTGAAAAGCATGACTACTTGTTTTCTAAACTGTTCTTTAATGTGTACGCTTAGTAAAACTGTCCTTGAAAGAGGTACACAGTCCATATTTTACTACGAAACTTATCTTGTTTATTGAAACTGCCCTTGAACTTGTGCACTAGTACAACCTTTCTTGAACGTGTACACAAACTATATCTTACTGCAAAGCTGTTCTTATTGAATCCGATTACAAAACTGCTCATGATTGAACATTTACTACTTTGATATTAAAAACTGTTCTGGATATGTACACATGCTATCTCTTGTGCTAAAAATGTTTCTATGTGTACATATACTATTTATACGCTCTTATTGTATGCTTGTGACTCTATCGCATCTAAAGTCCCCGGTTTTTCTCTTACACAACCTATTAACTCATTATTGAGCCGATGGTTGATATGAATAGTACTATTTGGAAGGAGGCCACCTTCCCACTCTCTCGTGCATGTGAGTGCATACCACCAACTTTAAATGTTCGCGATAGGACATGTCTTTGGGGCGTTGTTCTCGGGCCAGTAGGTTTGGTTGTGGACTCAAGCTATACATGTCGTTCTTAAATGAATTCTAATTCGCGTATAAACAACTAGTTACATAGCAACGTAATTCTTTCAAACGTGGTTTTGATAACTTCTAGATGACTTTCGCATTTATACACTAAGCAACTATTTACGTAGCAACGTAAATCTTTCAAATATGATTTTGAATACTTTTAAACGGCATTCTCACTTATTCTAAAACCTGTGAACTCACCAACTATCTTTATGGTTGACCCTCATTTTTACATGCTTTTCAGGAAACAATCAGTAGTTGGGAAAATGAAGCTACGTTTACCCTTATGAATGTTGAAGTCATTAGTGGAGCCTTGTGCTGTGGAACCATTGTGCTGTTACATCTCGTGTTTCCGCTTTAACGGGGTGTGACAGATTTGGTATCAGAGCCTAAGGTTATAGGGAACTAGGATTGCATTAGTGACCTAGACTATAACCGTTAGGGTAGTATTCCTTACTACGTATGACTGGTTCAGCAATTGCATCATTTGAAATTAATTTAACATAGCCTGATCAACTATGTACAATTAAAGGTGAAGCAATGCAAGACCTAAAATAGTCATAGTGAATGGGAATGTCTTAGCAGACGTAGACCTATGATAGAAACGGGACTAACCCTTATATGTTCTGATGTGCTGGGTTTTTATGTGTACATATATGTATATATATAACCTTACTTACTATTGTGGAGACTTCCAT